>CM038681.1:65426692-66026692 GCA_021605205.1 Aegilops longissima
GCTCGCCTCGGCTCTTGAGAGTGCCAAAGCTGCTAAGGCCAAGGCCCAAAAAGCCCTCCAAGAAATTGAGTTGTTGAAGAAGATAGCGGCGGGTAAGGCATTCTTTATGCAAAGCAAGCATGTGAAAGTGAATTACCTATTACTTACCCGGATTCGGAGCTCTCCAGGAGCATTCTTAGATTTGCCCCGTAGTGTGTCTGATGCTGCCGCATTCTACCGCGCCAAGGAGGGGAGCTTGACTGAAAAGGTGTTCTGGTCTCAGTATGCTGAGGCCGGACAGCCGGTGCCCCTGAGCGACCAGCTGAAGCAGCTGGTCGAGCTCCACAAGGTCGCCGAACAGGCCATGAAGGGCCTTATAGCGCGGTTGTGGCCATTGGAGGCCATGCCCGGGAGCTACTTCGGCTTGGTGCAGCGGCTGGTGGATGTCTGTCCACCGATTGAAGTCATCAAGCGCTCCGTTTGCATTGAAGGTGTCTGTCGGGCCCTTGCCCGTGTTAAAGTGCACTAGGGCAAGCTGGATGCGGAGAAGCTTGTGACGGACGGGCCACCGAAGGGCCATGAGCATCGCATGCCCGAAATGTACTATGAGGGCCTCCTGAAGGGTGCCCGCCGAATAGCGGATGAGTGCTCCAAAGATGTAACTTTTGAATAGGCTCGCATTTGTTATCCTGTACGCTGAAAACTTGTTCATATGCGCTAAGCAACGCTTGTTAATTTAAAATATTACCTTCTGTGCGGCCGTTTATCAAATTTGAGAGATGGCAAGTCGTTGGCTTCAGCCCCATGCCACGAAAGTGCCGGGTGTTCGGGATAAACTTGAGCACTCTTGTTCCCATTCTTGGGTCCATCTAGGAGGCGCCAACACAACGAACAAAGCAACCGACTTATAATGCTTGAACACTCTCACTTAGCCATAGAATTCTATAATTTTAAATTTCGCGAAGCCCCTAGTATTCGAAGACCGAGTTCGGGCGCTATCCACGCCTTTGGCCGGACAATTCGGTTCCTCGCTCTAAGCGGCATAAGTCTTTAGGGACCCAAAAACCTCTCGAACAGCGATCGCTCTCGCCCTATCATGACGGTCAGTTTTAGCTTTCCACCGAGGTGCTCAACCCAGCTCAACTGGGCACAATCGCAGTGGTTCTCCGTGCTACCTTAGCCGATATAACGGAACATAAGTTACCAAAACACGGAGCTGGGCAAACCCAACTATTGACCCAAGACATGATTCGAGCCGATTCATATAATGCTATAAGTTCGGGTGCCGACTTGTGAAAGTGTTAGGACTTATCACACCATAATTTTGGGATACTTAAGCCCCTGGTGTATTGGCCGTACCAGAGTGTACGGTTGCAACATGTCATGAAATGAACATATGTATAGATAAAGCAAGTAGTGCAATAATAAGCAAAAGCTATGTATTGTTTATTAAAAAGGTACTGCAATGAAAGCAGAACGATACAAATAGTGCTATAAGCAAGGGATGGGACTATCTAACATGTCCCCCTCCAGGGGTAAGCTGCGGGATGGTATGTAAAACAGGTATGATGCTCGTAATAGAGACCACCTGAACATTCGACATGGCTTTCCGCTTCCCTGGCTGTTGCATCGGGAGTTCGGCGATTCAAGTGCCGGACAGGACTTCTCAAAGACGGAGTCCTGAAAGTAAGAAAAAAGGAAGAAAAAAGGGAAAAGGAAAAAGAATGACACAATCGGGAGCCCCTGGTGCGGTCGAGCCGCATTCTTGGCGTGCCGTGGTCCTGCCCCTCCCCATATGCCCATGGTATCTCCAGAGCGTAATTATTTACGCGTAATACTAGCTTCCCGATTTCGCGAGGGCCGGGGTTGGGGCCGGATTGCTACGCGTGCTTGAATCGTGCCAGGCGGTCTTGTTGTAGGTTACTCCGGGTGCGCTTGACAGTGTCCGGACGCTTAGTGGCCGGACTCGAGAATTGCTGTGAGAGGCTGCTTTGTACCTCCGCCGCGAGGGCCGCCGTGTGCTCCTCCGCTCGAGAGAGCGCTCGTGTTTCCATTGACCGTGATTACTCCTCGAGGGCCTGGCATCTTGAGCTTGAGGTATGCGTAGTGCGGCACCGCATTGAACTTTGCAATGCGGTTCGTCCGAGCAAATGCATGATAGCCGCCGCGGAATGGGACGATGTCAAGATTAACTCTTCGCCGGAAGTTATCCGGGATCCAAGACCACTTGAGTGTAATCGAGCCCGCATAACTGGCCTCTACACCGTATGACGCCTTTCAAAGGTCGTCTTTGTAGGTTTAATCCTTGAGGGTCTATGCCCATTTTGCGACCGTATCCTCGATAAAGCAGGTTCAGCTGATACCACCGCCCATCGACTCGGTTAGGTGAAATCCTACGATAATTGGGTCAAGAACCAATGCGGCGCCGCCGCCGGACGGATGCTAGTGGGTGGTCCTTCGATCAAGGTGATCGGGCAGGAAGACCATGGGTTGAACTTGGGCGATCGCTCCATCGCATATACGCCCCTTAGTGCATGCTTCCGCTCCCTTTTGGGTATGTGGGTTATGATATCATGTTCACCGTCCGCACTTGTGTAGGAAAACCCTTCGTCCTCTATTGTTCGGGCGGTCGGGCTCTTCGTCGTCATCACTATGCAGCCCCTTGTCATTGAGTTCGCACTTAACTTGCTCGCTTGCTTGAACACCCAACAATCCCTGTTGGTGTGATTGGCTGGTTTTCGGGGTGCCATGTATCCGCGCATGCGATCGAGTATTCGGTCCAAGTTGGACGGCCCCGGTATTTCTTTTGAATGGCTTCCTCCATCGCCGGGTTTAGAGCCTCTGAATCCAAAGCATTGACGGCCGCTTTTCAAGATTATCGCCGCACGCGGCGCTTGTTCTTGTTGCGACGTGACCTGCCATTGCTGTCCTTGGTATCTAAACTATCAGGATGTTTGGCCAAGTTGTTGCTTCGAGCTAGCCAGCTGTCCTCTCCCGCACAAAAGCAGGTCATGAGTGTTGTGAGGGCTTCCATGGATTTTGGCTTTTCTTGTCCTAGGTGCCGGGCAAGCCACTCGTCGCGGATGTTATGTTTGAAGGCTTTAAGGGCCTCTGCATCCGGACAGTCAACAATTTGATTTTTATTTGTTAGGAGCCGTGTCCAGAATTGTCTGGCCGATTCTTCTGGCTATTGAATTATGTGGCTAATGTCATCTTCGTCTGGTGGTCGCACGTATGTGCCCTGGAAGTTATCAAGGAATGTGGCTTCCAGGTCCTGCCAACAACCAATTGATTCTGCTGGCAAGCTGTTGAGCCAATGCCGAGCTGGTCCTTTAAGCTTGAGTGGGAGGTATTTGATGGCATGTAGATCATCACCGCGGGCCATGTGGATATGGAGGAGATAGTCCTCCATCCAGACCGCAGGATCTGTAGTACCATCATATGATTTGATGTTTACGGGTTTGAAGCCCTCGGGGATTTGATGATCCATTACTTCATCTGTGAATCATAGTGGGTGTGCGGCGCCTCAGATTGGGCTATATCGCGATGTAGCTCATATGAGCTTTGTTCATCGTGTTCGCCCGCCGGTTTGTCTGATCCGCGCGACGGTAATCATCTCACGTCGTTGGGCGCCCACGCGATCCGTAGATCGATCTTGTATGTTTTGCATTATCCTCCAATATATCTCGCAAGTCCGCCGCGTTTTCCCGTGCCTTGGTACTTTTTGAGCGCGCGGGTGTGGCTTGAGTGGAGGGCCGAGAGGCTTCTCTCGTCGCGCCACGGGTGGCCGGTCTGCCATGTCGCACTGGTGACTTGGGTGCTTCCTCCTATGATCGAGGCAACGGCCCACGCTTGGGGTAGCTTTTGGAGGGTGTTCGAGTTCATACTCTTCGCTGCAAGGACTTCATCCATCCGCCGCCTAGCAGGCCTTGATCAGCTCTAAGTTGTTGCTGCTTTTTCTTGAGGCTGCTTGCCATGGCTATAAGCCTGCGCTTGAAACGCTCCTGTTTGGCGGGATCCTCAGCACGACAAATTGCCGTCGTCGAGGCTTGCCTCATCTTGGAGGGAGGCGATAATTATCGCCCTCGACCTCTCTTTCTCGCCACACCGTCAGGCGGACTTGCTTCTCCTCCTCCCGCGCTGAATCCTGCTGGAGGGGTTCTCTTCGCACCGTCCGGGTGTTATTATCTCCGTGCGGAATCACCGCTTTTATTGTGGCGGATTTAGAGCGGCGCATCGACGCCGGTGGCTGTTTCTTGAGGGTCATCCTCCGCTGTGCTCCCATCTTTTGGGATGTCGCCATGTATATGTCATATGAGGAGGTGGCCTTCTAGGGCCCTGTAGGCGCTGGGTCTTGGTCGTCTTTGGTGTCGTTGTCCATACCGTCGACGTCTTCGGAGTCGAAGTCGAGCATGTCGGTTAGATCATCGACAGTGGCTACAAAGTGGGTGGTGGGTGGGCGTTGAATTTCGCCGTCCGTATCCCAACCTTCCTGTCCGCAGTCCGGCCAGGGCTCTCCGGATAAAGAGAGAGATTTTAGCGCATTCAGAATGCCGCCAAAGGGCGAGTGCTGAAAGATGTCCGTGGCAGTGAACTCCATAACGGGCGCCCAATCGGATTCGATTAGTAGGGGCGCGGAGGGTTCGGAGTCCGGAGAGGAGTCCGCACCCTGGAGTCAAGGTCTTCGCAAAGGACAGGGATAGAGTTCAGCTCAATCGCCGTAGAGATTGTAGCCCCCGAGGTGGTGTCCAACCACTCGCCCTCCATCGGGGAATCCGGCTCCGGATTAAGGGTTGGAGCGGATGCTGGTGCGGCCTCCGGGGCACTGTTCGGCTGCAGAGCTAGATCATGCCCATCGAGACAAGGCGGCATTTTGGTTGCGGCTCAATCCGTCAAGATCAAGTCTCCGCGGATATCGGCCGATAGTTCAAACTTCCAAATCTGACCTGATGGCCGGGGTGTAGCTTCGATCTGCTCCAGATGGCTGCTTAATTGGCCCACAAAGGTAAAGCCGCCAACACGAAGATCTGTCTGGGAGAAAAGTCTCACCTGGACCGCGTCGTTGTTGATGATCGAAGGAGCCATCGGGCCTATCGGTGACGCATACGGAGGAACTCTCAATGAAAGCCCCAATGTCGGTGTCAAACCGGCGGATCTCGGTAGGGGTCCCGAATCTGTGCGCCTAGGCGGATGGTAACAGGAGACAAGGGACACGATGTTTTACCCAGGTTGGGCCCTCTCGATGGAGGTAATACCCTACTCCTGCTTGATTAATATTGATGATATGGGTAGTACAAGAGTAGATCTACCACGAGATCAAGGAGGCTAAAACCTAGAAGCTAGCCTATGGTATGATTGTTGTTCGCCCCTATGGACTAAAACCCTCCGGTTTATATAGACACCGGATAGGTTAGGGTTACATAGAGTCGGTTACAATGGTACGAGATCTACATATCCAGACGCCAAGCTTGCCTTCCACGCCAAGGAAAGTCCCATCCGGACACAGGACGAAGTCTTCAATCTTGTATCTTCATAGTCTTGGAGTCCGGCCGTGATGATAGTCCGGCTATCCGGACACCCCCTAGTCCGGGACTCCCTCAGTCCTCCTCTGTGATAGAGGAGGCCATCCACCAGCCTTGAAGGTTGGATCCGGACATGATTGAAGATCCGAAGTGCCTAAGCTTGGGCCTCGGGTGTTGGAACTAGAGATGCGGAAAGGCGCAAGCGCGGTAGGAAAGAGGGATAGGCCTCGGCCCCTCTATAAAGGGGGTGAATATCAAGCGTCCTTAGCATAACCGCTTAGGACTTGCCTAAAAACACGGAGTCATACCAACAAGCATCGTGGGGTTGCCCGCGCCCGTATTGATGGAAGATCCCGCGATAAGGGGAACACGATCTCTGCTTGGACAAGGCGTGCCAATGAAACCGCCTCGCAATGCATGTCGAGGCGGGCCGAGAAAAACCGGTTCGTATTGAGCCATGCCGCGGCGTAAGGGCACCCCATAAAAAATTTTGTCAGCAGATTAGATTTGTAAAGTGTTATGCTCTCCACGGCTGTGTGCATAAATTATCTCACAGAGCCGGACACAAACCTTAATTTACTTTGGAGTATTCAGAGATGGAACCCACCTTGCAATGCCGAAGACAAACTGCGCGCCGGATTCATCGTCATTGAAGCCTGGTTCAGGGGCTACTGAGGGAGTCCTAGATTAGGGGGTATCCGGACAGCCAGACAATATACATTGGCCGGACTGTTGGATCATGAAGATACAAGACTCAAGACTTCTTCCCGTGTCCGGATGGAACTCTTCTTTGCATGGAAGACAAGCTTGGCGATTCGGATGTTAGATCTCCTTTTTTGTAACCGACTCTGTGTAACCCTAGCCTCCTCTGGTGTCTATATAAACCGGAGGGTTTAGTCCGTAGGACAATCAGAATAATAATCATCATAGGCTAGCTTCTAGGGTTTAGCCTCTACGATCTCGTGGTAGATCTACTCTTGTAATACTCATATCATCAAGATCAATCAAGCAGGAAGTAGGGTATTACCTCCATCGAGAGGGCCCAAACCTGGGTAAAACATCGTGTCCCCTGCCTCCTATTACCATTAGCCTTAGGCGCACAGTTTGGGACCCCCTACCCGAGATCCGCCGGTTTTGACACCGACAGCGGGGCCTGGACATCATCAGCCTCGTCTCCCCACATAGCATTGCTCCAACCAGGCGCATCGTTTGCTGGTGGTGGGGGGGGGGAGCAACCGGAGCATCATTCCAACCCAACATTGGGTACGGAGGTAACACAAACTGCAGATTATCCGGTACAAGATTGCCTGGCAGTGGATGAGGGTTCCCGTCCAGAGGCATCGGGTCCTCATCATTTGGCATCTGATCTGCAAAATCCGCACCAAGAACATAGCAGGCAGTAGTACAAGAAACTTGGGCACCTCCCCACTCCGCATAATCTCCAAAAACAACATCACATGGAACCAAAGGCGTATCTGGAAAACTAGCCTCCACCAATGTACGGACAAGATAAGGATCCTCACTGTCCCAAGAAATAAACTTCCCAAAAGTGCCTACCGTCTGTGAGATGTACTCGGGAGTGCGGTAGTCTAAAGGGATTCCAATAAACATCAGCCAACCCTTGCGAAAACCATGTGCCCCCTTAAAGTTTTCCCCCTCATCATGCCTTAGAAATCTAAGAAAATGATCATTGCCCAACGGGAAGGGAGCATGCTGAACTAAGGTGTACCTAACTGATGGATGCCTCACTTGGAACAAACCAACTCCATGAAACCATGGCTGAGCAGATCGGACCAAAATACCTCTGTTCTGCAGAAATGAACAACTTCCTCCCGCACTGGCCCGAGCGGCCCCTCCGGCGCAGGCATCACCTCCGCGACCATGTAGTCCTCATGGCGACGGGTGGACGAGCAGCAGGCGTGAAGAAAGTCCAAGGAAGACGACGGTCTCCACCATCGATGATGTGGTGACCCGCAGGCACAAAGCGCTAAGGATCGAGCTCATAGTTCGCCATGGAAGAGCAAGAAGCTAATCTGGGGTTTTCTTTGGGTTGGGGAGATGGAAGATGCAATGAGGGCTGCAGCGATGGGACTGGGCAGTCTATCCCAATAACTCCAACTCTCTTCCCATGATAAGTAGCAAATTCTGATAAAATCGTATTTTGTTGCACCAAAATTGGCTTCCAAACCAATCCATTGGAGCGCGCGAAATCATTACAATCGCGACTAGAGTAACCAGCATGGGAGCAAGCCGCATAGACCGCTCGCATTCCACATGCCGCAGACAAGTGGCCCCTCTACGAGCAAAGAGTGCATGTAACCACACGGTCCACCATGTAATCGACCATGGCTTCAAACTGCCTCGCAGCCTCTTGAGAGGAAGGAATATCGTGACTACTCTCCAACGGGCTCGCGCCAAAAGGGTTGGAAGGCCCAAAAGCAATTGGGTTGTGCAACACTGGTGGGCTGGTTGCCTGATTGACCACAACCGGTGTAACTCGACCACTATCCAATGGGCTCGGTCCAGAAGAGGAAAGAGCATAAGCAATTGGGGTATGCAGCGGTGGGCTAATAATCGGGTGGATCTCCAAAGAAGATGGGCCAACATCGTTACAATTATTTTGAAAAGAAGTTAATCCCGCCTCCGCAATCTGTGCAGATGAGATCGCCGCAATCGCGTTGGAGAGATCCTCAGAAACCGGATCACTCACCGGAGCCGGAGCAGTGGTTGCCGGCCAGCTCAACTCCGCAATGGAGTGACCATGACAAACACAATGGGTGGACGAGCCACCGTCCAAAGCAATTCCGCAGGAGTAGATTGATGAATGACAACACGCTCTTGGACAGGAAGATCATATCCAGCATCCGTGATTGTATCAATACATTTTTGCGTAGACGGATATCTATATCCCTTGCAAGCAGAGTATCGCTCGAACGTTGCAAAAGAGAGCTTTTTCCTAGCAGATTCAGCAGACTTAATAGCAGATCTAATAGGAGGTTTATGCAAGCCAAAAGGCCTAAACTTGATCGACGCTTAGAAGGACTAACTATAATCCATTCAGCATCGCATTCCTTCCTCCAGATCCTAAGCTCTCTAATTCAATTAGGGCCCCATTGCCCCACAAGTGAAAATAGCACTTGAACAAATCACAAGCAAACGAACGAAGGTCCATAATAATAAAACCAACTTGCTTGCAAGAAACATGGAAAGAGTAAACCTTGTCTTTAACGTGTGCCACTTGAAGGTCAATGGCCGAACCTCCAATTGCAGCTTCCAAAGCCGCCGCCACAGAATCCTCGGAGAGACGGAAAGCATGATGGCTGAAGGAGACAATTAGAATAAAAGACCTTCGACGCCCCAACGGATGAATCATGTGCCCCGTTGATTTGAAAACCTCATCATAAAAAACCCTACCCTTGGAGGAATCCAAGCCAAGGGTAGATCCACCAGAAGAACCCATAGGAGATGGGTATAGCTGTGATCCAGAGAAGACGCCACAGAATCCCATTATGTTGAGAAGGTGTTGAGTCGTTTTGGATATTCGGACTGCAAACCATCTCAGACACCATATGATCCTAGTGTGTTGATTCGAAAGTTCGAAGGCACAGCTAAGGATCAATTGAGAAACTCTAAAATCATTGGTTCACTTATGTACCTAGCGAGCACAACGAGGCTTGACATCGCTTTTGCTGTTAGCAAACTGAGCCGGTTTGTTTCAAAACTGGGTGATGTACATTGGCATGCTGTTGAAAGAGTTATGTGTTATCTGAAAGGTACCATGAACTATGGACTTCACTATACCGGATACCCGTCGGTACTTGAAGGGTATAGTGATGCGAATTGGATCTCTGATGCTGATGAGATGAAGGCCACAACTGGGTATATGTTTACTCTTGGAGGTGGTGTTGTTTCCTGGAAGTCTTGCAAGCAAACGATATTAACAAGATCGACAATGGAATCAGAATTAACAGCATTAGACACATCTGGTGTCGAAGTAGGATGGCTTCGAGATCTTTTGATGGACTTGCCGTTGGTTGATAAACCGGTTCCGGCTATCCTTATGAATTGTGACAATCTGACTGTCATCACCAAGGTGAAGAGTTCAAAGGACAACATGAAGTCAGACAAACACATCAGAATGAGATTAAAAGCCGTCAGAAAATTAAGAAACACCGGAGTGATAGCGTTGCAGTATGTCCATACGGCTAAGAATCTGGCAGATCCATTTACAGAAGGGCTATCACTTGTTATGATAGATAGGGCATCCAGGGAGATGGGTATGAGACCCACATAAGTTGCCATGGTGGTAACCCAACCTATGTGATCGGAGATCCCGTGAAGTAGGACATGGGAAAAAGAAGCCAGTGGTGAACTGAGGAGAGTAACTGTAACATCCAAAAATTCTAAATTTTGGAATGTTATAATAAATAGATAGATTTGATTGATTGTTTGATTGATTGTATGAAACTGAGTGAAATTCAAAAAAATTTGAAAGTTAAATGAGAGGGAATAAAAGGACTTTCCCAAACTTTCATTTTGCATTCGTGATCTCCGTGAATTCAAATTCTTTTCACCACAAAACCTTGGAGAGAAGATGACATGACTTCTTCCATTTATTTAAATGATAAGGGGTGTTGAAAATATTTGAATTTCATTTGGAAAATATTTCCAACTCAATGATTTTCACGAGCAAAGATAAAATGACTTCTTCAAAGCATATGAAATACGAGTTGGGAGTTTCAAAGAATTAAATTCAAAGTTCTTTTGAATTTATTTTCAATTTGGAGTTATTTGAGTTTTATTCAAATTATTTTTCTCCAAAAATAAAATATATGGAAAATAGGGTAACATGATTCCCTACATCAGAAAATTGGAGAGAAATAAATTTGAATTAATTTTAGTATTTTTTAAAATGATTTTTACTGGATTTTACTAAAGCAGAAGCACTCTTTGTTTTATTTGAATTTTGTGTATTTTATTTGACTCTAGAAAAATGTTCAGCTTGTAGGAAATCTTTTTTTGAAAATTTTAATATATAATATGCCTATATAAATTTTTTAATTATTTTATTTATCTGGTTTTCCTTCTGTTTCTATTAAAAAAACTGTACGTGCGGCCCATATTTATATATCGCCTACATGCATAGTATAGTAGCTTCTGGCGCCCCATTTTTTCTCTATTAAGTGGGCTAGGCCCAGCCAGCCTTTCCTTTTCAGATTTTATTTTCCTTTGGCAAAAAAAAGAAAAAATGCAGCACGTACGCGTGCGGCCGGCCGATGGGCTTTAGGTCCGTCCGAGGCGTTAGCTTTTTTTTCTCTGTTTCGATTAATTACGTCTACGTTTAGTCCCACATTGCCTGGCTTTTGACCCCTAAGCCTCTTTTCCACCAATAAATATAGACCCATAAAGCCTCCAAAAATCATCCGAGTCAGGTTAAATCAATATTTTGGTTTGACTAGATTCCTTAAAGAAAATATTTTTCTCCTCTCCGGGGCGACTTCTGAAAATTGTCTTCTCTCTCCGAAGTTGTTTTTTCTCTGCCTTATAAAGGTATATTTCTTCTTTTTTTCCCGTAGTTTATTATTTTCTAGATTAGTACGATAAAATAATTAGATTACCCATTTGTCTCTGTATTTATACATCAGACCTAAAATTATTTTAGCCGTATCTATTTTTTTTCTTCCGTAAAACAGATTGGCCCTGATTTTTCAAATAGCCATAACTTTTTACTCATTCATCCAAATTAGATGAAACCAACGCCCACTTCTTCATTACGATCTCCTCTATCCTGTAATCCAACTCAAACATGTTTTTGAATGTTTAAACTTTGAATTAGACCAGATTTGAATTTGAACTTAGTTTGATCTTAACTTGAGTTTTATAACTCCACTTGAGTTGATTCTTTTTGCAAATCGAAGCTCTTGACCTAAAATTTCTGATAAGGCCAAATTCATATAATTTTGGTACTATTAGAAATTTGTTTTATGTTGCAAGAGTTATTTGCTTGGTTTTGATGTTTTCCGAATCATCTTCTTCGTTCTTTCTGATCTTTTGAGTGATTGCTTATGTGTGGTTACTATTGATTGCTTACGATAGATTGACCAGAGTGTGACGAGTAGACCTATCAAGAGTTTTGAGTGCGAATCATCTTCATCAACAGTACAGGCAAGTTCACACTTTGATCATATCCCTTTCATACCCAGTTTTTATGCATTAGCTTCACCCTCAAACATTGCATGAGTAAGTTTGATAACATGTGGATATTGGGAAGTAGTTGATGAGGTAGGAACCTATTGTCCTGCATTCAAACCTTGGGAGTTACTTCTATGTTATGCTTATATTGCCATGCTATGCTCGTAGACGTGGATTGGGTTTGAGTGTATTCCATGACAGATGTGAGATTGTTTACTTAATGGTTCAACTTAAGGTGGCAACTTTAATACACATCTGGGTGGATTGGTAGGGGCACCCTGGGGATATACCAGTGAACTTGCCCGGACACCTGGGGATATACCAGTGTTGTCCTAGGAGATCCCGGTGATACACCGTGTGATCATCCTATGGTTCGCCACCCATGCTCAAAGGGAACTGAGATATTTTCATGCTAGAAACTTCCGTGTGCATTCACAAGCTATTATGGGCTCTAGCATAATTGAGTAAGTTACGTGAAGCTCTTAAAGAGGTAGATCAGCAGGTAGTGGGTTTGTAGGTTTGGTATGGTCTGCCCGGAGTAAAGAGTTAATGTTTCTGAAAGACTATGTCTCGGTCATCCGTTTCTCAAACATCATGTAGTGCGAGAAATCCAACGGAGGCGATCGAGTCTTGTGGGGAAAAGTGCACAAACCTCTGCAGAGTGTACAATCTAATCATTGTTAGTCGTGTCCCCGGTTACGGACAATCTTGAGTATCTAGTACTTGGAGTATCTTAAGTATCTCATTATATTACTTAAATTAATTTGTTGGGTTAATGATTACTTTTAATTATGGTTGAGAGGGGGTTTACCTTCTCAATATTTTATCAACCAACTTTGTAATTAAATAAAATATATTCCTTTGTAGTAGGAAAAATTGGCTTTTCACAAAAACTATAACCATAAAGCTTTCCACCAGCCAAATATGCATGTAGTGATAGTTATTATTCATCATTATCCTATGGTGTGAATTTGCCAGTACATTCAATGTACTGACCCTTTGTGGCTGCAACGTCTGATGTTGCAGGATATCTTATGACGAGTAAGTGATACGTTAGGGTTACGATTTCTACACTCAACTTTGCCGTTGGTGTTGATGGGAATCCACAACCTTGTTACTTCCGCTATTTGGATTGAGGTAATAGTATTTATGTTACTTTATACATGTGATTTACCTCTGTTATAAATCCTCGAGTACTGTGTGTGTCAGCATACTGATCTAGGGATGACACCTAAGCACAGAGACTTGACCGTCTGAGGTCGGGTCGCTACAGTAACTATACAAACCCACTCCGTTGGAGATGCAATACTCTCGATGATGTATTGTAGGATGACTATTGTCTTAATGTGTTCCTAAGCTTATGTAAGCAAGATGCTATCCTACAGAGCGATCTTTGGAGGAACACACCTATATGAGCGAGACTTGACCGTCTGAGGTCCGGTCGCTACAATATGGTATCAGAGCACATGTTGACTGTAGGACGTGACCCTAGAAACTAGCAAGCCCATAGGAAAGATTTCCTCTACAACTTTCTTTTCAAAAAGATCTCTTACCTCTCTTCTCTTCTGAGCTTATTCAAATATTCCTTTCTAGTTAGACTATACCCTTTCCCCTCTTGACCACATGAAGATTCGGCTGATGAGACCACTCCAAGAAGTACAAGACATCTGACAACTAAGACTACTTTGGAATAAAGAGGATTTTTACCGTGCATTACAATGACGGAAACTACAACGGTGAAGACTCCAAAGACTAGGAGAATTTGAAGGCTTTGAAGAATTTCCGGATTTGTATGACCTAGGAAGGCACCCCTTATGGAACTTGGCAGACAATGGAAGCTGTCAATACCCGAGATCAAGGTGTATCGGAGAAAGACCGAAACATGGAGCATTAGAACTCAAAGTTTTTGTCAAGAAAACCCTAAGGCAGGAGATATCAATTATGGAATGAAAGCTCATGGCACTAACATGGGCATAGATATGGCTAACCATGGTGTTACTGCCCGCCTATGCTATTGTCACCTTGCGGAGTTAAGCATGCAGATGCATGGAAGAATTGGATGGTAGAAGGCTGAAGGAGCATCTGTCAGCAAAGGATGCAGTTTTAACATAGCTAGTGCATCACCAGGATCTGGAGTATTACATCAAGAAGTTTAGGGTGGATCTGCAGGAAGCCGTATTTGACAAGGAAGCAGTTCGTGAAGAACCCAGGTCCCAGAAGATTAAAGTAGCCAAGCAGGAGGAGCTAAACCTCGAGATACCGGAGATTTGTCAGGAACTGAAGGACAGTAGGATCATGGTTCATGTCGAGGTTGATGAAATCTAGAAGTTGGAACGTAACTCCAGAAATATTGAAGGACGCCACGAGAGACTTTGCGACAACAGAGATGATCTGGCAAAAGAACTTGAGTAGGACAAGCATGATCAGAAGAAGCCATCGGAGACATGAACAAGAATCAAGAGTTTGATGACTTTGAAGATTTATTGACCATTAGAAGCCCAAACCCTATTATATACCTGCGTTAGATGCGATTTTGTGAGCTGTCATTTGTTTGATGTTTTTTCCGACATCCACAATAAAATCTGTCTTTTCAAAACAATTGTTTGTATTGTGTGTGTCCCTCTCTATCTCTCTTATCCCACCCCAAAACCCATGGACCCAATAGAGAATGAATGGAGATGATCTTGTATTTTATGGACCGATGAGTCAATTGGAGACGGACCGACGGATTTAGAACATGGAAGATCATATGAAGAATAACACTATAGTGGAAAGTATATGACCCAAAGATGCTCTTCAATGCTTTGAAAGAGGTGCTGCTACTTGGTGGAGGATGTACCAAACCATCAATGGATGGCAAGGAGTAACCACTTGGGAAGAATTTAAGTTGACTCTGCAAAGATCTCGTCTTGTGTCCCAGAATTTGAGGCCTTATGGAAAGGGTATGAAGAAACCTTGTGCATACAAGCTTTGTGGAGAAATAGGACACAACCATAAGAAAATAAGGAAGAATACCCTCATAAGCAGAAGATTACCAAAGGAGTTAGCCGAGGATCTCAGGGAACTTCGGTTGGAGATTGTTCCCAAAGGTTTTGTTGCAGCAATGGAAGTTCAGTCTACATTGTTGGGAAAGATCCGTGAAGCTCAGAAGGATGACAAAGAGATTGCTGAGGTAAAAGAGAGGATGAGCAAAGGAAAGGCCAAGGTTTTCGAAGGATGAGCACGACACCTTATGGTTCGAGGATCGTGTATATGTGCCTAATAATGCAAAGATCGAAGTTAATATCAGAGGCTCATGACTCGCCATAGTCGATTCGCCCTGGAAACACCAAGATGTATTTTGATTTGAAGGAGCGTTTCTGGTGGACTGGTATGAAGAAGGATATTGCGGAGTATGTAGTCATAGGTGATGTATGCCAGAGAGTAAAGGCAGAGCATCAGAAGCCAGTCGGATTACTACAGCCTATGCCGATACCTGAATGGAAGCAGGATAAGCTTGGCATGGATTTCATTATCGGATTTCCCAGAACCTGATCGGGATATGATTCTATCTGGGTAGTAGTTGATTCGCTTGACCAAAGTGGCTCACTTTATCCTAGTGAAACCACCTATACAAGTGCGAAGTTGGGCAAGATATATATGACCAGGACCGTATGTCTGCATGGAGTTCCGAGGACCATTGTATCAAATAGAGGAACATAGTTTACCTCAAAGTTTTGGAATCAGCTGCACCAGACTTTGGGTACTAGGCTAGAGTTCAGTACGCCTTTCATCCGCAGACAAATGGATAGACCGAGAGAGTCAATCAGATTCTGGAGGACATGTTGAGAACGTGTGCGCTAGATTATGGATCTAGTAGGGATGATAATCTACCTTACGCGGAGTTCTCATTCAACAACAGCTACCAAGTCAGTTTGAAGATGGCCCCTTTTGAAGCTTTGTATGGGAGAAGGAGCCAGACACCGTTGATGTGGGATGAAGTTGGAGACCTTCAGTTGTTTGGACCAAATGTGATCAAGGAGTCAAGAGAATGTTAAGTTGATTCGAGATAGATCAAGGTAGCTCACCAGCAGTAAGAGTTATGCAGACTCAAAAACGCAAGGAGGTAGTCTATGAAATTGGAGACAAAGCATGTCTTCATGTGTCCCCTCTACGAGGAGTTAAACGATTTGGAGTTAAGGGAAAGTTAGCCCCGAGATTTGTAGGACCATACCGAGTTTTGGATCGTATGGGAGAAGTAGCCAACAAATTGGAGTCACCCGAAGGACTGTTACGAGTTCATGATGTGTTTCACGTATTCCAGCTGAAGAAGTGCCATGTAGAAATGGCCAATATTCCCCTGTAAGGACGCTTGACCCTGGAAAGGATAATGATGTTCCATGAAGTGGAGTATGGACTTCATAAGTATAAGTTTTTATCTCGGTAGGTGGGATATCCCATGAGGATGAAGAGATGAATTACTATTGGATATAAAGGAGGTATGATGTTGGAAATATGGATCAAGGTAAATTCCATGATGATTCTGAGTAATCATGTCCTAGTTTCGTGCCAATAGAAGGAAGGAAGACAGTACAATTGGATGGATCTAAGAATACTAGGAAGTTGGAAGTTGGAATAATGATCAGAAGCCCGAGGATAAGTTCAAGGACTAAAAGTGATGAGATGGGCCATAACCCACGTGCCCTGTGACCGCCAAGAAGCAAGCACATTCTTCTGTCAAGGAAAACCTCGAAGAAGTTACGATTTTATCAACCGACGATTCTATAGGAGTTTACGCAAAACCTGAGAGTTGTTAAGGAACGATAGATGTTTGTTTGGCTTGTAGAATCAATGGATTTATCCGAACTTGGTTCATCGACAAGAGAAATTCTGCAATGCTTGTGAGGATGACCGAGTGTTAGAATGCGAGATTCGCTAAACCATGTACAAGGTAATGATTTAAAAGGGATGGATTGATCAGCATACCGACTTACTCTTATTGTTCTCCTTGCTATATGGGATGGTAAATCTGAGTGACTTACCTATAGTAGAGAGACGACGATTAAAACCCTGTTTAAACCTTAGAATGGTATAAGAATTTTTTCCCTTGTACAAGGCAGCTTTTGCCAACCGTAGGTTATACGGTGAGGATCAACCAGACCCATTTCCTGTAGGAGAAACCCTAAATTGTTGACCACCATGAGATATCGATAGTAAGTTGGTATTGGCGCCAGACCCGTCAACTAAGAAGACCCAATCTCGGAATAACCTTACCAAGAGGAAAAAGGACAAAAGAATTGAGGAAAAGGTTATGCCGCTACCGAAAGAGCCCAGAGATGAAATTTCCCGAGATCTGGGAAGACCGACACTGTCAACAATAAGGATGGAGTATATGAGTTTTGATGGAACCGTAACCATGCTTCTAAGGGTGGTAGCACCCGAGACCCCCGGAGACGATCGATGGATTTTTAGAAGACCCCAAACCTAACCTATATCTTTCTAGCCTCTCCGAATCTCGAGGACGAGATTCATTTTAAGGGTGGTAGGTTTGTAACATCCCAAAATTCTAAATTTTGGAATGTTATAATAAATAGATAGATTTGATTGATTGTTTGATTGATTGTGTGAAATTGAGTGAAATTTAAAACTTTTTGAAAGTTAAATGAGAGGGAATAAAAGGACTTTCCCAAACTTTCATTTTGCATTCTTGATCTTCGTGAATTCAAATTCTTTTCACCACAAAACCCTGGAGAGAAGATGACATGACTTCTTCCATTTATTTAAATGAAAAGGGGTGTTGAAAATATTTGAATTTCATTTGGAAAATATTTCCAACCCAGGAACTTTATGCAACTCAATGATTTTCACGAGCGAAGATAAAATGAATTCTCCAAAGCATATGAAATATGCGTTGGGAGTTTCAAAGAATTAAATTCAAAGTTCTTTTGAATTTATTTTCAATTTGGAGTTATTTGAGTTTTATTCAAATTATTTTTCTCCGAAAATAAAATATATGGAAAATAGGGTAACATGATTCCCTACATCAGAAAATTGAGAGAAATAAATTTGAATTAATTCTGAAAGAAAAAGGAAGAAAAAGGGAAAGGAAAAGAATGACCAATCGGGGGCCTGAGTGCGGTCGAGCCGCATTCTTGGCGTCTGTGGTCCTGCCCTCCCCATATGCCCATGGTATCTCCAGGCGTAATTACAGCGTAATACTACTTCGATTTCGCGAGGGCGGGGTTGGGGCGGATTACTGCGTGCTTGAATCGTGCCGGTGCGGTCTTATTGTAGGTTACTCGATGCGCGGCGGTGTCCGGACGGCAAGTGGCGGACTCGAGGGTGCTTTGTGAGAGGCGCTTTGTACGTCCGCCGCGAGGACGCCGTGTGCTCCTCCGTTCGGAGAAGGCGTTCGGTGTTTCCATTGACCGTGATTACTCCTCGAGGCCTGGCATCTTCAGCTTGAGGTATCGTGGTCGCACCGCATTGAACTTTACCGTCGGTTCGTCCGGCGATGCATGATAACCCTGCGGAATGGGGCGATGTCAAGATTAACTCGCTCGGAAGTTATCGGGGATCGAAGACCACTTGAGTGTGGCGAGCCATTACAACTGGCCTCTACACCGGTATGCGCCTTCAGGTCGTCTTTGTAGGTTTAATCCTTGAGGGTCTATGCCCATTTGCGCAGTATCCGATAAAGCGAGGTTGATGATACCAGATCCATCGGGACTGGTTAGAGTGAAATCCGTCGATAATTGGGTCAAGAACCAATGCGGCGAAGCACCGTGGCGGATGCTAGTGGGGTGGTCCCTTGATCGAAGGTGATCGGGCAGGAAGACCATGGGTTGAACTTGGGCGTGGCTCCATCGCCATCGTCCCTTAGTGCATGCTTCCGCTCCTTTTGGGTATGTGGGTTGCGTATATCATGTTCACCGTCCGCACTTGTGTAGGAAAACCATACATCCTCTATTGTTCGGTAGGGCTCGTCGTCATCACTATACAGCCCCTTGTCATGAGTTCGGCACTTAACTTGCACCTTGTGAACACCCAACAATCCCTGTTGGTGTGATTGGCTAGTTTTCGAAGTGCCATGTATCGCTAAGCGATCAGTGTCGGTCCAAGTTGGGCCAGACCTGGTATTTCTTTTGAATGGCTTCCTCCCTTGGCGGGTTTAGAGCCTCGAATCCAGCATTGGCGTTTCTTCAGGTACTATCGCCGTTAATCGGCGCTTGTTCTTGTTCTTGACGTGACCGCCATTGCTGTCCTTGGTATCTAAACTATCGGGATGTTTGGCCAAGTTGTTGCTTGAGCTAGCCACTGTCCTCTCCGCACAAAAGCAGGTCATGAGTGTTGTGAGGGCTTCCATGGATTTTGGCTTTTCTTGTCCCTAGGTGCGGGCAAGCCACTCGTCATGGATGTTATGTTTGAAGGCTTTAAGGGCCTCTGCATCCGGACGATCAACAATTTGATTTTCTTTGTTAGGGCCGTGTCGAGAATTGTCGGCGATTCTTACGGCTATTGAATTATGTGGCTAATGTCATCTTAAATGCGGTGGTGTGCGTATGTGCCGGAAGTTATCAAGGAATGTGGCTTCAGTCACAACAACAATTGAATTCTCAGCGGCAAAATTTGAGCCAATGCTTGAGCTGGTCCTTTAAGCTTGAGTGGGAGGTATTTGATGGCATGTAGATCATCACCGCGGGCCATGTGGATATGGAGCAGATAGTCCTCCATCCAGACCGCAGGATCTGTAGTACCATCGTATGATTTGATGTTTACGGGTTTGAAGCCCTCGGGGATTTGATGATCCATTACTTCATCTGTGAATCATAGTTGGTGTGCGGCGCCTCTGTATTGGGCTATATCGCGATGTAGCTCATATGAGCTTTGTCTACTGTGTTCGGCCCGGCCGGGTTTGCTGTATCCGGCGCGACGGTAATCATCTCACGTCGTTGGGCGCCCACGCGATCCGTAGATCGATCTTGTATGTTTTGCATTATCCTCAATATATATCTACTTAAGTCATGCGTTTTCCCGTGCCTTGGTACTTTTGGCGTCAGGGTGTGAAAGCAGTGGAGGGCGAGGCTTCTGTCAGCAGCCACCAGGGTGGCCGTCTGCCATGTCGTGCCTTGGTGACTTGGTGCTTCCTCCTACGATCGAGGCAGCGGCCCTACGTTTGGGGTAGCTTTGGAGGGTGTTGAGTTCATACTCTTGGCTGCAAGGACTTGATCCATCTGTCAAAGCGAGCCTTGATCAGCTCTAAGTTGTTGCTGCTTTTTCTTGAGGCTGCTTGCCATGGCTATAAGCCTGCGTTTGAAGCAGCTCCTCTTGGCGGGATCTCGAGCCGACAAATTCGTCGTCGTCGAGCTTGCCTCATCTTGGAGGCGCATAATTATAGTCTCGACCTCTCTACGCCACCTTGTCGTGCGGACTTCCTCCTCCTCTGCGCTGAATCCTCTTTGGAGGGGTTCTCTTAACATAGGGGTGTTATATCTCCGTGCGGAATCACGCGTTTATTGTGGCGGGATTTAGGCGGCGCCTTGGCGTCGGTGCTTCAGGCTGTTCTTGGAGGTCATCCTCCGTTGTTCCATCGTCGTTCCCATCTTTTGGGATATGCATGTATATGTCATATGAGGAGGTGGCCTTCTAGGGCCTGTGGCGCTGAGTCTTAGTGGTCTCGGTGTCGTTATCCATACCGTCGGCGTCTTGGTCGAAGTCGAGCATGTCGGTTAGATCATCGGCCACGGTTACTACAAAGTGGGTGGTGGGTGGGCGTTGAATTTCGCGTCCAGTATCCCAACCTTCTGTCCTTGATCAAGCCAGGAGCTCTCCGGATAAAGAGAGATTTTAAGCGCATTAGAATGCTGCAAAGGAAGCGATCTGAAAGATGTCGTGTGATGAACTCATATGGCCCAATCGGATTCGATTAGTAGAAGCCGGAGGTTGAGTCGGGAGAGTCCAGCACCACAGAGTCAAGGTCTTCATGAGGACAGGGATAGAGTTCAGCTCAATCGCGTGAGGTGCCCAGCCGGTGTCAACCACTCGCCCTCCATCGAGAGAATCGGCTCGGATTAAGGGTTGGGCGGATCTTGGTCGGCCTCCGAGACGCTGTTGGCTGCAGAGCTAGATCATGCCCATCGAGGCAGTCACGGCACCAGCTGCAGCTCGAATCCGTCGAAGATCAAGTCTCCGCGGATATCGGCCGTATAGTTCAAACTTCAAATCTGACTGATGGCGAGGGGTGTAGCTTCGATCTGCTCCAGATGGGCGGAGTGTGCCATGCGAAAAGCCCGAACACGAAGATGCATGCAGGAGAAAAAAGTCTCACCTGGACGCGTCGTTGTTGATGATCGAAGGAGCCATCGGACCCTATCGGTGGCGACACGGAAGGAACTCTCAATGAAAGCCCCAATGTCGGTGTCAAAACCGGCGGATCTCGGTAAGGGTCCCGAGCGTGCGCCTAGGCGGATGGTAACGAGGAGACAAGGGACACGATGTTTTTACCGAGTTCGGGCCCTCTCGATGGAGTAATACCCTACTCTGCTTGATTAATATTGATGATATGGGTAGTACAAGAGTAGATCTACCACGAGATCAAGGAGGCTAAAACCTAGAAGCTAGCCTATGGTATGATTGTTGTTAGTCCCTCGGACTAAAACCCTCCGGTTTATATAGACACGGATAGGTTAGGGTTACATAGAGTCGGTTACAATGATGCGAGATCTACATATCCGTGTCGCCAAGCTTGCCTTCCGCCAAGGAAAGTCCCATCCGGGACAGGACGAAGTCTTCAATCTTGTATCTTCATAGTCTTGGAGTCGGCCGTGATGATAGTCCGGCTGTCCGGACACCCCTAGTCAGGACTCCTCGGTCCTCCTCTGCGATAGAGGCCATCCTCAACCTTGAAGGTTGGATCCGGACATGATTGAAGATCAAAGTGCCTAAGCTTGGGCCTCGGGTGTTGGAACTAGAGATCGGAAAGGCATGGCCTTGGTAGGAAGAGGATAGGCCTCGGCCCCTATAAAGGGGTGAATATCAAGCGTCCTTAGCACCGCTTAGGACTTGCCTAAAAACGAGTCATACCAACAAGCGTCGTGGGGTTGCCCGCGCCCGTGATGATGGAAGATCCCGATAAGGAACCACGATCTTGCTTGGACAAGGCGTGCCAATGAAACGCCTCGCAATGCATGTCGAAGGGAAAAAACAGTTCGTATTGAGCCATGCAGCGGTAAGGCACCCATAAAAAATTTTGTAAGATTAGATTTGTAAGTGTTATGCTCTCCACATTTGTGTGCATAAATTATCTCACGAGCTGACACAATCCTTAATTTACTTTGGAGTATAGGAGATGGAACCCACCTTGCAATGCGAGAAGACAAGCTGCGCGGATTCATCGTCATTGAAGCCTGTTCGAGACTCTTGAGGGAGTCCTAGATTAGGGGTGTCCGGACAGCGGACAATATACATTGGCGGGTGTTGGATCATGAAGATACAAGACTCAAGACTTCTTCCGTCAATAGGATGGAACTCTTCTTTGCGTGGAAGACAAGCTTGGCGATTGGATGTTAGATCTCCTTTTTGTAACCGACTCTGTGTAACCCTAGCCTCCTGGTGTCTATATAAACCGGAGGGTTTAGTCAAATGGGACAATCGAATAATAATCATCATAGGCTAGCTAGGGGTTTAGCCTCTACGATCTCGTGGTAGATCTACTCTTGTAATACTCATATCATCAAGATCAATCAAGCGAGGAAGTATTACACCTCCATCGAGAGGGCCCAAACCTGGGTAAAACATCGTGTCCCCCTGCCTCCTATTACCATTAGCCTTAGGCATACAGTTAGGGACCCCCTACGAGATCCGCGGTTTTGACAGAAGCGGCGGGCTGGACATCATCGACCTCGTCTCCCCATAGCATTGCTCCAACCCGTGTATCGTTCTTTGGTGGTGGGGGAACAACCGAACATCATTCAACCCAACATTGGAGTGGAGGCACATGCAGATTATCGGTACAAGATTGCTGGCGTGGATGAGGTTCAAATCCGGAGGCATCGGGTCCTCATCATTTGGCATCGATCGCAAAATCCGCACCAAGAACATAGCGATGAAGTACACAAGAAACTTGGGCCCTCCCACTCCGCATAATCTCCAAAAACAACATCACATGGAACCAAAGGCGTATCTGGAAACTAGCCTCCACCAATGTCACGGACAAGATAAGGATCCTCCTTTGTCCCAAGAAATAAACTTCCCAAAGTGCCTACCGATGCGTGAGCTGTGCACAAAGTCACGGTAGTCTAAAAGTTCAATAAACATCAGCCAACCCTTACGAAAACCATGTGCCCCTTAAAGTTTTCCCCTCATCATGCCTTAGAAATCTAAGAAAATGATCATTGCCCAGCAGGGAAGGGAGCATGCTGAACTAAGGTGTACCTAAGCGATGGATGCCTCACTTGGAACAAACCAACTCCATGAAACCATGGCTGAGCAGATCGGACCAAAATACCTACATACTGAAACTGACAACTTCCTCCCTTGGCCCGGCGGCCCCTCGTATGAGCATCACCTCATGACCATGTAGTCCTCATGGCGGCCAGGGTGGGCAGAAACAGCGGCGTGAAGAAAGTCAAGGAAGGCGGCGGTCTCCACCATCGATGATGTGGTGACCCGCGAGCCTAAGCGCTAAGGATCGAGCTCATAGTTACGCCATGGAAGAGCAAGAAGCTAATCTGGTTTTTCTTTGGGTTGGGGAGATGGAAGATGCAATGAGGGCTGCGCGATGGGATGGGCAGTCTATCCCAATAACTCGACTCTCTTCCCATGATAAGTAGCAAATTCGATAAAATCGTATTTTGTTGCACCAAAATTGGCTTCAAACCAATCCATTGGGCTTGAGAAATCATTCTGTCGCGACTAGATAACCAGCATGGAGCAAGCCCATAGACCGCTCGCATTCCACATGCACATGAACAAGTGGCCCCTCTGACAAAGAGTGCATGTAACCACGGTCCACCATGTAATCGACCATGGCTTCAAACTGCCTCGCAGCCTCTTGAGAGGAAGGAATATAGTGACTACTCTCCAGCGGGCTCGCGCCAAAAGGTTGGAAGGCCCAAAAGCAATGGGTTGTGCAACAACGGTGGGCTGGTTGCTGATTGACCACAAGCAGTGTAACTCGACCACTATCCAATGGGCTCGGTCGGAAGAGGAAAGAGCATAAGCAATTGGGGTGTATCTGTTGGTGGGCTAATAATGGGTGGATCTCCAAAGAATGGGCCAACATCGTTACAATTATTTTGAAAAAAGTTAATCCGCCTCCATGAATACATGCGAGATGAGATCGCCCTTAATCGCGTTGGAGAGATCCTCGAAACCGGATCACTCACGGGCGGGCGGTGGTTACCGGCCAGCTCAACTACGGCAATGGGTGACCATGACAAACACAATGGGTGGGCGAGCCACCGTCCAAAGCAATTCAGCGAGGAGTAGATTGATGAATGACAACACGCTCTTGGACGGGAAGATCATATCCGGCATCCGTGATTGTATCAATACATTTTTTGTGAGCGGATATCTATATCCCTTACCAAGCGGAGTATCGCTCGAGCGTTGCAAAGAGAGCTTTCCTAGATTCATTGAGACTTAATAGCGGATCTAATAGGAGGTTTATGCAAGCCAAAGGCCTAAACTTGATCGGCGCTTAGAAGGACTAACTATAATCCATTCAGCATATTCCTTCCTCCAGGATCCTAAGCTCTCTAATTCAATTAGGGCCCCATTGCCCCAAGTGAAAATAGCACTTGAACAAATCACAAGCAAGCGAGCGAAGGTCCATAATAATAAAACCAACTTGCTTGCAAGAAACATGGAAAAAAGTAAACCTTGTCTTTGCGTGTGTACTTGAAGGTCAATGGCGAACCTCAATTACCTTCCAAAGCCGCCGCCCACGAATCCTCGGAGGAAGCGGAAAGCATGATGGCTGAAGGAGACAATTAGAATAAAAAGACCTTGACGCTAGCGGATGAATCATGTGCCCGTTGATTTGAAAACCTCATCATAAAAACCCTACCCTTGGAATCCAAGCCAAGAGGTAGATCCACGAAAGAACCCATAGGAGATGGGTATAGCTGTGATCGAGAGAAGGCGCCACGAATCCCATTATGTTGAGAAGGTGTTGAGTCGTTTTGGATATTGGACTGCAAACCATCTCGGACACCATATGATCCTAGTGTGTTGATTCGAAGTTCGAAGGCACAGCTAAGGATCAATTGAGAAACTCTAAAATCATTGGTTCCTTATGTACCTGGCGAGCTGCTGAGGCTTGACATCGCTTTTCTTTGTTAGCAAAGCGAGCAGGTTTGTTTCAAAATGGGTGATGTACATTGGCATCTTTATGAAAGAGTTATGTGTTATCGAAGGTACCATGAACTATGGACTTCACTATACGGATACCCGTCGGTGCTTGAAGGGTATAGTGATCGAATTGGATCTCGATCTTGATGAGATGAAGGCCTGGCTGGGTATATGTTTACTCTTGGAGGTGGTGTTGTTTCACAGGAGTCTTGCAAGCAAGCGATAACAAGATCGACAATGGAATCAGAATTAACAGCATTAGACACATGTCGGTGTCGAAGTAGGATAGCCGAGATCTTTTGATGGACTTGCGGTTGGTTGATAAACGGTTCGGCTATCCTTATGAATTGTGACAATCATTATCATCACCAAGGTGAAGAGTTCAAGGACAACATGAAGTCGGACAAACACATCGAATGAGATTAAAGCCGTCGAAAATTAAAAACAGAGTGATAAGCGTTGCGGTATGTCCATACGGCTAAGAATCTGGCAGATCCATTTACAGAAGGGCTATCACTTGTTATGATAGATAGGGCATCGAGGGAGATGGGTATGAGACCCACATAAGTTGCCATGGTGGTAACCCAACCTATGTGATCGGAGATCCGTGAAGTAGGACATGGGAAAAAAGCCCGTGGTGAGCTGGGGAAATGTAACATCAAAAATTCTAAATTTTGGAATGTTATAATAAATAGATAGATTTGATTGATTGTTTGATTGATTGTATGAAACTGAGTGAAATTCAAAAAAATTTGAAAGTTAAATGAGAGAATAAAGGACTTTCCCAAACTTTCATTTTGCATTCGTGATCTCCGTGAATTCAAATTCTTTTCACCACAAAACCTTGGAGAGAAGATGACATGACTTCTTCCATTTATTTAAATGATAAAGGTGTTGAAAATATTTGAATTTCATTTGGAAAATATTTCCAACTCAATGATTTTCACGAGCAAAAATGACTTCTTCAAAGCATATGAAATCAGTTGGGAGTTTCAAAAATTAAATTCAAAGTTCTTTTGAATTTATTTTCAATTGGAGTTATTTGAGTTTTATTCAAATTATTTTTCTCCAAAAATAAAATATATGGAAAATAGGGTAACATGATTCCTACATCAGAAAATTGGAGAAAATAAATTTGAATTAATTTTAGTATTTTTAAAATGATTTTTACTGGATTTTACTAAAGCAGAAGCACTCTTTGTTTATTTGAATTTTGTGTATTTTATTTGACTCTAGAAAAATGTTCAGCTTGTAGGAAATCTTTTTTGAAAATTTTAATATATAATATGCCTATAAATTTTTTTTATTTATTTTATTTATCTGGTTTTCGTTCTGTTTCTATTTAAAAAAAACTGTACGTGCAGCCCATATTTATATATCGCATGCATGCGCAGTATAGTAGCTTCTGGCGCCCCATTTTTTTTCTCTCTTAAATGGGCTAGGCCCAGCTAGCCTTTCCTTTTCAGATTTTATTTTCATTTGGCAAAAAAAAGAAAAAATGCAGCATGTACGCGCGCGGCCGGCCGATGGGCTTTAGGCCCGTGTGAGGCGTTAGCTTTTTTTCTGTTTCGTTTAATTACGTCTACGTTTAGTCCCATTCTTTGCTTTTGACGCAAAGCCTCTTTTCCTTAAATAAATATAGAAGCATAAAGCCTCAAAAATCATCCGAGTCAGGTTAAATCAATATTTTGGTTTATTCCTTCAAAAAAATATTTTTCTCCTCTCGGGCGACTTCTGAAAATTGTCTTCTCTCTCCGAAGTTGTTTTTTCTCTGCCTTATAAAGGTATATTTCTTTTTTTCCCGTAGTTTATTATTTTCTAGATTAGTACGATAAAATAATTAGATTACCCATTTGTCTCTGTATTTATACATCAGACCTAAAATTCTTTTAGCCGTATCTATTTTTTTCTTCCGTAAAACAGATTGGCCCTGATTTTTCAAATAGCCATAACTTTTACTCGTTCATCCAAATTAGATGAAACCAGCCCACTTCTTCATTCGATCTCCTCTATCCTGTAATCCAGCTCAAACATGTTTTGAATGTTTAAACTTTGAATTAGACCAGATTTGAATTTGAACTTAGTTTGATCTTAACTTGAGTTTATAACTCCACTTGAGTTGATTCTTTTGCAAATCGAGCTCTTGACCTAAAATTTCTGATAAGGCCAAATTCATATAATTTTGGTACTATTAGAAATTTGTTTTATGTTGCAAGAGTTATTTGCTTGGTTTTGATGTTTTCGAATCATCTTCTTCGTTCTTCGATCTTTTGAGTGATTGCTTATGTGTGGTTACTATTGATTGCTTCGATCGATTGACCAGAGTGTGACGAGTAGACCTATCAAGAATTTTGAGTCTGAATCATCTTCATCAACATGCGAGCAAGTTCACACTTTGATCATATCCCTTTCATACCCAGTTTTTATGCATTAGCTTCACCCTCAAACATTGCATGAGTAAGTTTGATAACATGTGGATATTGGGAAGTAGTTGATGAGGTAGGAACCTATTGTCCTGCATTCAAACCTTGGGAGTTACTTCTATGTTATGCTTATATTGCCATGCTATGCTCGTAGACGTGGATTGGGTTTGAGTGTATTCCATGACAGATGTGAGATTGTTTACTTAATGGTTCAACTTAAGGTGGCAACTTTAATACACATCTGGGTGGATTGGTAGGGGCACCACTGAGGATATACCGATGAACTTGCCGGACACACGGGGATATACGGTGTTGTCCTAGGAGATCCAGTGATACACGTGTGATCATCCTATGGTTAGCCACCCATGCTCAAAGGGAATGAGATATTTTCATGCTAGAAACTATGTGCATTCACAAGCTATTATGGGCTCTAGCATAATTGGTAAGTTCGTGAAGCTCTTAAAGAGGTAGATCAGCGGTGTAGTGGGTTTGTAGGTTTGGTATGGTCTAGGAGTAAAGAGTTAATGTTTACGAAAGACTATGTCTCGGTCATCCGTTTCTCAAACATCATGTAGTCGAGAAATCCAGCGAATGATCGAGTCTTGTGGGGAAAAGTGCACAAACCTCTGCGAGAGTCTACAATCTAATCATTGTTAGTCGTGTCCCGATTCACGGACAATCTTGAGTATCTAGTACTTGGAGTATCTTAAGTATCTCATTATATTACTTAAATTAATTTGTTGGGTTAATGATTACTTTTAATTATGGTTGAGAGGGGTTTACCTTCTCAATATTTTATCAACCAACTTTGTAATTAAATAAAATATATTCCTTTGTAGTAGGAAAAAATTGGCTTTTCATAAAAACTATAACCATAAAGCTTTCCACCAAAATATGCATGTAGTGATAGTTATTATTCATCATTATCCTATGGTGTGAATTTGCGATTACATTCAATGTATTGACCTTTAATGGTACAGCGTCGATGTTGCGAGGATATCTTATAATGAGTAAGTGATACGTTAGGGTTACGATTTCTACACTCAACTTTGCCGTTGGTGTTGATGGGAATCCACAACCTTGTTACTTCGCTATTTGGATTGAGGTAATAGTATTTATGTTACTTTATACATGTGATTTACCTCATTATAAATCCTCGATCTTGTGTGTCGACATACTTGATCCGAGGATGACACCTAAGCACGAGACTTGACCGTCAAAGTCGGTCGCTCACATAACTACTAAACCCACTCCGTTGGAGATCAATACTCTCGATGATGTATTGTAGGATGACTATTGTCTTAATGTGTTCCTAAGCTTATGTAAGTCACGTGATCTACTTGATGTATGTTTTGGTGATCAACTTATGGTTCAAAGGACCTTGTGAACTTATGCATAGGGGTTGGCACACGTTTTCATCTTGACTCTCCGGTAGAAACTTTGGGACACTCTTTGAAGTTATTTGTGTTGGTTGAATAGATGAATCTGAGATTGTGTGATGCATATCATATAATCATACCCACGGATACTTGAGGTGACATTGGAGTACCTAGGTGACATTAGGGTTTTGGTTGATTTGTGTCTTAAGGTGTTATTTTACTACGAACTCTAGGGTTGTTTGTGACACTTATAGGAATAGCCCAATGGATTGATCGGAAAGAATAACTTTGAGATGGTTTCTTACCCTACAATAATCTCTTTGTTTGTTCTCCGCTATTAGTGACTTTGAAGTGACTCTTTGTTGCATGTTGAGGGATTGTTATATGATCTAATTATTTTATTATTGTTGAGAGAACTTGCACTAGTGAAAGTATGAACCCTAGGCCTTGTTTCGAAGCATTGCAATACCATTTACACTCACTTTTACCACTTGCTACCTTGCTGTTTTTATATTTTCAGATTACAAAAACCTATATCTACCATCCATATTGCACTTGTATCACCATCTCTTCGCCGAACTAGTGCACCTATACAATTTACCATTGTATTGGGTGTGTTGGGGACACAAGAGACTCTTTGTTATTTGGTTGTAGGATTGTTTGAGAGAGACCATCGTCATCATATGCCTCCCACGGATTGATAAACCTTAGGTCATCCACTTGAGGGAAAATTGCTACTGTCCTACAAACCTCTGCACTTGGAGGCCCAACAATGTCTACAAGAAAAAGGTTGTGTAGTAGACATCAGTCGTCGGTGTCGATGACGGCGAGCTTGGAGAGCAAGTCCTGGGCGTCTGGGTTTGTCGCGTATGAGTTGGTGACTTCGAGTGACTGTGGTTGACACAAGGAGAGCGCGTCGAGAGCCATCAGGTGGCCGTCACGCGATAGCGTGTCTGCTGCACCATTGTTGGTGTCGCGTTTGTAGCGAAAGGTGAATTGGAGGCCGACCATCTTCGCCATGGCCTTGCGCTGCAGCTCTGTCGCCAATTGCTGATCGTTGAGTGCGCACAGGCTCTTGTGATTGGTGACGATCTTGAACATCACCCGTTGAAGATATGGCCTCCACTTGTCGATTGCCATCATCACGACCAAGAATTCCTTTTTGTAGGTTGACAACTTTTGATTGCGCATGCCCAAGGCTTTTGCTGAGGTAGGCCACGGGGTGACCGTCTTGCATGAGCACCGCGCCCACGCCGGTGTCGCAGGCGTTGGTCTCGATGGTGAACGGGCGCGAGCCATCCGAAGGGCGAGCACGGTTGTGCTCACGATCGCCTTCTTGAGCATGACGAATGTGTCCTGGGCCTTCTCGTTCCACTCGAATCCCTTCTCTTCCGCCTAATCTTTTCTTTCGGAGTTTTCTGAACTTCTTTGGAGCCCAACTCCATCACTTTACGCCCAACTCCATTGCCTATCTCGCCTCTTTCGTGTTTTTGTGTGAAAACTTCTTGGGTTGTCGACCACACTAGGGCCTCTTCAAACACATATCACTTGTCGCTCTTAGACGGTGAAAAAGGCTAGTCCGAATGACGAAAGAACCCAAGTAATCCAGATGTGTGGGGGTCTTGGGGTCCAGATGAGGGGTAAAAGTGCCTTTCCAGCCATGATTCTTCCCGATTCAGTCAGAGGGTAGCAATGACCTGGTTCTATCGTTAAGACCAATCGACGCTTGGCGCCGACCGACTCCCTCCTTTCTCCATGGATCGAGTGAACAAGCCGTCCTCTCTGAAGGTTCTTCCAGAGGAGAAGTCCCAGGTTAAGTTGTTGATGGAGCATGTAGTTCAGCTCATTCGCGACGGAGTGACCGGCATGGATCTTCTGGAGGTTTTCCTTCGATGGCGCATTCAGCCGCTCCAATACCAAGGTCACCCGATGTGGATGTACTCCGGTACCGAGGACACCACCCGAGTCCATCCGGAGGAGGTCGATGACGCCACATTGGAGAGGTGGATGACTGCCATCACAGGGAACAAGGATAACCCTCGTGGAGCTAGGAGGATCCCACCACTCGACCAAACTTACTTAACCGCATAAGGTATGACCACCGATCTCCGATCGTGATCCTGTTGCATTTGCTCTGCTCCGCAATGCGAATCGGCCGATCGACTTTCCTCTTGTTTTGCTGTCTTCTAGGTCACCACTGAGATGTACTTGATGCCCAACGGGGCGCAAGAACCAGTCGAAGAAGAAGAAGGAGGCGGACGCGAAAGCCAAGAGGAATGGGAGTCTGAGGAAAACGACAGCTCTGATGAAGAGGAGGAGGAGGAGGAGGAGGAGGAAGAGGAGGGAGACGTGGATCCACCCCACTCGAAAGGCGATCCAAGTCGATTTATGATCCGTGGTCGAGCGAGGTAGGCTATCGCTACCATCGGGCGCTCAATGAAGCGCACTCGGACGACTTCTCCAGTGCCAACTGAGAAACCGCCAAAGCAACCCCGAGCAACGTCATCAAAGCCGGCGAAGGCCTTGCCCAAGATGAGGATGGTCATTCCCACCATTTCCGGGTAATCAGCAGAACTTGTGTTTTCCTGTCTACCATGAGTGCACTTTTGGTCGACTCGTTTTGACTGATTAATTGACTTCTAAAATCTGCAGTGCTGCCACCTCTGAGACCTCAGCTAAGCACGAGGATCAGGAAATGGAAGATGCCGCCACCTCCAACCTTGGTATGATCTCTGCAGTTTTGCTTTACTATCGATTGATTTCTGTTTTTACCTTTGAATCTTGCTTGTAGTTCCACCTCATGTCATTGATCTCCCCGATGACGCACGATGAAACACCACCGAGGAAGAGGAAGGACAAAAGGTGCTCACCGGCAAGGCTACTCCAGCTTGTATCACCGCTCGAGACGCTAGCTCATGAGGGAGGCGACACCACTCGGACTTCGTGTCCTTTGTCTGTGTCACCGACGAGTGTCCGCCTTCGTCGCCGATCGCTGACCCGCCATCCCTTTTTGCCACACACCACGTCCCGGAAGACCAAGTGAGTGCTGCCAAGGAGGCCATACGCCAGGCAGGGATCATGATGGAGCAAGTAAAGGTGGTCCGGGAGGCCAGCCAGGCGGCTTATGATGCAAGCTCGGCTCTTCAGAGCAATGTCCAAGTAAGTTGCTTGTTCTGTTAGGATATGCTACCTGAAATTTCTTCTTTCTGAAGATTTCCATATCTGCATCTGTATCCCACTGGGTGTAGTCCACGAGACTATGGTGGACTATGGGCAGTCGACTATAGTCTTTATACTTTGAATTTCTTCACTCGGTCTGGTCCGGCCATGTCGAATGGATCTTTGGAACCGGTGGGGGCACGCTGAGTGCACCCACTGGGTGTAGTCCCCGAGACTATGGTGGACTGTGGGCAGTCGGCTATAGTCTAAGAACTTTTTTTTACACAGCTGACTACTGACATTTAGCTATGTTTTTAGGATCATAACCTTTTTGCCTCTTTCGGTCGATTGGTCGAACTGAATTGGTAAAACTAGTGGGGGCACGCTGAGTGCACCCACTGGGTATAGTCCCCGAGACTACTGTCGAATGTTTTGATTCGACTATAGTCTTAGACATGCTACGATTTTTCTTTAGTCACTCGGAAGTGACCTGTCTTTGATGTTTTGTCGATTGACTCTTTGCATAAATCTTGCGAGCTCGTGGCCCGCTATACCGAATTGGAGAACAAGCAGATCCAGCTCAACCTTGACTTGAAGCTTGCTCAAGAGAACCTGCAAAAGGCGAGAGACGAAGCAAAAGGTATGGCTGGTGAGAACTTGACGACTGTCTTTGTCTTTCTACCCATTCTCAACTCTGGACTTATTGTTTTTTTGCAGACAAACTGGAGGAGGCTCTGAAGAAGAAAGACCAAGACCTTGCAGAGGCACAAAAGGCGGCTTTGGAGAAAACAAAGCTCGCGGAAGAGAAACTGGCCTCAGTCGGAAAACTCAAAAAGGAGAATACCAACCTGAAGGCTGCTCTTGACGCGGCCAACAAGGAGGCTAGCCAACTGAAGAATGACAAAGTTGCTCTGACTGACAAGGTTGGCGAACTGGCGGGGAGGAGGAACGATTTGGAGGTTTTGTCTGGGAGGGCTCGCCAAGAAGCTATTCCTCATGCTTGAAGGTAAATCCTCTTATCCGACTGACTTGTCATCATCGACTCACCATAGAACCATTATCTTGAACTTGAGTCGATTTGCAGAATTCTGTCGAACTTCAAGAAGAGACCGGTCGAGTGGAGACAACCCCGACCCAATCAACTCTCCCGTGAAGGATGAAGCCGCTATGAACATGCTCGACCGAGTCTCGTGATCGCTGGAGTGGTGGACTATCTCGCCGATCGAAAGCTGCGGTGTCACGGATCGACTCAACCCTCCGGCCGACCAGACGCCTGAATGACCTTGAGTCTTAATGACTCGATCGAATGAGGTTCCAAGTCGAGTGCAAGAATGGAAAAGTCTTCGCTAGGTGTGGTGCTGATGTTGCTCGCTCGGTTCGTGTCCACCGCAAGGAAGCGCTGGAGGACAAGTGGCGGCCCTCAGAGTTGCGAACACCAAGAAGTATGATTTCCAATCTTTCATGGAAACTTTCATCACCGCTGCCACCCGGATCGCCGATGGGATCGACCTTGACCAGTTTGTGGCTCCTTCCAGTCCTCCACCTGAGGAGTAAAAAACTTTTATGCTCTACCTTAAATTTGCCTCGGAATGCCGAGTGATTTTTGTAACCGATAAACCTTAGCAGGCTTGAGGCCTGGGTACTTCTGCATCCTTAGGATGCTATCCGAACTTTACTTATCGTCAGAATATGCTTTTGTTTGCCTTCGAGTGAACTTTGCTCTTTACTCGGATTATGCTTCAATGTTTGAGATGCAGCTCTGAGGTGGATCCAGTCGACCTACACTTTGTGGCTCTTGCAGGTGCAGGAGAAGGAAGCAGTCGATGTGTATCTCATTGTCCTTGCGGATCGGGATGGAGCGCACGTTGTACTTGTGGCGCAACTCTGAAGGAGAAGGTAGCAGTTGACCTGCACCTCGTCGTCCTTGCGGATCGGGATGGAGCGCATGTTGTATTTGTGGCGCAGCTCCGAAGGAGAAGGTAGCAGTCGACATGCACCTCGTCGTCCTTGCGGATCGGTATGGTTTCAAACTTAGGCGAGTCCCGGACTGCAGCTAAGCTCCCGAGTGGGAGGTTTGCTCTCCACTCGGTAGGATTTTTCAAACTTAGGCGAGTACTGGACTGCAGCTAAGCCCCCGAGTGGGAGGTTTGCTCTCACTCGGTAGGATTTTTCAAACTTAGGCTAGCATGGACTGCAGCTAAGCCCCGAGTGGGAGGTTTGCTCTCCACTGTAGGATTTTTCAAACTTAGGCTAGTACTGGACTGCAGCTAAGCCCCGAGTGGGAGGTTTGCTCTCCACTGTAGGATTTTTCAAACTTAGGCGTAGCATTGGACTGCAGCTAAGCCTCCAAGGAGGATTTTGTGTCATAGCTTTGAAGGGAATGCAACAATGACCTGTACTCGTCGTCCTTGCAAAGTGCACATTGTATTGAATACTTAGGCGAGTACTTGACTGCAGCTAAGCCCCGAGTGGGAGTCTGGCTCACCACTCTGCAGGATTTTAAACACTTAGGCGAGTACTTGACTGCAGCTAAGCCCCGAGTGGGAGGCTGGCTCACCACTCTGAGGATTTTAAACACTTAGGCGAGTACTTGACTGCAGCTAAGCCCCGAGTGGGAGGCTGGCTCACCACTCGGTAGGATTTTAAACACTTAGGCGAGTACTTGACTGCAGCTAAGCCCCGAGTGGGAGGCTGGCTCACCACCGGTAGGATTTTAAACACTTAGGCTAAACGGATTCACAGCTAAAACCCCGAGTGAGAGGCTGGCTCGACACTCTGTAAGGATTTTTTACAAACTTAGGCTAAACGGATTCGCAGCTAAGTCACCCACTGGGGGATTTTAACAAAAAGTAATAACAATCACTGGGAAAATTATAATCTTCTTGATTTAGATAGACAAACTACAAAAGTACTTTTATTACATCTCACCCGAGTGAGCTCTTAAGTGTAAAAGGGCGGAGCAGCTCCGCATTCCATGCCCGAGGCTCATCGATCGGCGCTCGACGTTGTAAAGATGGTAAGCCCCATTGTGAAGAACTCTGGTGACGATGAAGGGGCCTTCCCAAGTGGGAGCGAGCTTGTGTGGTTTCTGTTGATCCACTCGGAGGACCAGATCTCCTTCCTGAAAGGCTCGACTCTTCACATTTCTGGCGTGGAATCGACGCAAGTCCTGCTGATAGATGGTCGAGCGGATCAGGGCCATCTCTCTCTCCTCTTCAAGGAGGTCGACTGCATCTTGACGGGCTTGCTCTGCTTCAGCTTCAGAGTAGAGTTCGACTCGGGGGGCATTGTGAAGCAGGTCACTCGGCAAAACTGCTTCAGCTCCATAGACCATAAAGAATGGAGTTCTCCCAGTCGAATGATTAGGAGTGGTCCTCAATCCCCAAAGAACCGACGGAAGTTCGTCAACCCACGCTCCTGTTGCATGCTTGAGATCACGCATCAGTCGAGGTTTCAGTCCTTTGAGAATTAGACCATTTGCTCGCTCAGCTTGTCCATTCGACCGGGGTGAGCGATCAAGCATAGTCGACTCGCGTGTCTCGAGAGGGCAAAAGGCTTTGAACTTGTCGGAATCGAAATTTGACCCATTGTCCGTGATGATGCTGTGCGGAACTCCATATCTGAATATCAATTCTCCGATTTAAACCGACAAAAAGGCACACATCAAGGTTCTTGATAGGTTTAGCTTCGATCCACTTCGTAAACTTGTCGACTGCCACAAGCAAATGAGTGAAACCACTCCTGCCAGTTCTCAGCGGTCCAATCATATCCAACCCCCAAACAGCAAAAGGCCAGACGAGTGGAATGGTCTTCAACGCCGAGGCGGGCTTGTGTGACATATTGAGTAGAACCGACATCCTTCACATTTGTCGACTATTTCCTTTGCCATTTCATTTGCCTTTGGCCAAGAAAATCCCGCCGGTATGCTTTAGCCACGATGGTCCGAGAGGACGATGGTGACCACAGTCCCCGAGTGGATATCATCAAGGATTATCGACCTTCTTCGGCGTTATGCACTTCGCTGACTCCACCACGCTTTCTCAATAGCTGTCCCTTGATCACAGTAAAGGCCTTGGATCGACGGACGATCTGTCTAGCCTCTTCTTCATTCTCCGGGAGCTCTTTCCTCAGGATGTATGCGATGTATGGTACTGTCCAGTCGGGAATAATGACCACGACTTCCATGATTAGGTCGACCACCGCTGGGACCTCAACTTCACCGGATCGGTGGCACTTTTGGCTGTGGAGCTTCTTCAGTGAAAGGATCCTCTTGAATCGACGGCAAAGCGGATGTGCTCCAAAACACATCACTGGGAATGGCTTCCTCTTGGACCCTATTTTCGCCAAATCATCGCAGAGCTTGATTTTTCACCGGGTAAGTGATGGAGCTCTAACCCTCAAACTTCTTTTCCAGCTTCCTCATCTGCATTACAAGAGCTACCATGGCCGGACTTCGACGTCCCACTCCTTCATCACCGATTAACCACCAGATCTGAGTCGCCATAGACCATGAGGCGATTGGACGCCGAGTGAAATGGCCATACAAGAACCCATACAACAATGCTTCAGATTCTGCTTCATTGTTGGAAGAATCAAAGTGAATCTGGAGCACATATCTGAGCTTATCTCCTCGGGGAAACCAATACTACCCCAAAGACCGAACCATTCAGCATCTTGGAACCATCAAAGAACATAGTCCAAAGGTTCGAGTGAACTTGAGTCGGTAATCGTTGTTCAATCCACTCGGCGATGAAATCTGCTATTGCTTGGGACTTGATGGCTTTCTTTTCCTCAAACTTGATATCAAGGGAAGAAGTTCAATCGCCCATTTCGCCACTCGACCAGCCATGTCTCTATTGTGCGTAATCTCGATAACGGGCGCAGACGAGCATCGTAATGGAATGATCAGAGAAGTAGTGAGCAACCTTCTTTGTGGTCATATAAATCCCATACACAAGCTTCTGATAATGAGGGTATCTTTGCTTCGACGGGGTTAACACTTCATAAAGATAATATCTCGGGAGCTGAACTTTGAAGGCTTTTCCTTCCTCTTCCCGCTCGACCGTAAGTACTGTACTGACGACTTGTCCTGTGGCTGCAATGTAAAGCAGCAACGGCTCTTTGCTGATTGGGGCAGCAAGCACCGGCTGGGTGGAGAGCAGAGCTTTGAGCTCTGCAAACGCTGCATCAGCTTCAGGAGTCCACTCGAACTTGTCTGACTTCTTCATCAGCCGGTAAAGAGGCAATGCCTCTTCACCGAGGCGAGAGATGAATCGACTTAAAGCGCCAAGCATCCAAGAAGCTTCGACATCGTACACGCAGGTATGTTTCATTCGGAGAATAGTGCCAACTTTTTCTGGTTAGCCGATTCCTCGCTTAGAAACAAGAAAACCGAGTAACTTTCCACCAGAACTCGAATGTGCACTTTGATGGATTAAGCTTGATATCATACCTCCCGAGATTGGCAATGTTTCAGCAAGGTCACCAACAGGTCGGAACCTTTCGTGACTTGACCACAATGTCATCCATGTATGCTTCCACATTCCGACTGATTTGATTGAGTAAACACTTCGAATCATCCTCATGAACGTGGCTCCGGCATTCTTGAGGCCGAATGGCATGGTGACATAACAGAAGCACCCGAATGGAGTGATGAAAGCTGTTTTGATCTCGTCGGGTCCATATAGACGGATCTGATGGTTCCCGGAATATGCGTCTAAAAAAGACAACCGCTCACATCCCGCAGTCGAGTCGACTATTTGGTCGATGCGGGGGAGAGGAAAATGATCTTTCGGGCAGGCCCGATTGATATGTTTGAAATCGATGCACATGCGCAGTGAATTGTCCTTCTTAGGGACCATGACCACATTGGCGAGCCACTCGGACTGTTAAATTTCTCGGATAAACTCTGCTGCTAAGAGCCGAGCCACCTCCTCGCCTATGGCCTTTCTCTTCTGGACGGCGGACCGTCGAAGATGTTCTTTGACAGGTTTGACTTTTGAGTCGACTCGTAAATGGTGCTCAGCCAGCTCCCTGGGAACACCCGGCATGTCAGTAGGCTTCCATGCAAAGATGTCCCAGTTCTCACGGAGGAACTGGACGAGCGCTTCTTCCTATTTGGAGTCGAGTGTTGTTGAGATGTTGGTCGGAGCAGCATTAGGGTCGGTCGGGTGAATATGAACCTGGTTCGTCTCACCGGACGACTGAAATGCCGACTCCGTAGCAGGCTTCTTGGCTCGCAACAAATCACTCGGATCTGCAGTCTTATGATATTATTGCAATTCTACCACTGCCATCTGAGCATCAGCAATCTTAGAGCCTTTCTGGAAACACTCTTCCGCTTTCTTCCGGTTGCCAGTGACAGTGATCACACCCTTGGGGCCGGGCATCTTCAGCTTGAGGTACACATAACATGGTCGGGCCATGAACGGGCATACGCCGCCTTCCCGAATAGCGTGATAAGCGCCCGAAATCCACGACCTCAAAGGTCAACTTTTCTTTGCGGAAATGCTTCGAATCACCGAAAACCACATCAAGAGCAATTTGACCGAGTGACTCAGCCTTCTTTCCGTGAATGAGTCCGTGGAAACTCATGTTATCGGTGCTGAGTCCGACATCGGAATGCCCATCCCTTTCAACGCTCTCGCATACAAGATGTTCAGCCGCCGCCATCCATCAAAACTTTGGTCACCGAGTGCCTTCGACGATCGGGTCGAACACCAACGCTTGCCTCCTGGGGTGGCAATGTGTGTCGATGATCGGACTGGTCGAATGTGATGGCGGTCCGGGACCATTTCAGATAATTGGGCGTCGCCGAGCGACCATGTTCACTTCTCGTTGATAACTTTCAATCGACTTTTGCTTTCAACGTCAAGAAAATCATCGTGGTGGAATTGACCGGGGTATCCACCATCACTATCTTCTTTGTCCTCAACTTTATCCGACCCCTTTTCCTTATCCTTGGGCTGCTTCCCTTGGAACTGCTGAATCAAGAGCCGACATTGTCGAGTGGTATTCTTTGGGTAAATGAGTTTACCCTCTTCATCTTTCTTCGTGTGAATGTGACATGGAAAGTCCAACACATCATTCCCATCGTGGTCTTTCACCTTCTTGGGGTTCCACGGACCCTTGGGTTTCCCCTTGAACTTTCCTGGGGTCAGAGCCAAGGCTTCTCCGGGAGCGGCTGGCTCGGCTTTGCGCTTCTGCTTCCGACTGGAATTTCCTCCGCCGGCCTCATTAGCAGCTGACTTGTACTTACCACTCCGGAGCCGATCCTCTTCTTCACCATTAGCATATTTGGTGGCAATCTCCATCATCCGACTCAGGGTCATATCTCCTGTCTGACCGAATTTTAAACTCAACTCTATGTTCTTGATACCTTCCTTGAAAGCATAGATCGCCTGGTGATCGTATTACATTCTCAACTGTGGTGCAAGGTTATCCATCTCTGGATGTAATCTCTCAAAGTTTCATTCGACTTCGCACACACGATCGCAGCTCATCAATCTCGCTGGTCGCTTGCAAGTCCCTTCAAATGTCCCGACAAACACTGGCCGATCTTCCCAAGTGTAATATCATTGGTGCTAACTGGTTCAACCATGCTCGCCGAACCCTCCAACATAAGGCAAATGCTTCATAGCTACCTCATCGCTGCCGCCGCCAATCTGAACAGCCACTCGGTAGTCCTCAAGCCAAGTGTCGCTTGGACTCACCGTGAACTTATCGACTCCGAGCCGCCAACCTGAAGTTGGGAGGAATCATGCTGACTGCTCGATGGCCCTGCTAAAACACTCGCCCCGAGACATGAACTCGCTGCTGGTGGGAACATCTCTCGCTCATGACCTTCTCGGTGCGCTCTATTCCTCGTCGACCAAGCCTTGAACGATGATGGATCTTGCATCAAAGCTCGGCTCTCTGGGGTCGATCGAACCCTTCGCCAAAGACTATGTCAAGGCTCATCATCTTGTTGTCGAGGAGCGATGATCCACCCCTTGGGGAGGGTGGGCACTCGACGTCGATCATTGCGATCGAATCGGTGCTCATACGGCTCGCAATTCCTGTACTGATCATCACGCCGGCCTCCACGTTCCTCACGCCTCGGGGGCGATCTTGGACTATGGGCCGACTGGACTGAATTCGTAGCAACGGATCTGCTGTGAATCCTATTCTGTGACTGTGATACGACTGAGTTTTGATCTCCTGCTGCCCGGAGTAAATCTCTGATCTGTTGCAAACCTCTACCCGCCTCCGACTGGGAAGGCTGAATTGATTCTGCAATATGGGCTGCAGCTGCTAAATTCTGAATCGGAGTTCGATATACCTGAGTTGGTGGTGGAAAGAGCTGACGTCGACTGGATTCCGGAACCCGTGGTCGCGTGCGCTCGTCGAGAACTCGCTGGAGGTTCTCGGTCGAAAGCGCCAGCCAAGTTAAGCTGCGCGCATCCTCTAAGGCACAAGCCTCGGGGGTTTCTCCAACGATTGGAGTGTGAAGCGCATCCATGTTTCGGCGGCGAAGTTCCTCCCTCTGCAGCGAAGTGAGGGGCTCGGGTTGGTACTCTTCGTGATCTTGCGCAGGATCACCTCCACCGTCGCCTCCATCGGTGCGGGGGTATCCAGGAGGACTGCGTGGTCGTCGACCATCAGAACCTCTGCCGCCGGATTGCTGCTATCGCACTCGGATGCGCTTTCACGGAGCCACCGGCAGATCGAACAGGCCAGAGAGATTCGTCGGGCTCGATTGCCGCGACTTGGGAAGTGGCCGATCGGCGAGCCACCGTGATACCTCACCCACCGCTGAAGCCTCGACGACCGGAGCGCTTGCACCAAGCGGAGACAGGGAGTGAGGGCGGCACAAGAACCGACCCATACGGGTCGACGGTTGCCGCAGGAGGACGCCGCGACGCACGCTGCTGAAGTGCGTTGCTCATGGACGGGAGCTCGCCGACGCCGAGAGGAGCCTCCTGAAGCCAAGCGGAGTCGTCGGCGATGAGCGTGAGCGCACCGAGACGGATCTTGCGGCCCTCGCGAAACCATGATGTAGGAGATCGAAAGAATCCCAACTTCTCCAACAAATCGCTAGATCGTGGTTCTAAGTCGGCGGTAGAATGGGGGTAGGTGGAGAGGCAAGGTACTAGCTATGGAGTAGTTAGTGCATGCGAGTTCTGATTGAGCCCTTCTCGGAGGAAGTAACAGCCCTCGTCTCGGGCCGGAGGCGGTCATGATTATATGTGTATGAATTACAGGTGCGAACCCTTCTACTGTGGAGGGGTGGCTTATATAGAGTCGCCGGGACCCAGCCAGCCCACGTGGCGGAGGTTTAAGGTACATTAAGGCTAGGCGTTCTTGGTAACGCTTACATAAAGTGTCATCATTTCCATAAATACACTCGACCATGAAGACCCACTCGACCACCAGAGTCCAAGAGCCACTCGGTGTCCAAACGGTCTGTAGATTAAGTAGCCTTTATGGTCATGACATTTTTATGTAAGCATGCTACCAAGAACGCCTAGCCTTAATGTACCTTAAACCTCGCCACGTGGGCTGGCTGGGGTCCCCGCGACTCTATATAAGCCACCCTCCACAGTAGAAGGGTTCGCACACCTGTAATTCATACACATATAATCCAATGACCGCCCCGGCCCGAGACGAGGGCTGTTACTTCTCCGAGAAGGGCCTCGAATCAGAACTCGCATGCACTAACTACTCCATAGCTAGTACCTTGCCTCTCCATACCTACCCCCCATTCTACTGTCAGACTTAGAACCACGACAGCCACATCGCAGCCAGGCCCTCCATGTAGAGCGCGATGGTGGTCACCCAATTGTGCACTGGCACGCGGTAGAGCTCAAAATAGGAAGTGCAGCGCTCGAGCCAGATGCGCGGGGTGGTGCCGTCGAAACGAGGGAAATCGTGTTTGGGCGGCTTGGTGAAGGTGTCGGCATAGTGTCCGTGCTCTATCGGCGAGGGGCGCCCCGGTGAGCAGCTGCGCTGCCCACTAGTGCAGAACCGGGCAATAGCACCGGTTCGTAAGGCCCTTTAGTGCCGGTTCCATAACCGGCACTAAAGTGTGGGCACTAAAGCCCCCCCTTTAGTCTCGGGTTCAAGCACGAACCGGTGCTAAAGGGAAACCACGTGAGCACGAGCCAGCCCAGGGCTCGAGTTTTAGTACCTGTTGGTAAGACCAACCGGTACTATAAGGTTTGGGGGTTTTAGTTTTATGATTTATTTTCATTTAATTTTGTGTTTTCATTTTAATTCTTTTTCGCTTGCTGGTATTTTACGATACTACACATTGTACACGTTATGCATGTATATATATATATATATATATATATATATATATATATATATATATATATATATATATATATATATATATATATATATATATATTTATTTATTTATTTATTTATTTATTTATTTATTTATATATATATATATATATATATATTTATATTTATATATAATTTCTAGTAGAACCAATCATGCATATATATATCATCAATGTCTCACAAACCATCATATTAACTAATTCACACATACACACATGTATAGCTATATACAATTTCTCCTACATATGCATGTTGCCTTCGGAGCCAGCGGCATTAGCCTGATTGGTGCCTTCGGAGCACGATGACAATTGGAAGTGGTTTTCATGGGGGCGGTAGCGGGTAATAGTATTCTCCCTTCGGATTTATGACTTGGTCGAGCAAAAATCCCGCTATTTCCTCTTGAAGTGCTTCTACGCGCTCCGTTTCTAGGAGCTTCTCCCGCACCTCTGTGAACTGTTAAGAAGGAGATCAATATGCATGTGTATTAGTTGTGTGACTAGATATCGATAATGGTGTAAAAATTGTGAATAGTGTTTTGACAAGCGTACCCATTCCTGTCTTTGAGATCTGCTCCTTTCGGACGCCACCATGTGAATGTTCTCGCAAACACAGAATGCACACATATCAGTCCCCTGCACCTGCTTCAGGGCCTTTACGACAATGGAATTTGATCAGATAATAATTAATCAACCATGATAATTAAAGAGATGGCAGCTAGCTAGCTAGCTAGTACTACTTAATTACTTACCTTGGGTCGAAACCATTTAAGCTTTTTTTTCCATTCACCTGGGGTCACGCTGATGAACCTTGCCCAAGCCCTGCCCGCGGACAAAGAAAATGAATAAAGGGGTTATTAAATAGTTCATATCATGAAATGACGAACTAAATAGGCCGAGATATATAGTTAATAATGATTGAAATTACCTGTTGACTATCCCAAACAAGATGTTATAGTCAGTTTTTTCTTTGAGTAGTGAGTCCAGTATTTCAACTGTTCCGGCGTCAACTTTAATGATACACAAGACCCAGTGAAATCTGCATGCACGCACATTTGCATGTCTTAATTGAGCGGGCATATGTAAGCAAAAACATGTAGCTAGCTAGTAGGCAAAAACAGAGAATTTGTAGTACAAGACGGTGTGACTCACTGGAAGTTGTAAGGAAGTAGTATATCTTCATTGTATTTGAGGCGCTTCAAGAACTCTAGCATGCTATCCTCTACGGCCTTTTGATGACGTGGATTTATTTTCCATGTGTATTCATTAACGGTGTTTGGGTCAATGAACCCAATGCCAAAGCTTCCACCTTTTCTCATTTCATACATCTTCATCCTGCATATAATACCACAGAAAAGAATATAGTGAGGATAATTACAGGTAATGATTGATCAAAAGGATCACTACAGCTAGCTTGAGACTTAAATTACAGAAAGAAATCACTTACGCACAATAGCTAATGATTTATAGATTTGTCGAAAGGCCTTGAGTGTATAACTGAAACAGTTCGAATACTCAACGGACACAGCTTTCTCATGGAAGTAATGCTCCTCCTTGACATTCACCATGAGGGACAATCGATCGAAATCTTGGTAATGTTCATGTACCATTGATGCAATTCATACATTCTCGCTGGGAGGTTCTTGACCTTGTCCAGCTCGACCAAAGGTTGGCCCCGGACATATTTCCGTTTTATTTCATCCTCTCTAAGCATGTGCATGGGCTCGATCTCGAGGAGTTGTCCAACAGTGATTTTGAGAACTTCATCCTGCATTATATGGTCCTCCGTTATTACCACATTGCCCACCTCAGAACGTAAACTGTTTGCCCACAATAATATTGCCACAGATTGTCACGTGTTGTTGGCACAACAAGCAAGGGGATCGATTGCGCTACTGTTCTCCCAGCTGGGAATGGTTTTCCCACATTTTTTACAGCTGCTTCTTGTTTGCTGATCCCGAGCTCGCCTCCTTACGAGACGTGCTCGATTTAACTTCCGATGTGGCGCCATAGTCTGTGTCAACAGGCTTGGGAGCTGGTGGTTGAGCCATACGAATGAAGTGGTCAATCGCTTCCTCGTGCACTTTCTCCCTTGGCGGCGGTGGCGGTTTCGTGCAAAATGGGCTTCCACCTCGGACTACGATATGGCTGCGATTTCCTCCTCGGACCTGTCATAAGCCCTCTGCGGAAGAGGCGTGAGGCTTGGACCATATTTATATCGCTTGCCTCCGCCTGCATACTCCTGTACTACCTCGATTGCATCGCCACGCACCATAGCTGCGGGTGTCTCTTCTGCGATTGCCGAGGCGGCGGAGACGGCCGACGGGCTGAGTTGGACGAGGAGGAGGGCCGCCTGAAGCTGTGCAGACTTGGAGGAGGAGGGCCTGAGGTTGTGCCGGACTTGGAGGAGGAGGACGCCCTGACGCTGTGGGCGGACTTGGAGGAGGAGGAGGGCCTCGACACTTTGCGGACTTGGAGGAGGAGTGGCCTGACACTTTTCCGGACTTGGTGGACTTGCAAGAGCGGGAGATCGCTGACTCGGTGGCGGACTTCGACGAGGAGTCGGCCGACGCGTGTGTCGGTGGCCTTCAAAGATGATGCAACTTTTTCCATAGGATGATACGATCGTTGACGCCTCCGAGAAAGCGCGTCGTCACCTCCGTGAATGTCAAGCTCTAGCCCCAATATGGGTGCACCACTTTGTCAACTATGACACGAGCATAGCCCTCTCGAATCGGGATGCAATGGTAAGTTGCTTTGGGGGTAATCGGAAAAGCAACGCCGTCCGCCACCTTCATGGATATGTTCTTCATTTTGACGTAGCTCGTAGCTAGTGTTCTCCGTGATGTCATCCACGGGTATCTACCCAGCATTGCGCCATCCGGGCGGAACCCACGCTGCTTCTCGGCATGGATGGGGCGGTGCTATCCAATCTTGGATCATTCGCTAGCTGCTGCAGCTGCCGAGACCCCTTTGTGGGTAAGTGAGTCGATCTGCGCCTCGCCGCCACTGGAACATGACTACCAATTCCGCTTGACTTGCTTCTAGGCCTTGAAGGCGCTCATAGTCCCGCTTCCTCTGCTCCTCCTCCATCTTCCTCTTCTTCTCCTCCACAATCTTCTTTCTCGCACGGGTTGTCACATCCCTAGAATTTCTTGACATTAGTTGCATTAGGGCATTCATGTCATCATGTTAATTTCCATGAAAATTGAAATGGGGATTGTTGAAACCCTAGCACCAATTGAATTCTAATAGGTTCAAATAAAATCATTTTCAATAATCCCAAAATGCCCTGTGAATATGTCATGGTTAATGGATAAAGGTGAAAGCCCTTCCAAAAATGATGAACATATCCTATAGGTCATTCCTGGATTTTTGAATTAAATCTTACACTATTTGAATTTGGGCATTTGAACACTATAAATAATTTAAATGCTCAAATAATGTTGGAAGTATTTGTGGGCCATAGAAATAATTCATAAAGTGCCTGTGAATATTTTCAGGATTTATAAAATTGATTTGGTTTTTAAAACTGGATCAAAACAAACTGCATAATAGAAAAACAGAAACAAATAAAGAGAGAGAGAGAAGAGGCCCAGGCCACTTACCTGGCCTCACTCACAAGAGCCACCGCCCAGCTACCTGGTCTAGCCCACCAGTGCCGCCACCGTCTTCTCCATCAAGGCCAGAGGACGAGGGCGCAGTTCGACGCCACAAGACGCTGCTGCAAGGCCACCACGCAGTTGCTCTGCTCTGCGCCCCGACGCTGCTGGACGAGTTCCCCTGCGCCACGCGACCCCTCGACCTCTCTCACTCTCTCCCGAACCTCCCCTTCCTCTCGCTCTCTATCCTCACGCAACCGAGCCCCACTGCCGCCGCCGCCGCTGCTGCCGTGGCCACTGCCCTCCTCTCGCCGACGTGTCCATGGCCTCCGCTTAGCCCTCTCCTCCTCCTCACCGAAGTTCCCGACGCCGAGCACCCCAAGGCGCCGCCCCACCATTTCCCCTTTCGACCTGGCTGGTCGCTGCCGCCAAATTAGCTGGCCCGTGCCCACCCGAGCTCACCGACGGCCTCCTCGCAACCACGGTGAGCTCCCGAGTCGATCCCCCTCTTCTCCGGCTCATTCTCCCCTCTAGCTACCACTTCGTGCGGATCAAACTCGCCGCCGCCATCAAGACGTCGCCGCGGCGTACACTACAGCCACGATGGCTCGGTTCCGAGCACGCCGTCGTCTTCACCGCACCGAGGAGCCCGTGAGCACCCACCCTTTCGCTCTGCGGTGCCCCTAGCGCCAACCCCGAAGCGTGCCCGAGCTCCGGCCACAGCTCGTCGCCGCCGGCCGATTCCGCCGCCCGAGCTCCAACTACCCCACCAAGAACCTCAGCGATTCTCAGCTGTCCATAGGTACTCTCCCGGCCCTTTTGGTGGCCGGAATGGCTATCTGACTTGCGCCGCAGCGTCGGGTTCGCTGGCGGCTAAACGCCGGGCGCACGATCACGACCCGGCGTGGGTTGACCACCGCCGGTTTAACCTCCCTCTCCTCATCGACATGCGGCCACGCCCGCTTAATTACTCCCCCTGACCCGCTTACACATGGGCCCCACGCCTAATTAATCGTGTTTATTTTCATTAAGATTAGCACTAACTGGTGGACCCCACGTGTCAAGATTGACTTCGACAAGTCGGTGTTGACGGTCCCACCTGCCATCCACCCAACCCAGCTTCGAGTCATCGACGGTGGACCCCACTGGTCAGGGTTGACCTGGACCGCGCCCAGTTGACCGCTGACGTCACACTGACGTCAGGCTGACGCAGTAATATCCTTTTATAGATTTAATTTAAATCAGTAAATTCCAGAAAATGTCCTAAACTTCTAAAAATCATATAAATTCAACCGTAACTCGGATGGAAATAATTTATATATGAAAAATGATCAGAAAAATATGAAGAATCTGTTTATGCCATGATCATGCATGTTTGAACAAGTTAACATCACTGAATAGGATGAATCATGATTAGGGTAATCTTTGAAATAGCATTTTGAGTTGGAATTCAACCTTGTTTGAATTCCACTCCAACTAACTTGGATTACTATTACATTAGGTAAATTCAGTACCTTAACCTGATCATGCATCATATATGTGCATTGCATTGATTGTGCTCTCTCTTGTTTGCGGTAATCTTCCCTCCGGTGAGACGATGTACCGACGATGATTATTCGATGACACCGATGAAGAACTATTATCTTCGAAGTGCTGTGCAAGCAAAACCCCTTGTTCATTCGATATAATCCCACTCTCTCGCTCCTGCTCTATTTTATTGCATTAGGACAACAACGACTCATGTGTTACTTGCTGCATGTAGCTGAACCCCTTGATCCTTTGCATGACCTGTCATTCCACAAGAATTAGATGAAACCCACTAGCATGAGTAGGAATTGTTTGAGCCCATGTTGTGCCTACTCATTTATGCTTGTTTGTCATGCTGCTACCGCTTAGAGTTGAGTCGGGTCTGATTCATCGGGAATGAATTGGAATTGTTATGAACATGTCCTATTGTGTGTGAGCTAAGTGTGTGAACACGATTTGGTAAAGGTAGCGGTGAGAGGCCATGTAGGAGTACATGGTGGGTTGTCTCATTGCAGCCGCCCTCAGAACTGAGTTCTGTGTTTGTGATCCATGAACTAGCTACTACCACGCATTGGGCCCGAAACCAATGGACCTCTCGGCTTCTTGACCACCCTTGTCCTCGGTCCGGAGTTGCAAGTAGTTTCGTGTTTGTAGCATGTTGGGGCCACGCAACGCTGACCTTAGGGGTGGGTTGTGTTGCGGTAGGCACCGTGGTGATGTACCGAAAGTGCCCGCTTGGTATCTCGGGAACCTGCACACATCGCTCGGGCTGTATGGGAAACCTCGCGGACTCCTGCGGATGGAACCCGAATAGGCGATAAACCCGGACTAGGGACTTGAGTGTTTAGGTAGGCCGTGGCCGACACCCACGCTGGGCTTCCGCTGAAGGTTGCCGAGTACATGTCGTGTAAACGACGGTAAGTGGTGAGAGCGTGTGAAGAAGTACACCCGCAGGTCTAATATGATCTATTGAATAGCCGTGTCCACGGAGAAGGACTTCGGGTTGCCTATATCAGTTCATAGACAAGTGAAAGTGGATACTTTAAAATGCGCAAGATAAGCGTGAGTGCTATGGATGGCGTTCTCGAGGTAGACGGAGCGGATCCATAGTGGTGTATTGATATGGTGAATATGTGGACTCGTAAAGCGCCACCTCAAAAGAGTTACTTGCAAATGTAGTTCGTAATAGCCACCGAGTCAAAGCTGGCTTGCTGCGGTCAAACTCCACCACCCCTTTTGATAATGATGCATATGTAGTTAGTTCTGATAAGTCTTGCTGAGTACAATTGTACTCACGCTTGCTTATTTTATGTTTTGCGAGAGACGCGGCCTCGCTAGTAGTTCCGCTTGGACTTCGACGCTTAGCTTGTTACCTCAGCCACGATCTTGTGCCTCGGCAGATCTGGTAGATAGTCGCTTCTCAGCCTTTTTCATTTATAGTTATCGTACTCGGACATGATTAGCTTCCGCTTGTGCTTTGACTTGTATGCTCGAGTGTTGGGTCATGAGACCCCTGTTTGTAATATCTCGCCTCCGAGCCTAATGAATAATATTTTGAGTCGAGAGTTATGTTGTGATGCCACGTCGTATTTACACATATTGAGCATATTGTGTGTATGTTTGAAATGCTTGGTATGTGTGGGATCCGACAAACTAGTTGTTTATCCTTGGCAGCCTCTCATATGGGGAAATGTAGTCTCGTGATTACGAGCGATAGTAGTCCGCTACAGCCCGGTTCACCGAGTCCTCGCTAGCCCAAAGACTACTGCTTGGACACTTGACTGGCCGGCATGTGATTCATTTCGTTCTTATGTCGTCCCTTCGGGAAATGTCACGCGGTGATACTTTGAGTCCTGCCTAGCCTGCTACAGCCGGGATACCGGAGTCCTCATAGCCCAGTGCTACAGCCCAAGTTCATACGTTGATGACCGACATGCTCAAGTGTTTCATGTATGCCTGTCCCCATAGGTTAGTGCCGCTTTGGGTTCACGACTAGCCATGTCGGCCCGGTTCTTTGTCATATGGATGCTAGCGACACTATCATATACGTGAGCCAAAAGACATAAACGGTCCCGGCCATGGTAAGGCGACACCGTGGGAATACCGTGCGTGAGGCCGCAAAGTGATATGATGTGTTACATGCTAGATCGGTGTGACTTAGGATCGGGTCCCGACAGCGTTGGTATCGAGCCTCGACTGCTCAGAGGATTACCAAGCCAAACTGGTCAAGTTGAGTCTAGAAATGCTTTAGTTATATAAGGAATCGATTGTGGAAGGGAACGTAAGGCTCTTTTTACTCCTTATACCTCATGGCCTCTCGATCCGAAAGTCATCCTCTTCTCTTCTACGGGTTTAAGAACTAGGCTTCTCATCTATCTATTAGGATGACGTGCTACTAATCCATAGACCTTTAAGATTGTTGGTTTTAATCCCCAGTTCGGTTCCTACTATTTCTGTATGATAACCGTTGATCTCAGAATCTTGTTATGATGTTGTTGAGTGGTTATGCCACCATTTTCTGCAGGATGTCTCAAACCATTTTTGAGCATTTACAGCCGTTATGCTGTCCGAGTCATCCCAGGTCTCTAAATAGTCTGATGCATTTGCAAATCCCTTCCCCCCGTTCCTGATGTCCTTTTGGGCCAGATTAAGCACACTAACCAATCAGTCGAGGTACTCCATTGCCTCGACATATATGTTGGAACTGTTATTATGACCCTAGATGCTTAGTAGGTCACCTAGCAAATTAGCAATGCTTTTGTATCCCCAGTGTGATGATTCTGGCCATCACTTTCGAAAGCATCCCGCGATGCCATTTAGTAGTAGGCATTCTACTCCTGGGTTTCTGGACCCAAGATTCACCCTACTTACCTCATGTTGTTAGTATTTGCTAGTGCCTTTAGGATGTTAGCAACCTTGCGATAGTCCTCGAAGTCCGTGGTATTCTCCTTCTTCCAAATACCATGAACTAGTTATAGCAGAAGTTCTTTTGAACCAAAAGATCACAACAAGAGTGCTCTTGAGGAGTTCTCCGTTCATAATTGTGAATCTGCCAATTCTACCTTTCTGCATGGGTTATCCGGAAGAAATGCTGAGCTTGCTCGACATACTAATCTGTGCATCCACAACTCAGAAAATTATATGTTCCTTTGAGTTGTTCTCTTAGATGTCTTCTGACCTTCATCTATCAATTGATAGCCACGGGTATGTGTGCATTTGTGTTCATCGATGCATTTTATCCTTGTGGTCCGTCAAGCCATTCTACTCCGGAATGACTAGGAGAAACAAACTCCAGTACCTCATCCATTTCTAGGATTGGGTCAAAGTAGTTGTATCCCGCAGATCAAAATGCCAATTCAGCTTTTGCTCTGTTCTACCCTGGAGTGTTGCCATCTTTATGTCAAGAATGTCATGGGAATTGCACAACCTCCTAGGAATTCTTGATGCAGTGATACTTCTCACCGTCATTATTCATTCCTCGGTTCCGTGTTATTGTAACCGGAATGCCGACAAATGAATTGTGATGTGTGAAATCAATACTCCGAGCAACTTGTTGCTTGGCAGCTAATGGACATTATCCTCATTCTTGGCATGTTGGTTATTAACCCATCATCCTGAGATTGATCGTGCTACCTAGTCCTTAGTTCTGGTGCACCCTTCGATCTATGAGTTAGGATTCTGTCAAGTCCTCACTCGTTCAATCATATCGTCTTGCCCTCAAAAGCAAGATTGCTCTCGAGCCTAGTAACATACGGTGGTTCGTGACTTTCCAAATATCTTCTTGGAGGTGTTGCCGGGTTGTTTCCTGACTGTTATGTTGAGCTCGTGATCAAGTTGGTTCCCTGTGGACCACCCTTTCTCCAAGAATCTGTGTTGGATATCCCTGAGCTAGTTGGTTAAGCTAGTCAATAACTTGGAGAGTTGGAAGTTAAAAGCTTGTCTAACTTAGTTCGATCCAAAGGGATATTCTTGTGTAGTGTGTGTTGAAGAAAGATGATATCTTCATCGATTGGTCCCTGTGATCAGTTGTTGGACCTATTGTCCTACCACTTCTTTGACTTGAGTATGGGCCATTGTCAAGTCAAATCAGAACCAACGATATTCGTAATGTTGTCTTACTCGTGGTTGATCCTTCGAGCATACACCATTACCTCTTTTGGTCTGACTAATACTATCACGTGTTCACATGATGGTGGAAGTCCAAAGGATATGGAAATTCGATGAGTTCTTTGTTGAGCCCATCAAGAGCATTTTGTCTCCCCCATGAGTCATGTTGAGCATCAACGTAGTATAGGAAACTTGTGTAAGCATTTCTTCATGTCTCGTTCATGAAGCATATGTTTGGATGAAAGTAGTGACTTCCTCTAATTCATGTGCCTTAGGGGTAAGTTGCCGCCATGAATTTGAGAAAGGTTTTGTTCTGTTCCCTTGGAATCATTCCAAGTCAGTCATGCACGTGCGAAGTATTCTATGGTCTGATAGACTGATCATCTTCATTCCATATGGATTCCATAGCACACCAAGCCACTGATTGAATTGTTCAAGGAGAAGGAGTTCCTTCATAACAACTAGTCATGACTTATGATAGGACTTCGTTATCCTCGATGATGGTTCCCAACCGAACTCGGTAGTGTTTTATTATAAGACTACCATGTGGTCATGCTTGTCTAGGACAACGTGTCCACATGTTTGTAGCGAAACCAGCTCATGTTTTGGAGCTTGCTATCGTAGTTCATATCCCGAGAATCTCGCAACGTCTTCTCGTCGAATTGTGTTGCAACCCTTCATTTTCAGACATGATGAGTCTGAAATATCCTAACACCAACCAGATCTGAATCTCAGGCAGATATGACGGTTGGAACAATCGAACAGTTGCATTTCGTTCCCAGCCTGTACCGTCCTTGTGCTATCTCGCTATAGACTGTTTTCTTAGCAACTCTTGTCCAGAGTTATCTTCAAAAGTGGACTTACCATGGGTCCCCCCCCCCACCTTCGATGATAAGAAATTCATCCATCGCGTTGTCTTCAACAAGGTAGTCCACATCATCCATTCTAGACCGGGTGTACCATTCCTTTGCACTCCGCCAAATGATCGTCTGTGATTGCCTTTGGCTGGTATAAAGAGTTCCAATGATCTTGTATCAAAAGTAATTCTTTTTGCCACTTAAGGGAATAGTTCTTGCGTCACCTTTCTCGAGGTGTCCCGTTACGGGATCATGGTGAATATTTCCTCGCCACCATGATACCATCCACCATCTTCCTAAGGCGTGGAATTGTTGCCACCACTCAAACTTCGTTGTTGTTCTTCCATCCCTCTCGATGCATTTTGTGTCTCAACTCAAGATGTGACACCATCTCAGTCCGTGGGTTGATCATGTTTACCTGATCTTCATTAAGATCGAATCATGTAGGGTTTTTCCTTTCTTCCTGTTGTCGTGTCAAGTGAAGAACTCAAAGACGTCAAGACCAAGAAGATGGAGTGAACCAACATCCTCGAGGAAGGCAATTGGATCATGGATTGTAATAGTTTGTGCCCTCCCTTTTCCTCTTACCTCACGTCTTGAATCTCGGGGCGAGATTCTTGTTTAGTGGGGGTGAGTTGTCACATCCCTAGAATTTCTTGACATTAGTTGCATTAGGGCATTCATGTCATCATGTTAATTTCCATGAAAATTGAAATGGGGATTGTTGAAACCCTAGCACCAATTGAATTCTAATAGGTTCAAATAAAATCATTTTCAATAATCCCAAAATGCCTGTGAATATGTCATGGTTAATGGATAAAGGTGAAAGCCCTTCCAAAATGATGAACATATCCTATAGGTCATTCCTGGATTTTTGAATTAAATCTTACACTATTTGAATTTGGGCATTTGAACACTATAAATAATTTAAATGCTCAAATAATGTTGGAAGTATTTGGGCCATAGAAATAATTCATAAAGTGCCTGTGAATATTTTCAGGATTTATAAAATTGATTTGGTTTTAAAACTGGATCAAAACAAAGCGCATAATAGAAAAAGAAACAAATAAAAGAGAGAGAGAAGAGGCCCAGGCCACTTACCTGGCCTCACCTGCGCAGCCACCGGCCCAGCTACCTGGTCCAGCCCACCAGTGCCGCCACCGTCTTCTCCACCGCGCCAGGAGGACGAGGGCGTGTTCGACGCACAAGACGCGCCAAGGCCACGCAGCAGCCTGCTGCTGCCTGCCCCTCGACGCTACTGGACGAGTTCCCGTGCGCCACGCGACCCTCGACCTCTCTCACTCTCTCCCAACCTCCCCTTCCTCTGCTCTCTCTCCTCACGCAACCGAGCCCACTGCCGCCGCCGCCGCTGCTGCCGTGGCCACTGCCCTCCCTCGCCTCGCCGACGTGTCCATGGCCTCCGCCTTAGCCCTCTCCTCCTCCTCACCGAAGTTCCCGACGCCGAGCACCCCAAGGCGCCGCCCCACCATTCCCCCTTTCGACCCGCTGGTCGCTGCCGCTAAATTAGCCGGCTCCGGTGCCCACCCGAGCTCACCGACGGCCTCCTCGCAACCACGGTGAGCTCCCAGTCGATCCCCTCTTCTCCGCTCATTCTCCCCTCTAGCTACCACTTCCCCGTGATCAAACTCGCCGCCATCAAGACGCGCCGCCGGCGTACACAGCCACGATGGCTCGGTTCCGAGCACGCCGCCGTCTTCACTGCACCAGAGGAGCCCGTAGCACCCACCCTTTCGCTGCGGTGCCCCTAGCGCCAACCCCGAAGCGTGTTCGAGCTCCGGCCGCCCGCAGCTCGTCGCCGCGGCCGATTCCGCCGCCCGAGCTCCAACTACCCCACCAAGAACCTCAGCGCATTCTCAGCTGTCCATAGGTACTCTCCGGCCCTTTTGGTGGCGGAATGGCCATCTGACTTGCGCCGGCCGCTGGTTCGCTGGGCGGCTAAACGCCGGCGCCACGATCACGACGGCGTGGGTTGACCACCGCCTGTTTAACCTCCCTCTCCTCATCGACATGCGGCCACGCCCGCAATTACCCCCGACCGCTTACACATGGGCCCCACGCCTTAATTAATCAGTGTTTATTTTCGTTAAGATTAGCACTAACTGGTGGACCCCACGTGTCAAGATTGACTTCGACAAGTCGGTGTTGACCGGTCCCACTGCCATCCACCCAACCCAGCTCTGAGTCACTGACCAGTGGACCCCACTGGTCAGGGTTGACCTGGACCGCGCCCAGTTGACCGCTGACGTCACACTGACGTCAGGCTGACGCAGTAATATCCTTTTATAGATTTAATTTAAATCAGTAAATTCCAGAAAATGTCCTAAACTTCTAAAAATCATATAAATTCAACCGTAACTCGGATGGAAATAATTTATATATGAAAAATGATCAGAAAAATATGAAGAATCTGTTTATGCCATGATCATGCATGTTTGAACAAGTTAACATCACTGAATAGGATGAATCATGATTAGGGTAATCTTTGAAATAGCATTTTGAGTTGGAATTCAACCTTGTTTGAATTCCACTCCAACTAACTTGGATTACTATTACATTAGGTAAATTCAGTACCTTAACCTGATCATGCATCATATATGTGCATTGCATTGATTGTGCTCTTCTTGTTTGCGGTAATCTTCCCTCCCGGTGAGCGATGTACCGACGATGATTATTCGATGACACCGATGAAGAACTATTATCTTGAAGTGCCGTGCAAGCAAAACCCCTTGTTCATTTCGATATAATCCCACTCTCTCGCTCCTGCTCTATTTTATTGCATTAGGACAACAACGACTCATGTGTTACTTGCTGCATGTAGCTGAACCCCTTGATCCTTTGCATGACCTGTCATTCCACAAGAATTAGATGAAACCCACTAGCATGAGTAGGAATTGTTTGAGCCCATGTTGTGCCTACTCATTTATGCTTGTTTGTCATGCCTGCTACCGCTTAGAGTTGAGTCGGTCTGATTCATCGGGAATGAATTGGAATTGTTATGAACATGTCCTATTGTGTGTGAGCTAAGTGTGTGAACACGATTTGGTAAAGGTAGCGGTGAGAGGCCATGTAGGAGTACATGGTGGGTTGTCTCATTGCAGCCGCCCTCGTGAACTGAGTTCTGTGTTTGTGATCCATGAACTAGCTACTACCACGCATTGGGCCGAAACCAATGGACCCTCTCGGCTTCTTGACCACCCTTGTCCTCGGTCCGGAGTTGCAAGTAGTTTCGTGTTTGTAGCATGTGGGGCCGCACGCATAACGCTGACCTTAGGGGTGGGTTGTGTTGCGGTAGGCACCGTGGGTCGTGTACCGAAAGTGCCCGTTTGGTATCTCGGGAACCCTGCACACATCGTTCGGGGCTGTATGGGAAACCTCGGCGGACTCCTCTGCGGATGGAACCCGAATAGGCGATAAACCTGGACTAGGGACTTGAGTGTTTAGGTAGGCCGTGGCCGACACCCACGCTGGGCTTCCGCTTGAAGGTTGCCGAGTACATGTCGGTAAACGACGGTAAGTGGTGAGCGTGTGTGAAGAAGTACACCCCGCAGGGTCTAATATGATCTATTGAATAGCCGTGTCCACGGAGAAGGACTTCGGGTTGCCTATATCAGTTCATAGACAAGTGAAAGTGGATACTTTAAAATGCGCAAGATAAGCGTGAGTGCTATGGATGGCGTTTCTCGAGGTAGACGGAGCGGATCCATAGTGGTGTATTGATATGGTGAATATGTGGACTCGCAAAGCGCCACCTCAAAAGAGTTACTTGCATCGTAGTTCAGAATAGCCACCGAGTCAAAGCTGGCTTGCTGCAGTCAAACTCCACCACCCCTTTTGATAATGATGCATATGTAGTTAGTTCTGATGTAAGTCTTGCTGAGTACAATTGTACTCACGTTTGCTTATTTTATGTTTTGCAGAGAGACGTCAGTCTCGCTAGTAGTTCCGCTTGGACTTCGACGTTTAGCTTCTTACCTCAGCTACGATCTTGTGCCTCGGCAGGATCTGGTAGATAGTCAGGCTTCTCAGCCTTTTTCATTTATAGTTGTCTGTACTCAGACATGATTAGCTTCCGCTTGTGCTTTGACTTGTATGCTCTGAGTGTTGGGTCATGAGACCCCTGTTTGTAATATCTCGCTCTCCGGAGCCTATTGAATAATATTTTGAGTCGTAGAGTTATGTTGTGATGCCACGTCGTATTTACACATATTGAGCATATTGTGTGTATGTTTGAAATGCTTGGTATGTGTGGGATCCGACAAACTAGTTGTTTATCCTTGGCAGCCTCTCATATGGGGAAATGTAGTCTCGTGATTCTGAGCGATAGTAGTCCGCTACAGCCCGGTTCACCGGAGTCCTGCTAGCCCAGCACTACTGCTTGGACACTTGACTGGCCGGCATGTGATTCATTTCGTTCCTATGTCTGTCCTTCGGGAAATGTCACGCGGTGATACTTGAGTCCTGCCTAGCCTGCTACAGCCGGGATACCGGAGTCCTGTTAGCCAGTGCTACAGCCCAAGTTCATACGTTGATGACCGACATGCTCGAAGTGTTTCATGTATGCCTGTCCCCATAGGTTAGTGCCGCTTTGGGTTCACGACTAGCCATGTCGGCCCGGGTTCTTTGTCATATGGATGCTAGCGACACTATCATATACGTGAGCCAAAAGACGCAAACGGTCCCGGGCCATGGTAAGGCGACACCCGTGGGAATACCGTGCGTGAGGCCGCAAAGTGATATGATGTGTTACATGCTAGATCGGTGTGACTTAGGATCGGGGTCCTGACACGGGTTCTGTAGTCGGTGTTCCAGTCTGAAAACCCCTCATACCACGGAATAGCGCCCTTGCCTCGTGTTCTTCCGGGGTGTTCAGGATTTCTGTGGCACGCGTAAGCTCGTCGTTCTCTCTGTTGGGCTGGAACACCCCGATCGTGCCTCTTCTATTGCAACAAGTATCGCATCGTCGGCTCCCTTCAGACTTTCCCTCGTCGAAACATTGCCTGTCTTCGGGTCCAACTCCCCCCCATGCGCATAGAACCAAGTCCCGACCCTAGGGGCCAGCTCTTAGTAACCGGAGTGGCACCTGCATCCTCCATCTCTTTATCGACTTATCCCACTTAGGCATTGCCACCGTGATAGCCACCTGGCCCCACTTATGGAACTTATCCTTTTTTCGGCATTCTTCTTGTTTATTCTCGACCGTTCCTTAGCTAATTCTGAATCCTTGAATTTCACGAAATCGTCCCAATGAGCACGTTGGTTCTCTAGTGTTCCCTCGAATCGGAGTCTTCCTTCCTCCCTTGACGTATTTGTCCCATTCACAATTCTTGTGGTTCTTGAATGCAACCGCGATCTTCCTAAGAGCAGCGTCCTTGACTTTTCTGCACATTTGCTTCGTGAAATGATCTGGTAGGGTGAAATGTTCCATGAGAGTATCCCAAAGCAGATCTTTTTATTCTTGTCGACAAAAGTAACATCCGGACTTGGAGCAGCATCCTCTTTGCCTTTTGTCTTTTGTCTTTTGCTGGCTCTCTCCATTCTTGAAGGGAGATCGAGTTGGTCCTTCACAAGAACTCCGACCGACGAACGAACTTGTCCGCAATCTTCTTAGGCGCTAATGGTTCGCCATTAGGTCTGACCGCCTCGATATTGTACTTTACGCCTCCTTCAACTTTTTGTTCGGGCCTCGTTTAGTCCTTTTGCACGAAGATTTGCTCGATCCGGATGGCTGAAAGAACAAAGATCGATTCGTTAATATATCTTCAAGTCATTTAAAACATGTGATGATCACGGATACCTGCTTATATAAATATATATACCTCGCCGGTCTTTGTTGTTTCAGGATCAACATGTTCTTCGTCATCGTCATAATCGTAGTTCATGACTTCATCAATTCGGTCGTCGCGATCGAATATCATATCACCCTCTCCGTGTTGTTTAGAAATTGAGCCGTCATAATCTTCTTCATTCGATCATCATCTCGCCGCGTATCATATCGAACATGGTCTGTTCTCCTCTCTGTCGGTATTGTGCGCCATAGCTTTTATTTAACTAATTCAAAAGAAATATAAAACAATTTAGTATTCAAATTACATCGTCTCGAATAATAGATATAATCTCGAATACTTCGTCTAGAATAATAGATATAATCTCGAATACATCGTCTCGAATAATATATAATATTGAATAATACATCACTGGCTAGCTAATTAAAGATCGAATACTACAGAAGAATCTAGGACACTCGCGGTTCTGCGGCGCTGGCGGTGGACACCCAAAGAGAAGGAACCTCACGGGATCATAGCTGAAGTGAGATCCCAAGATCTCGCCAGTATTGGAGAACCTGCCGCCTCTAACGCAACCATGTAGCGATGGACGTGCTCGTCCTCCTCCCTGACACGGTGACGTACCACCTCCGGCGGGGCCGGGTCCCTCCGCACCGAAACTGGCCCACGCGAACGCCACCAAACGAGATTAGGGTCGACGACGGGACCCGGGGCCGGGTTCCTCATCAAGCGGCGCGCCCCTCCAGGTAGCACCTCCCAGTGCCAGCCCGGCGGAGCCCAGTGCCGGACATGGGTCGGCTGGACGTCGTCGCGGACGGGTCGACGGCGAGGATGCGGGCCGGGCATCGTCGAGAACAAATACTAGCTATATGCCCGCAAAAAGTAATATTTTTTTAATGATTGAATTTTGATAATTAAAATTTCTAACATTTCTACTATTTCAAAAATCTATATACTATTTCATACTAATTAAGCATCTAACACTAAGAACAGAAAACACAACTTCTATACATCCATTAAAAAACTGAAAAACAACATTATATAAAAAAATTCCATACTAATTAAACACTAATTATATGCATCTAACATGCATTCATACATATATAATAGTGAAAAAATAATAATCAAAATAATCTAAACTAATTAAACATACAAAATGCGTATATACTAATATATACATGCATTAATTCATACATATGTGTGCGTGCGTGTGTTCATCATGCTTGAGTGTGTGTGTGTATGGGCTCGGGGAGGGGCGGCGCCCATGGTGGCCTTGAGGCAGGGAGAGGGGTTAGAGGGGAGAGCTCACAGCGGGCGCGGCGGCGACGGCGAGGCGACGGCGGGCGGTGACGGGCAGGCGACTGGGACGGCCTTGCGACGGGACGGGCCCAGGCGGCGACGGATACGAGGGCGGCGACGGGACGGGGCGGCGACGGAGACGAGGGCGGCGACGGAGACGGGGGCGGCGACGGCGACGGAGATGACGGAAACAGAGGAAGAAACAGAGGGGGAATGAAATTTTCGAAGTGTTGTATATATAGAAGGCACCTTTAGTACCGGTTCGAGCCACCAACCGGTACTAAAGGCCAGTTTTGGCCAGCCCAAGCAGCGAGAAGCGACCCCCTTCAGTACCGGGTGGTGGCACAAACCGGTACTAAAGGCCCCCCGTTTAGTACCGGTTGGTGGCTCCAACCGGTACTAAAGGCCTCGCGCTGCCATCCCAAAGTTTAGTCCCACCTCGCCGGGCGAAGGGCAGCCGCACTGGTTTATAAACCCAGCCGCGGCTACCACTTATAACTCCTCTGTATAGCAGGCTTATGGGCCTAAACTCTGCGCGCTGCCCTGTGAGTCTGCTGGGCCTTTAAGGCCTGTAATTACACACCTGTGGCCTATCAGGCCCACAGGGCAGCACCCCAATTTTTTATAGTTTATTTCTTTTCTGCTTTATTTTCTTCTATTTATTTTTGCGTAGTTTTTGTATAGTTTTTTTCTTTTCTGTTATATTTATTTTCTTCTATTTATTTATGAGTAGTTTTTCATCTAGTTTGCCATAGCCTGACCAGAGGCTGACACAGCCTCTTTAGGTACAAAAAATTACAAACTTTTTGTTAGTGCCCGTAGTTTTCAAATTTGAATAGTTTAAATTTTGAATTATTTGAAATTAGTGTGAATTTGTTTGCACATAAAATTTCTTCGTGTTTCAAATGCCAAAACACATAACTACCCTAACTATTACAGAGATTCCCCTCTCGGTGCGAAACACAGAAGAAAGTGATGATAGCTAGTGAAGCCGATCACATCCCAGATCTTTGGGTGTGAAACTTTTTCTTCACGTGTGTCCCTTTGCGCCGTAACCATGGAAAATCTTCATCATTTAACGGGATGCTCGGGTCAATATTCACTGTGAATGGAGCAATTTCATCAAACTTTTCATAATCTTGACTTGTCTGTCTTGTCATCCACTCCCACGATTTTCTCTTCCCGTAAAGAACTATGTGCCACTTTGGCTCATCGTGCGATGCATTCGCTTCCTTATCTTTTCTTTTTCTTGGCTTGGTAGACATGTCCTTCACATAGAAAACCTGTGCCACATCATTGGCTAGGACGAATGGTTCGCTCTGCACGCAAGATTGTTGAGATCCCTTGTTGTCATTCCGCATGCGGGTCTTCCGTTACCCGCCTCGTGTCATATTGACCCATTTGCACGAAACAAAGGGACCTTTAAACCACGTCGATAGTCAAGTTCCCATATGTCCTGTATATAACCATAATATGTTTCCTTTCCGTCTTGGTTTACGCATCAAAGCGGACACCACTGTTTTGGTTGGTGCTCTTCTTATCTTGGGCGATCGTGTAAAATGTATTACCATTTATCTCGTACTTTAAAAGTCATTATATTCAAGATGGTAAATGGGACAGCAAGTACAGGTCATCTTCAATAGAGGTGTCATGCATGGTGCGTGTTCGCAACCAGTGGCGAAACTCCTGGTTTGTTCACGTGTAATCCAGTCATCGACCACTCGGGTGTTTGGGCGTAGCAAATTCTTGTGTTCATCCATATCGGAGCCACCAAGGCGGAATTCTGTAGAACTGTGTAGTGTGCTTGGTGAGAGAATGTCCGTCCATACATATTATTTGTTCCCCTCCTAGCGTGCATTTTCCATCCAGATCGCCCTTATGCCGCGATTCAGAACACCAATCGCTTAAGGTCAGAATAAAGTCAATACAAAACTCAATGACCTCCTCATTTTGATGGCCCTTGGAGATGCTTCCTTCGGCCTAGCACGGTTATGAACATATTTCTTTAAGACTCCCATGAACCTCTCAAAGGGGAACATATTGTGTAGAAATACAGGACCCAAAACGTTAATCTCTTCGCAAGATAGGTGAACTAGGGCGTGCGTCATGATGTTGAATAAGGATGGTGGGAACACCAACTCGAAACCGACAAGACATTGCACCAAATCATTCTCGTAACCTTGGTATGATTTCTGGATCGATTACCTTCGAGAGATTGCATTGAGAAATGCACATAGCTTCACAATGGCTAATCGAACGTTTTCCGATAGAAGCCCCCTCAATGCAACCGGAAGCAGTTGCGTCATAATCACGTGGCAGTCATGAGACTTTAGGTTCGGAACTTTTTCTCGCCATGTTTGTTATTCCCTTTATATTCGACGAAGCCGACGGTACCTTAATACTGAGCAGGCATTCAAAGAAGATTTCCTTCTCTTCTTTGGTAAGAGCGTAGCTTGCATGACCCTGATGTATGCCGTCTTCTCCGTGCATACGTTGTTGGTCCTCTCGTGCCTCAGGTTTATCTTTTGTCTTCCCATACACGCCCAAGAAGCCAAGCAGGGTCACGCAAAGATTCTTCGTCACGTGCATCACGTCGATTGCGGAGCGGACCTTAGGTCTTTCCAATATGGCAGGTCCCAAAATATAGATTTCTTCTTCCACATGGGTGCGCGTCCGTCAGCGTCCTTTGGAACAGGTTGTCCGCCAGGACCCTTTCCAAATATCACCTTCAAATCCTTGACCATATCATGTACATCAGCACTAGTACGGTGGCGAGGCTTCGTCCGGTGATCCGCCTCACCTTTGAAATGCTTGCCTTTCTTTCTTACGGGATGCCTGCTCGGAAGAAATCGACGATGTCCCAGGTACACATTCTTCTTACAACTATTCAAATATATACTGTCGGTATCATCCAAACAGTGCGTGCATCTGCGGTATCCCTTGTTTGTCTGTCCTGAAAGGTTACTGAGAGAAGGTCAATCATTGATGGTCACGAACATCAACGCCTTTAGGTCAAATTCTTCCCCCATGTGCTCATCCCACGCACGTACACCTGTTCCATTTCACAGTTGTAAGAGTTCTTCAACTAATGGCCTTAGGTACACATCAATGTCGTTGCCAGGTTGCTTAGGGCCTTGGATGAGCACTGGCATCATAATGAACTTCCGCTTCATGCACAACCAAGGAGGAACGTTATACAAACATAGAGTCACAGGCCAGGTGCCATGGTTGCTGCTCTGCTCCCCAAAAGGATTAATGCCATCTGCGCTTAGACCAAACCATACGCTCCTTGCGTCATCTGCAAACTCCTTCCCGTACTTTTTTTTGATTTTTCTCCACTGCGACCCGTCACCGGTACTCTCAACTTTCCGTCTTTCTTACGGTCTTCTTCGTGCCATCGCGACGCTTTGGCATGCTCTTTGTTTTGGAACAACGTTTCAACCGTGGTATTATAGGAGAATACCACATCACCTTGGCAGGAATCTTCTTCTGGGCGCCGCCCTCGACATCACCATGCTCATCGCGGCTGATCTTATAGCGCAATGCACCACATACCGGCAAGCGCTCAAATCCTCGTACTCACCGCGGTAGAGGATGCAATCATTAGGGCATGCATGTATCTTCGCACCTCTAACCCTAGAGGGCGACAACCTTCTTTGCTTCAGTACTCTCGGGCAATTCGTTGTCCTTTGGAAGCATATCCTTTATCCTTACCAGCAACTTTCCAAATCCCTTGTCGATACACCATTCTCGCCTTCCATTGCAGCAATTCCAGTGTGGTGCCCAGCTTTTTCTTGTACCCACGCAATTCGGGTACAACAATTTTTGTGATCCTCTAACATGCGCTGCAACTTCTTCTTCTCCAAATCACTTGCTAGTTTCTCTTTGCATCGGCAATGGCCCGACCTAGATCATCAACGGGCTCATCGATGCCTCTTCTTCAGCTTCTTCCCGCATTGCGGCTCAGCTTCTTCCCGCATTACGCTCAGCTTCTTCCCCATTGTTGTATCATCGTATTCAGGGAACCCATGGCCAGGATAGCTGTCGTCGTCCTCTTCTTCTTCATTGTCTTCCATCATAACCCCTCTTTCTCCGTGCTTGGTCCAAACATTATAGTGGGGCATGAAACCGGACTCAAACAGGTGGACGTGAATGGTTCTTGACGTAGAGTAATTGCGACCATTCTTACAGCCAACACATGGACAAGGCATAAAACCATCCGCCCGCTTGTTTGCCTCAGCCGCAAGCAGAAAAGTATGCACGCCCTCAACGAACTGGGGAGAGCATCGGTCATCATACATCCATTGCCGGCTCATCTTCATTACACAACACCGAATAGACCAAATTAATACAAGTTCATACATAAAGTTCATACAACACTTAAATGCAACAAACAAATAACTCTCTAGCTAAAGCATTTAAATGCAACAACAAATGCGATCAAGATCGCAACTAAGGTAACAATTGATCCAACAGCATAATGATACCAAGCCTCACTATCGATGGCATATTTTCTAATCTTTCTAATCTTCAAGCGCATTTTCTCCATCTTGATCTTGTGATCATCGACGACATCGACAACATGCAACTCCAATTCCATCTTCTCCCCCTCAATTCTTTTCAATTTTTCTTTCAAGTACTCGTTTTCTCTTTCAACTAAATTTAACCTCTCGACAATAGGGTCGGTTGGAATTTCCGATTCACATACCTCCTAGATAAAAATATCTATGTCAACTTGATGTGCATAATTTCTCATAAACACGAAATGCAACAAATAGTTTTAAAAGAGAATATACCACATCCGAATCATAACAAGGACGATGGCCGACGGGGACGGGTATCAAAACCATGGCACTATGTATAACAAACAACGTACGGGTAAGATAATTATTATACGAGTAACTATATATCCAAATCACACAAATATCAATTTTTTATACAAAATTTCATGAACAAGAGGCTCACCACAAGGTGGTGCCGGCGACGGGACGGTGCGGGCGATCGACGGTGGTTACGACGGAGATTTAGAAGGCACTAAGTAAACCACACCTACATATGCAAACTAAGTGTTATTTTGACCTCAAATTGCATATAAATCAAATACTACCACATATAATTCCTCCCAAATTACTAAAACCCACAATTAATCACTATATAAACCAATGCAAGAGCTAATTTAGCAATGAGAGATGAAAGGACAAAGTTGCTAACCTTTGTGATCATTTGAATGGATGAGGGCCTGCAAATCTTGACAAATTTGAGGCAAATTTTGTGATGAACTCGAGAGGAAGAAGGGAAGAACAGAGGAGAGGGAGAGGGGAAAGGGGGAAGAACAGAGTGCGGGCGGACGAAGGATTTATATAGGACGACATTTAGTACCGGTTCGTGTCAAGAACCGGTACTAAAGGTGCTGGAAGGGCCCCATTCTGACAACATCCTGCCACCACTCTCATTAGTACCGGTTCGTGGCACGAACCGGTGCTAAAGGTTTGCCACGAACCGGTACTAAAGAGCTCCTCCCGGCTAGCCGTTGGAACCGACACTAATGGACACATTACTGCCGGTTCTGTTACAAACCGGGACTAATGTGTCTCACATTTGACCCTTTTCCTACTAGTGGGCCCATGGTTGATGAGACGGGCGAACGGAAGCTGCAATGTGCCCTCCGTGTAGAGGGGGGTCGGCGTTGGGCGAGGTGGCGGCGGAGGTAGTGGTGGTGGTGGTGGTGGTGGCGAATGTGCCATGGAGCCCGCAGTCACCGAGGGAGACCGTGCTTCGGCGCTGCCCATGGCCACGGGATCGGCGAGGGCGCGCCCTTGCGGGCCTCATCCACATCGGCCTGGGTGAGGTCGATCTGCTTTGCGAGGTGCTTGAGCTCGGTGGAGACTTGGTCGTTGTAAGAGAGCTGCGCCTGGTGGCGTTCGTCGGCAGTCTTCTGATTCGCGTCCAGCCGACGGATCACCGACTCGAGCAGGCTCTGCAGCTTGTCGGTGGTCTCCCTCATAGCGTCCAGGACACGGCAGGTCTACGCCGATGGCTTGGATGGCGGCGCCGTTGTCTCGCTCCGAATCGAACAGAACCCCGAGCAGGATTTTGCGTGAGCTCGCCGAGGCGACTCGCACCTAGCTCAGTGGATGTTACCGGACGATCAAAGGTTGGAAGAGCGGCGGCGGCGGCGTGGATTGGAGAAAAATTTTGCTCTGAGTACCTAATTGTAATGCCCTGGGATCCCTGATCTAGAATTGGGGGAGAAGGAGAGAAAGGGAGTAGGTGAGAAGTGTGTGAGGGGAGAGCTTAGTTTCAGATCTTTTCCTTCTTGCCGAATCATCCGGGTTCGGTACAATAAGTAGCTGGCACCCTGGGCCAGCCACCCTCGACACACTCACGCTTACAAGGCCCACGGCCCAGCTCGCCACGCAGGGCGTTGCAGGTTCAATTTAAGTGCAACTCTGAACCTGCACTTCTTTAATCCGGAGTCCGCTGCATACGCAGGCTACTGTCATATGCAGGCGCGACAGTACAACACTCAACCTGGTGGCCCTCGGGCCTTTACTGCCCCTCCTTCATGCAGCACGCAGAGGCATCCGAGGCATCCGAGGCCTCCGACACGCGACGACGAGCGAAACAGGAGCACCAATCGGCATGGCCACCCGCGGCCACCGTCCTGTTGAAAATTGTGGGCTATGCGGTTATATTAGTTGAAGCATTACAATTAATCTTGAAAATTTCTGAAAATGAAAAACCCAATTCGAAAAATGTCTCGCTAATCTCGAAAAGATATTTTAAAGCAAAACTGCTTTCCGTTCACAATGCCATGGGCGGCTCGGTGACTCTTTTAAGTGCCTCATTAATGCTCTATACTCCCTCCTTTCCGGTTTATAAGGCTTATCTCAAAATTTTAGTTTTCCCGTTTTATAAGGCTCAATTTAGTTGTTCCCCATCACATGTTCAGATTTCAAGGTGCATTAAATCATTGCATGCAAGTATTAAAAGAAAATTGACTAATGCATGTGCTTTGTGCATGCATGCATTGGAATTAATGCATTGGCAAACGCAACTATTTGAGAAAAACAAAAGCATTAATTGACTGGTTTTGCAAACTACAAAAATTATTCCACCACTCACCATCTACCTTGGTTGGTGAGATTTTTGAATTGAGCCCTATAAACCGGAAAGGAGGGAGTAAGAAAAAGCCCAGCCTTCGGAGTCTTTTCAGCTTCCAAACTGTCCCTTCGTTTCAGCTTCCAATTGGTGCCAGGTTTGGATCTTCTCTTGCGATTTTGATTTTTGAGAAATTCTTAGTCAACATCATCGCTGAGCTCACAAAATCCGAATCCATTTCTTTCCTTTGCCTTGCAGCCCAATGGAGCTCGGATCTAAGAAACGTAAGCCGAATGCCGACGCCGAACACTCCGATTCTGAAGAAGGCCATGGAGAAGAGGAAAGTGTTTTCCAGGCCGATGCCGACGCCAACCATGATGCGGAATGGAGTGCTGCTCCGATTTCCCAGGGACACGAGGAAAATTCTGATGCAAAGCAGCCAGATTCTTGGGATGGCTGGGGTTCTTCTCAAGCTGATGACTCGAGTACTGATGAATGGAAGACCAGTGCTTCTGGCAACAACAAAGGCTGGAAATTGGATGGATGGGGTGCCAAAGAAAACCGGAGGGACCATAGAGGCAATCCAGGCAGGCTCCCAATGAGACCTGTTGAGAGGCCACCAAGACCGCCGTACGAACTACCGGCCGAGGCGAAAAAGGCTCTGCAAGAAATTGAACCCATTGCAACAATGGTCAGGAAGATCTTGCGCAGATCATGGTAAAGGTTACTTGTTTGCTTTTTTTTGACAATCTACTTGTTTGCGTTGTGGGCTTCATGGTATGCAAAATAGGTTTTTTGTTCATACCATCTTATACTTAAATATATTCATTATCTTCAATTCTGCAGTGATGGCGTAAGACTTTCCATGGAGGATGAAAAGTTTATCATAGAGAAAGTTCTGGAACACCATCCTGAAAAGGAAAAGAAGGTGTCTGGTGGAATTGATCATATAATGGTATGGATCCTTGTGCTACCCTTTGCCTTCTTGTGCTAACAAGTCTGGTGAGAGGCAGAGGGGGAAACAAGAGAGTTTCTTCTCACACCATCCCTGAACCCTCGGTCTGGCCCGTTCCACAAATGTGTTAAAAATGCTGTTATGTAATGCAGCCAGACGCAGTAGACAGACCCACGTGAGGGCTTCCCTCCCTATCTGCACAACACTTTGAAACATGAACCTTTCTTCTTACTCGCACAATGACCTGATCCAGCACCGTGCAAACTACAAAGTCAAGATTGTGGCACTCTGCACATATGCCTTCATAAACACCATACAATCATCTGAAAAGAGCAGATGTGGAAATCTATTTTCCATTTATCTATATCTAAGGTGTGATGCATCATAATTAAAATATTGAAGATATTAATTTGGCTCATGGTGTGCGATGTTTGGCAGGTCAACAAGCACCACGTTTTCCAGAAAAGTCGTTGCTTCTACGTGGTGTCAACAGATGGGACCCACACGGACTTCTCCTACAACAAGTGCATGGAGAACTACGTGAGGAAGAACTACGCGGAGCACGCCGAACTGATCTGCGGGATGCACTTCAAGAAGTGCAATCGTGATCGACCACCAGCAATTGATGGAGGCGCGGCACCAGCCACTGAAGCCAAGGCATCTCAGTCGACGAATCCGGGCAAGGACACTCTGCCAGACCCACCGGCAGGAATTGGAGCTTCTCTGACAGTGACTACCCAGCAGGACACTCCAGCTTCTCTGGAAGCGACTCCAGATAACTCACTGGCCTAGCACGAGGCTGAAGTGCCCAGAAGGAGCTGTTGATGACAGGTGGGTCTAATGTTGATTGCTTAGGGTGTGTGGAACTGAAATGAAGTGTTGCACATAGATGCTCGTAGCATCTCGTGGTAAAATCTTTCTGCTTGCCCTGACAGACTTCATGTAGAGGGGCTGGCAGTAGGCGTCCTTGAGGATCTGAGGGGCGAAAAAACTTCCTAAGAGCGACGCAATGGGTGACTTGGGCGACTCCGCCGGCTCCTCCGCTGGCTCCGCCGCCGCTTCCGCCCACCGCCGGGCGCCCCTCCCCGCCCCTCCTGCCGGCCTCCCGGCCGCGGCCCAGCCGCCCCCGCGCCGGTCGCCCCGGTGGCCCCCTTCCGGTGGGCGGACTGCGCCGATGACGCGCCATTTCCTCCTCCTTCCCCGGCCCCCACTCCCTCTCCTCCCGCTGGCCTGCCTTATCCCATGGCTGGCTAGCTCAGCCCCCATGTGAGGGGCTTGGCTTCCAGTGGCGGTGTCTGGCGCCGGCCGCCTCGGCGCCGGGGCCCGGCTGGTGCCCCCATCCAAGGTGTGGCCTTGGCGGTAGGGCCCTCCGCCGCCTTGCCAGCATGGGCGTGGCAGGCGCGCCGATAGGGGCCCCGCCCGCTCCTCCTGGCGCCCGGCGGCGGTGGGGCCCCGCCCGCCCTCCTCCCCCCCCGCTATCCTCTCCCTCCTCCCGTCCTCCGGCCCGTCGCCTCGGCCGGATCCGACCGCCGTTTATTGCATATTCGGCTCCTCCCGGCTGCGTCGCAGACGGCCCGCCTCCGTCACCCTAACGCTGGCCTCGCTGGTCCGGCGCCGGCGCCGGCCATGGGCCGCGCCTGTAGGGTTTCCTCTTCCTCTCGCTCCCCCATGACGCTGGCCACCCGACCGGGACTGCTGGGCTCTTTGGGCCCCGCCCATCTCGCCCGGGGCCCGTCTGCCCACCATGGATCGCCCCCTCCCTCGCAGGCCGGCCCAATCCGGGTGGGCCTTCCCCGTGCCCTAGGCCCAGCGAGGGGAACGTTGGCGCGATGTGGCTCCCCCGTGGCCTCCCTCTTGCCCCGTCCCAGTCGCGCCGCCTCCACTTCCATCCCCGCCCCGCCCCCCTGTCCTCACCCTTCCCTTGCCTCGCCCCTCTGGCGCCCCTTGCTGCTCCCCCTCCCTCGTCCTGCCGTCCGGCTTGCCCATCCCCGCCCGCTCCTCTCGCCCCTCCCCTCCCGGCTCCCACCGTGCCGAGGTCGGCCATGCCGCGGAACTGGATGGACCCGGCTCCCGGGCAAAACGGAAGGCGGGTGAACCCTCCCGCGACTCGACCCGCCCCTCCCCCGACTCCCTCCGGCGGGAGGAGGAGCTCCGGCGCGAGCTCCGGGAGCTGCGTGACAGCCGCCGCTCCCCCGCCCGCCGGGAGGACCGAGCTTAGTCCCGGTCGACGCGCGGGTCGTCGGGCGACTGGCGCGCCCGCCGGCGCTCCTCGTCGACGTCCCACCGGCGGGGCCACTCCCCATACCCCACTCGTCCGGCTCGGCCCGGCTCCCCTCGTCCGCGGGATGGAATCCTCCCGACCCCGGACACTCGCCGCTACGTTCCTCCGCACGCGGCTCCCGCGGGGGTCGCAGCCCCGGCTCCTGCCCAGGGTGGCGGCACCACCCGTGGCCATCCCGGACCTGCCAAGAAGAAGAAGCGCCGTGGTGTTCGCGTCACTCCGGCTGTGCCACCCCCCGCGGGTCCGGGGTCCTCCTCCGCTCCAGGTCCCGTCTCCGGTCTCCCTCGCCCCCCTTGCTTCAACTGTGGGGTGAGGGGGCATTCCCAGGTTGCGTGCGTCAACCCCCAGTGCTGCTACCTCTGCAAGGATCCCGGCCACCCCGCCCTACTGTGCCCGGATAGACCAGTGGTCTCGGAGCTCATGATGTATGGGCATGGGATCGAGGGGTTGGGCTTCTTCCACCTTGAGGTCCCGGACGCCCCTCCTCCGTCGCCCTCCCTTCAGGCGATTGTCACGGTCGTTGATGGGGTCTCCTCCCCTGAGATGATCGAGGCTGAGCTCAACCACCTCTACCGGCACCAGTGGGACTGGGTGGTCACCCCCACCGCCGGTCACGTCTTCTCCGTCGTCTTCCCCGACTCCGTCAGCTACGGCTACGCGACGCGTAGTGGCCGGATCACTCTCGCTCTCAACCAGCTGGTTGTCGAGATATCCGAGCCAGTGCTCGACGCCCAGGCCGTGGCTGTCCTCGACACCGCCTGGATCCTCATCTCCGGCCTCCCCGATATTGCGCGGTCCGAGCTTGTCATCCGCCAGATGTCTCGCCTCTTGGGCAAGGTAGTGGTGGTCGACGAGCTCTCACTGCGCAAGGAGGAGGAGGTGCGGGTCAAGGTCAAGTGCCTCGACTCCTCCAAGCTGCGCACTTCGGTCCGGGTCTTCTTCAACGACCAGGGCTTCGACCTCAGGATCGCCCCCGAGCCTCCCAACCACGTTGGGCGTCCCTGCTTCCTCGACGTCGGCCCCCCCAGTGACAACCCGGGGGCTGGTGGAGATTACCACGGCCGCCACCGCTCCCGCTCTCACTGCTCAGCGGAGGAGGGGGCGCCCGAGACTCCCCCTCCCCTTCCCCTCCTCCTTCTGCCGCGGGGGGCAAGGGCCGCCAGGCCGCTTCTCGCCTCCCCGTGGATGTCCCGCCAATCTCTGAGGCGTCGCCATCCGAGGGGAGCGACATCTCCAGTGTGGGTCTGGTGGTCTGCCCGGCTTCTTCCCCGCGCTCCCCCGCCTCGTCTCTGCCACCGGCGCTAGACCCAGTGGGCCTGCCCATGACTGCTCTCCGACTCTCCCAGCGGCCGCAGATGGGGGCGCCTCTGTGGTGGTCCCCCACTCCGCTTCGCCTCCCGTCGCCATCTCCTCCCAGGCCGGATGCACCTTGGCCCCGCGTCTCCGCTGGCTGCCACGAGACGTCTCTCCGCCCCTATGCGCCGTCCCTCCCCCCGGCCGATCCTGCTCCCACGGCCCAGCTCTTCCTCGGCTGTGCTGGGCCGGGTCTGCCGCCATCTCCTCCGGCCTCTCCTGGGGTGGCGGCGGCCCGGATCATCACCCTAGCTGGCGGCCCAGCCTCCCCCTCCTCGGTCCGCTGCCTACTCCCGTCGCGGTCGGTCGGCCTCCTCCCCGGTGGTGGCCTCCCGCCGGAGTGCTCGGCTGGATGCGGCCCATCCCGAGGGCAGCCCGGCGTTGCCCATCCCTGAGCGGGCGGAGCTCCGTGCTGCCGCCCGTATCCTGGAGCCAGGTACGCCCTCCATTCCCCCTTCTGCTTCGTCTTGTTCTTTCTCTGCGCTTGAGTCTGCTCCCCTGGGTCACCTAGCCAAAGTGGCCTCCCACTCCGTGATCATTTTCCGCGGGGAAGTTGGCCCCCCTCTTGCCCAGATCGCGGCCATCAGGGCCCGTGAGGTCCTCGATGGGAAGCTCGCGGAGGCCCGGGCGGCCCTCCTAGTTCCCCCACCCGCCTCTACGGCTAGGGGACCTCCCTCTCCACCTTTGCCGCAATCGACGGCCCCCCCTCCCTTGGTGGTCGTGCAGGAGATTCGGGTCGCACTCCTCCCTCCGTCTGGCGGCCCTTCGATGCGCTTAGCGCTTCCCGAGTTCTGGGGTCAAGCATCCCCAATGGCCCCTTAATGCGGGCCCTCTTCTGGAACATCCGCGGCTTCGGTCATGATGGCCGCCGCCGCCAGTTAGTGGAATATATGCGTGATGAGCACATCGACATCGTGGCGGTGCAAGAGACCATGCGTCGCGAGTTTGCTCTCCCTGAGCTTGATCGGCTGAGCTCTCACCTATTTGCGTGGCACTGGCTCCCTTCTAGTGGGAGCGCGGGCCACTCGGGTGGCATCCTTTTAGGTGTGAAGGATGCCACCTTTGAGGTGGGTAGCATGGATCGGGGCGAATTCTTCGTCAGCATGGAGCTGTTCGAGAGGTCGCTCAACTTCAAGTGGGAGATCATCATTGTCTATGGGCCGGCGGATCATAGTAGATCGGCCTCCTTCTTGGAGGAGCTCCACCGAAAATCTCGGCGCGCCCCTCCCGTGGTCATCGGGGCGACTTCAACCTGCTGCTGCGTTCAGAGGACAAGAACAATGGCAATGTCTGCTTTGCCCGGATGGACATGTTTAACGACTTCATTGCCGACCTCGCCCTCCGGGAGATCGATCAGGTTGGGGCCCGATTTACTTGGACCAACCGTCAGGCCTCCCCGACCCTGTCCGTCCTGGACAGGGTCCTAGTTTCCCCGGACTGGGACCTCCGGTGCCCTCTAGCTTCCCTCCGCGCCATCACCCGGATTGGCTCGGATCACGTCCCCTTGCTCAATTCCTCCGCGGACGAGCGTCCGCCGACCCCACCTCGGTTTCGCTTTGAGACCTTCTGGCTCTCCCAGCCTGGGTTTACCGACGCCGTATGTCTTCGGTGGATCGCGGCTCGGGCCCACCCCCACCCTCGTCCCCCTTCTGCTATTGACACGTGGCACTTCTGTGTGAAGCGTGGCCGACAATTTATGAAGGGCTGGGGGGCCAACCTGGGCCGTGACGCCAGCGAGCGTAAGAAGGCGCTACTCACCGCGATCCAGGCGCTTGACTTGCGGGCTGACGCGGTGGGCCTCTCCCCGGAGGAGTGGCTTTCCCGCTATGATCTCGAAGACCAGCTCTCTGTTATTTACACCGATGAGGAAGCCTTTTGGCGCCTTCGGGGCGCGCAGCGTTGGGTCCTGAAGGGTGATGCGAATCGGCTTACTTCCAGCGATCGCCAATGATCGCCAGACGCAACACCATCCCCGCACGTGGGATGGGGCAGCCCTCCTTCAGGATCCCCGCGACATTCGCTCCCATGTTGACGGTTTCTATCGGTCCTCTTCTCTCCGCTACTCGGGCGGCATCTCCTCGCTGGATTGTTGGGCCGGCGCCCAACTAGTCTCTGACGCAGAGAACGCATTCCTGACGGCTCCCTTCTCTGAGCAGGAGGTCTGGGAGGCCATCAAGGGGATGAACTCCTCCTCTGCTCCGGGACCGGACGGTCTCTCGGTCATTTTCTTCCAGACCTTCTGGAACGTGATTAAACCAGATGTCGTGGCCATCTTTGATGAGTTCTTTGTGGGTTCTATTGACCTTAGTCGCCTCAACTACGGGACCATCTCCCTCATCCCCAAGGTCCCTGGGGCGACTGACATTCGCCAGTTCCGCCCGATCACGGTCATTAACGTGATCTTCCGGATCTTGGCCAAGGGGTTCGCCAATAGGGTGACCCTGCTTGCAGATCGGATTACCCACCCTAACCAGTCGGCCTTCATTAAGGGCCGTCATATCCTGGATGGTGTCCTGGTGCTTCATGAGGTCCGGGCCAAGCGCCTGAATGCGGTCTTGCTGAAGATTGATTTCCATAAGGCCTATGATACGGTTAGCTGGCCCTTCCTTAGGGAAGTCCTTCTTCGGAAGGGCTTCGACGACCGGTGGATCACAAGAGTCATGCAAATGGTCTCTTGCGGTCGCACGGCGGTCAATATCAACGGCGAGATCGGCCCCTTCTTCCCTACCCTATGTGGGGTTCGCCAAGGCGACCCCTTCTCTCCGTTCCTCTTCAATATGGTCGTTGACGCTTTGGCCGCCATTCTGGATAAGGCGAAAGCCGCTGGCCACATCCGGGGGATTACCCCCCACCTCTCTGGGGGCTCGGGGATCTCCATCCTCCAATATGCTGACGACACGATCATCATGGTCGAAGGCTCGGAGTTGGACATCACCAACCTCAAGTTCCTCCTTCTCTGCTTCCAACAGATGTCGGGCCTCAAGATCAACTTCGATAAGAGTGACGTTATGGTGATGGGGTACTCCCCCTCTGAGTCGGTGGCCATTGCCAACCGGCTTAATTGCCGCCTGGGCTCTTTCCCCACTACCTATCTGGGGACGCCCATTAGTGACTCGCGTCTCTCTGTCGCTGACTTGCGCCCCTCCTGACCAAGCTCCAGACCAGATGCGAGCCCTGGCAGGGGAGGTGGCTCTCTAAGGCGGCCCGGACTATCCTTCTCAACTCATCCCTATCCAGCCTCCTCTTGTTTCTTATGAGCTTCTACAGCCTCCATGAATCTCTTCATAAGGAGATCGCCAAGATTCAGTCCCGATTCTACTGGGCGGGCGATCAGGGCAAGCAGAAGTATCACATGATCAGCTGGCCGGACATCTGCAAGACCAGGGAGCAGGGTGGATTAGGCATCATGTGCTCTAAACGGATGAATATCGCCCTTCTCTCCCGGTGGCTTTGGCGTATCGCGCAGGGTCAGGGTGGCCTCTGGCTGGACATTATCCGGAGTAAATACCTGCATGGTCAACCCCTTGCCTTCTGCCAGAAATCGGGCGGATCTCAGTTTTGGCAGTCTCTCGTCCAACTCCTACCGGTGCTCGCATTGGTACCTCTATCTCGGTGGGGTCCGCCTCGACGCTTTTTGGTTCGACCGTTGGGCGGAGACTCTCCTTCATGCCCGCTTCCCCACCCTCTTCTCTATCTCGGTCGACCCTATGATTTCGTGGATAGGGGCCTCGGTGACTTAGGCGCCTTGCTTTCCGCCGTCCTTTTGGGCGGCGGAATCCGCCGCTGGCGTGAGTTACTTGACTGCGTTGCTCTTCACGAGCCGTTGGTGGATGGCGACCAGGACCTTATCTTGTTGGCGGTGGAGCCGTCTGGCCGATTCTCCACCAAATCGCTTTACTTGGCCATTGCTCCCTCATCCGCCCCCCTCCCCCTTTCGATGGTGTGGTCCGTCCGCGTCCCACTGAAGATTCACATCTTCATGTGGCAGTGGATCCGTGGTCGGGTCCCGTCCGGCGTGGAGGTCCGCAAGCGAAATGGCTCGGGCACTGGTATCTGCCCCCTCTGCGATGTTCCTGAAGACTCCAATCACATTTTCTTCGCTTGCGTTTCCGCCCGGTTCCTTTGGAGCTGCTTTCGCGAGATTGTCGGTGGGAGTTGGTGCCACACCAATTTCCCGGACCTTTTTGCTGAACTCCAAGTGTCCCCTACGACCTCTCGCCACATTAGGTGGCTGGAGGTTGGGGTCCTTGCCTGGACGCTGTGGACCGTTCACAATAAGCTTGTGATCCAACACTCTCCCCTCCGTCGCGCTACTGATGCTCTCTACAAATTCTCGGGTTTCTTGCAGCTTTGGCGGCCGCTTAGCCGCCCCCCGGATCGGGACGCCATCTCAGCCTTCATCACCGATCTTCGATCGATGGCCGTCCGCCTGTCGCCGCCGCCGCCGCCCGCGCCGGAGCCAGACTAGATCTCCTGCGCTGGGCAGGCTTTGCTGTGTTGTGTTTTCTTTTCTCTTTCTTCTGGGCTTGTTGAGCTGTGCCCTCAGCAGAACCTCTGTACTTTGTTTGTGGTACTTGGGTGGTGTGTGTGTAGACCTGCTTTGGTTGTATGTCTTGTGGCGGTTTGCTTTATTTATAAAGTGGGGCGAAAGCCTTTTTCGGTAGGCGTCCTTAGACCTTATGGGCCGTTTGTCCTTTCGTGTGCTATCCGTCTTCCAGACGAACCATATAAATTCTGCTAGATCGACCATACCGTAATCGCAACTAGTTTTGACTTTCGACCTTCCTTTGATCTCATTGGTTTCTGGCTGTGGCATGTCATAGTGCGGTTGTTATATCCTGTGGTTGTTGTGTGCGAATGAACTTGGTGCTGCCTCAGGTTTGGTGATTTTGGTACAGGGCCAATCCATCTATGAATACTGTTTGAAATTTTGTCTTTGTATTTTTATCTTTTGTTGACACTATTAGCCTTTAGATTTGTTTTTAGTTTTTTTTTTGTAGATCAAATTTAGATTCAAACTTTTACAGGATTGCAAACATAGCCCCTCCAGAGTTATGCAAAAAAAAAAAAACCTTGGTGAGACATCTAAACTAGCAAATGAATGAACTGACGAATCAGACAGGAATATACGTCTATAAACATTCTAATCAAACATCATGATCTGATCATAAAGTAATTGTTCATCACATAGCAATATGATTCACCATATGGATCACAATCACGTTGGGCGGCTCATGTGACCATTATATTGAAAAGCATATAAGAGAGTAAGAGAGAGAGCATGTGAATTTGTATTGAAAACGGCAACTTGAGCAAGATATTTCTACAAACGTGAAGACCTTGTAAAAGAACCGGAACACGTGCGAAGGAGAGGCGACCCTAATTACACCTCATGTCAGGGAAAGAGATCCAAGCATGGGCATCACCCTGCGACTTGTCGTCTAAGATGACGCCTTTCCCGTGCTCCCATAGGTGCCAGCAGCAGAGATGAATGAGAAAATGGGTGGCGGAGATCACTCAGAGTAGCAACTGCCGTGTATCCCTCCCATTGCTGGTAACATAAGTTCAGAGCTGTAGCTCATTTTTAGTTTTCTCTGCCTAGATATAGCAACATCAGAAAAATGAATCAACAGCAGCGATCAAAGTGCAACATATGTATGCAACTCTACACCTCCTGTTTCACTTTTCCAAACATCCATGTCTTAGCTCAGGAGACAAAGTATACAGATTCATCATAACAGAACAGTCATGGGCACAAGCCAACAAAGAAACGCTTAGGTGCAACAGGATACCATAAAACCAAGTCCAGCAAGATGGTCTACAGGTCATAAGTTATATAGTGGGGATTCTACATCGTTCCTCTAAGTAGAGTTGGCATAAGATGCTTATATATGTTTAAGCCTTGAATTTCCTAATGGTCGATACATGGAAGACCGACAACAACCAAGATCTTCTTACCCTTACTCGAAACTGAATCCTGTACAGAAATGAAAAAACAATGTAAGAGTCTGGTGTTCTGCATTAGTGTTAAAAATGCTCAGTTACTCGACAACGGAAATATGAATGTATGATGGAGATTCACTTAGCAGGTGCAGCTTATTTTAACATTAATTTGGGCACAAACTTTTTAGCTGATAATCTAACATGAGAACTTCTAGTTAAACTGCTCCCAGATGAGGATGCAGAAAATGTTAAAATTAATTTCCAAAAAAGAAATGTGAAATAAGCAATCATGGCATGCACTGCTAGACATGTTATGTATAGACTTATTTTTGAAGAAAATATTTTCAAACTGTAAAGACTCCCCAGGAAAAAGTCTAATAAAACAGGGAATAATATAAGTGCCGGAATCACAAACAATCTAAGTGCCAAATTTAGACCATAAAGTTTGCTATTGATTAGAACCAATTATCCAACAACACAATGAGTCGAAATATGGTATTACTATGCATTTGAGTTGCTGTTCACTGCAAAACAACAAGTGAAGATATTGTACAACCACCCAGAACTAATAGATTCAGACATTTGTGATAGTGCCCACAAAACCACAACTAATCAACAAGTCCACAACTAACAGTTTCTACAACACAGATAGATTAAACATTATTTACAACAAAATGGATTATATTGGTTTTCATTTCTGCCTCTCACTAAAAGTGGTTCAGATTTTTCATGCCTCAAACAATATGGAATCCGTACAAACTGTTCTTCATTCATAATTCAGAAGTTTTGTATTGACTGCATGCTTTCTACTTTTTTCACATACATTAAAGCTAATTTCAGGACATAGAGAGCATGTGAGATGTCATTAGTTAACTTACGTATGTTAAGTGCACATAAGAACTTCAAAACTTTGAGAATTATCTCGTCGATCACATCACACTTGACTTCAACAATGTCGAGGTGCTCTGATATTGAGGACGGTCAATCTGTAGGATCTTGAGAAGAGGTGTCTAGAGGGGGGTGATTAGACACTAAGTACCAAAGTTGCAGTTTTTAAGTTCTTTTAAGTTTAAGTGGAGTTTAGGCACAAGTTTAACATTCTCAATACATAACAAGCAAGCATGCAAAGAGTATATAGGCAGCGGAAAATAAAGCATGCAAGTTGCAAGATTGTAAAGGGAAGGGTTTGGAGAAATCAAACGCAATTGGAGACACGGATGTTTTTGTCGTGGTTCCGATAGGTGGTGCTATCGTACTTCCACGTTGGTGGAGACTTCAACCCACGTAGGGTAACGGTTGCGCGAGTCCACGGAGGGCTCCACCCACGAAGGGTCCACGAAGTAGCAACCTTGTCTATCCCACCATGGCCGTCGCCCACGAACGACTTGCCTCACTAGCTGTAGATCTTCACGAAGTAGGCGATCTCCTTGCCCTTACAAACTCCTTGGTTCAACTCCACAATCTTGTCGGAGGCTCCCAAGTGACACCTAGCCAATCTAGGAGACACCACTCTCCAGGAAGTAACAAATGGTGTGTTGATGATGAACTCCTTGCTCTTGTGCTTCAAATGATAGTCTCCCCAACACTCAACTCTCTCTCATAGGATTTGGATCTGGTGGAAAGAAGATTTGAGTGGAAAGCAACTTGGGGAAGGCTAGAGATCAAGATTCATATGGTTGGAATGGAATATCTTGACCTCAACACATGAGTAGGTAGTTCTCTCTCATAAATAGGATGCTGGAAGTGTAGGTTTGTTCTGATGGCTCTCTCCATGAATGAAGAGGAGGTGGAGGGGTATATATAGCCTCCACACAAAAATCTAACCGTTACACACAATTTACCAAACTCGGTCAGACCGATTTAGTAAACCTAGTGACCGTTAGGATTTTCGGTGGGACTGACATGCATCTCGGTAGGACCGATTTGGTTAGGGTTAGGGCATAACATAATCTCGGTGAGACCGATTACACAAACTCGGTGAGACCGATTTTGGTAATTAGCTAACCAGAGAGTTGGTCAGGCAAACTCGGTGAGACCGATTTTGGGTAATGAGCTAACCAGAAAGTTTGCATTGTAATCTCGGTAGTACCGATTGCACAAACTCGGTGAGACCGATTTTGGTAATGGACATACACAGAGATATTACAATCCCATTCCGATGAGACAGATATCCCTATCGGTGAAACCGATTTGCCTAGGGTTTGTGGCAGTGGCTATGACATCTGAACTCGGTGGCGCCGGATAGAAAAGATCGTTGGGGCCGAGTTTGACTTTGGGTTTAGGTCATATGTGGATATGAGAAAGTAGTGGAGAGTTTTGGAGCATATCACTAAGCACATGAAGCAAGAGGCTCATTAAGCAACACCTCATCCCTCCTTGATAGTATTGGCTTTTCCTATAGACTCAATGTGATCTTGGATCACTAAAATGTAAAATGAAGAGTCTTGAGCTTGAAGCTTGAGCCAATCCTTTGTCCTTAGCATCTTGAAGGAGTTCCCACATCCTTTAGTCCATGCCACTCCATTGTTGAACTTATCTGAAACATACTAGATAAAAGTGTTAGTCCAACAAGAGATATGTTGACATTAATTACCAAAACCACCTAGGGAGCACTTGTGCTTTCAATCTCCCCCTTTTTGGTAATTGATGGCAACATACATCAAAGCTTTAGGTAAGGATATAAAGAATAGCAAGTAAAGCTTCGGAAAGACATGTAACAAGCATAGGCTCCCCCTATATGTATGCAATCATGTGAATATGGAATATAGAAACATGTGAGAGCAATAACCATGATAGAGTAGGCAATGTGTTACATGTATCTTGGCCATATGCATCAGAGCAAAGAATATTGAAGAAAATACCTTCATGCTCATGAGTCCTTCTTGCAAACGGTATGTACATCAGCAACAATTCCTCATACACATGAGTGTGATACATATACTTACCTTGTAGTCTTGAGTTGGCTTAGGGTGAAATGAACCTGCACAAACATGGTTAGATAACACAGGTACATCTACTAGCCAGAGCAAACAGAAGAAACCACAAGAATGCCAAGACTGGGATGACATGTAGAGAGTGAGTACTGAGTACCATATTGGATTAGACATGTCCCCAAGAGTAAAGATATGCAATGAATTTGAATGATTTCTTTCCCTTAGATGTCTTGCTCCCCCTGAATCTAGCATGGGATATTGGTAGAAGATAGGGAACAGAAAATCAGAGCTGAAAACAGAGCTGAAAGATATAAAAGAACAGAACTTAATGCAAGTAAGCACACATGAACATGTCTTTCCCCCAAAAAGACACGTGGCATCTCTCCTCTTGAATACCAAGCATCTGGGATCCTTGAGAAATACTTTCTACTTGAGTATTCTCTCCCCCTGGAGATCTCTTTCTCCCTCTTAATACTCTCTCTGATGTGATCTCTCTAAGTGATATGCTTTGATGTGATCTCTCTCTCTCCCCCTTTGACATCAATTTCCAAGAAGGGTCTTCTGGAATTTGTTGTGTATGGGTTTGGTCCTTGAGTCACAACACAAAGTACTGGATAAAATTTGTGATGCTTGTAGAGGACAAGATTCATTGAGTGGAGCTGGATTTAAAAGAAACACAGAATAAGTGGCAGATTATTTTTCTTGTTGGGAAATTGGTGGCACCGAGTGGTATGCTTCAGTTGTACCGAAAAGATTTGGTTGGACCAAAAACAACAAATCGGTGAAACCGAGTTCATCGCAGAGAAAACATTTGTCACCTCAGCTCACTAGACTTGAAAGGACTCACAAAGATTTGCAAGGAATTAACTGAATGATTTGCAATGAATTGGATGCTGAAAATGCAGAGCAATTAGAATGAAAAGAATGATATCTAGATGAAGTTTTTTTTAAAGGGGAAACAAATATGCATGAGACAAATGCAAACACACAAATAAGAACACGAGAGAACTTCATCTAGAGATGGTCGGTGACAAAGTCACCTATGTTAGAGTATATTGACTTAGGAGTCAAGTGAGATCACTTGATCATGGGTCATACTCATCGCTTAAGCTCAAAATGGGGTTACCATTTTCGTTTAACATCTTGATGTATTCACATCTTGTCGAGTTGCTTTAGCTCATGTCTTGGAGTAAAGCTTCTCTAAGATGGAATAACATACCTTGGTTGGTGGTGTTGTCCATGTAGTTGAAATTGTGTGGGTTGCTCAAGGTTGATGAAGCTCATCAAGACTTGGGAGCACCACTTGGAATTTGAGTACATCTACCTACATGGGTTAGTTTTTGCAAGGAAGTGCACTTGTGTATCCAAAATGACAATCATGAAGCTCAATCATAGAGTTTGTCAAAAGGATATGTTTGAATGATTCCGTGCTTCCTTGTATTCAGCCACCATAGGGTAGAGACTTGGTGATGTAGAGATTGCTCAAGATGTGAGTAGATTTCAATCTCATGGAATTTGATTCAACCAAGTACCTACATAGGTTAGATGACATGCAAGATGCAAATATATCCAAGATATAATATATTCATCATAAGAGAGATATCATGGATTAGTCATGAGCTCATTGTCTTGCATGTATCCAATGGAGTTTCTACTCCAAGTTTGAAGCATCAATGATGTTCAATTCTCCTCTCAACCTGCAAAACACTTTCTCATCAAGGGGTTTAGTAAATATATCTGCTAATTGCTTTTCGGTGCCAACATGCTTAAGATTAATGTCACCCTTAGCAACATGATCTCGAATGAAATGATGACGAACTTCAATATGCTTAGTTCGAGAATGTTGTACGGGATTATGACCAATTTTGATAGAACTTTCATTGTCACAAAGAAATGGAACATGTTTCACATATATCCCATAATCTTTAAGAGTTTGGGTCATCCAAAGTAATTGAGCACAACATGAACCCGCGGCAATGTACTCCGCTTCGGCGGTAGATAAGGATACCGAGTTTTGTTTCTTGGAGGACCAAGACACAAGAGATCTACCAAGAAATTGACAAGTACCCGAGATGGACTTTCTATCAACCTTGTCTCCGGCATAGTCCGAGTCGGAATAGCCAACAAGATCGAAAGAGGCCCTCTTAGGATACCAAATGCCAAAATTTGGTGTATGAATTAAGTATCTCACTATCCTTTTTACGGCCTTAAGATGACATTCTTTAGGAGCAGCTTGATATCGTGCACACATGCATGCACTTAGCATAATATCGGGACGTGAAGCACATAGGTATAACAATGATCCAATCATAGAGCGATAAACCTTTTGATCAACCGGTTTACCATCTTTGGTCAAGTCAAGATGTCCACTAGTAGGCATGGGTGTAGGCATACCTTTGCATTCTTGCATATTCAACTTCTTGGATAAGTCCTTAGTGTACTTCGTTTGAGAAACAAAAGTACCTTCCTTAGTTTGCTTGATTTGCAACCCAAGGAAGAATTTGAGTTCACTCATCATTGACATCTCAAACTTCTCCGACGTTAGCTTTCCAAACTTTTCACTAAAATGAGGGTTAGTTGATCCAAATATGATATCATCAACATAAATTTGGCATACAAATAATTCTCCATTAACCCTTTTAGTAAAATGTGTGGAATCAATCTTCCCAATTTCAAAGCCTTTTTCAAGAAGAAACTTGGTCAAGCATTTATACCATGCTCTAGGAGCTTGTTTAAGACCATAAAGAGCTTTGTGAAGTTTGTAAACATGATTTGGTTTCTTAGGATTGACAAAGCCGGGAGGTTGTTTAACATAAACTTCCTCCTCTATTTCACCATTTAGAAAAGCACTTTTAATGTCCATTTGGTACAAGGTGATATTATGGTGATTAGCATAGGCAAGTAAGATGCGAATGGACTCAAGTCTAGCAACGGGAGCATCATAGTCCATACCTTCGACTTGTGTGTAGCCTTGGGCGACGAGACGTGCTTTGTTGCGAACTACTTGTCCATCTTCATCTTGCTTGTTGCGAAACACCCATTTGGTACCGATGATGTTTTTTTTTTGACAGAAAGACTGTAAGGGAACCCCTTACAGTATAATTGGTGCAACAAACCCAAATTGCAAGTACCATGCTTGGAACCTGGGTGGGTGGGTGGTACCGATGATGTTGTGGTTGTTGTCGGGCTTCTCAACCAATGTCCAAACTTGGTTTCTCTCAAAGTTGTGTAGCTCTTCATGCATAGCATTTATCCAATCCGGATCTTCCAATGCTTCTTCGACCTTGATAGGTTCAATGCTAGAGATGAAAGAATAGTTTTCACAAAAGTTAGCTAAACGAGTTTTAGAGCGAGTGATTCTCCCGGTTTGAATATCATTGTAGATTTGCTCGACGGGATGGTTTTAGCAATTCTTGATCGAACTCGTGAAAGCTTTTGCTTGGGTCTCGGTTGAACGTCTTCTTCATCTTGTTCTTCTTCTTCTTCTTGATCTTCTTCATTGTTGGCGTTGTCGTTTTCTTGTCGAGGTGGAGAAGGAGGTTGTTGACGATCGTGATGTTCTTCCTCGTTTTCTTCATCTTGGTGTGTTCCATTTGTGGATGCTTCTGTTTCAACTCTTGGTTCACCTTGTCGTGAAGTAGAAGCTTCCACTTGAACAGACGAGGTACTCTCCTTCACCTCCGTTGGATGGACCTTGCCAATAGACAAGTCTTGGATTGCTTCCGAAGGGTCTTTGTCTCCTACATCAATTGGCAATTGCTCTACTTGCGAGCCGTTAGATTCATCAAACTTCACATCTACCGTCTCTTCAACCTTTCGGTTGAAATTGTTGTAGACACGGTAAGTGTGAGAGTTTGAGCCATAACCTAGTAGGAAACCTTCATGAGACTTAGGAGCAAATTTTGAACGACGATGCTTATCAAGAATGTAGCACTTTGAGCCGAATACTCGAAAGTATCCAACTTGGGGTTTGTTACCGGTGAGGAGCTCGTATGCCGTCTTGCCGAGTAGCTTGTGAAGATACAAGCGATTTGTTGCATGACAAGCTGTCTCAACCGCTTCTGCCCAAAAGTGCTTCGGTGTCTTGTACTCATCAAGCATCGTTATCGCCATTTCGATGAGCGTCCGGTTCTTCCTCTCAACAACTCCATTTTGTTGAGGTGTGTACGTAGCCGAGAACTCATGTGAAATTCCTTCTTCGTCAAGAAAGGTGTCCACGTTTGTGTTCTTGAACTCCGTTCCGTTGTCGCTGCGAACCTTCTTGATCTTCACTTCAAATTGGTTTTGGGCCTTCCTAGCGAAGTTTTTGAAGATCTTTTGGACCTGCGATTTATCATCGAGAAAGAACACCCACGTAAATCTTGAAAAATCATCAACAATAACTAGACCAAAAGAATTTCCACCGAGACTTTTGTAGGTGTTGGGACCAAAGAGATCCATATCAAGTAGCTCGAGTGGCCTCCTTGTGGTCATGTTGTTCTTCACGGGATGCCTTCCACCGACCTGTTTACCTGCTTGACAAGCACTGCACAGTCTATCCTTATCAAATATGACATCGTTAACTCCAAGGATATGATTTCCTTTAATAAGCTTGTCAAGGTTTCTCATGCCAACGTGACCTAGTTGTCTATGCCATAACCAACCTTTTGAGGTTTTAGCAATGAAGCAAGTTTTAGGTTGTGCTTTTTTAGAGAAATCAACAATGTAAAGATCACCTCTACGTATACCGGTAAAGACCATTTTATGATTGTCTCAACGAAACACTTGACAATCTACTTCAGTAAATAGGACATTTAAACCGATATCAGCAAGTCTAGATACTGAAAGTAAGTTGTAGCCAAGAGACTCAACGAGCATGACATTTTGAATGGAGCTATCATGTGAGATGGCCACCTTACCGAGGCCAACCACCTTACCCTTTGAGTTGTCACCGAAAGTGACATACTTTCGAGGACAATCATTTTCAGCAAGCTCACGAAACATGTCTTTATCTCCGGTCATGTGATCGGTACATCCACTGTCAAGAACCCATTCCTTTCCTCCTGACACATATCCCCGAAGATTTGCCATAAGACCAAAAGCTCATTGCATCATCAAGATCGAAGTCACTATCATCATCCTCATCATAGTATCCATGTTCAATATCGTCATGTGGTGGATCAAATCCTAGTGAGGGTAATTCATTAGAGTGAGTTTGACAAAGATCTTGCTTATGAATTCTTATAGCTTCGGAAATAATATCACTAATAATTCCAACATCTCCTTTGGCACACATAAGGTCGGTGAGTTCAAATAGACGATCACCCAACATAAGATCACTAGTATTCATCTTACTCAAGGCAATAGACTTATAGAGAATCTCATCTAGATTTTTCAAGGAATAATTTGGAAAGCGTTCCTCAAGAAATTTCCATATAGTGTAGGCACACTCAAAAGTAGGCAAGATTCTAATCAAGTTTCTAGGCAAGCCTCTAGTGATAAGATTAACAGTTCTAAGATTTCTAGTCATGTCAATAGACTCATCAAGGGTAGGATGCATAGGATCAACATGAGGTGCACAAGGGCTAGCAATGTACTTATTCAATTGATATTGATTGAAAATCACAAGCATCTCATTTTTCCACTCATGAAAATACTCTCCATTAAGAATAGGCACCCTATGACTAAGACTCCACGAAGTAGACTCATCCATCTTCCTCCAATGGTGATTAAACCAAGGCAATGGAGACCAATGCTATGATACCACTTGTAGGATCTTGAGAAGAGGTGTCTAGAGGGGGGGGGGGGTGATTAGACACTAAGTACCAAAGTTGCAGTTTTTAAGTTCTTTTAAGTTTAAGTGGAGTTTAGGCACAAGTTTAACATTCTCAATACATAACAAGCAAGCACGCAAAGAGTATATAGGCAGCGGAAAATAAAGCATGCAAGTTGCAAGAATGTAAAGGGAAGGTTTTGGAGAAATCAAACGCAATTGGAGACACGGATGTTTTTGTCGTGGTTCCGATAGGTGGTGCTATCGTACTTCCACGTTGGTGGAGACTTCAACCCACGAGGGTAAGTTCTTGCTGAGTCCACGGAGGGCTCCACCCACGAAGGGTCCACGAAGTAGCAAACTTGTCTATCCCACCATGGCCGCCGCCCACGAACGACTTGCCTCACTAGCGGTAGATCTTCATGAAGTAGGCGATCTCCTTGCCCTTACAAACTCCTTGGTTCAACTCCACAATCTTGTCGGAGGCTCCCAAGTGACACCTAGCCAATCTAGGAGACACCACTCTCCAAGAAGTAACAAATGGTGCGTTGATGATGAACTCCTTGCTCTTGTGCTTCAAATGATAGTCTCCCTGTCGGTGTCAAAACCGGCGGATCTCGGGTAGGGGGTCCCGAACTGTGCGTCTAGGCGGATGGTAACAGGAGACAAGGGACATGATGTTTTTACCCAGGTTCGGGCCCTCTTGATGGAGGTAATACCCTACTCCTGCTTGATTAATATTGATGATATGGGTAGTACAAGAGTAGATCTACCACGAGATCAAGGAGGCTAAACCCTAGAAGCTAGCCTATGGTATGATTGTTGTTCGTCCTACGGACTAAAACCCTCCGGTTTATATAGACACCGGATAGGTTAGGGTTACACAGAGTCGGTTACAATGGTAGGAGATCTACATATCCGTATCGCCAAGCTTGCCTTCCATGCCAAGGAAAGTCCCATCCGGAAACGGGACGAATTCTTCAATCTTGTATCTTCATAGTCCAGGAGTCTGGCCAACGGTGATAGTTCGGCTATCCGGACACCCCTAATCTGGGACTCCTCAAGAGCTCCCCAAACCAGGCTTCAATGACGATGAGTCCGCGCGTTGATTGTCTTCGCATTGCGAGGCGGGTTCTTCTCCAAATTCCATATACTTGTCGAATAGTTTTCGCTTCGATAAATGCTGCTCCTTGGCTTCTACGCCCAATAATGGCCATCTTCCACGTTTTTGAATGAATGCGAAAAGCCAGGGTATTTTTTATACTTACCCCCTAGCTGCTTGAATGAGCTACCTATAAAAGGCGAGGTTCTAGATCTGAGTCACACCATCCCCCTTCATGAAGCTTTCATCGGAGCGCCTCGACCAAAGCCCATTCCATCATGGACAGTCGACGCGGCTCCTCCTCGCGCCCCAGCCCTCATCCTAGAAATTAGAGAGATGCTCAGTCCCGCATAGCGAGCTAGTTATACTCAAGCCAAGGGATTTCTTCCCCGGCCTTCATGGTTCTGGTTCGAGCGGACTTGCCACCTACAAGGGCGGAAAGCAAGCGGAGAGTGTCCCGATCCTCTAAAGGAGAGCGGGTATGCTTCATCTCTTATCTAGTAAGAGGACTCGGATTTCCAATCCATCCGTTTCTCCGGGGGCTCTTGGAGTTCTACTGCCTCCAGTTGCACCACCTTACGCCTGCCTCCATTTTGCATATCGCGGGCTTCGTGGCCCTTTGCGAACTGTTCTTGGGCGTTGAGGCTCATTTCGGGCTATGGAAGAGATTATTCTACATAGTACCCCGTTCTTATGAGGGGTCGATATATCAAGTGGGCGGAGCCGAGCTATGGCGCATCGCCGGGACCGGATACCTGTCCGGAACCCCGAAGAAGGCGTCCGAAGACTGGCCTTCGGAATGGTTTTACATGAAGGACGTCTCGCTGCCGGATCCTGTTCGGGTCGGCCTTCCGGAGTTTAGAAATGCTCCTCTGAAGAAGCGCCTAAGCTGGCGCCCTCGGAGCCCACGGAGGGAAAATGACCGGGATGTCCTCTATTTGATGAGCCGAATAAGTTTACTGGCTCATGCCGGATTGACCATGATTGGAGTCATGGCAATTGGCATTATGAGGGGAGTGCAACTGCTCCAATATAGGGGCCACCCCATGTGGGACTTCAACGGGGAGGACGATGCCACCCGCCATGGCCGCAAAGGGCCGGGATCGGTCACCGAACTGGTGAAGATCTTGTCTGCCATGTATAAAGGGGAGTAGGAGGATTTCCTCCGTGTCAATCCACTGAAGGAGTTTTCTTCGAATAATCCTCGAAGCTGGGTAAGCAAACATCTTTGTGACCTGTCCGATCCATGTTCCCGTGGTTAAATATCTTATTTCATTGTTTCTGCGCAGGAACTGCGCCGGACTGTGGAGAAGATACACAGCCCGCCCCCACAACCCGAGGATCCGGAACGGTCCCTCGATCCGACCTCCGAAGAGGATCCGGATATAAAGGTGGATTTGATCGACGGGGTGTTCCACCAACTTAGCATCGACAATGCTTTGGTTGCCATTACGGCCGATTACCCCGGAATACTTCCAGCCTCACAGGTAACTGAGACCGAGGCCCCAATATTCTGATAATGACCCATCCGTGCTTATTTCTTGATCACCGTATACCAATGGTGCTTCGCAGGGGGTACCTTCAAGGCAGGAAGCCGAGCCCACGGCGGCTGGCCAACAAGGGGCAGTACGGATCGAAACTCCGCCGCAACGGTATGGCGTGTCACCATGTTCCTAGGATTGATTCCTAGAAGGCGATTAACGCCGACGCTCTTTTCAGGAAAAGAGCGCCGCCGGACTCGAGTCCGAGAGGTTGCTAATCGAACCTCCGCCGCCGGGCTCCAAAGCCGGGTCCGAAGCGGAGGCGAACACAGCGTCGTCGGATGCTCCTCGGCGAGAGGATGCCGACAGATTGTCCGCCACCAACTCCGAGGTGGAGAGCGCCTTGAATCACAAGCGCCACGACAGTTCTTCGTGACGCATGTTTCTCCCAAGAGGCCTTGAATGCCTTCAATTCGGAGATGCGCACCTCCGTGCCGCTTCAGGATGGTCTAGCCAGAGCCACGGAGCAGTATGTAAAGGACATACGGGTAAGTAAATTTGATGCTTATATATGCCAAGAGCCCCGAGACTTAAAATAGTTAGAATAACTGATTTAAGGATCATTTGTTATGCAGGATCTTACTGAGTAAAAGAGTACCCGATCGACCCAGGAGCTTGAAGAGTGCAAGGCCCAACTTGAGGCCGCACTAGCCGCCATGGGGAGCCACAGAGATCCCTCCGTAATATACGCTTCAAAAGATAAATAGTTTATGAAGTGCGGCGGGTGTGTAAATCTGACAATAACATTGCAGATGGCGCCGGACTAGATCCGGACAAGCAACAGCTCTTGCGCCAGCTAAAGGCCGGCGAGAGCGTGCTTACGAGGGTGCGGCGGGAGAAAAATAACCTCCAGGATGCCAACACCAAGCTGGGTGAGGAACTAAAAGATGTTCGTGCCCAGTTGTCTGACTCCGTCAAGGAGAATCGGCGGCTTCGTCGCGGCATTTTCAGTAATTGCTTGAGCGAACTTTGAAAGAGTTCGGCGAGGAAGGCGACTAACATAAACATGTATGTAGGTTTGCTCACAGGTCGTCCTGACGAGGAGATACCCAATTCTTCGGGTGATCTTCTTCCCGAATTGCGTCAGCTGCACGAACGAGTCCGGCAGGTGATGAAAGGCGTCGGCCAGGCCTTGTGGCCATCCATCTCCCTGCCCGAAGGCATTGGGGAGCTGGCAGAGCGGCTTCAAGGAGCACGGCAGTGCTTCCGACTATGGAAGATATCGGCCTGCCGTCAAGGCGCCAGGGAGGCCTGGGCCATGGTAAAGACGCGTACACACGGGTTGACCGAACCACATGTCCGAGGTCGGACCTGGGGCGGATGGGATGGAGATCCTGTAAGTTAGTGTACGGCCAAGTAGAATTGGCCGCCAAGTATTCCCAGCAAGATTGTAAATTAGATAGCCTATTAGATGGCATTGAGGAGGAATACAGTGAGTCGAGTTGACTATGTAAAAATATGACATGAAAAAATGTCTTCTAGCCGGATTGTAGATCGTTTGTCATAGCGGACCTTTTCTCTTCGACCTACGAACCCAATAGTCCGGAGTGTGTCTGAATACCTTCGTGGTTATATAAGAACCGTGGTATGCATGGAGACAAGGCATAGGGGTCATTATTGCTGTATCAGACAAGTGCCCAACTAGTTATGTTATATTACATGGATAGTAAGAAACATCTTCCAGGGAGAATAGTTCCGTTAGGGGTTCCTTTCGCTGGGATGCATGCCCTAAAGTGCATGTCAAAGCTGCTATGAAAGCAGAAAATCATCTGGGGGCAGATGGGTAAATAGTTAAAAATCATCTTTCAGTTCACCGACCGAATATTCCCTTAAGAACGCTAGCTTTCGGCTTCACCCAGTCGAGGTACACATCCCGCTGACCCGCAGTAATAATCGAGAGGTGCTCCTTTACCACCTAGCCAAACAATCGGGAACGAGGGGTAAGCACAGAGTCAGCAACCCAGCTTGGCCAAAACTTAAGTCATATCGATGCATATAATGGTGAATAAAAAGTACATGCGGAAGTTTAATGCATGTGTTGGGCATGAAGCCAGATAAATAAGCTTCGTTAAAGAAGCCCCAGTATAATGAGCGCGGACAGCGCGTCAAGTATGTCTTGAAAAAAGCTAAACGAGCCTCTAGAGGCTTCAAGAAGAAGGAGGAGGAAGGAGAGAAATAAAAGACAGCAAAAATAGAAAATGTGGACGGAGGAAGGAGACGAACTTGGAGTCCGGCGCTTAGGCGTAGAATCTTCGTAGACGGGCTGCGTTCCATGGGTTCGGCTCGAGTCGGTTATCTGATGCGTTTCGCAGACGGTATGCTCCGCCGATCAGGACCTGGTCGCTGATGAAGGGACCTTCCCATTTGGGCTTGAGTTTGTCCTTTTTCTTGTCTGGCAGGCGTAGAACTAGTTCACCAACGTTATAAATTTTGGCCCGTACTTCCCTGCTTTGATATCTTCGAGCCTGCTGTTGATAGAATGCGGAACGAGCTTTTGTCACGTCGCGCTCCTCCTCCAATGCGTCCAAACTGTCCTGCCGATCGAGCTCGGCTTCTCTTTCTTCGTACATGCGCACGCCAGGTGAGTCATGTATTATGTCGCAGGGCAGGACTGCCTTTGCGCCGTACACCATAAAGAATGGTCTGAATCCGGTAGTACGATTTGGCGTGGTCCGCAGCCCCCAGAGTACGGAATCGAGCTCCTCAACCCAGTGCGTGTTAGATTCCTTGAGGAACCGCACTAGTCTGGGTTTAATGCCGCTCATGATTAGACCATTTGCTCATTCGACTTGGCCGTTGGTTTGAGGGTGATAGACTGAGGCGTAATCGAGCTTGATGCCCATGTTTTTGCACCATAATTTGACCTCATTGGCCGTGAAGTTGGTGCCGTTATCAGTGATGATACTGTGGGGGACACCGTAACGGTGCACTACCCCTGATATGAAGTCTATCACCGGTCCGGATTCGGCCGTTTTAACAGGCTTGGCCTCTATCCATTTGGTGAATTTATCCACCATGACCAATAGGTATTTTTGCTTGTGGGTTCCTCCCTTAAGGGGTCCAACCATGTCAAGCCCCCAGACCGCAAACGGCCAGGTGATGGGTATAGTTTTAAGGGCGGTGGGTGGCATGTGGCTTTGGTTAGCAAAAACCTGGCAACCGACGCATTGTTGGATTAAGTCCTGCGCATCTGCCCGGGCCGTCGGCCAATAAAATCCTGTACGGAAGGCCTTGCCTACAAGGGCCCGGGCTGCGGCGTGGTGCCCACCCAGTCCAGCATGAATTTCAGCCAGGAGGTTTCGCCCTTTCTCTTCGGAGATACACCTTTGAAGGACTCCGGTAGTGCTTTTCTTATAAAGCTCTCCCTCATGGACTTTATAGGCTTTAGATCGCCGTACTATGCAGCGAGCCTCATTTTGGTCTTCGGGGAGTTCCTGCCTAGTTAGGTAGGCTAGGAATGGTTCCGTCCACGGGGCGACAACCGCCATTATTTCATGAGCGGAGGGTGTTATCTCGGGGGCAGAACCTCCGGTTGTGTCAGAGTGTTCGGCGTCAGGCAGTGCGGTTGGGTCCGGATTGTTATTGCCGGACTCCCCTTCCCATAGTACGGATGGCTTAAACAGCCGTTCTAGAAAGATATTGGGTGGGACGGCATCGCGTTTTGCACCGATGCGTGCCAATATATCCGCCGCCTGGTTGTTATCCCGGGCTATATGATGAAATTCGAGCCCTTCAACCGCGGCCGACATTTTAGGACCGCATTACGGTATGCTGCCATTTTCGGATCTTTGGCATCAAAGTCTCCGTTTATTTGAGATATTGCGAGGTTCGAATCCCCACGCACCTCTAGGCGTTGAATGCCCATGGAGACTGCCATCCGGAGGCCGTGCAGAAGGGCCTCATATTCGCTGCATTGTTGGAGTCCGTATACATTATCTCGAAGGACGATTGGACTGTGTCCCGGTTGGGGACGTCAGACGACGCCAGCCCCTGTGCCGCCAACATTTTGGAGCCGTAAAGTGCATGATCCAATTGAGTATGCGCCGCACTCTTTAGGGAGTTCGCCGTCCATTCGCCACGAAGTCGGCAAAACCTGCGACTTGATAGCTCGTCGTGGCTTGTAGGTTATGTCGAATGGAAAGAGCTCTATGGCCCATTTAGCAATCCGTCCCGTCGCGTCGCGGTTTTTTATAATGTCATTAAGAGGTACTTCGGAGGCTACCGTTATCGAACACTCTTGAAAGTAGTGTCGCAGCTTCCGGGATGCCATGAACACCGCGTATGCTATCTTTTGATAGTGGGGGTACCGGGATTTGCATGGAGTTAGGACAGTGGACACATAGTAAACAGGTTTTTGAAGAGGGAACCGGTGTCCATCCGTTTCTCGTTCGACGATGAGCACCGCGCTGACAACTTGATGTGTTGCGGCGATATATAATAGCATTGGTTCGCCCACGTTGGGCGCGGCCAGGACCAGATTTGTTGCCAATATAGCTTTTATCTCTTCAAGTCCGGCCGTGGCGGCATCCGTCCACTCGAAGTGTTCGGTGCGGCGGAGGAGGCGGTAAAGGGGTAACGCCTTTTCTCCCAAATGGGAAATAAAGCGGCTTAGAGCCGCTACGCATGTCGTCAATTTTTGTATTTGTTTGAGGTCTTTTGGAATATCCAATTGTGACAGAGCTCGGATCTTGGCTGGGTTTGCTTCAATTCCTCTACCGGACACAATGAAGCCCAATTGTGACAGAACTCTCAATGAAAGCACCAATGTCGGTGTCAAAACCGGCGGATCTCGGGTAGGGGGTCCCGAACTGTGCATCTAGGCGGATGGTAACAGGAGACAAGGGACATGATGTTTTTACCCAGGTTCGGGCCTCTCGATGGAGGTAATACCCTACTCCTGCTTGATTAATATTGATGATATGAGTAGTACAAGAGTAGATCTACCACGAGATCAAGGAGGCTAAACCCTAGAAGCTAGCCTATGGTATGATTGTTGTTCGTCCTACGGACTAAAACCCTCCGGTTTATATAGACACCGGATAGGTTAGGGTTACACAGAGTCAGTTACAATGGTAGGAGATCTACATATCCGTCTCGCCAAGCTTGCCTTCCACGCCAACGAAAGTCCCATCCGGACACGGGACGAAGTCTTCAATCTTGTATCTTCATAGTCCAGGAGTCCGGCCAATGGTGATAGTTCGGCTATCCGGACACCACCTAATCCGGGACTCCCTCACCCCCCAACACTCAACTCTCTCTCATAGGATTTGGATCTGGTGGAAAGAAGATTTGAGTGGAAAGCAACTTGGGGAAGGCTAGAGATCAAGATTCATATGGTTGGAATGGAATATCTTGGCCTCAACACATGAGTAGGTAGTTCTCTCTCAGAAATAGGATGCTGGAAGTGTAGGTTTGTTCTGATGGCTCTCTCCAAGAATGAAGAGGAGGTGGAGGGGTATATATATCCTACACACAAAATCTAACCGTTACACACAATTTACCAAACTCGGTGGGACCGAATTATCAAACTCGATCAGACCGATTTAGTAAACCTAGTGACCGTTAGGATTTTCAATCGGGCTGACTTGCATCTCGGTAGGACCGATTTGGTTAGGGTTAGGGCATAACGTAATCTCGGTGAGACCAATTACACAAACTCGGTGAGACCGATTTTGATAATTAGCTAACCAGAGAGTTGGTCAGGCAAACTCGGTGAGACCGATTACTCAAACTCGGTGAGACCGATTTTGGGTAATGAGCTAACCAGAAAGTTTGCATTGTAATCTCGGTAGTACTGATTGCACAAACTTGGTGAGACCGATTTTGGTAATGGTCATCCCTCCTTGATAGTATTGGCTTTTTCTATAGACTAAATGTGATCTTGGATCACTAAAATGTAAAATGAAGAGTCTTGAGCTTAAAGCTTGAGCCAATCCTTTGTCCTTAGCATCTTGAAGGAGTTCCCAAATCCTTTAGTCCATGCCACTCCATTGTTGAACTTATCTGAAACATACTAGATAAAAGTGTTAGTCCATCAAGAGATATGTTGACATTAATTACCAAAACCAGCTAGGGAGCACTTGTGCTTTCACTCTCCATGCAACAGTAGCTTCCTTTTACTTCCAGTTTAGAATTTTGTCCCTATGATAAGCAGAAACATTTAACAAAGATGGATAATCGATAATAACTTTAATAGTGCAGCAGTTGTCCATTTTAGAAGATTTATACCCTGGGAAAAAGTTCAAGAGTGAGCTTCTCGAGAACTGGTGAGTTTGTCAGAATGCAAGATAGTGGATCCAAATCAGGAGCCTCACACCAGTACTTGTTGAGTAATAAAGTCTTTAACTTGCTAAATGTAGGGCAATGTTTCAAATCTCTTGTGAAAAATGAACTGGAAAGAAAATACAAAAGTAAACAATCAAGATGCAATGTGATCAGTTTATTGCCTATAATCCTATATCCAGCAATGATTTAGATAGTGCAACACAGAATGGGATAGCATAAAGAAGTTAAAGACAAGTGGCATACCTTTCCAGTATCAGATATCAACTTGAGGTGTTTAGCACTTGAGATACCACCCAGAAGCACACAATCGCTGCTGCAATCATCACTACTAGGAACACAATTCTTACATGTATTATCATTAGCTCCACAGAAAACACCAGAGTCATAATTCAAACAGACATCTTTGCATTCATCGCTAAGATTCACACATGCGGCTTCTAGTAATGCCATGTCTTCAAGCAAAGGGGTTATACCAATAAATTCTTCTAGTTCCAGTGAGACAAGGCCTGGAGCAGAAACACGGACCCGGCAATCCAAATCATATCGACAGCTAGTGATGCTCAACTGCTTCAGGGAACGGGACGATATCTTATTGACATTGATGACACAATCATCTATCTTCAGATCCTCCAATGCTGGACAGCTAGCAAAATCAACAAAGGCCTTCCCTAGGGCTACACCATGAAGGTTCAATGTTCTTAGATGCCGAGAGACAAGAGGCATGTCGTCCAAGCAGAGGTACTCAACCTCGTCATGGATATGAAGGGTGAGCACCCGAACTTTGCAAATCACAGCAAAACGGGTCCATAGGTTCACATAGGGCTCGTCATCATGATTGAACAGATCGAATTTGATCTCAACGGTATCCAGGTCGGTGCGCTCACGCAGGACCAGCAGATGATCCATCAACTTCCGGAGGTCTTGAACTTGGACGGTATCCTCATCGTCAAGGCCGACGATGCGCAGGCCTGTAGTGGACTTCCAAAGGTGGCGCCAGCGCCGGGCAAGCACGCACGTCCGCACGGCTGCCTGCGCTGGGAGGAAAGACAGCAGGTGGTGGAGCATATGGTCGGGCAGTGCGCCGATGCGGTCGGTGGCACTCATCAGGGGCGCATTCTCGTCCTCGCTACCAGGAAGCATTCCGTCGAACAGACGGTGGGCATCGCCGGCGCTGCGTAGCAGAGAAAAGATCAAACGACGCGGAGATGGAGAGGGTGGGGATGGGATGAGACGGAATGATGCTTTGTGACGGCGCCGCCTCACGTACCTTGTCTGGCCGCCGGCAAATCCAGATTTCCAATCGCCGCCACAAGGATCGGAGGTCGGACTCCCGCTGTCCCTTTTCAAATTCGTCAGCGGTCTCGAAACTCGTTGGCGGTGAGTGGCTTTTTTGGCAGTGAGTGGCTATCAAAGCCGTAGGACTAGTAAGATCATCTAGTCTCAGACGGGCCGGGCCAACCAGGCCAACCCGCGAGCACACCATGGGCCAGGCACAGCACGAGCCAAACGAGCCGTGCCCGTCAATGCGGCATGCCTGGGCCGTGCCTGGGCCTGGAGGCTGGGCACACGGGTCGGCACGACATGACCCATATATATATATATATATATATATATATTTAAAGAATTTCTTATGTATATATAGACCTAAAATACAGCCCAATATGCCTAAAAATCAGCCCAATATGTTGAAAATGTGTAGTCCACCATGCTAAACGGGCCAACTTGCCGGCCCGTTTACTAACTAGGCCGTGCCTGGGCCTGGAGGCGCAACACGTGGGTCGGCACGGTATGACCCGTTTACTAAACGTGACCTCGTGGACAGTGTCGCGCCTAGCACGATTAGCATGGGCGAGTCGTGCCATGCTAGGCCGGTTTGGCCAGCTTTGCCCAACATAACATTACCCCCTCCCTACGCTCGGCAGACGGCTCAAAATCTCATATCGGTCCCATATGCCTGGATCGACCGACACCCTTCGTATCCAATCCAAATCTAAAGCAACATGACGAGGTCCGAACGCACCCGGTTGTGTCCGTCACGTAGGATCCGGCCCACAGTACTGTATATTTGCCATCATCCGCATCCCGGAACCACTCCACTCAACTCCGGCCCCAAACTCTCTTCCGACGATCTTTGACCTTCTCCAGCATGACGGGCAGCGGATGCGATCCAGCCACTCCCGATCCGTCGACTAGGACATCGTCCCATGTGACGGCGAGGAGGATTTGGCCGTCCGCAAGGCCCTCTCTGCTCCCGTGAGAAGTGCGCCCGACTGAGGTCAGATTCGATCTAGCGAAATCCATTGTGTCAGCAATGGGCTCTTGGATTTGGTCTGACGAGAATCCATTATGTCGGCCAATGGATGCTTGGATCCGTCCGAGTTGGAGGCTCGAGGTCAAACTGCCGCCCCATCACTGGTGCAGACCTTCGTGCAAAGCAAAGTGCATGGGAGGCCGAGGCCCGCCTTGCTGCCGACATGGAGGATGAGGCGTCATGCGCTGCCTTGGACAAGGAAGCCGCCCGCGCCAGCATCCTCTAGAAGTTGTAATCGCTTTTTAGTGGTCCTGAAAATACTACATGTTATGTTGAATAAAATACTTTGGTATTTTTATAGCTCTTGATTGACAGTCTTATTTTGCCAAGAATCTCTATCTAAGATGATTCCAACATGGGAGGAGCTTCGATCGATGGCGAGGTGGAATCACACGCGAGGAAGATTTGATATATGCCTATAATTCCTTTCTTTCCCTCATTTTGGATCTCTCTAAAGATGTTAAGGCAGTCCCAATGCTTCGCGATGTATCCTCGGTTTTAAAATAAAAAGTGCATTAGTTTTTTGGTTGTGCTAATTCTCAGTCGACCGAAAATTAGCCATGTCTAAGTCAACTAGATTTATTGTACAATTTGATTTATCTATGTTTTGTCCGAAATCACTAGCTGAGGAGTACTCCTTCCAAAGACCAGTCCCATGTGTGCCACTTGTGACAACCTAAGAGTTTTCTTTATTTCGTTGATCTGTTTATTTAAAACGTTTTATCTCTTAAACCATGCGTCAAATCTCGAACCGTTTTCACCGCTGGATTCCTCGCGCCGATATCTTCAAAAACTAGATCTGACGAGGATAGGTTTTGACGATCTCTTTTAAAAAACAGACAAAAAAAGGAAACTGGGAGCAAGTTTTGTTTCCTTTTCACAAGAGGCACAACTGTGCCTCTCACGGAAGCAAATATCTGCCTCCACGAGAAGTAAACCTTGTTTGCTTTCGTATCTGGGCCGTGGCATGTGGCTTGCGGTCCTTTCCAATTTTCTCTTTTCTGTTGTTTTCTTTTGTCTCATAGGTCTTCGGGAGCAACTAAAGAAAAGCGCTCCTTCGGAGCCTCCCTAATGTATACTTGCTCAAAAAGCTGAGGTGAATTCTATGACAATGAGGGTTGATGATAGGAGCAGAAGTAATTCTGATGTAAGTGTGACAACCTTGTGTACTATTCTATCCTGGTCTTGCTTTTATTATTGCACAACTTTTCTGATCTCCCAATATATTTTTTCAGTTGGTGTGGTCGTTAGGCTTAGTTTAGACATCTTTCTATTTTTAATCCGTGCTTATACTGTTTGTCATCTGAAAACTAAACTCAGTATACATTATGGGACATAATGTCCAGGAAATACATCAGGTACGGACATCACTCTCTACTCCTTCCGTTACATAATTCTTGTCGTGATTTTAGTTCAATATCCACGACCAGAATTATGGAACGGGGGGGAGTACAACATTGCATAACCTTTTGGTTTTCCTGAGGTACTGCTCAGTAGTTTTTTACCTCATACATAGATAGAACAAGAGTCACAAGAGCTGATTTTGTGCACCTAGCCTCAGGTGCACCCACTGGATTAAGAATCCGAAATGTGGAACTTTCAGAAGTTCCAAAAACAAATCTGCATATATAACATATTATTGGACCGATGAATGTAAAAATTATGAAATATAACACAAATCCATGGTTATATGTATGAAATTAGAAGTCTGTGGATGGAGATGGAAGGAAAGGATTGCGAGTCTAATGTGCCATCGACAGTGGCGGGCATTAATTGGGGAGGCGGAGATAGCAGCATGACGTGCATGATGTTTGATTAGACTTTTGGTTACTTGGTGATGCTTTTAGTTTGCTAGAACTTTTTAGCCTGAAACAAAGCAAAATGCATATACACAGGGATCAGGAATCCATTAAGTTATCTTAGTATCTCTTTCTGGTTTGAGATTAGTATCGTTTTTTCTTATGCATTTAATTTGCTGCGCAGGTGTCTTACATAAGATGCTATAAGGATTACATAACTTTCTTTACCGATCACAACGCCGACGGTGGTATGACATGCTTTCTAACTGCCGTTCTCCAACTAGAAGACATCTTAAGTGAACATGATACGTAGAATTTCTTTATATAACTAGCTGATACTCACGGACATATATATATACACAGAGAGACGGTCTATTCTGCTAATATTAGCAGAATAACTATTCTGCACATCATTTCCGCACTGCATGCTGAACGTAAGTGTACGCCATTCTTTGAACCAAGTGTGCTCCAGTACTCACGCGAGTGAACTTCTCGTCGAAAAAAACTGCACGCGTTATTTTTTGGTAATGTTTTTGCTCTAATTTTTTAACCGTTTATCGGAATGAGGCGTGTAATATACCGTTGAAAAGCTATGGATTAGGCGCAACTTCGGCATGTCGAACACTTTTCGAGATTCCACACGGTTTAAGAGCAGTTTTGAAAATGGTGCGGCCCATGACGAGTGGCAGCGAGCGTTTTTTCGCGATTTCTTCTAAATCGCTTGTCGGAATGAAGCAAACGATATGCCCTTGGATAGATATCGTTGAGGCGCATCTTTTTCATATATAAATTTTTCTCTAATTCCTTACGGTTTAAGAGCAGTTTCAAATTTACTAAATCGCGGAATTCAGTTTTTCAAAAAAATTCAAATTTTTGATACTGTTTTCGCTCCAGTTTTTGAACCATTTATCAAAACGAGGCGTGTGATACGCCGTTGGAAAGCTACGAACGAGGCGCAACTTTAATATGTTGAAATATTTTTGAGATTCCTTACGGTTTTAAGTTAATTTTGAAAATCGTGCGGCGGATGATGTGTGGTAGCGGCTGTTTTCGTGAAAATTTTACAAACCGCTAGTCGGAATGATTCAAAGTATATGCCGTTGGAAATATATCGACGAGGCTCAACTCTTTCATGTAGAACACTCTATCTAATTCTTTACGGTTTAAGAGGAATTTCGAATTTACAGAAATGCGGACACTCTGTTTTTTGCGACACCCAAATCGACATGCGTACTTCATCCGACTGAAAACCGCACTTCATCGGATGAAAAACCGCACTGCATCAGACGGGTAAGAGAAATGCATGGTTTCTTTTATCCAAACGAAATTTTTTTCAAGGACGAGAAAGTAGAGTGCACTTCACATCGGGTGTAAATGAACCACAACACTATCAAGAAGTGAACCACATTACTTTTCTTCGCTTCCGTAACAAGTTTTTTGCACCTACGGGATGAACAACATCATACGGCCGACTGCACTGCTTCAGAATGAAAACTGCACTGCATCGAACGGGCAAGCAAGCTGCATAATTTCTTTTGTCGGACGTAATTTTTCTCAGACAAGTTTTTGTTGTTTTAAAAAAAAAATATGAACGAGAGTGGACCGCAGAGACTAGGGCAGGTGAACCACATCATATATCGAAGTGAACCTCATTACTATCATTGTTGTTGCGCTAAATTTTCACACTTTCATGTTGGGCGCAAATGAACGGCATCACTCTCAAAAGTGAACCACATCCAAGGACGAAACGCACATCAATTGTTGCTGTAGTCGACTTAAATTTGAGACACACGAAACAAATTGCACTTCATACAGTAGGGGTAATGAGCTGCTAAACAAATGGAGTGAAATCCTTTTATTATCTCTTCAAACAAATTTATTGAAGACATGGGTATTGCACTGCAGATGACAGACTAGCGAACTGCACCAAAACACACCCGAGTTTTTGACAGCACACAGAGATCACGGAACACAACAAAAGAATTGCAAAATAAGATGCATCAGGGGGCTACCGAACTGCAGCCGAACTGCACGCTGGTAGCTGTCAAATCACACGTACGCCACCAATAAGCTGCACCGCGTCGCCGTCCATACTACAGCTAGTCCAACACACACAACTTGACTCAAAAGAAAAAGAACTGCACTTGCGCACTAACTGAGCCGCCCTGGATCTAGCCCGAGCAAGTACTACGCGCTTTGCAGCCCGCAGTGGTGCACGGCCATGGAGGTGGAGGTGACGAGGGGAGGGGAACTTGCGGCAGAGTGCCATGCCGCTCGCGCTCGGAAGCTGACCTCACGGCGGCAAGGGACGACCTGCAGCCCACCGAATCTCGCGCGGGGGGGGGTGCGGCGTGCTGCGTGCACCCAGGTAGTGGACTGCACGGGCGCCCTTGGATCGACCGGGACAGAGCCACAGCTGCCGGCGCTTCCTCTGTGCCGCTCGTGGTCCTTCCTCTCCGAGGTTGGGCTCCCTCTCATGGCCAGCAGCTAGTGGAGGGGGAGGAAGATGGAGACAGATCCGGGGGGCTAACCGCCTGCGCTGCAAGTCGCGTCGCCGGTGGAGCCGGACCGGGCGCTGGGGGGGGGGTGAAAGGCAGGTGGAGAAGGGGCGCATTTAACTGCATGCCTCGTCAGGGTGAGCTGCTGCTGTGCGAGTTGGGGATTCGCCGCGGGACTGGTGGTGGCACAACGACCTCGCCCTGGTGGCATGGTGATGATGGGGAGTGGAGGGGCGGCAGGATTGGGCACCAGAGGAGGAGGTGGATTCGCCCGTCGGGGTGAACAATGGCGGGGCGGCTCACCGGGAATGAGAGTGGTAGCTGGGCGGCCGCGGGGTGGAGAGCAGTGCGGATACGCTGGATCTCGCCGGATCCGGCAGGGCGATTGCTGTTGGAGGTAGCTGGGCGGCCGCGGGGTGGAGAGCAGTGCGGCGCGCGCGCGGGGGTGGGAGGTGGCCGCGTTGGTGCTTGGTGGGCAGGGAAAAGAAGAAGTAGGAGGGCTAGGGGAGGGCTTGGGGTGCACTGGCCAGCGGGAAGAAGTTCGGAGGATTTGGGAGGAAGAAGGTAGGAGGAAGAGGGAGGTGTCTGGTGGAAGTTTTGTAGGGCGTGGGGTGGGGTGGGTGAGGCGACCTCCCACCTGGTGTTGGGGAGGAAGGTGTGGTCGAAGTGGGAGGGCTGCGCTACACGCTGGCCTGGCCGCTGCAGCAGTGGCTACGGGGTTGGGATCGTGCGGGGCGGAGTGGGGAGGAAGAAGGCAGCGGAGGGTAGCTACGATTCGGTTTGGGGTGGGTGGGGTGGTCGGTTTTGCTGGTTTTCGCAGTCCTCGGGTGTTAGCAGAATAAGTGGGTTTGATGTGCAGAATAAGGTCTTAAGGGGTGTTATCATAATAGACCCATATATATATATATATATATATATATATATATATATATATATATATATATATATATATATATATATATATATATATATATATATATATATATATATATATATTGTAAACATTTCATTCATGTTTGTAAACTTTTCCCACATTTATTTTAGTCCACCAAGAAAAAAATAGTGAACAATTGTGCTTATCTACTACCGCTTTGAGCTTTTTTTTCTTTTAAAATATCTAATAGTATATGTGTAGATTTTTTGACTATTTTTGTACATATTACAAATTTAGTTACATTTCTCGAAATAAAAGTAAATACTAAATTTGTGTTAACGTATATAGATCTTATGAAATTTGAATTCACGGTAATTAGTTACATAAATTATTAAACTCTTAAAGAGTATGTATATGTAACAATCACAATGTATGTTTCTCCCGAAAAGCGATAATTAACCAACGGCAACACAAAGGCATATTCACCTTATAGAGAATGAGGGTGACATTCTTTCCGACGTTTGTAATTGGATACAAGTGGCTTGTAATAGCATGCAGAGCAGGATTTGTGATTTTTTCCGCCCAGTGCAACGCATGGGCATTTGTACTACTCTCTCCCTAATGATAAAGTATGATTGACTTTGTCGGGTTCACCGTCATAATATGCTTTCTTCTCATGGCATAATACGTTTTTACGATTTGTGGAGCCTTTTAACAGTATTGGCTTTCCTATGAACTCAATGTGATCTTAGATCACTAAAATGAAAATGTAGAGTCTTGAGCTTGTTGCCAATATATATCCTTTGCATTTTGAGGGGTCCACGTCTCTAGTCCATGCCATGCCACTTATTGAAGTTCCTGAAATGATTATCTTGAAAGATCATTAGTTCAATGAACTATATGTTGTTAAGAACTACCAAAACCACCCAGGGATTAGTTGCACTTTCAATCTCCCCCTTTTTGGTAATTGATGACAACATATAGATCAAAGCTTCGACAAATGATAATAAGAATGAAGTACATTGTCGCTTTGAGAAGTATGTGATAAGCAAGAGCTCCCCCTAAATTTGTGCATTGTTTAAAATTTTCTTTGGACTGCAAATGCACAATCTGTTAGGATTATGAGTTACTCTTCCATGTCACATACAGCTTGGTGGAGCGCTCAAAATGATGATAAATAAGAACAAGCACTCATCACCAAGGCAAAGTGAATGATCATACATGAGATAGATAATGTGATCATTCAAGCATAAGCAAAAAGAGTGATATGATCAAGCACATGATCATACAAACTATCTCACACACACAGACATAATGTATCTCAACCAGGCAAGCAAAGCAAATTAAGTAGCAAAAAGAGACAACTCTCTCTCTCTCTCTCTCTCTCTCTCTCTCTCTCTCTCTCTCTCTCTCTCCGAAGCCTATGATCTATACACTTTCTCCCCCTTCGGCAACAAGTTACCAAAAAGCTCAAAAATGCATAGTGTTATGCGTCTCTCTAGGCTTGATCTTCGTGAGGTGGTGTTGAGATGACTCCAAGGTTGAATGCTTCTGTAGATGTTGTTGGAGCTGGAGGGGTTGCCACTGGAGGGGAAACAAGAGATGTGGGAGCTGTGGCTGCAGGTGCTGAAGTTCTAGCTCTAGTGTCTGTCACTAGCACTGCTGCAGACCTCTGTGCCCTAGGCACCCTGTGGAACACCTGTGTAGTATCTTTGCCATTCCTCTCCTGAGCTTCTTCCTGGAGTTCTTCAACAGCTGTCTGAATCTTAGTCACTTTCAAGTCCAGGTCATAAAATTTTGTCTCTATTATCCTCTCCAAGCTCTCCTAGTTCTGAGTCAGGGTAACTAGTCCTTTCTCAACCCTCAGGATTGATTGAATCAGAAAACCAAGCTGGTCTTGTTTGGACTTGAGAAAGACTTCGGAAGCCTTTGCTGCACTTGGCATCTTTTCTTCTTTTGCTGCCCTGGCCTTTTCCTTCTTCTCATGAGCTACAAGTGAAGATGGATCATTTGCATCCATGACAACTGTGTTGTCCTCAAATTCAGGTAGCAAAGGAAGATGTTCTTTGTCCATAAGATACACTACTTGCTTCATCTTGGAATTGATTAGCTCTTGGATGTGTGGAGCATATCCACAAGATCTCTTCCGGTCAGCTGCTGTCCTTTTGATTGTCTCTACAATCAGGCTCATGACCTTGAACTTTTGTGTCACAAAATCAAACAACTACATAAAGTTGATGGAATGGCCTCTGATCATCCTGTGATCTCCAGATTTGGGCAACAAAGTGTGCCTCAAGATAGTGTTTATAGTGGCCAAACCAGATGGCAGATAGTAGACTGATCCAAACTTGTGTGTTTCCAAGGCCTCATCTGGAATTTCCTTATACATATTTGCCATGGTGTTGTGATCCTTCTTCTTCTCAGCATACACATCTATTTGATGTTCTTCTTCTTCAGGGGAATTTATGAGCCTAGCCCACTCATCAACAGTTGATTGGTGCATCTGCCCTTCTGTCATCCACACAATTCTTCCATCTGGATAGAAGTGAGCTGTTGAGTAGAATTGCATTATGAGCTCATCATTCCATTTGGTGAGCTTCTGACCAACAAAGTCATCAACACCATTTGCTTTGAAGCTTTCATGCACACCTGGGAAATGATCAGCATTAACATCAATGAGTTTCCAGTCCACCCATCTCATATCACTGACTATGGGTTTCTTGTCCAGCAACATGGTCTCATAGAAATCCTATTGCTCTTTGTCGTGGAACCTGTAGTCCACTGTAGTCCTCCTCCTCACAGCATAAGGATCAGCTTGTCTCCACTTCCTGAGACCAGCATCCTTTCTTTCCTTCATATTTTCAGCCACTAGTTGACTATCATTGTGGTCTAGAATCTTGGGCTTGAGCTTCCTAAGCACTTCGGCTTCAGCTTCTTCAACATCTTCACGCATTGGGGCCTTGTTCTTCTCTGTTGAAGGTATGTTTCTGGCGCTTCTCTTAGGAGCTTGAGTTGGAGCTTTGGGGGATGTCTTGGGCTTAGAAGGAGCTGCCCCAAACTTGATGGCATCCCCCATCAGCTTCTGTGCCTCTGCAGGAGGTGCTTGAGCGGCAACCTCTTCTTCCTCTTCCTCTTCACTTTCAGAATCCTTCCTCATAGATGGATTTTCAATCACTCTAGCTGTTGTCTTTCTGACCCTCCTCTTCCCTTCTTCACCTGCTCTTGGCTCAAGTGAGAAGACCATAGTTTCCTGAGTGGAAGTTCTGGCCTTTGACATGAGAACTCTCCTGGCAGGTGCCTTCTTGTGCATTCCAGGTTTTGTTGCAGCAGCAGTTCCATATTCCTTTTTCAGCACTTTCTTCTTCGAGCTTACTTCATCCTCAGCAGCCACATAGTCCTCATCGTCTGAATCTGAGGTTCTCTTCTTCCTTGTCCTTGTAGCTACCTTGGGCAAGTTGCTTGGAGTGCTCCTGCTGCCATCATCAGAGATGCTAGAGGGACTAGTGCCCTCACTCATGTGCACTTGCTCTTCTGATTTGTTCTGGCTATCACTCTGGTTAGACATTCTGGCAAATCAAACTGACAGCAGACCCTGTGAATAGATATAGATGAGGTAGAGTAGATGAGCATCACAAAGTGCAGAGTTTTTGCAAACAGAATGAGTCAAAAACTTAGTTTTAGTTTTTTACAGGAAGCATTTCGGAGCTACCGATTTGTTAAACTCGGTGACACCGAAGCAACTTTGGAGTCTAAACATGTGGAATCGGTCAGACCGAGGCACAGTTCGGTGACTCCGAGTTTGCTAGGGTTTCACAAAGTCCTGGTATCGGTCACACCGATTTGCAATTTTCGGTCAGACCAAAAATCACTTATGCTTTGGCCTAAGCCAAATCGGTGGAACCAATTCCTACAACTCGGTCGGTCCGAGATTAGTCCGGCGGAAACCTAACCCTAAATTTTCAAATCAAATCTAGTCTAATGGAGATTCTCTCTGGATTGATCGATCTCATACATGGAATTGAACATGGCATTGACCTTGTGCGTAGAATCGGAAGTAAACAGAGTGCACAAGGGGTATAACTCATACCCTAGTTCGGCGATGAGTTTTCTACGGCGAAGAAATCAGTTGATGGCGGTGGAGACCAACGGCGGGAGGTCGCTGGCGACGAGGTGACGATCGGAGACTCGAGAGGCAGAGAAGGACACGCGCGGGCGATAGGGTTTTGTAGTGATTTCCAAAATCTGGCCCGTCAGTATTTATATCCTGACACTGTTGGTGTGATCGAGTGGAACAACTCAGTGGCACCGAGACGCAGAATAGCAAACAGTTACTGCAACTCGGTGAGACCGAAAGGTTCTAATCGGTTGCACCGAGATTGAAACTTGATCAACCCAGTGAACTCGGTGTGACCGAAATGGAGGAGTCGGTCAGACCGAAATACACAGTGAGGTTTTGGAAGTTTTAAGTCTTTGACAAAATGGGACTCCGAGTGCTCCTCACACAGAGGGTTTGAATTTGACTTAGATCAAACTTTGTGATGTAGCATGAATAGAGTTCGAGAAGAGAAAAGCATAGATAGCTAGAGGGAGTTCTTAGGCATTCTTGTCCATCCATTTGGCAAAAAGAATAAACTCCAAACAATCAAAGCAACACATCGATGTCCTCGAATGAGAAAAGTATGCAACCAACATGCTCACACAATAAAATGGCAAATGAAATATGTGGCAAAGCATGCAGAATCACTCTAGCATCTGTCAAGAAATTGGCGATGACTAGGTCATCTATATATGAGTATATTGACATAGGAGTCAAATGAGAACATTTGATCATAGGTCATACTCATCGTTTAAGCACAAGTTGGGTTACCACTTTTTCATAAAGCATTGTTGTGTTCACACCATTAGAGTTGCTTTAGCTCAATTCTTAGAGTAAAGCCCCCCATCCCCTAGATGTGATATCCTCCCTTAAGAGGGATCAACTAACCTTGGGTTTTGTCGATGATGACTTCATGTAGATATCGAAGATGTGGATGCTCATTGTTGATGTAGATCATTTGAAGCAATCTATTGGAGTGAGTTGCACTTTCAATACCTACATGGGTTAGTCCCACAAGGAACAAACAAGGATATCCATAGACATAGAGTGAAGCACACACATGATGATATCCATGAAAGCATTAGGTTACCTTGTCCCTTGTCTTACCAACAAGAGGGCTTGTGAATCCTTGAACTAGTGCAAGATGTGGAAGTTGTTTGCACTTGTCCTTGTCAAGATAAATATGAGTGAAGTATGTTGGCGGGGTCACCCTCAAGAACTCTCTAGTTCTTCTTCTTCGGGATCCACATCATGTTGATGGGAATCCTTGGAGTTGTAGATGTACTTGATGAAGTAGAACTTGATGAAGTCTTGGGAACCCACTTCACCAAGGCCTTCGGAGCATCTTCAAATGCATCAATCTCTTCTTGAAGCTTGTCCTTGCCTTTTAGCTTGTGGTCTTGTGGTGGAAGATCATCTTGAGCTTGTGTCCCCTTGAAGGAAGTAGGGTCATACTTCTCTTGTTGAGGAACAAACTTCGTCTTGGGGTATTGATGTTCTTCCCACTCAACCCCATTGGCATTGAAATTTTCGTTCAAAACCAACACCTTGATTCTTCCGGTGCCTTCCTTGATCGCGTACAATTTCCTCAAATTGCTTACTTCCGGCAAGGCTTTTGTAAACACCTTTCTCTATAATTCCCTTCAATAAGCTATTTTCTTGCTAAAGTGTAACTTGCCTAAGAGAATCATTAGTGGAATCAAGAGAACTACTAGAAGCAACAATATTGGATTTAGCATGATTATTGTTACTACTAGAAGAAGAATCTTTCTTGTTCTTGTTGCTATATTTTACTTGTGGCATGTAAGTAGACAAGAGTAAATGCTTGGCAATGTAAGAAGAACTTTTCTTCCGAAGATCATCATTGATGGCCTTTAAGAACTCATGCTCTTGTGAAGATTGAGCTTTTCAAAGCGTAACTTCTCATGAGTTTTTAAAAGTTCCCGATGATCCTCTAAAGTAGTTTCATGAGCTAAATTAAGAGTGTTTAGTTCTTTAGTTAGACACTCAATCTCCTTCTTATCATTGTCATTTGTTTTATCTTGATTAGCATGATTAATTGACGTTTCATCATAGTATTCATCACTAGAGTTGTCAACAAGTAAATCATCATCACCTAGCAAGTCATCTTCATCACTATTGAAATCAACATACTCGGGGTGTGTTACCTGATACATCTCCAACATATCTATAATTTTTTATTGTTCCATGCTATTATATTACCCGTTTTGGATGTTTATGGGCTTATTTATACACTTTTATATTATTTTTGGGACTAACCTATTAACCGGAGGCCCAGCCCAAATTGCTGATTTTTGCCTATTTCAGTGTTTCGAAGAAAAGGAATATCAAACGAAGTCCAAACGGAATGAAACCTTCGGGAGAGTTATTTTTGGAACAAACGCAATCCAGGAGACTTGGAGTGTACGTCAAGAAGCAAACGAGGCGGCCATGAGGGTCCAAGGTGCGCCCTAGGGGGGTGGGCACGGCCCCCACCCTCCAGTACAAAAAAAAGACACATCCATGACATTTTGGGCCGAACGAAATTTTTTTCTGTCATACATATGACACTTCTATGACGATAATTGTGACAAAACCCGGTATCATCATAGATGTGGTGGGTCCTACTTCTATGAAAAAAAATCATGACAGAAAATGGGCTTTTCGTCCTGGGCGGGCCGGAGATGCAGCTGCATGACATTCTTTGGGCGGTCCATGACGGAAAAAACCGTGGTAGAAGCAAGGGTGAGGAAAATTTCGGGGAGTTCCCGATTATGGTGGGAGGTCGGGGGCCGAGCGATGCGCATTTCTTTCATACACGTACGCGCGTGTGTGCGAGGACTTGGCTCTAACTGAACCGAGCGAGGCGTTGGGCTCTAACTGAACCCGAGCGATTGCAATGCAGGCTACGCGTCACTGAACCCGAGCGATCGATCGGTGGCTGTTAACTGAACCCGATTGAGCGATTCTTCGCTCATCGCTGCTAATCAAGCCGATCGATTGATGAACAAAGTGAGCGTTGCGGGGGTTTGATGAGCGATGAGCGGTGGCGTTGCCTCTGGATGAACAGGACCCCGTGGTGTGGAGGGCTGGATGAACAGTAGACGGTGGAGGGGTGCCCGTGGAGGGGTGGTTTGAATAGGACCCCGTGGTGTGGAGGGCTGGATGAACGAGAGCGGTGGAGGGGTGCCCGTGGAGGGGTGGTTGAACAAGAGCCGTGGAGTAGCGCGGTGGAGGCTGGATGAATAGGAGCCCGTGGAGGCTGGAGGAGGTCGACGGTGGAGATGAACAGTATCCCGTGGAGTCCCGTTTTGCTGTACGCCACACCCCTCCCGATGAACAGGACCCCCGTTTCGACCGTAGCGCTCCAACACAACTCCGTTTCGCCCGTTTTGCGGTACGCCACACCCCTCCCGATCAACAGGACCCTCGTTTCGACCGTAGGAGGTCCGTTTCGTTCGTTTTGTGGTACGCCACACCCCTCCCGATCAACAGGACCCCCGTTTCGACCGTAGGAGGTCCGTTTCCTCCGTTTTGCGGTACGCCACACTCCTCCCGATCAACATGACCCCCGTTTCGACCGTAGGAGGTCTGTTTCTCCGCTTTATGCACGCCATGCCCCTCCCGATCAACAGGATCCTGTTCAAGCGTAGGAGGTCCGGTTCCTCCCAGCGGCACGACAGCCTCGCTTCCATCGCTTGTTCCGCCCAAGCCCTCGCGATGAACACGACCACGCATTCCGCTCCGACCCAGCCGGTTGGCTCCCGCGTTCCGCTGCCTCCCGGCGAACACGACGCATTCCATTGCCTCCCCATGAACACGACGACGACGCTGTTTCTCCGTTCCGACCCAGCCATGTACACGAGCCCGGCCGACGACGCGCGAGTAGGCGTTCGAGACCCCGCCGTATGTACACATATGTGGTCAGATTTTCTTTCTTGCACCCTGGCCGCTGTGACGACGTGTACATGCTACGTCGCGCGCCTCTACTACGACACGCGTGCCTCTACATCGACCAAGACACGTTCGCGACCGAATGACAACGTTACGCACGCTTCGACCAGGTGGGTCCCGACCGCCGTGCACTTCCTTGCGTGCGAAGATGTAGCTGGTGGGTCCCAGCAATGTGGGGCGAATCGTTTTTGCCCGGACGCACTTCCTTGCGTGCGAAGATGTAGCTGGTGGGTCCCAGTAGTTAGGGGGGCGAATCGTTTTTTTTGCCCGGACGCACTTCCTTGCGTGCGAAGGTGTAGCTGGTGGGTCCCAGCAAACAGGGGGGAAACATTCTTTTGCAAAATACGGTGGCCCGTCCGGTGGGTCCCTGCTGTCAGGTGGAGGAATCATTATTTTCCGCGTAATAAGGAGGCACTTCCTTGCTGCGGCCGTGGACCCAGCTGTCAGCCTCTCCACGACTGATGCACGCCCGATGGAAGTCGCCTGACCACGCTGACCACGCCGAGCCGAGAGCACCAGGGCGGTGGACGACGGCGAGGCCTAGGAAGGGGACGACGCGGAGCCGGGGAATACGCATCAATGGAAGCCCGCGCGGAGAGGAGTACGAGGGTTCACTGGTTCGGCTACGGTGTGAGGCTGCCGTTGCCGCTGAATAACATGGGGTGTGGGTGAGTGGAGGGATGGCCTGGCCAGCGGTGGGACTAGTATGGGGCGGTGAGGCCTCCGCGGCAGCACAGCCGGCCACGGGAGGCAGGAGCGGCGGCACGACCGCACTGCTTTGGGCGGCTGGACCAAGAAGACCAGAGGTTGCAGAAGCACTACGGCCGTTGGATGGACATCGTATGGTCACTGAAGCTAGAATCGTTTATATTGACTAAGTTGACAAAGCCCTTGGTACGCTCCAACTTAGTAGGCCCACAGGTCAGCCTCTGAAACGGTGTGCCCGAGATGTCAGGGGGAGGAATCACTTTTTGGGCGGCCGAAGCTAAGAATATCCGAGATTGAAGAAGAAGCACGACATCCGTTGGATAGACATCCAACGGCCACTGCTGCTAGAACCGTGTGTCGACTATAATAATTTGACAAAGCCTTGCATACGCATCAACTTAATTTTTTAGGGTACGCATCACTTAGTAGGCCCACAATTGTGCGGCAGAGAAATTATAGCCCATTTGCGTTTTGTAAGAATGTACAACCCATTTTTGTATTCTAATGGAATTTATAACAGCCCATTTACAATTTGTTAAAAGTACAACCCATTTTCAAGCTAGGACAACGATTATTAATTTCAACCAACAGTTGAAGACAGAATTCAATAAAATTTCCCACATTTTGTCGGGATCCAAAATATTTTTATCCCGAAATTTCTAGTCAGATTAAATATAAATTTGTATTACGTAAAAATCTAATGAAACATTGCGAGCGCAACAATGAAAATTTAAGATTTTCAAAATCCATAAATAATATTTTATAAACTAATTTCGTGTTTGGTGCATTTTTTATAGTTACTCCCCAGTTTTTATAATTACATCCCATTTATTATTTTTAAAGCCCATTTTCCTGTTAAGCCTAATGCATCCCTCCTAGGAAAGATTTGCAACCCAGCGCGCGGAGAATAATAAGTTGACCTTGCCTGGGTATTCCTCAAAAAGACGTATAGCTGGGCTAGCCATTTTCATCTTGAAAAAATAGTATCTGGGCTAGATATCTGGCCTGGGCTAGATGGGCCACAACCCGCCCAGTTAATACCACGCTCTCCTCTGAACAACAAAGAAATCATCGTCAAGAAAAACTCTGCAGTGCTCACGCCTCAAAAACACAAATACTGCTCGAGCTGCTTGGTCCCAGCTTTCGGCCGCACCTTGTGCAATTCTCTCGTTTATATTCACTACATAGGTTGACAATGGTGTGGGACCGTGATGTCAGGAAACCAGGAGAAAGCAAAAAAAAATATAGTTGTACATAGTAAGGAGGCACTTGCGTGCGTACGACTATGGCCCTAGTGGGTCCCTAGTGTCATCCAGTCAAAATAAAGTCATCTCCTGAATCCTCATGTTCGTTGACGATGTTAACAATGCTCGGCGCCACGGCGAGCGCAACAACTGGAAGGACAACGGAGTGGGTCTCGCAGGCCCTACGGATGGTCTGATACAGCGCCCGCCGCTCATTCAGGAAGCCAGGATCATAGGACACCTATGAGCACCTTCGAGAAACTGAGACAGCATGAAACGGTAAGGCTGCGCTTGGGAGCTCTGGTTTATTTCAAACCTGTATTAACATACAAGTGTAATTTACTCGTCATCGGAAACAACGCGTAAAATACAGGCGTAATGAAACCGAGGGCCTGAGGTCTGTAAGTAAAACCGGCGGGTTATGCGTGTAATTTGAGAGACCAGTGTATATTTTATGAGCACTGCTGTATGGACGACAATACCAGACGATACATGCACGACGTGTGTATCATGCCATCCATGGGCAAGGCTGAAACATCAGCTAATGGCTGGATTACCAATCGTCCGAGTGTCGTTCAGCATTTTATCGTGTGTGAAGTACTTCTAATATTTTACTAGTCGAAATTGACCAACCAAGCGCCTTCGCCCGAGACCATCTACTTTAATTTACAAGCGTCAGTTTTACAAGCGGTTTTGGTTGGAAAACGACGATCCAATCACGGCCTAATATCATGAGTTGGTCGGAAGATCATATGGTTTCACGTCTAACCTACCCGACTTGTCGTATAGGCTATGAATGAAACATCAAACGATGAACTTCTTAAGCACGGAAACAACAGAAGAGGATGATCTTCTTATCAAGAAAATCACTGGCATTAGATCGACATGCAAAACAATACGAAGCATTATTCTCAGGAGGCACGGTGAACAGCTCGTGATGCCGCATGCCACAACATTCCAAGCTCAACTTTGCAATCAAACACAAGGCCTGGCATTACATAGACAATATTTAGAGCAAACTCTTAACACAGGAATATCTCAGCAGAGTAACTATTTACTTCTAAACTGAACACAGGAATAGGAAAAAACACTCGGCGCTGCTCACAGCAAGGGCGTCCCAATCAAAAATATCAAATGCATGTCTTCTGGCTAACATCAATGAGCAAATTTTGACAAGGTTTTCCAATTCCAATATGTTAAACTAACGTCTGCTTGCAAACATCAATGATTAAACTTTGACAAGCTTTTCTCATTCAAAATATGTAATGCCTATGGTCGTGGAGTCCTGTCGTAGCTTCTTGTACTTGTTTGGGCACTTTTTGCCCAGGGCACTCCACGTGTTGTTAAATTGCCAATGCTCTCTGCAGACTAGTCATGTCACCGGTGTCTAATAATACTCTGTAAAGCTTCTCGGTCATTCCTTCTATAATGTAGCGCAAACAGTGACTTCTTCTTTCTGCAAAGTGGAACGACCAACTGGACCTAGTAATGCAGCAGTTTGCCTTGGACACATTGGCTCCTTTTGTGCAGTTCAACTAAAATCGAAGTCGGAATAAAACCGAGCTTTAATTTTGATATCCCTGTAAGCAACAATAGGTATAAGGGAAACATTTACTGAGAAATAACGGTTGATGACTTGTACTCCCAGAAGAAAAGCATCTACTGATCTACTTTATCTTAATGGGAAACAAAGTAGGAGAGTAGCAATGCTCCATCAGTGTGATTCATTCATATTGACTGAGACATTATCTTAACAATGCCTTGTTTCAACATGTATAAAGAACGACAAAGCAGAAAAGTACCATTCCTAAAACAATGCAACTGATTCATTTTAACAGAGACATTATCTTAACAATACCTTGGTTGAACATGTAGAAAGAACTACAAAGCAGGATAGTACCATTCCTAACAAGTGTTGCAGTTTTGAACTAAGATTCAGTAGTTAATTAATTCTGAGAGTGACATTGTTTATTTTACCAGCGGCATTAGATTAACGAAAAGCATAAAAAGTTCCAGGGGAGAGGGGGCGCAACAACAGTATGTGCTTCCATCTACTTATAAAGGGGGTGATGTAGAGTTTGTTGTAACAAAGCAACAAGCATCATGTCTGGGTTGGTCCCATTTTTGTTCACTAAATGGGAAAAGACAGCAATACAATAGCTTCAATTCAACATTTATTTAAAACAGTACCAATACAAGTAGCACAACATCTCAAAGCACACTGCACAATCATGTGGATGAAGGCCTGTACTGACCTTTCATGAGACGGACAAGATAAAATACGAATCTGCCAACACGAATAGGAAATCCAATCTTGGTTTTTGCAGTTGCACTGAAATCAAGCAAAGTGTTTCGCGTAGCAAAGCAAAATGTCGCAATAGCAACAAGTTGAATAGATATCCCTGTTTAAACAGAGGCAAAAAAGGAATCAATTACTGGCTAATAAAGGAGGATGAAACATGCGGCCACAAAAATGGTAATCCCGCCAATACCTAACAAGTGTTGCAGTTTTGAAATAAGATTCAGTAGTTAATTCTGAGAGTGGCATCAATTACTGGCTTATAAAGGGGGTGATGCTGAATTTGTTGTAACAAAGCAACAAGCATCATGTCTGGGTTGGTCCCATTTTTGTTCACTACTTAATGGAAAAGACAACAATACAATAGCTTCAATTCAACATTTATTTAAAACAGTACCAATAGAAGTAGCACAACATCTCAAAGCACACTTCACAATCATGTGGATGAAGGCCTGTACTGACCTTTCATGAGAAGACCAGGATAAAATATGAATATGCCAACACGAATAGGAAATCCAATCTCGTTTTGTGCAGTTGCACTGAAATCAAGCAAAGTGTTTCGCGTAGTGAAGCAAAATATCGCAATAGCAACAAGTTGAATAGATATCCCTGTTTAAACAGAGGCAAAAAAGGAATCAATTACTGGCTAATAAAGGAGGATGAAACATGCGACCACAAAAATGGTAATCCCGCCAATCCCTAACAAGTGTTGCAGTTTTGAAATAAGATTCAGTAGTTAATTCTGAGAGTGGCATCAATTACTGGCTTATAAAGGGGGTGATGCTGAATTTGTTGTAACAAAGCAACAAGCATCATGTCTGGGTTGGTCCCATTTTGTTCACTACTTAATGGGAAAAGACAGCAATACAATAGCTTCAATTCAACATTTATTTAAAACAATACCAATACAAGTAGCACAACATCTCAAAGCACACTGCACAATCATGTGGTTGAAGGCCTGTACTGACCTTTCATGAGAAGACCAGGATAAAATACGAATCTGCCAACACGAATAGGAAATCCAATCTCGTTTTGTGCAGTTGCACTGAAATCAAGCAAAGTGTTTCGCGTAGCGAAGCAAAATGTCGCAATAGCAACAATTTGAATAGATATCCCTGTTTAAACAAAGGAAAAAAGGAATCAATTACTGGCTAATAAAGGAGGATGAAACAAACGGTGACAGAAAGAAGCATCTAACTTATCTTGGATGGAAAACAAAGTAGGATAGTAGCATTTCTAAAACGGTTGCATTGATTCATATTAACAGAGACATTCTCTTGAAACAACATTCATTAAAAATGTAATTTACTTTTAACAGTGGCATTGCTTCAATTTTCCGGCGGCATTCTTAGATTAACAACAGCAAAATAGTTGTATGGGACATGCCAGCACCATGTGCGTCCACACATATAAATGGGTGATGCAGAGTATGTAGCCAAGAAGCATATATGCGTTGGTCCCATATTTGTTCTCTTTGAACCTTTTTCCTATTTGATGGCAGCAAATCTAGTCCTGCACAAACTGCCCGACCCCCCAGTTTCTTTCCCTTTTCAACAAAGAGATCGGTTCCTTACAGATGTGTGTACTGGGTTACCCCCTTTTTCCCTTTTAGGCCTACAAAGCGGCTGGAGAGCCAGTCTATACTACTTTCCGCCCCTCCTTTCCTCATTGAACCACGTCCTAGATTCTTGCTCCAGCCCACCGCACCCTTCTTTCCTCTTTGAACCAAGACCTAGATTCGACTACAGATCAAAAAAGATCCACATGCAGCTAGAGCAACGACGTTTTCAAAGAAACTTATACCTTAGGGTCGTAGGGATGTGGCAAGGCGTGCGGCGGGAGGCCGGATCTGCCCACACTACGTACGTCAGCAAGGAAGAAGGGGTCGGTGGCCCTCCCGCACAGGCGCTGAGTGAAAGAGAATAGCGCAGCCGGCAGTGGATTGCCTCCCTCGCCGAAGGTGATAGAGTGAACGCTGCACCTCCTCCCCTTCCCGGTGCGACGGGATACGGACGCCTCCTTCACCAGCTGTGAGGGGGGAGAGAGAGACAAGAGGCCAATGCAGTCTTGTTTAGATCTAGTGAAGAGAGGGTGAGAGACTATGAATATAGCAAACCCTAGCAAATGAACGCTGAGCCTCCAGCGTGTAACATATATGTAGTGCGGCGAGCGTGTGGAGAGTGCAAACCCTAGCGAACCAGCACTGAGGCGCCCGCTTATATATATATACTACTGTAGTACAGACTGAGCTTCGGTGCCTTCACTGCACCTGCTTTTGGTTGTATAAAAGGTGAGCCAGCCACATTTTGGGCCCACCTGTCATAAACCCAAAGGCAGGTGCACTAAGTCAATGAAGCTGCGTCCATATAGTACTCTCGTGTATACGACTAATATATAGTGGAGTGCTTTACTTATTCTCTCCATAACAATCGTTTTAAATTGTGTAAGTACGAAACGAAACTCTTTATTTAATGTACAATGAAGAAAACTAGTACTACTTCCGTTGAACTAACGATCCACGCCCACGCGTCCTGGTCGCACTTCCTGTCCTTCACGTGTGGTACACTACCCTCCCTTAAGTGAACAACCACACATGCGCCAAATTATCGGAAACGTGTGAGAGAGTGTACAAATGAAGAATTTTAATTTCAATTATCGAAAAAGTTTGAGAGTATTACAAAGTTTGACTTCAGTCAAATCTATGCGGAGTAAATAAAAATGGAGGGCTACTACGTCCATCCAGGTTTTTAGTCCACACCATTTTTAAATCAAAGTTAATAGCTGGACAAATAAAATTATAGGGGAGCTGGAGACAAAGTTGTGAGAAGGCTTAGAAATCAATACAAAACTTATGCTCTTAGTACCAACGTCGATCCTTCTTCGAGGAAACATTTGGTTCATAGCCAATTGTGTGATAAAATTGCACCAACGTGAAAGACGACTGCGTCTCCAACGCAACCAAGGTGAACTGACGAAGGATATCATCTTTGTGCGTAACAAGCAAAGAGCACTGATGGAAGACATCTTGTTTTTTATTGAAAATCGATCAACTTCACCAGCCGACACAACCATGAGGCGCAACCATGAGCATCGATAGGTCATCGTGGTGATGCATCATCCATTTGGCATCAAGTTTGGGTGAGGCACCTATGAAGTTCGACAAATCCTCACTGTGGTCTGTTTCTTCTCAGTAATCAAGCTCGAGGAAGGAAGAACCATGTGGCAGATAGAGTGGTGACCACGGCGAGGAGAGAGATAGAGTGGACACTGTCATCTTGTTTTGATATGGAGAGGGTGAGTGAGCGAGACGCGAGAGACTCTATCAAACAAGAGGCTATAATGGAGTAAAAAAATCTCTCCATAGCAGTGGTTTTAAATAGAATACGCGTGTTCCTGGAAAAAAAGAAATGAAAACTGGCGGACAATTTTTTAGGGGTCTGTCTAGGACACATTTAGATGTGACATAGTTATGTCACATTTAAGTTGATGTCCACTCTATTTGTGGTCTATTTTTTTGTCCTAGTTTTTCTTTCTTTCTTGTTGCTACATTATATACTTGTGGGAGCTTAGATGTGATATCCTTAAATAACATCTAGATGTGAATTAGACAAACTGATTTTCTAACGTACCAAGAAAGAAAACTCGATCAAAAACACGCCCCCGCTTCCAGGTCGCGAGAGTCGTCGTGCACACACACATAGACATAGACATGCATATCCGTGTTTACGTAAAATTCCATTTCCATCTCCATCTCCAATCATATTTGTCCAACTGGCACATTATTTACGTTGTTAATTATATATGCAGCAATATTAACGTACAACATCTCTTGTTTGCACACGTCCGGACCGCTGCCACGGCCGGTCCTGATCAACCCAAACCCTCTTCATCACCCGCGCGTGCTTCCCACTCGAAACGGTTAGTGCCGCATTCATGCCCGGCCAGAGCGGACACGACCTCTCACTGGCGCCGGCATTGAAGCGGCGCGCCGGCCGAGAGAGCATCACCCGCACCGCTTCCGGGTGCACGTGGCTGCTCCGCGTTCAAAGGTCGCAATAGCCGGCAACAACATGCATGTAAAAAGTTCTTGGGAGTCCGTGCAACAGCTAGCTGTCCTCCCCAAACTCGTCAATCTCTTCCAGCAGTGCTAGTACTACATGGCGCGATCCATCGACAAGCAGGCGGGGAAGTTATCATATACTCAGTTTGCGGTGAGTGGCATGCCGAGCGACCGTGTGGGGTCGAGCCATGGAGGAGGGTGAGACACGAACACGACAGACGTGATTTAAACGTTGGTTTTTCTCGATGGCGCGATCCAACGAAACGAAACGTTGGTTTCTCTCCGTTTCCATTTTTTCTCCGGAAAAACGGAAACTTTCCACTCCATTTTCATTCCTATTCCAAGGTTGCCCCGTTACAACATTCCATCAAATACAAAGGAAAACTAACATGCATGCTGATGCATCTCAATGATTCACAGATCATAGCCAATATTTACTTCACAACTAAAGAAAAAAGTTGTGAGAGCGTGTACGAAAGAAAAACTATTGATGTGGTCACTACGACTTAAACCCTAAACCCTAAACACGATTTAATTTCCTGGCCTGGTAGAACCTGTCGAAGGAAAGACGGCTGGCACCCTCGAATCATACGATGCTTTTGTGCAGTTCCACTAAAATCGACCTGAGCATCCCTGATGGCAAAGATATTGAAGAAGTGTGATTAGAATAATAGTACTGGCACTAGTTCATGAGACATAAACTCATCACAAGTAGAAGCCGGTAGAAGTAGAGAAAGATCGACATGGAGATGGACCTACGGCAGTGGAGCAAGACGGCTCCAAAAGGAAGATGGACTACCTGGGACGTCGGGTTGTAGCTAGAAGGGTGGTTGGGACGCGGCATCGGCCCATACCGCGGTGACCCCCGATTGGGACGCACCGACTGTGGGTTTTCTCCCTCGCCAATGTCGACCGCGTCTACGCAAAAAATTGTTCCCTTCCCCCAGCTGCGGGATTAGGCCCGTCGTTCTATGCTTGTGAAGAGAGCAACCTAAGCAAGCAGGCTTGTAGCTTAGGCTCCTGCTAGTGTATATATAGTGGTTTTCTTTTTCTCTCCATATCAACCATTTTATATTGTGTACATGTCATTCAAGAGTGAAATGATGGCTGCTTCTTCCGACTAACTTGATTTGACTGCTCCTTAGTGGCCCCTACACGTACTCCCCCTACGTGTATGCAACAGTCACACGTACACATGGACGCAAAAACGTGCGCGATGCCCTAATGCATGCATGTCCGAGCACACGCGGAACACACATGGTCACGCTCAAGTGCTCAACGTACACGTGCATGCACACACATACTCAATCAGGGTGAGCTAGTGACCGTATAAACACCGGAAAATATATATATTGAGTGCAATGAGCGTATTATGAAGTCCACTGACCGTATTTTTACAAATATACAGTGACAGACAGTGTATTTATCTCGTTTGGAATTAAGACATATTAACCGGAGAGGAGGCAGTATAGACTAGCATTACTTTGATGTGTCCAGTCAACTTGCCGAACGAGGAGAAGGTTGCAGGACGGGAGAAGCTTGCGCGCGGTGGCTTGCAGGACAAGGAGAAACTTTTGACTAATGCAAGCTCTCCCTCGCTCAGGCGGTGGACATGCAACAGTTAATTCGGTGTCAGATTGCCAGAAGCACTATACTACTAGTGCTATTATTGTTCGACTTCCCGAATAGGAGAACAGCCAAGCGCAAAGTTTACTAGTACTAGTACTACTACTATAGTCTATAAAGGTATGTACTATACTAGTACTAGGAACCGGATGGAGGAGCGTCTGCATGGAACACTCGCCATAATTCTCGCTTAATTCTGGCTCATATCCTGTTACAAATAGTAGCGCTCGGTAATATTTCCTCTTTTTTTGTTATTCAGCATGTAAACAGGTCAGCAAACCTTGCGGAGCATCTTTGTGCGAATCGTGCTTGCTGCACTTTGAATGTGGCCGAGAGCTGGCTTGATGAAACACCTCGCTTCCTACTTCTTTTTTTGTGGGGTACTAAGGGAGTCCTGGACTAGGGGGTGTCCGGATAGCCGAACTATCATCACGGCCGGACTCCAAGAGTATGAAGATACAAGATTGAAGACTTCGTCCCGTGTCCGGATGGGACTTTCCTTGGCGTGGAAGGCAAGCTTGGCGATACGGATATGTAGATCTCCTACCGTTGTAACCGACTCTGTAACCCTAACCTATCCGGTGTCTATATAAACCGGAGGGTTTTAGTCCGTGGGATCTAACAACAATCATACCATAGGCTAGCTTCTAGGGTTTAGCCTCCTTGATCTCGTGGTAGATCCACTCTTGTACTACCCATATCATCAATATTAATCAAGCAGGAGTAGGGTATTACCTCCATCGAGAGGGCCCGAACCTGGGTAAAAACATCTTGTCCATTGTCTCCTGTTACCATCCGCCTAGACGCACAGTTCGGGACCCCCTACCCGAGATCCGCCGGTTTTGACACTGACATTGGTGCTTTCATTGCGAGTTCCTCTGTGTCATCACCGATAGGCCCGATGGCTCCTTCGATCATCAATAACGACGCGTCCAGGTGAGACTTTCTCCCGGACAGATCTTCAGATTCGGGCGGCTTTGCACTGCGGGCCAATTCGCTTGGCCATCTGGAGCAGATCGAAAGCTACGCCCCTGGCCATCAGGTCAGATTTGGAAGTTTGAACTATATGGCCGATATCCGCGGAGACTTGATCTTCGACGGATTCGAGCCGCAGCCAAGCGTGCCGCACTGTCTTGATGGGCATGATCTAGCTCTGCAGCCGAACAGTGCCCTGGAGGCCGCACCAGCATCCGCTCCGACCCTTAATCCGGAGCCGGATTCCCCGATCGAAGACGAGTGGTTGGACACCGCCTCGGGGGCTACAATCTCTACGGCGATTGAGCCGAACTCCATCCCTGTCCTTTGCGAAGACCTCGACTCCAGGGTGCCGGACTCCGAACCCTCTGCGCCCCTGCCAATCGAATCCGATTGGGCGCCGGTCATGGAGTTCACTGCCGCGGACATCTTTCAGCACTCACCCTTTGGCGACATCCTGAATTGACTAAAGTCTCTCTCTTTATCCGGAGAGCCCTGGCCGGACTACGGACAGGAAGGTTGGGATACGGACGACGAAGAAATTCAACGCCCACCCACCACCCACTTTATAGCCACTGTCGACGATCTAACCGACATGCTCGACTTCGACTCCGAAGACATCGACGGTATGGACGACGATGCCGGAGACGACCAAGACCCAGCGCCTCCAGGGCACTGGAAGGCCACCTCGTCATATGACATATACATGGTGGACATCCCAAAAGATGGGAACGACAATGGAACAACGGAGGATGACCCCTCCAAGAAGCAACCGAAGCGCCGACGTCAGCGGCGCCGCTCTAAATCCCGCCACAATAAAAACTGTGATTCCGGCACGGGAGATAATAATACCCCAGACAGTGCCGAAGACAACCCCCTCAAGCAGGACTCAGCGCAGGAGGAGGGAGAAGCAAGTCCGCACGACAGTGCGGCAGAAAGAGAGGTCGAGGACGATAATTATGCGCCTCCCTCCGAAGATGAGGCAAGCCTCGACGACTACGAATTTGTCGTGCCTGAGGATCCCGCCGAATAGGAGCGTTTCAAACACAGGCTTATAGCCACGGCAAGCAGCCTCAAGAAAAAGCAGCAACAGCTTAGACCCGACCAAGACCTCCAGCTGACTGATGGATTGAAGTCCTTGCAGCCGAAGAGTATGAACTCGAACGCCCCTCCAAAAGCTACCCCAAACGCAGGCCGCTGCCTTGATCGAGGAGGAAGCACCCAAGTCACCGGCAAGACGACATGGCAGACTGCCACCCCATGGTCCATGACAGAGAAGCCTCTCGGCCCTCCGCTCAAGCCACACCCCGACGCCGCCAAAAGTACCAAGGCATGGGAAAACGCGCCGGACTTGCGTAGATATATTGGAGGATAAGGCAAAACATACACGATCGATCTACGGATCGCGTGGGCGCCTAACGACGCGGGATGATTACCGTCGCGCGGATACAAGAAACCCGGCGGGCGAACACATGAGACAAAGCTCATATGAGCTACGCCGTGATATAGCCCAATACTGAGGCGCCAAGACACCCACTATGCTTCACATATGAAGTAATGGATCATCAAATCTCGAGGATTCAAACCCGTAAACATCGAATCATACGATGTTACCACAGATCCTGCGGTCCGGATCGAGGACTATCTCCTCCATATCCACATGGCCCGGTGATGATCTACATGCCATCAAATAGCTCCCACTCAAGCTTAAAGGACCAGCTCGGCATTGGCTCAACAGCTTGCCAAAGATAATCAATTGGTTGTTGGGAGGACCTAGAAGCCGCATTCCTTGATAACTTCCGGGGCACATATGTGCGACCACCGACGCCGATGACCTTAGCCACATAATTCAGCAGCCGTAAGAATCGCCGCACAATTCGGACACGGTTCCTAACAAAGAAAAATCAAATCGTTGACTGTCCGGATGCAGAGGCCCTTGCAGCCTTCAAACATAACATGCGCGACGAGTGGCTTGCCCGGCACCTAGGACAGGAAAACCCAAAATCCATGGCAGCCCTCACAACACTCATGACCCTCTTTTGTGCGGAAGAGGACAGCTGGCTAGCTCGAAGCAACAACCTGGCCAAACATCCTGATAGTTCGGATACCAAGGACAGCAATGGCAGGTCGCGTCGCAACAAGAACAAGCGCCGCATTAACGGCGATAATACTGAAGATACTACCGTCAATGCCGGATTCAAAGGCTCTAAACCCGGTCAGCGGAAGAAGCCATTCAAAAGAAATACCCAGGGCCCGTCCAACTTGGACCGAATACTCGATCGCTTGTGCCAGATATATGGCACCCCCGAAAAACCAGCCAATCACACAAACAGGGATTGTTGAGTGTTCAAGCAAGCAGGCAAGTTAAGTGCCGGACCTAATGACAAGGGGCTCCATAGCGATGACGAGGAAGAGCCCCGACCGCCGAACAATAGAGGACAGAAGGGTTTTCCTACACAAGTGCGGACGGTGAACATGATATACGCAACCCATATACCCAAAAGGGAGAGGAAGCGTGCACTAAGGGACGTATATGCGACGGAGCCAGTCGCCCCGAAGTTCAACCCATGGTCTTCCTGCCCGATCACCTTCGATCGAAGGGACAACCCCACTAGCATCCGTCACAGCGGTTTCACCGCATTGGTTCTTGACCTATTCATTGACGGATTTCACCTCACTAGAGTCCTGATGGACGGCGGTAGCAGCTTGAACCTGCTTTATCAGGATACAGTGCGCAAAATGGGCATAGACCCCTCAAGAATTAAACCTACAAAGACGGCCTTTAAAGGCGTCATACCGGGCGTAGAGGCCAATTGTACGGGCTCAGTTACACTCGAAGTGGTCTTCGGATCCCCGGATAACTTCCGAAGCGAAGAGTTAATCTTCGACATAGTCCTGTTCCGCAGTGGCTATCATGCACTGCTCGGACGAACCGCATTCGCAAAGTTCAATGCGGTGCCGCACTACGCATACCTCAAGCTCAAGATGCCAGACCCTCAAGGAGTAATCACGGTCAATGGAAACACCGAACGCTCTCTCTGAACGGAGGAGCACACGGCGGCCCTCGCGGCGGAGGTACAAAGCAGCCTCTCACAGCAATTCCCGAGTCCGCCACTAAGCGTCCGACACCGCCAAGCGCCCAAGTAGCCTACAACAAGACCGCTCGCACGATTCAAGCATCGCCAGAGTAATCCGCCCCAACCCCAGCCCTCGCGAAATTGCGAAGCCAGTACTACGCGTACATAACTACGCTCTGGAGATACCATGGGCATAAGGGGAGGGGCACGACCACGACACGCCCGGAATGCGGCTCAACCGCACCAGGGGCTCCCGATTGTGTCATTCTTTTTCTTTTTCCTTTTTTCTTTTTTCTCACTTTCAGGACTCCGTTTTCCAGAAGTCCTGTCCGGCACTAGAATCGCCGAACTCACGATGCAACAGCCAGGGAAGCAGAAAGCCACGTTGAGTGTTCAGGTGGTCTCTATTACGAGCATTATACCTGTTTTACATACCATCCCGCAGCTTACCCCTGGAGGGGGACATGTTAGATAGTCCCATCCCTTGCTTATCGCACTATTTGTATCGTTCTTCTTTCATTGCAGTACCTTTTTGATATAAACAATAAATAGCTTTTTCCTATTATTGCACTCTTTTCTTTATCTATATATATGTTCATTTCATGACATTACGCACCCGTACACTTTGGTACGGCCAATACACCAGGGGCTTAAGTACCCCAAAATTATGGTATGATAAGTCCGAACACTTTCACAAGTGCGGCACCCCGAACTTGTAGCATTATATGAATCGGCTCCGAATCATGTCTTGGGTCAATAGTTGGGTTTGCCCGGCTCCCGTGTTTTGGTACCTTACGTTCCGTTATATCGACTAAGGTAGCACCGGGAGAACCACTGCGATTGTGGCCTAGTTGAGCTGGGTCGAGCACCTCAATGGAGAAAGCTAAAACTGACCGTCATGATAGGGCGAGAGCCGGTCGCTGTTCGAGAGCTTTTTTCGGGTCCCTAAAGACTTATGCGGCTTAGAGCGAGGAACCGGAATTGTACGGCCAAGGCGTGGATAGCGCCCCGAACTCGGTCTTCCGAATACTAGGGGCTTCGCCGAAATTTAAAATTATAGAATTCTATGGCTAAGTGAGAGTGTTCAAGCATTATAAGTCTGGTTGCCTTGTTCGTTGCGTTGAGCGCCTCCCTAGATGGACCCAAGAATGGGAACAAGAGTGCTCAAGTTTATCCCGAACACCCAGCACTCGTGGCATGGGGGCTGAAGCCAACGACTTGCCATCTCTCAAATTTGATAAACGGCCGCACAGAAGGTAATATTTTAAATTAACAAGCGTTGCTTAGCTCATATGAACAAGTTTTCAGCGTACAGGATAACAAATGCGAGTCTATTCAAAAATTACATCTTTGGAGCACTCATCCGCTATTCGGCGGTTACCCTTCAGGAGGCCCTCATAGTACATTTCGGGCGTGCGATGCTCCTAGCCCTTCGGTGGCCCGTCCGTCACAAGCTTCTCCGCATCCAGCTTGCCCCAGTGCACTTGAGCACGGGCAAGGGCCCGACGGACACCTTCAATGCAGAAGGAGCGCTTGATGACTTCAATCCTGGGACAAAGGCGTCCACCAGCCACCGCAGACTAGCCCAAAGTAGCTCCTGTGCATGGCTTCTAATGGCCACACCGAACTATGAGGCCCTTCATGGCCTGTTCGGCGACCTTGTGGAGCTCGACCAGCTGCTTCAGCTGGTCGCTTAGGTGCACGGATGTCCGCCTCAAAGATCTCGAGACTAGAACACCTTTTCCGTCGAGCTCCTCCTTGGCGCGGTAGAACGCGTAGCATTCGATACACTACGAGGCAGATCTCTGAACGCCCCGAGCGCCCGAATCCGGAAAGTAATAAGTAATTCACTTTCACATGCTTGCTTTGCATAAAGAATGCCTTACCGCCGCTATCTTCTTTAATGATTCAATTTCTTGAGGGCTTTTGGGCCTCGGCCTTAGCAGCTTTGGCACTCTCAAGAGCCGAGGCGAGCTCGGACTCGAGTCTTGAGTCACGCCCAAACTCTCGTGTTTCTCCACGAGCTTGAGCTCTTGCCGCATCTTTAGCCAGCTCGCCTCCCCCTTCTCTCGCTCGGCGCACTCCGCGTTCGCTTTGTTTTCGCCACGACACCGCTTCCTTCAGGGTCGCCACCTCGTTCGTGGCCCCTATAGTACCCAAGTTGTTCCTGTTATTTTTTGCAACCAAAACCTTTTCTTTAAGGTATTTCTTTAATAAGGTATTACTGACCTTCCTTGTCCTCGAGCTGCTTCTTGGCAAGGCCGAGCTCGTTCTCGGACCGCCGAGACTTTGCTTCAATGCATCGACCTCCATGACAAGTCTGGCAGAGGTCAGCAGCAAGAGCCTGCATTCTCATATTGACATACTTATGTTAGACTCCTCAGATATCTTTTTAGATCCTTAGTCCGACTTTTCTTTCCTAACACCAAACTAAGCATCAGGGGCTACTGTCTATGCGGTAATATTTTTTACATATTCTAAACTTACCTCAAAGCCTGTTAAAAGGCTGGTACAGGCTTCGGTCAGCCCGCTCTTAGCGGACTGAACTGTCCGGATCACCGCACTCATAACAGTGTGGTGCTCCTCCTCGATGGAGGCGCTGTTAAGCGCCTCCAGTAAGCTATCCGGTGCCTCCGGTTGGACGGAGGACACCGGCGTCTGACCCTTCTTACGAAGGGACCGCTTGCCGGACTCCGGAACCGTTGAAGGTTTCGGCATGGAGTCCGGACAAGGGTCGGGCTTAGAGCCCCTGGGGGTCTCGCCCCCCACGCGCCTGTAGTCCGGGAGGTTGCCTTGCGGCGCCTCCTGCTCCACCTCCTCTTGACCAAGCCCCCCTTGGGGCCCCACCGCGGCGTCGTCCGCAGCGTGAGGCGAGGAGGCGGTCGGAAGTGAAGTACTCTCCATTTCCGACGAACTCAGGGACCCGCTCGACGAAGCGGCGAACTCGCCCTTGGGCGGGCTGCATGATTGTTCGGCATTAGAGAACACTATGCAATGATAAAAAAGCCATGTGTATCCGGACACTTACGATCTCGCCAGGGGCTTGGCCCTTGTTGGCCAATCCTCCTCGTCGTTGTCGACGTTGGTGGAGAAGTCCGGAGGAAGGGTTCTTCCCTTCTTGGACCCTCCGGCCTCCCCAGTTGGGGCGGCCTTCCTTTTCCTCTCCTCCCCCGCTGGGGGGGGAGGCTTCTTTTTCCTCCTCCTCGTCCTCAGGAGAAGATTCTGCTTCAGAATCTGATAGCATCTGGCGCCGGGAGCTCCTTCGAGTTCCTGCGGCCTCCTTCTTGGCCTTCTTCTCCGGCACCACATGGGGTACCGGAGCCAGCAGCCCCGTCAATCGGGCGTCCGCTGGGTCTTCCGGCAAAGGAGCCGGACAGCTAATCTGTCCGAACGTCTTCAGTCAGTCCTGTCAAAGATTAGGGAGTTTTGGATCCCACATAGAGTCAATCTATGAAAAAAGAGTCCTGTAAAGGGTAAAATAACTTACCTCGCCGGCTTGACGTTGCGAGCTGTATCCGCGATCTTCAGTAGCGGATAAGGGAGCCTCGGCGCCCTTGAACAGCACCTTCCAGGCATCTTCGTACATAGTGTCGAAGAGCCTTTTTAGAGTCGAGTGCTGTGCCGGATCGAACTCCCACAATTTGAAGGCCCGTTGTTGGCATGGGAGAATCCGCGGATGAGCATCACGGATTACGCTGACAAGCCCGAGATTCTTGTCCACCAGGTTTTGGACGATGTTTGAGTCCGGATGTCTCGTCCGAATTCCCCCGCCAGCCCGTCTCTTTCCATGACGAGAGCCGTGTGGGAAGCCAGATTTGAATTCGGGGGCCGCTACACATTTGGGGTCGCGTGGCTCGGTGATGTAGAACCACCCCGATTGCCACCCCTTTATTGTCTCCACAAAGGAGCCCTCGAGCAATAGGACTTTGGCCATCTTGCCAACCATGGCGCCTCCGCACTCCACTTGACGGCCGCCCACAACCTTCGGCCTGACGTTGAAGATCTTCAGCCATAGACCAAAGTGGGGCTGGATGCAGAGGAAGGCCTCGCACACGACGATAAACGCCGAGATGTTGAGGATGAAATTCGGGGCCAGGTCATGGAGTCCAGGCCGTAGTAGAACTTGAGCCCCCGGACAAATGGGTGAAGTGGAAAACCTAGTCCGCGGAGGAAGTGGGGGAGAAACACCACCCTCTCATGGGGCCTGGGGGTTGAAATGAGCTGCCCCGCGTCGGGCAGCCTGTGCGCGTTGTCGCCGGACAAATATCTGGCCTCCCGCAGTCTTGTGATGTGCCCCTCCGTGATGGAGGAGGCCATCCACCTGCCTCCCGCTCCTGACATGGTTGGACAAGGTTGCGGTGGGATGTGCGGACTTGGGCGCTTGAGCACGAGTGTGCGGAAATGGATGAGCAAAGGAGGAAGAAGGCGTAGGTGAAAAGGTGGATCCTTATCCCCTTATATGGACGGACGAAGTTATGCGTCCCCCACCAGCCTGGTAAAACTCGCTTATCTACCAAGCGCCGTAATCAATGGCACAGATGGGTTACCCACGTCCATATTGATGAGAATCCCGGAATAAGGGGGCACGATCTATGCTTTGATAATACGTGCCAAGGAAACCGCCTTGCTAAACGCGCTAAGGCGGAACGGTAAAAAACGATTCATATAAAGGCCTGGGCGGGGTGTGATGTCATGCCGCAGAGTACGTCAGCAGATCTGTGCAAAAAATATTCTCTATACGGTGGAATGTGGAACTTGTTTTGCAGAGCCGGACACTATCCTGGTGTTCGAAACCTTCTATGAAGTATTCGGAGGAGGAACCCGCCTTGCAATGCCGAAGACAATATGCACGCCGGACTCGTCTTCATTGAAGCCTGGTTCAGGGGCTACTGAGGGAGTCCCGGACTAGGGGGTGTCCGGATAGCCGAACTATCATCACGGCTGGACTCCAAGACTATGAAGATACAAGATTGAAGACTTCGTCCCGTGTCCGGATGGGACTTTCCTTGGCGTGGAAGGCAAGCTTGGCGATACGGATATGTAGATCTCCTACCATTGTAACCGACTCTGTGTAACCCAAACCTATCCGGTGTCTATATAAACCGGAGGGTTTTAGTCCGTAGGACGAACAACAATCATACCATAGGCTAGCTTCTAGGGTTTAGCCTCCTTGATCTCATGGTAGATCAACTTTTGTACTACCCATATCATCAATATTAATCAAGCAGGAGTAGGGTATTACCTCCATCGAGAGGGCCCGAACCTAGGTAAAAACATCGCGTCCCTTGTCTCCTGTTACCATCCGCCTAGACGCACAGTTTGGGACCCCCTACCCGAGATCCGCCGGGTTTGACACCGACAGGTACCTCGCTTCCTAGGGACCAGTGTCTTGGCTGATCGTCCTGAGAGTGCTTATATATGAATAAAGCTCTCTCATTTACCCGCAAAAAAGATTAAGACATATTAACCAAAAAGGAGGGAGTATGGACTAGCATTACTTTTTGGTGTGTCCCGTCAACTCGCAGAATGAGGAGAAGCTTGCAGGACAAGGTGAAGCTCTCTTACGCCTTTTGACTAATGCAACCTACCCTCAGTGGACATGCATCAGTCCATTCGGTGTCAGATTGTCATAGGCATACACTGTAGTACCCAACATGCAGAGTACCATCATTGTTCGACTTCACGAAGAGGCGAAGAGCCAAGCGTAGTAGTACGAGTAGTACTACTACTAGAACCGCATGGTCGAGCGTCTGTACTCCTATTTTTTTATCTCTGATAAAGTACACGTTTATTCCGGAGAAGGGCGGAAAACGGTAGCACAACATGTAATGAATGATATCGATCAACCAACCATGCTCGAATATATCTTGGCCTCCGTCCGAGCCCGTCTGTGTGTTCTCGCTCCTCGTCTCTCTCAAGGAACGGCGGGTTGGCTCTTTGCCGTCAATTGAGATCGGTTTTCTCACACTCCTGTCCCACATGTCAGTGATATGCCAAGAGGAGGTGCGTTGACCGACTGGCCATACGCATACTTGGTTTTGCACCTTCATACTACTCCTCCCTCTGTCACAGTTTACAGGGCGCGCTTCATTATGATGCATTTTCTCAATGCATTTCCACCACCAGAGAGACTTTAGACGCGTTTGGTTTATTGCTCAATTAATTAGGGCGTGGTAACCGCAATCAAGTCCACAATTTCCTCTCCATGTACTGTACTACTACGGAGTGGAGTAAGTGCATGCATGTGTGTACCCGGGGTGGAAGCACTGCATGCATGTGTGTACGCATTATTCCCTCTAGTAATAGTCGTCGCGCTATAACTACCAATGCTATTTTTCAGGCCGATCGCTAGTCGCTTTGGTCCCACAGATTTTTTTCTTTTTTCTGAAGCGCGCTGTATAAACAGTGACAGATGGAGTACTATGAGCGGATTCGAAGAAGAGCGTATTGATGGTTGCTTCTTGAGAGCAACTTACAGTGGGAAAGGCGGGGCTTATGATTTGACTGCTCATTACTCACTATTAATGCGGGGCAACGACCGGGCCGAGTCTCCCATGCGGTTGTGCACTACCCCCTCGGTTCTCAAATATACTCAGGAGTATTTGTCTTTCTAGAGATTCCAATGAGTGACTACTCAAATATTTGTCTTTTTAGAGATTTCAAATGGACTGGCACATATGGATGTATATAGACATATTTTAGAGTGTAGATTCACTCATTTTGCTCCGTATGTAGTCACTTGTTGAAATCTCTAGAAAGACGAATAGAATATTTAGGAACGGAGGGAGTACACATACGAAGCAAAATGAGTGAATCTACACTCTAAAATATGCACGTTCGAAATCTGTAAAAAGACAAATATTTAGGAACGTAGGAGTATAATTTTGTGCATGGCACATGGACCCGGATGATGAAGAGGCTTCTGGCAATGCTATCAAGCTTCCATCATTTGTTTACATAATTGACGTACTATACAAATAATTTTCAAGTGACATGAAATTGTATAATGGTGTGAGCTTTCAGCTTTTGTTTCGCGTGTCTTGCCATCGATGCTCTTTCTCAAACAATAAAAAACTAACTTCCTTGCTAATGCATGTCAATTATTAGCAGATCAGAGCTAATAATTACATCACAACTGAAGACGGAGTTGTGAGAAGGTGTTAAATTAAAATTGATCCATGCTTTCATTGGCAGCAACGTCCCCCCAGTTCTGTCTAAATCAACAAGGCATGTTGGGAAAAAAGTAGTTGTGTGGAGCATGCAAAATTCCAATCATTTTGTGCAGTTCCACTAAAATAGAGCTGAGCGTCCCTGTTCCAAAGATATTAAGTGTGATTACGATAATAGAGCACTGCTGATGAAACGATAAACACACAAATAGAAGCCGGTCACCTTTGCAGTCTCTCTTAAGACTAACTAGTTGGAGAAGATTAGGCTCGGAGTTGGATGAGGAGGATAGAGCAAAACCAATCTCCCTTTCTGCAGTCGCACTGAAATGTAGAGACGTTGCCCGTGTGACATTTTAGTACAACTGCACAAAACACTCTTAAGAAAAAAGTGATTTGTGCAGTTCACCAAAAGGTCGCAATAGCAACGAGGTGAAATGGATAGCCCTGTTTGCAAAAAAGAGGTATAAAGGAAACAATTACTGGCCAATAACAGTTGATGACACATGCGACGACAAAAAAGAAGCATATTCCTTGTCCTATGGGAAGATAACAACACGGTTGTGTTTGTCTAAAACGGTGTGAGGACGAGAATGCAATATCGAAAGTACGCCGGACGAGCTACGTTTTGGGCAAAGAACTATGGAAGATCCACATGCAGCGACGTGGGAAGACGGGCAGTGGAGGAAGGCCAGAGGGGATACCTGGAGGTCGTCAGGAGGTAACTAGGTGAGCGGCGGCGGGCGGAATCTACGAGCAGGTGGCGTAGGCTCTGCCGCGCCAGAGCTTGGTCAGAGAGAACGGCTTGTACCGCAGATCGGGACGTGCTGCCTCGGCGCCGTCGAACGGAGAAACGATGCACTTCCTCCCTTTCCCCCGGTGGACGGGATGCGGCCGGATCCGTGACCAACGAGAGAGAGAGAGAGAGAGAGAGAGAGAGAGAGAGAGAGAGAGAGAGAGAGAGAGAGAGGCCACCGCACTCCCTTTCCCCCGACGGACGGGATGCGGCCGGATCAGTGACCAACGGTGAGAGAGAGAGGCCACCGCAGCCTTGTGTGAGATACTCTGAAGAGCGACAAACCAGGCAGGCAGGCTCCATTGTATATAGTGAGCGGACTACCTTTTTCTCCATAAAAATCGTTTTATATTCTGTGCACGTGCCATTGAGCGCTATAACTTTATTTAAAAATAATGCGGCAACGCGTCAAGTCGAACTTTGTTTCGTGCACGCGTGGTACACGACCTCCTAGGTAAACAACCGCACAAAGCGCTCAAATTAGCACGGGCTGCCATTTCGTAAAGAAATGAGCTCCACCGTACCCGCTGGTGTGGCTAGGCACGAAGCGTGAGTACATGCACGGTGCACCTATTCTCTTCTTGTATACGTACACCACCTACGTGGGGTTGTGTGAGAGAGATACAAACCTAGAGAGATATAGTGTGTGGGTTCTTGAGAGGTTTTTTTGGGGGGTCAATCAAAAATGTAACATATGCAATGGTGTGAAATAGAGTCCTGCATATAATATATATAGAGGGGCGATCCACGAAGAGAGTGGAGGTATCATCGGCTTGAGGTGTCCATAGAATCAAGAGAGGGATGATGTGTGTGTGTGTGTGATCGATAAAGAGTGCCATCGAATTGTGTGTGCCCACGCCAAAGATATAGAGTGGCTGGCCCATGGAACGTGAGAGGGACATGTGCAGTTTGTCTCGTGGCATGGATACCTACCTGCAAAGGTGCTCGACTATCGGTGTGTGGTGGGGAAGAGGGAGGCCCAATTAACTATAGAGGTACAATGGCTGGTATATGTGTGGAGGAGGAGAGAGGCCTACCTCATGTATTAAGGAGATCGATCTGCCTCATGTATTAAGGGAGATCGATCGGCATCCATGCTTATGTGCAGGAGAGGAATAAGGCTGGGACAGAGACAGAGCTAGAGTGTTGGAGCGGGTGGTAGTGGAGTTGCTTCTAACAAATGGTGGGATAGGCTTGCTAGACAAACAGAGGGCACGCCCGCAATATCAATAAGAGAGGAGATGGCTGCTTGTTGTCCGTGCACGTGCGTGTGAGAGACGGGTCAGGAGGCATGCACGAATGATGAGGGGGGACGATGTGGTTGTGGCAAGCAGACATAACTACATAGGAAGACCAATCGCCCTTTGTTAGAGAAAGGAGAGACATAACTTGTGAGGTACGTCGATCGATGGGGGGGGGGTAGTTAAAGTCGATCTAGGTATATATGGGAGATCGATCGATATACATGCATGTGTGTGTTAGAAGCAAATGAGGCACAAGGAGAAGGATACAGAAAGATGGATGCATGTAGGAGGTGGTACGAGAGGCATGCTATTTCGAGGGGGAAGGAGTGTGCGAGTACGAGAATGATGAAAGGAGTGGTGGGAGTGAGGCATGGACGGTGACAAGAGAACAAGGGAAACTTGTGTTTGTGCTAGGCACACCTGGCTAGAGAGGCATATCGATCGATGTGTGCCGTAAAGAAGGAGCTGGGGGGCCTACACACACCGTGGGTGAACGACGTAAAGTGAAAAGACGAATTTGTGTGATGGAGCTAGAGAATGCTGAGGGAGGGTGAGAGGGATGCGGGCGTGTGCATGCACAAGAGAAAGTTAGCGCTAGCTACAAAGATAATAGGGTTGTGTGGGTGTAAAAAACGAATAGAGATCATATATACTTCATTATAAAAAGCGAATTCGGATATTTGAAGAATTTATCATAGTGTTTTAAACCGACACATGTGTGAATATATATAACGGTGATACACATGGTGTGGTTATGAACATGTTATACTACATTTAATATATTTTATCTCTACTCTTATAAAAATGGAGTTGTTGATGATGGTGTGCCTGCCATCCTACATTATAGGTCATCCGATTTATATCTCATGGATAGCAAGGAAACTACGATGGTTGAAGTTGGCAACAATCATGATTGTAGATTCTTATTGAAATAGAGAAACGAATTCAAATTTAGTTCGAATTGCAGCGGTAGTATAGACATTTGGAATGCACTAAAATGTTGGTATGAGTAGGTTACATGCATTATACAGCAAGCGAAAAATTTAATCGGACATAACATGGATTCATACTCCCTCCTTCCATCTATATAGCGTAATGAAAGTTTTAAGACCGCCTTTGACTATTGAAAAGATTAATAGTACATGACATGCACAATGTGAAAATTATATCATTGAAAGAACCTTTCACAAACGAATTTAACGGTGTGCTTTGTGTAAGTTGCATGTCATATATCATTGCTCTAATATTTGGTCAAAGTTAGCATCAAAAAATGCATTAGGCCCTATATAGATGGAAGGAGGGAGTAGCTTTGAATAGCATTTGAATAGTAAAATGGGGCAAGACTCTCTCTTTGTGTGGTGTGAATAGTTTTATTTTTTTCGTTTTCTTTTTGGTTGAGGGAAGTGTAAATTAATTTGGTGCGTACAAGTACAATATTACTACATGTTAGGATTGTCCCTAAAATTCAACCCGCGTCTTGTTATATCCCGAAAATTCAGATATCGTGCTCCCAAAAATGGCGCCTTCACAACCTGCGCCTTGCTATCCCGAAATTACGACAAGCGTGAAAACTCCAACCAGCCGCCAAATCCCGACACGCGAAATCCCCCTTCTAACCCTGAGCCGAAAGGGCCGCTAGTTCAAATCGGTGGGGGTACTTTTGTAACACACCCTACATTTGTTGGAAATATGCTCTAGAGGCAATAATAAATTATTTATTATTATTATATTTCCTTGTTCATGATAATCGTTTATTATCCATGCTATAATTGTATTGATAGGAAACTCAGATACATGTGTGGGTACATAGACAACACCATGTCCCTAGTAAGCCTCTAGTTGACTAGCTCGTTGATCAATAGATGGTTAGGTTTCCTGACCATGGACATTGGATGTCGTTGATAACGGGATCACATCATTAGGAGAATGATGTGATGGACAAGACCCAATCCTAAGCCTAGCACAAAGATCGTAGTAGTCAGTATGCTAAAGCTTTTCTAATGTCAAGTATCATTTCCTTAGACCATGAGATTGTGCAACTCCGGATACCGTAGGGAATGCTTTGGGTGTACCAAACGCCACAACGAATCGGGTGGCTATAAAGGTGCACTACGGGTATCTCCGAAAGTGTCTGTTGGGTTGGCACGAATCGAGACTGCGATTTGTCACTCCGTGTGACGGAGAGGTATCTCTGGGCCCACTCGGTAGGACATCATCATAATGTGCACAATGTGACCAAGGGGTTGATCATGGGATGGTGTGTTACGGAACGAGTAAAGAGACTTGCCGATAACGAGATTGAACAAGGTATCAGGATACCAACGATCGAATCTCGGGCAAGTACTATACCGGTAGACAAAGGGAATTGAATACGTGATTGATTGAATCCTCGACATCGTGGTTCATCCAATGAGATCATCGTGGAACATGTGGGAGCCAACATGGGTATCCAGATCCCGCTGTTGGTTATTGGCCGGAGAGTTGTCTCGGTCATGTCTGCATGGTTCCTGAACCCGTGGGGTCTCCACACTTAAGGTTTGGTGACACTAGGGTTGTAGAGATATTAGTATGCGGTAACCAGAAAGTTGTTCGGAGTCCCGGATGAGATCCCGGATGTCACGAGGAGTTCCGGAATGGTCCGGAGGTAAAGATTTATATATAGGAAGTCCAATTTCGGCCATCAGGAAAGTTTCGGGGGTCATCGGTATTGTACCGGGACCACCGGAAGGGTCCCGGGGGTCCACCGGGTGGGGCCACCTATCCCGGAGGGCCCCATGGGCTGAAGGGGCGTGGGAACCAGCCCTTGGTGGGCTGGTGCGCCCCCCTTGGGCCTCCCATGCGCCTAGCGTTGTAAACCCTAAGGGGTTGGGGCGCCTCCACTTGGCTTGGATGCCAAGCCACCCCTAGGGCCGCCGCCCCCCTCCCTAGATGGGATCTACAAGGGACCGGCGCCCCCCCTAGGCCCCTATATATTGTGGAGGGGAGGGAGGGCAGCCGCACCTGAGTCCCTGGCGCCTCCCTCCCTCCCGTGACACCTTTTCCTCTCGCTATGCGCTTGGCGCCTCGGGATCCGCATTTCCACCACCACGCCTGTCAGGCTGGTGGATCTCCATCAACCTCTCCTTCCTTGCTAGATCAAGAAGGAGGAGATGTCTCTCCCAACCGTATGTGTGTTGAACGCGGAGGTGCCGTCCGTTCGGCGCTAGGATCATCGGTGATTTGGATCACGACGAGTACGACTCCATCAACCCCGTTCACTTAAACGCTTCCGCTTAGCAATGTACAAGGGTATGTAGATGCACTCCCCTTACCCTCGTTGCTAGATTACTCCATAGATTAATTGATCTTGGTGATGCATAGAAAATTTTGAATTTCTGCTACGTTCCCCAACAACATTTTGGACAAGCGCGTCCCTAAGTCATGCTTCACCCCCTCCCATCGCCCCCTTTTCGCCATTCGAAATCCCAGGCCGCCATAACCTCTCCGCTCCAGCCGCAAAACCCCACCCTCCTCCGTCCGCCACATCACCGCTGCCCAGCCGGAGCCTCTTCCTCGACGACGTCGTCCACCATAACAGCTCGACGTCCCTCGTCCACCTCCCCGGATGAGGATCCGTCGTCCATCTCGCCGTCCCGCTGGTACAGCCGCCGCGTCCTCCACCTCCAAGGAGCTGCTCCGACGATCGCCTCGTCTATCACGGCTGCTCCATCCCCACAGTGCCGCCTTAACCTGCTCCACTGGAACCGCATCATCCTCACCGATTCCTCGGACGAAGCCGAGGCCTACTCGGCGCCACCAGAGAGGTTGTACACTCATCGCATCGCGCCTTCTCCTTAACTCGACTTCCCGGTGCCGACGGTGCTCCATCCCGCACCCCCATGGAGCGGCTACCTTGAAGTCGGCGCCGCGGGCGACATCTCCATGGCGGCTCTCCCCAGTGCGAGGCCCCTTCGTTGGCAGCGTCCATACCAGCCGGATCTACTGCTGCTGCTCCGGCTCTCGCTCGCGCTGCTGCTGCTGCTCCGGCTCTCGCTCGATCGCTCGCTCGCCCAGCTGCTGCTGCTGCTCTCCCGCTCGCTCGTGGTGCTTCTCTGCTCCAATTAAGCCACACTTCAGTAGACTGAATCGAGTTTTGGGTCAGTCGATTTTCAGGGGTTGAGGGGGCTCGCCGGAGTTAAGGAAGAACCACCCGCAGCGGGGACGGGGGCTCGCCGGAGAGGTACCCCACTATCTATCTTAGGGTTTAGGGTGGGGGCGGGGGGCCTAGAGGAACGGCCGCGGCGGCGGTGGCGAGTTGTTTCAGGGCAGCGAGGTGGCGCTGGGGCCGGCGGTTCGGCCGGTGGTGGCTGGCGGCTCAGGGGGGTGCAGGTTGAAGATGAACTGTAGGCTCTCCCTAAACTACATGTCAAGTGCCTCTCTGCTACCATTGCGTTCAGTTTCGATAAAGAGTATTCAGATTCCACAAGAAATTTCAGTTTCGACGCTTAAGTTCAGAGTCAACAGTTTTACCTCATCTGTTGTAGTCGTGGTTTTGGTGATGTTAATTTTACATCCATTTTACATCACCTATTGGAGATGCTATTAGAATCCCACTAGAGATTGATAATGTTTGTCTTGTGCTGCTTCAGCCTTGACGTCTTACGGCTCACTGGAGCTGCTCCAACGACAGAACAATCCATCACAACAGAGCAGTGCTCTGGACACCGTCTATAGATTCCTCTGATCTTCCTCCATAGCTCCGACAGCCACCTCTACCTCAACTGCTTCAGCGACCAACCCAATGATGCTGAGGTCGACACGGCTACGGCAAAGAGGTTGTACACTTGTTGCATCGCTTATTACTATACATTCACGTTGATCCATTAGGGCTATTTTAGTTCAACGGAAAAATGTCGATCCACTGGTTGTTACCATCACTCTAAATTTCTGCATGCTCTCCTTACATAATCTCTCCATATTTTTTTCGTATGCATGTCAGATATTGTACACAGTCATGCTGAACATGTAGAGAAAAAGAGAAGAGTTTCGCACGGCAATACAATGTCATGCAGACATCGCTCCATGGTGGGTTCAATGGCAAGCCCTCCCCACCCATCTCCAGATTGTAATCCAGAGGAAGATATCTGTTCTGAGGCGGATTCAGACGTCGCTGACCACTCCTATTTACCCCCTGAGGGAGTCCTGGACTAGGGGGTGTCCGGATAGCCGAACTATAATCTTTAGCCGGACTCCTGGACTATGAAGATACAAGATTGAAGACTTCGTCCCTTGTCCGGATAGGACTTTCCTTGGCGTGGAAGGCAAGCTTGGCGATACAGATATGTAGATTTCCTACCATTGTAACCGACTCTGTGTAACCCTAACCCTATTCGGTGTCTATATAAACCGAAGGGTTTTAGTTCGTAGGACGAGCAACAATCAGACAATAGGCTAGCTTCTAGGGTTTAGCATCTCTGATCTCGTGGTAGATCTGCTCTTGTACTACCCATATCATCAATATTAATCAAGCAGGAGTAGGGTATTACCTCCATCGAGAGGGCCCGAACCTGGGTAAAAACATCGTGTCCCTTGTCTCCTGTTACCATCCTCCTAGACGCACAATTCGGGACCCCCTACCCGAGATCCGCCGGTTTTGACACCGACATTGGTGCTTTCATTGAGAGTTCCTCTGTGTCGTCACCTATAGGCCCGATGGCTCCTTCAATCATCAGCAACGACGCAGTCCAGGGTGAGACTTTTCTCCCCGGACAGATCTTCGTATTCGGTGGCTTTTCACTGTGGGCCAATTCGCTAGGCCATCTGGAGCAGATCGAAAGCTACGCACCTGGCCATCAGGTCAGATTTGGAAGCTTGAACTATACGGCCGATGTCCGCGGAGACTTGATCTTCGACGGATTCGAGCCACAGCCGAGCGTGTCGCGCTGTCTCAATGGGTACGATCTAGCTCTCGCCCGAACAAAGTGCCTCGAGGCCGCACAAAGGCCCGCTCTGACCCTTAATCCGGAGCCGGTTTCGCCGATCGAGGACGGTTGGTTGGACACCGCCTCAGGGGATGAAATCTCTACGGTGATTGAGCCGAACACCATCCTGTCCTTTGCAAAGCTCGTGACTCTGTGTGCCGGACTCCTTTCCGGACCAACCTCCCATACCGCCACCGATCCGATCCGGGGCGCCGTTATGGAGTTCACCGCCGCGGACATCTTTCAACACTCACCCTTTGGTGATATCCTGAACTCATTAAAGTCTCTCTCTTTGTCAGGGGATCCCTGGTCGAACTACGGTCAGGAAGGATGGGATTCGGACGACGAAGAAATTCAACGCCCACCCACCACCCACTTTGTAGCCACTGTCGATGACTTAACAGACATGCTCGACTTCGACTCCGAGGACATCGACGATATGGACGACGACGGCGGAGACGACCAAGAACCAGCGCCCAGAGGGCACTGGATGGCCACCACAATATACGATATATATATGGTGGACACACCTAAGGGAAGCGATAAAGAGGAACGACGAGACGCTGCGAAAGAAAATTCCCTCGGGAAGCAGTCAAAGCGGCAGCGTAAGCGCCGCTCAAAACCCCACCTCATCAAAGATAGCGTCCACACAGACCCAACCATAGAGCAGGGTGAGCCGGCCGACGACGAACATGCCATTGAGCAACCATCCGAACAGGCCAACTTGGACAAACAACCCGTCCCCGGCAAGGACAACAGTCCGGACGATCTCACGCCGGACACGGCATTGGATCAGAAGAACCTCCACAAGGAGCTCCTCGCTACTGCGCATAGCTTGAAAAAGCAGAAACAGAGGTTCAGAACAGCGGAATATGCACTCCGAATGAGATGGAGTAAATTACTCAACACTGCAGACAAATATGGCGACAGCCGCCAAGCAAAGAGCTACCCAAAGCGCAAACTACTGCCCGAATTCGATGAGGAGGCCGTAGAGCCCCCACGATCAAAACACAAAGAGGCCGCCGGGTCGGATAGACGACCACATGGCAAACGTAGAGCGGCAAGCGGCACCGCACACAAGCCGGCACGCGATCCGCATAAGGATTCGCACCAAAAGGATGGCCCAGTTAGATCTATCTACAGGCCAAGGAAACAAGTTCTGGCAAGCAATACAACACGTCAAATATCCTAACATCACGGCACACCCAAATACAGGGGCGCCGTGCACCCTCTATGTTTCACCGATGAGGTGTTGGATCATGAATTTCCAGCGGGATTCAAGCCCGTAAACATATAGGCATACGACGGAACGACAGACCCTGGAGTCTGGATTGAGGATTATATCCTCCCCATACACATGGCCAGAGGAGATGATCTCCACGCCATAAAATACCTACCCCTCAAGCTCAAAGGGCCAGCCCGGCATTGGCTTAAAAGCCTCCAAGAAAACACCATTGGTAGTTGGTAAGAGCTTGAGGATGCTTTTCGGGTCAATTTCCAGGGAACCTATGTCCGACCTCCGGACACAGATGATCTAAGTCACATAACCCAACAGCCCGGAGAGTCAGCTCGAAAATTCTAGAACGGGTTCCTCACCAAAAAGAACCAAATAGTCGACTGTCCGGACGCCGAAGCCTTAGTAGCTTTTAAACACAACGTCCGAGACGAATGGCTCCCCAGACACCTTGGCCAGGAAAAGCCAAGAACAATGGCCGCACTAACAAGCCTCATGACCTGCTTTTGCGCGGGACAGGATAGCTGGCTAGCAAGATGCAGTACGAGTGACCCAAGTACATCTGAAGTCAGGGATGGGAATGGGAAACCACGAAGCAGCAAGGACCAGCGCCGGATTAAGGGGAATGGTCCAAAGAGCGCGACAGTCAACGCCGGATTCAAAAGCTCACGGCAGAACAATAAAAAAATGCCCCTTAAGGACAATAGTGATGAGCTATCCAACTTAAACAAAATCTTGGACAAGATATGCCAAATCCACAAGATACTCGGAAGCCGCAAACCATACCCACAGAGATTGTTGGGTCTTCAAGCAGTCCGGCAAACTCAACGCCGAACACAAGGGGCTCGACACACCAAGTGAGGATGATGACGAGCACCACAAGTAGAGCCCCGGAAAACAAAAGAATTTCCCACAAGAGGTCAAAACAGTAAACTTTCTTCAAGTAACAAAAGGGGAAAACAGAGCGGCACCCATTGAATTACGTGCCACACAATCTACCCCAGCGGAGTCCCAACACTGGTTGTCAAAACCAATTACCTTCAACCATCAGGACTACTCCGAAAGTATCCGGAACGCAGGATGGACTGCCTTGATACTAGAACCTATAATCGACGATCTTCAATTTACGCAAGTCCTAATGGACAGCGGCAGTGATTTAAACCTGCTATGTCAGGACACAATCCACAACATGGGGATAAACCCAAACAGGATTAGCCATAGCAACACTTCCTTCCAAGGAATAATGCGTGCACATACGCCCATTGTACGGGCTCCCTACTATTGGAAGTTATGTTCGCTCACCCGACAACTTCCGTCGGAAAAGTTGGTCTTCCACATCGCCCCATTTAAAAGTAGCCATCAAGCACTCTTGGACGCCAAGCTTTACCGCTTTAACGCAATACCGCATTATGCATCTCTTAAATTTAAAATGCCCGGTCCGCGAGGCATCATTTCATTAAAGGGAAGTTGCACGTGTCCCTCAAGGAAAGAATGTTAGACTGCCTTAACGGCCTCACACTAATACGGCCTTGCTGGCCAAAAGCGTCTAAAGCAGGTCGTTCAGACCCCGGACACGGTTAGGTGAGTCCGGCATAAATAAACATGATGCTTACTAGCCACGTACCCCCCTTACAAGGGGCTCCACGCATGTACAACAAGAGACAATAAAGCTCAATTTTACTCATTTTTGAATCATACTCTATTTTATTTCCAATTACATTTTAGCGTGATCTTTTTCAAATTAAGTTCCTCTCTTTTACAGATGAACGCCGTGCTATACCCGTCGAGTGATACGGCACAACGGAGACACAGGCGCAGACGTGCAGCATGGAACCGTTCCAAGGATTCTTTTCAGATTAAGACCCTGCGTAAATATTTTCACTGTCTCTTGTTGTTACTCATCCCCTGGTCTCTTATTATAACCGAGGAGTAGGCTGGCGTTTTGGCATCGGCCGCGTCAGAAGTTTGCACGCACTGGACACTGGGGCTTGTTACCAAGGGCATTGTTCGCCCGCTTTATAAAAGACCGAATACCTTAGGGAGTGTTGGCGCCTCGAAGTTAGGCCTTATATGCATCAGCTCAATCATGTCTTTGGTCAAATGTTGGGTTTGCCCGGCTCCTGTGTTTTGCTGCCTTACGTTCCGTTCTATCGGCTAACGCGGCACTGTGGAGAACTATGCGATTGTGCCCGGTTGGCGGCGAGCACCTCAAGAGAGAAAGCCAAAACTGATGTCATGATATAGCGAGAGACTGGTCAACCACTCGATGACTCACCGGAATGCTTAGAATTCCTCCGCATTAACGAAGGACCGTTTTCCGGTCAGGCACATACGCACCCCGAATTTGGGAGAGTGCGGTGCCCCCAGGGGCTATATAGTAGCCCCACCATCGAACTCCTATGGCTAAGTCAAAGTGATAAAGCATTATAGTCCGGTTGCCTAGTTTGTTACGCTACCACCTCCTTTGTAGGACCAAGACGTTGGATTAAGTGTGAAAGCGTGACTTCTTTGCAAACACCCCCGCACTATGTGCGTGGGTGCTGAAGCCGAAGACTGCCATCTTTCAGGTTATATACATATATACATCAACGGCCGTACAGGAGGTAGTTTGCTACTTGAAGGCAAAAGTATAAAAATCTCGTACATTAAATTGAAACGTTGTTTCATAAAATTATACATGTCATTCAAACATAACATCCTTCGAGCACTGCGGCTCTATTAAACGAGCGCCCGGAAGAACTTCCTCAAAATAGCGCCGACCGGTACTGCTGCCGTCCGAATCTGGGGACTTAATATCGGTGGCCTTCATCTCAGCCCAGTATGCCTTGACACGGGCAAGAGCCATCCGCGCCCCCTCAATACACGCCGACCGCTTCATTGCCTCGATACACGGTACCGCACTAAGGAAATGCTGCACTAAGCCAAAATAACTCTTCGGCTGGGGTCCGCCTGGCCACAAATGAGTCATGACATGCTTCATGGCAAGTCCTGATAATCGATTCAGCTCGGCCCATTCGGCCAACCGATCGGTCAACGGAAGAGGACGCTCCGGACTATGGAATTGCGACCAAAATAGCTCTTCCCTTCTGTGCCCCTTCTGGACTCGGACGTGCTCAATCGCGTCCGCAGCGCTCGCCGCTAAGTCCAGATAAGCATCCTCCGAACTCCACAGCTTGTCCAACTGAGCATAGTTCGGATCCGTATATTTCCTCCGCAGCAGAAACGTTTTTCCAGCCGCAATATCCCCGGCCTGGCTCAGCTCCTCCTTGGCAGCTCTCATAGCGGAACGGGCATCCTTGGATTCGGCGGTGGCATTTTTCAGGTCCTCTTGTTCCGCTTGACGTTCTTTTTCAAAGAACCTTGCAGCGGTCGGTAGTATTCTTCAGTTTCAGGGCCAAATCGGCCATTTCCTCTTTGCTTCGGCAGTGAGCAGCCCGTTCGGCTTTCAGCTCTTCGGCCGCCTTTAAAGCGGCCGCATTACTCTTTCGGGCTTGCTCTTTAGCTCGGGCAAGTTCCGCTCGCAGCCTCTCCACAGCAGCGGCGCCGTCTGCATCAAAGCATACAAGTAGTAAGGCATGGGCGTCAAGCTCCCTTACCAGGTGTCCGCGGAGAAGTCGCATACCTTGTGACTCGTTAAACCGTTTATTGACCAGCGCGATGTCCGCATCCGCATCGTCAAGTTGCCGCTTTAGTTCAGCACATTCATCAGTCCGGCTAGCCACCGGACGCCCCGCCACCTACATAGGAACGGCGACATGTTAGTACTGAGATTATGATCCTCGGCACGCGGTCAGTTGTGACAGCATACCGAGTCTCAGGGGCTACTATCTATACAGGGCGCATTCTATATGCATAACTGTCAGAAGGTACATCATTTTTTTCGTACCTCAAACCCCGTCAGTAAATTTCTGGCGGCCTCATGCAATCCGCTCTCAGTGGATGCAATTCTTTCAATTACCGTAGCCATTAGCGCACGGTGATCTTATGAGATATACGCTCGCCTGAGCAGGTCCTTCAGCTCCTCCGACCGCACACCAGTTGGCGCCGGACCGTCCGGCCCCGCGGGACTCGGGGAAACTCTCCGTGACGACACTTCAGGGTCGCCCGCCTTGCACGAAGGCACGATAGGTGACAGTAACAGGCCGTATGTAACCGAATGCTGCAAATGAGCCCAAGAATCAATGGGCCCTGAGAAGGCCGAAAGATAACTTTGGCTGGAAACGGCTGTCGGTGTCAAAACCGGCAGATCTCGGGTAGGGGGTCCCAAGCTGTGCGTCTTAGGATTGATGAGGAAGCAAGGGACACGGATGTTTACCCAGGTTCGGGCCCTCTCGATGGAGGTAAAACCCTACTTCCTGCTTGATTAATATTGAAGATATGGGTAGTACAAGAGTAGATCTACCACGAGATCGTAGAGGCTAAACCCTAAGAGCTAGCCTAGGTATATTTGTTGTAATTGATCTATCGACTAGCCTGGCCTCGGTTTATATAATGCACCAGAGGCCTAGGATAACAAGAGTCCTAGCCGAATACGCCGGTGGGGAGGAGTCCTTCTCTTAATCACCAAGTCTTGTCGAATCTTCCTTGTATGCAGCAGCTGTCCGAACTGGCCCATGAGTATACGGCCATGGGGGTCCTCGGCCCAATCTAACTGATCGGGAGACGACGTGGTGAGTACCCCCTAGTCCAGGACACCGTCAGTAGCCCCCTGAACCGATCTTCAAGTTGGGGACGCTCCTCGATTCTTCCGAACTGTTCTTCATCTTCGTCCGTCGGTCTTGAAAACTGGTTCAACAAATCTTTCCATCTTCGATCTTGGGGATCGCCAAAGTGAATCCGAAGAGTTTACACGTCGGGTATCTGAGGAGCCTTTATGCCACGCCTCGGGTTTGAAGTTGTCCCCGGGCGGTAGTGTCCTCTTGCGCCCAAGCTCCAACGCCGGACTGCATTCGAGGTATCTTTAGCAGCCGAGCACCAACACGGGACCGCTTCCGAGCTCCAACGCCGGAATGTATCCGAGCTCCCACGCCGGACTATGTCCAAGCTCCAACGCCCGACTATGTCCAAGCTCCAACGCCGGACTGTATCTGAGCTCTAACACCGGACTATATTCGAGGTGTCATAGATCACCTTGGTTCAAAAAAAGTTGAAGGAGTTTAGCCGAGCTTAATGCCGGAAATGCCCTCTACGGAGCCAGCCACTAGCGTCTGAGCTTTATGACGGAATGCTTCCGGGGTGTCTATTGTAGTCGAGCACCCACGCCGAACTGTATCCGAGGTGGCGCACCACCTTGGCCATGGGCTGCTTTTGATGAATTTAATTCTGAATTGTGCAATGTAATCTTTGCCAAGATGTATAGCCAGTAGCCCTCAAGGTGCGTGTTGGCCTAATATTCGGGATGCACCTGAATGAAAAATCAAACCGCTGACCCTAGTAGCCCCTGAGACTCAGGTCGATTCATAAAATCAGCCTGAGGATCAATTCCCACCTCGGTAGCATACTTAGGAATAGAAACGCGGTGTGCAAAGTCCTCGAGACTCAGGTTGGGTGCGGCCGACCAACCTGAGGATAATAATCTCCTCGAAAACTATATTACACTTTAAATTTTCTGCATTGGATTGTCAATGCAGTAGCCCCGAGACACTGGTCGGGTGGCAACACTAGATCAGGGGATCGATGTGCCCTTTTAATATTTATAAATAATAAGCCCAAAGCCTAGTAGCCCCCGAGCCTTAATGCGGGCACAGGAGGCCGAATTAAGGATCGATATCCATAGTAAATCACAAATTATGTGTAATGACTCTATGTATCCAAGTACTTTACGTCATTAATGCCCGGATCCGCATTGTACAAAACTTTGTTGACCGACCATCGGCTTCAACCTCCTCGGCCAGCAGCCAAGGGGTGTTTGTCCTACTTTATAAAGCCTTTATGAGGGCAAAGATTTATGGCAAACAAGGCAATCCGGCCATACGGTTTTATAAACAAAGGTACGCAGAGAGACGTGTTATATTATTGTTTAACATAAGAAACATCGTCCAAACAAAATAGTCCCGCTATTGGTTCCTTTCTTTGGGTTGTCATGCTAAGCATGATCATGAAACCTCAGCTCCGATCAACGTGGGAGGAAAATACTGAGGATTTAGTTTGGAGAAAGCTTCCAAACTCTGTGGTCTGAATGAACCCAAATTTTACTTCTGTTGCGACCGTTTATAATCTGAAAGTGGCCCATCATCGGCTTCTACCCCCTTGCAGATGCTATGCAGGGTGTTTCCGAAATAATAAAACAACCCTTAGCCAAACACTAAGGTGGTTGTGTTGGCGGAAACGAGGCAATCAGATATGCGTGCTTTATAACTTTCACTTAATCATAGGAGCTTAAAGTTGGGATGCCAGCAAGTAGCCCCCCGGTTAGTGTTCAGCGAGAGCCGAGGTCAAGCTGTAAACACTTCGGCCAATGTTATGAACGGCCCGTTATTTAATATAGTCATCGAACCGCTGACCAGTTTACACTTTATTGTGACAGTCAGTTTTCGGTTTTCTCCACTATGATGCTTAACCATGCGAGCTGGAAGCACAATCGCCGTGGTTCTCCTTTTGCACATCTAGCTGAACAAAGCGGAACATAGGAGGCAAGCACAGGAGCCGGGCAACCCAACTATTGACCGAATACACAATTCGAAACTGATGCATATATAGAAATATCCGAGAATTGTTGCCGAATCTCTAAAGGTGTCCGGCGTTGCACGACGAGACTTATGGAAAACACACAAATAGTTGAAAAGTGCCGTAGGATTGGAAAATCAAAAAACGTTAGGAAAAACTCAATGTCCGAACTAGATCAATTGTTCGGTGCCAATCAGAAAATTGGTCTTAGAAAAGAAATTGTGCTTCTGTCGTGCTTTAACATGACACATTCTATCTCAAGACTTCAAGCGGGTCAGCCTACGGCTTCAACCTCCTATCCTGAAGGCGGAGTACTTCTCGTTAGGCTAGTTTAGCAAACTTTAGTGGCTTTGAGAGAGAAATTAGGCTCCCCGGCTATTGACCGCACACTCGCGCGAAAAAAGGAGTGATAGAAAAAAAGACTTTGCAACGACTAAGAAGAAGAACACTTATTATAAAACTACTCACATAAATTTAAGAGCCCCCGAGTGACTTGGGTAAAAGAATTTTATGTATAATGATTGTATGTACCGAAGTACTTATATCATATCTGTGTTCACCCGAACTTTATACGCGTCTTAACCGACCGTCGGCATCTCCCTCTTCGGTCAAGGACCGAAAAGTGTTATGTAATCCCCCTGTCGAGAATATCGACGGTGTTTCCGATAACCAGGCAATTAGGCCATAAGGCTGTAACAGATAAAGCGCGCTCAGGGAACTTATGCTATATTACCGACGAAGTGTAAGAAGCATCTTCGAAGAAAATAGTACCCCCACCGATACCTTTCTTCGGTTGCTCACTATGAGACTTGTGCAATAGATTTTTTTGTACTCATGAGTTCCGTTGTGTGCCGACCATTATTGAAAACATTAAGAGCGCTAGCTTTCGGCTTCACCCAGTCTGAGGTCTGGCTCGGGTGACCCGATCGTGACATTCGCAGACGTGCTCCCTTTATTCCCTAGACGAACAATCGGGAACGTAGGGGGAAACACAGGAGCAAGGCAACCCAGCTTGCAAATCTCTTAGGTCAATATGGTGCATATTGTGGCGTAATACACAAACAAGGAACGAAGCCATACAAATATATCATGTGCAAGAGGAAAGGCTTCGTAAAGGAAGCCCCCAAGTAAACGGGGTATTTGAATTGTGTGTCACAAACAAAGTTATGACAAGGAAAATTCTCAAAACAACTTTCGCAAAAACAGTATAATGCTTGTTCGAACCGAACAAAATTTAAAACTGAAAGTTTTTTAGCATGAAAGCAACTTAGCTGGTTAATGTGCTCGGTGTTGATGATGCGATTTGGGCTTGTGGCGGGACGAAGACGCCCATTGATCTGCGACAGATCCGACAAGGTTTGCGGTCCTCGGCATGGCCGAGGTCCTAGCCCCCAGGCCCGAGGTGCCCGAGCAAGGAGTTCGTTACTCCGGAGTAGTGACCGCGTAACGCAGTCAAAATCGATTACCTGCACACATAAAATAGTGTGGTCCAGGAAATAATAATAATATATATAATCCCTGCATAATTTTTTTACGCAAAAATAATTTATGTAAAGAGATGTGGCCTGGTGCTGAGGCCAATGTCGATGCAGCGCGTCGGCGTGACGCAGTGAAGGCGTGACAAGGCCTGAATTTGTAGGGCGGTCCGGGCTCCATATGCGGCGTTCACCGAACTACAGATGGGAGACGGACCGAACCATTGCGCCACCATCGTTAAAGCGGCCATCATTTGATAGACCTGTGTACAGATGATGGAACAAACCAGAGTAATATTTTTTTTGAAAAAATAAACCCAAGCAAGAAAAAAATACTAGGATTAATAGCACCTGGTTCATTTGTTGTAGTAGCCCGGAGGAAAAGTGACTCCCAAAATTGGGACTTGATCCGCATACCCATTGCCTGATGGGCGGTGAAGCGATAGCATGGCGATGGTGGTGAAGGTTGACTCGCCGAGGCAAAGCCCCCGGTCCAGCTGACGTGATGAAGCTGGTCGGCTGGTGTCGCCAGAGTCACCGGAGTGTGCTGATGAAGGGATGATGAAGGCCCCGGTCCGGACGAGGAGACTGAGCAGATCGATGAGGAGTTGTTGCAGCTGCCATGTCAGCCGAGGTGTTGAAGTAGTTCGGCGTTGGTGGACATTGGCTCGATGAAGCAACAGTTCGGCCATGCCGATGCAGGTCGTAACTTGCGACATGGTTAATATTGGCTTGATGAAGTGACCGTGTAGTGATGCCGGTGTGCCCGCTCCGTGTAATCCATGGGGCGGTGGTGTTGGCGACGATTTATCCTTCGCGATGCCGAACTATTGTTCGGCTGTCCGAGATGATGATCCGAAGAAGTTGAGCTCGGCTCAACAAAGCGACGACGTGTCTAGCGCAGGTTGGCCACCATGGAGTGATGTTGTTAGGCTGGTTTGACACCGGCGCGACGACGAAGATTGTATTTGAAAAATACTTATAATATTAGTGGGATGTGTTTGAGAATAAGACACAATACCCCATACAAAAACTTTCTTCAAAAAGGATGTCCGAAATCCCGTTCATAGAGAAGATGAACTCGGGTCGGATTTGTTCTCGCGCAGAAAACAGATCCGAAAAGTGATGCACTAATCGGAAGGTTCCCGGAGTTTGGACGGTCGGATCGAGCTGGATTTTTGACAGGTGGTAGATATAGGAATTCCACAGCCGATCAACGGTTGGATCTTCCAAAGGACGTCTGAGCTATACGCTGGACACCACACTCCAAACTCATTCGGATTCTCGTCCAGATTCAATACGGCTCCGGTATATCAGAGATTGCTGGAGATTCCTCCATCGGAACTCGACGAAATTTTGCAGCGTTGTTGTAGACTCAATTCCGCACAATTCCACCGAAGAGATCGTTTAAGCAACACTCAAGGAGGCGGTGGCGGCGGATACGAGTTTGCTGTCCAGAAGAACAACACGGTCGCCCGAGGGCAATGTTGACGTTGAGCCCCCGAGCTCCATGGATGACTCCTCCATGATCTTGATAGAGATCGGAGTTGATGTTGATCAAGGTCCTCATCCGCACATGACGACCGGAGGTAGGGCACAATCCTCAGTCAAGCCAAGGTGACCAGTCAAGCTGGTGACGAAGAAACTGACGTCGCAGTTGACCTGCAGTCGAGCCATTGATCCTTTCGCTGATCACACAACGGAACTCTTAATGAAAGCACCATTGTCGGTGTCAAAATCGGCAGATCTCAGGTAGGGGGTCCCAAGCTGTGCGTCTCGGGATCGATGGTAACAGGAAGCAAGGGACATGGGTGTTTACCCAGGTTCGGGCCCTCTCGATGGAGGTAAAACCCTACTTCCTGCTTGATTAATATTGAAGATATGGGTAGTACAAGAGTAGATCTACGACGAGATCATAGAGGCTAAACCCTAAGAGCTAGCCTATGATGGTATGTTTGTTGTAATTGATCTATCGACTAGCCTGGCCTCGGTTTATATAATGCACCAGAGGCCTAGGATAACAAGAGTCCTAGCCGAATATGCCAGTGGGGAGGAGTCCTTGTCTTGATCACCAAGTCTTGTGGAATCTTCCTTGTATGCGGCAGTTGTCCGAACTGGCCCATGAGTATACGACCATGGGGGTCCTCGGCCCAATCTAACTGATCGGGAGACGACGTGGTGAGTACCCCCTAGTCCAGGACACCGTCAATGGCCCAATGGAATAATAGGCCGTTAATGGGTATAAAGTGATACACGGTTCATTACGGGCCAGTTTCACCACAGGCCGTTAATGGGCCAAGAGTTACAAAGGTCCTCATATGGGCCAAAAGAAGTCATGGGCCACACATGGGCCAGAAGTTAAAATAGGCTGTATCATATTGGACGTCCCAGATGACGCTACTGGGCCTAATTCGTATACGGCGTAATGGGCCCTGGGTTAGCGGGCTATAAATGGGCTATATGCGAACAGGCCGTTAACAGGCTTTCCGTGGGCCGGCCCGCCACCTTTTGACCAAGTCAAACGGTCCGACCTTTTCACAGGAATGGGCTTCTGTTGGGCCGTGCCACGTGTCGTCGTATAATAGGCGCCTTCGGTCCAATGAGCGGATGACATCTGTCCCAACGGTGAGCCGACACGTGTTCCCTCCAGCCAATGATGATTTTACACGTGGAAAATCCGCATTGGTCGGGGCTGTTAACGGGTTATCGGATCCAAAACCCGACCCGATAGCTTAACGCGTTCCGTTACGGTGGATGCCACGTGTCGGTCACCCTTGACGAAAGCACTTCTATGATGTGCGATTTATCGTCATGGAAGTGGACACTTCCATGATGATAATTTTGGTAATGTCATGGAACACTTCTACGACAGCACAGGTATGACTATCTTGATTCTATCATAAATTTGTCATGGTTGTACATGCATGACAAAAAATGTGACCTACTGTGACAAACACGTATCATCATGTAAGTGTATTTTTTTTGTAGTGCTCGTGGGCCCCTCGTTGCTCCCCTGACAGACTTCCTTCGCCTATATATATCTACGTACCCCGAAAACATCCAGGGGCACCACGAAACCCTATATCCACCGCCGCAACCTTCTGTACCCGTGCATCTTGGAGCCTTTTCCGGCGCTCCACCGGTGGGGGAATCGATCATGGAGGGCTTCTACATCAACACCATAGCCTCTCTGATGAGTTGTGTGTAGTTTACCACAGACCTTCGGGTCCATAGTTATTACCTAGATGGCTTCTTCTCTCTCTTTGAATCTCAATACAAAGTTCTCCTCCATCTTCTTGGAGATCTATTTGATGCAACTCTTTTGCGCTGTGTTTGTCGAGATTCGATGATTTGTGGGTTTATGATCAATTTTATCTATGAGAAATATTTGAATCTCGTCTGAATTATTTTATGTATGATTGGTTATCTTTGCAAGTCTCTTCAAATTATCAGTTTCGTTTGGCCGACTAGATTGATCTTTCTTGCAATGGGAGAAGTGCTTAGCTTTGGGGTTAATATTGCGGTGTCCTTTCCCAGTGATAGCAGGGGCAGTAAGGCACATATTATATTGTTGCCATCGAGGATAAAAAGTAGGGTTTATATCATATTGCTTGAGTTTATCCCTCTACATCATGTCATCTTGCTTAATTCGTTACTCTGTTCTTATGAACTTAGTACTCTAGATGCATGCTGGATAACAGTTGATGTGTGGAGTAATAGTAGTAGATGCAGGCAGGAGTCAGTCTACTTGTTGCCGACGTGATGCCTATATACATGATCATGCCTAGATATTCTCATAACTATGCACTTTGCTATCAATTGCTCAACAGTAATTTGTTCACCCACCGTAATACTTATGCTATCTTGAGAGAAGCCACTAGTGAAACCTATGCCCCCCGGGTCTATTTTCCATCATATAAGTTTCCGATCTACTTTATTTTGCAATCTTTACTTTTCAATCTATATCATAAAAATACCAAAAATATTTATCTTATCTTATTATCTCTATCAGATCTCACTTTCCCAAGTGGTCGTGAAGGGATTGACAACCCCTTTATCGCGTTGGTTGCGAGGTTCTTGTTTGTTTGTGTAGGTACGAGGGACTTGCGTGTAGCCTCCTACTGGATTGATACCTTGGTTCTCAAAAAATGAGGGAAATATTTATGCTACTTTGCTGCATCACCCTTTCCTCTTCAAGGGAAAACCAACGCAATGCTCAAGAGGTAGCAAGAAGGATTTCTGGCACCGTTGTCGGGGAGGTCTTCGCACAAGTCAAGACATACCAAGTACCCATCACAAACTCTTCTCCCTCACATTACATTATTTCCATTTGCCTCTCGTTTTCCTCGCCCCCACTTCACCCTTGCTGTTTTATTCGCCCTCTCTTTCCCATTCGCCTCTTTTTCGCTTGCCTCTTGTGTGCTTGTGTGTTGGATTGCTTGTCACGATGGCTCAAGATAATACTAAATTGTGTGACTTTTCCAATACCAATAATAATGATTTCCTTAGCACTCCGATTGCTCCTCTTACTGATGCTGAATCTTGTGATATTAATGCTGCTTTGTTGAATCTTGTCTTGAAAGATCAATTCTATGGCCTTCCTAGTGAAGATGTCGCTACCCATCTAAACAACTTTGTTGATTTGTGTGATATGCAAAAGAAGAAAGACATGGATAATGATATTGTTAAATTGAAGTTATTTCCATTTTCACTTAGAGATCATGCTAAAACTTGGTTTTCGTCTTTGCCTAAAAATATTATTGATTCTTGGAATAAGTGCAAAGATGCTTTTATCTCTAAGTATTTTCCTCCCGCTAAGATCATCTCCCTTAGAAACGATATTATGAATTTTAAGAAACTTGATCATGAGCATGTTGCACAATCTTGGGAGAGGATGAAATTAATGATTCGTAATTTCCCTACTCATGGATTAAATTTATGGATGATCATACAAAAAATTTATGCCGGATTGAATTTTTCTTCTAGAAATCTTTTAGATTCGGCCGCAGGAGGCACTTTTATGGAAATCACTTTAGGAGAAGCTACTAAACTCCTAGATAATACTATGGTTAATTGTTCTCAATGGCACACCAAAAGATCTACTAGTAAAAAAGTTCATGCGATAGAAGAAATTAATGTTTTGAGTGGAAAGATGGATGAACTTATGAAATTGTTTGCTAATAAGAGTGCTCCTATTGTTCCTAATGATATTCTTTTGTCTACTTTGATTGAGAATAATAATGAATCTATGGATGTGAATTTTGTTGGTAGGAACAATTTTGGTAACAATGCTTATGGAGGAAACTTTAATCCTAGGCCGTTTCCTAGTAATTCCTCTAATAATTATGGTAATTCCTACAATAACTCTTATGGAAATTTTAATAAGACGCCCTCTGATTTTGAGTCTAGTGTTAAAGAATTTATGATTTCTCAAAAGAATTTCAATGCTTTGCTTGAAGAAAAATTGCCTAAGATTGATGAATTGGCTAGGAACATGGATAGAATTTCTCTTGATGTTGATTCTTTGAAACTTATATATATTCCACATAAGCATGATAACAATGAGTCTCTCAAAGCAATGATAATTTCCATTGATGAGTGCAAAGAAAGAACCGCTAGAATGCGTGCTAAGAAAGATTGCTTTGTGAGAGTGTGTTCTTCTAGTTTTCATGATAATAATGATGAAGATCTAAAAGTGATTGATGTGTCCCCTTTTAAATCTTTGTTTTTCAATATGAATCTTGATAATGATGGGACTGGAGATGAGTCAACTTTAGTTAAAAGGTGTCCCAATGATTCAGAGTTTTTAGATCTTGATGCAAAATTTGGTAAAAGTAGGATTGGAGTGGTCAAAACTTTACATAGCAATGAACCCACTATTTTGGATCTCAAGGAATTTAATTATGATAATTGTTCTTTAATAGATTGTATTTCCTTGTTGCAATCCGTGTTAAATTCTCCTCATGCTTATAGTCAAAATAAAGCTTTTACCAAACATATTGTTGATGCTTTAATGCAATCTTATGAAGAAAAACTTGAATTGCAAGTTTCTATCCCTTGAAAACTTTATGATGAGTGGGAACCTACTATTAAAATTAAAATTAAAGATCATGAATACTATGCTTTGTGTGATTTGGGTGCTAGTGTTTCCATGATTCCAGAAACTTTATGTGATGTGCTAGGTTTCCGTGATTTTGATTATTGCTCTTTAAACTTGCACCTTGCGGATTTCACCATTAAGAAACCTATGGGAAGGATTAATGATGTTCTTATTGTTGCAAATAGGAATTATGTACCCGTAGATTTTATTGTTCTTGATATAGATTGCTATCTTTCATGTCCTATAATTCTTGGTAGACCTTTCCTTAGAACGATTGGTGCAATTACTGATATGAAAGAAGAAAATATTAGATTCCAATTTCCATTAAGGAAAGCATGGAACACTTTCCTAGGAAGAAAATCAAATTACCTTATGAATCTATTATGAGAGCCACTTATGAGTTGAATACCAAAGATGGCAATACTTAGATCTATTCTCGCTTTTATGCCTAGCTAGGGGCGTTAAACGATATCACTTGTTGGGAGGCAACCCAATTTTATTTTTGTTCTTTACTTATTGCTCCTGTTTAGTATTAAATAATTTATCTAGCCTCTGTTTAGATGTGGTTTTATGTTTTAATTAGTGTTTTTGCCAAGTAGAACCTATAGGATAACCTATGGTGAAAGTCAATTTGATCTTGCTGAAAAACAAAAACTTTTGCGCGCACGAGAATAATTTTAATAAATCGTGCTTTTTAGTTGATTCGTTTTGCAGTAGATTAATAGAAAATTTTCCTAGGACTTCCTATTTTTGTAGGATTTTTAGATTTCACTAAGTATTCTAAAGTTACAGATTGCTACAGACTGTTCTGTTTTTGAGAGATTCTGTTTTTCGTGTGTTGTTTGCTTATTTTGATGAATCTATGGCTAGTATCGGGGGTATGAACCATAGACAAGTTGGAATACAGTAGGTTTAACACCAATACAAATAAATAATGAGTTCATTATAGTACCTTAAAGTGGTGGTTTGCTTTCTTGCACTAACGGAGCTCATGAGATTTTCTGTTGAGTTTTGTGTTGTGAAGTTTTCAAGTTTTGGGTAAAGATTTGATGGATTATGGAATAAGGAGTGGCAAGAGCCTAAGCTTGGGGATGCCCAAGGCACCCCAAGGTTGATTCAAGGACAGCCAAAAGCCTAAGCTTGGGGATGCCCAAGGCGCCCCAAGGTTGATTCAAGGACAACCAAAAGCCTAAGCTTGGGGATGCCTCGGAAGGCATCCCCTCTTTCGTCTTCGTCCATCGGTAACTTTACTTGGAGCTATATTTTTATTCACCACATGATATGTGTTTTGCTTGGAGCGTCTTCTATGATTTGAGTATTTGATTTTTTTAGTTTACCACAATCATCCTTGTTGTACACACCTTTTGGGAGAGACACACATGAATCGGAATTTATTAGAATACTCTATGTGCTTCATTTATATCTTTTGAGCTAGATAATTTTGCTCTAGTGCTTCACTTATATGTTTTTAGAGCACGACAGTGGTTTTATTTTGTAGAAATTATTGATCTCTCATGATTCACTTATATTATTTTGAGAGTCTTTTAGAACAGGATGGTATTTGCTTTGGTTATAAAATTAGTCCTAATATGATGGGCATCCAAGTTGGGTATAATAAAAACTATCATATAAAGTGCATGAAACACTGTGATCAATTTGATACTTGATAATTGTTTTTGAGATATAAAGGTGGTAATCTTAGAGTCATGCTAGTTGGGTGATTATGAAATTGAGAAATACTTGTGTTAAAGTTGACAAGTCCCGTAGCATGCTCATATGGTAAAAGTTGTGTAACAAATTTGTTGCATGGGGTGTTCTTTTGATTGCCTTCCTTATGTGTGGAGGTCGGGATCGCACGATGGTTAACTCCTACCAATCCTTCCCTTAGGAGAATTCATAGTAGTACTTTGCTTCGAGGTCTAGTAAACTTCGGCAATAAGTATATGAGTTCTTTATGACTAATGTGAGTCCATGGATTATACACACTCTTACCCTTCCATCATTGCTAGCCTCTACGGTACCGTGCATTGCACTTTCTCACCTTGAAAGTGTTGGGTTCTCCGGTAGGGTGCGTAGAATGCAAATTAAAATTTTCCTATGCACAGAACATCCAGGAGCATGCTACGGGAGATGGATCACAATTCGTTACCACTAGACGCGCAGTGCCGTGCAGCGGAAGAAGAGTTGGGGCAGCGCGTTCGCGTGGATCCTCTACTCCTCGTTCTGATCTCGCTCGAACAGCCGATCGTCCGATCCCACGTATGAGTTCGCCGGAGCGGCGCAAGTGCACCGCCTCTAACGGTATCCGCGCGTGCAGGAGGAACACTGTGCGGCGGACTGCTAGGTCCGATCACACAGTCGGCGGCGAGTGGAGGTGGCTATTCGCAACACATGCAAACCCTAGTCGCAGCGCCAAAGCGATCAACCACATTAGTGTGCCGCACCTCCACTTTATGTAGGCGTCAGTCCCGGGCTCAACACTTGGGCCTCGCACGGGCCCTAAAGCCCAAAGTCTACTCGGTCACGTTCCTAGTCCAGTTCGGATCAAATCCGACCAGTGTCCTACGAACCGACGTCATAGGTTCCTTCCCTTAAGCGCGCGACCCCTTAGGTTCAAGCCGGCTTGGTCACAGTTCGGATCACCTCCGACCTGCACGGTTGGTAGCGGCCTCTAGCAAGGCGTGTCGGCCACCAAGCAGACTATGAAGCTCGTTAGGCGAACCTGTACAACGTGTCACACTTCTATTCCCTTTGCTGCACGTTATATGTTATTGGGCTCAAGGCGAGACTGTCAGCCTTGTGCTAGCCCGACCTCTTTCTCGTTCCAGTGATACCGACCACAAACTGGATTATCTCATAATCCTTGCCGCATGGCCATGCTTATCCTGGTCAGATCACACGAGGGCCCAGAGTATATCTCTCCGATCGGAGGGCAATCCCATCTTGCTCGACCATGTCTCGCAGCATGGGGTGGACAAACCCAAACCTACCTTTGTAACTACCCGATCCACGGAGTAGCGTTTGGTCGGCCCAAAGCAAGTATGTCACCATCCCGAGTACATGCTTCATCTCAGGTCTTAGGACATAGAACGTATGTTGTACTAGAGACACACAAATGACATATCGCTGCGTCTCATAGTTGGGTCTGTCCGACTCGGACCTTATCTCGACTTCGGATCCGACTACGTCGAATCGACCAGACCTTTCCAAGTCCATATTATCCGGTTAGCATCCAATGCTCCATGGCTAGTGAGACCAAGCCATCGACCGTGTCATATGCTAGTCTAGTCGGCTGGCGTCCACACAGCCCTTTCGACTAGGGACCTTTTAGGACAGTCATCATACAATGCATAGTCCCACAAACAAGTCACGTTACTTGCTGATACACATCATTGATAATGTCCAAGGACTATCTTTATTCATAAACACATAGGAAATATCATCATACATGATTGCCTCTAGGGCATATCTCCAACAGTCTCCCACTTGCACTAGAGTCAATCAAATAGACATCGAATGCCCATAGCTCTAACGTGCCCCTCATGCTTGGGTTGTGGAAGTGGCTTAGTCAACGGATCTGCAACATTTGCATCTGTGTGAATCTTGCATAACTCTACATCACCATTCTTTACGATCTTTCGTATCAGGTGATATTTCCGGTCTATGTGTCCGACCTTGTGGTGATTCCTTGGCTCCTTGGCTTGTGCGATGGCACCAGAATTATCACAATAAAGGTCCAACGGTTTCACCGAGGCTAGGAAAATACCAAGATCATCCAGAAAATGCCGGATCCAAACACCTTCCTTTGCAGCTTCACAAGCCGCAATGTATTTGGCTTTTGTGGTAGAATCGGCCACCGTATCCTGCTTGGAACTCATCCAGTGCACTGCTCCTCCATTCAGGACGTACACGAATCCGGACTGTGATCGACAATCATCTTTGTTGGTTTGGAAACTAGCATCGACGTAACCCCTTACGACGAGCTCTTTCTCACCTCCATAAACTAGGAACATCTCTTTAGTCCTTTTTCAGGTACTTCAAAATAGTCTTTACCGCTGCCCAGTGACTCTCACCTGGGTTGGCCTGGTACCTACTTGTTAGGCTTATTGCAAAAGCAACATCAGGCCTTGTACATATCATGGCATACATGATGGATCCGATTGCCGAGGCATACGGAATCCTACTCATCCTGCTTCGCTCATCAGATGTCGAAGGACTCTGAGTCTCACTTAGCCTTATACCATGTGAGAGCGGCAAGAACTCTTTCTTCGCCTCACTCATGTTGAACCGCTTCAACACTTTATCTATGTACGTGCTCTGGCTTAAGCCGAGCAGCCTCCTCGATCTATCTCTCTAGATCTTAATGCCTAAAATATAGACTGCCTCACCAAGATCCTTCATCGAAAACTTGCCATTCAATGATCCCTTGACCGAGTTTAGCATCGAAACATCATTTCCGATCAGTAGTATGTCGTCCACATACAAGATCAAAAACACTATTGAGCTCCCACTTAACTTCTTGTATAAACAAGAGTCCTCTTCGCTTTTGATGAAACCGAGACCAGTGACGACCTCATCAAAACGAATGTTCCAACTCCGAGATGCTTGCTTCAACCCATAAATGGATCTCTTGAGCTTGCATACCTTACTAGTGCTAGTCGAATCGACAAAACCCTCGGGTTGTATCATATACACGTCCTCGGTTAAATTTCCGTGAAGGAAAGCCGGTTTGACATCCATCTGCCATATCTCGTAATCGAAATATGCAGCTATAGCTAGTATGATCCTCACCGATTTCAGCATCGCTACCGCGTGAGTAAGTCTCATCGTAGTCAATTCCTTGAACTTGTCCATAACCTTTAGCGACAAGCCGAGCTTTGTGGATCTGAACATTTCCATCCACATCGGTTTTCTTCTTAAAGACCCATTTGCAACCAATGGCGATACGCCAGTGGCGGATCAACCAAGTCCTGACTTGATTGTCATCCATGGACTTTAACGGATCTCATGGCCTCCAGCCATGCCTCGAATCTGGGCTCACCATCGCTTCCGCATATGTGGCCGGCTCGTCACTTTCTAGCAACAATACATCACACACTCTGCGCAATCTTTCCGACCTCCGTGGTTCCGGTGCCGCTTGCACTACAGGTTCCCTGACTGACTCCGGTATGATCTCATCACCAGCAGAGCCGTCCCCGAGTGGTCCTCGATTTTCTTAGAGTCTAACCGTCCTCCCACTGGCCTCCCGACTGAGAAACTCTTTCTCAAGGAAAACCCCGTTCCGAGCAACAAACACTTTGTTCTCTTCCCGGTTGTAGAAGCTATATCCCAAGGTTTCCCTCGGATATCCCACGAATATGCATTTATCCGACTTAGGTGTAAGCTTGTCTGACATAAGTCGCTTGAAAAATGCTTCACAACCCCAAATCTTTAGAAAAGACAAACTGGGACTCTTCCCGGTCCACATCTCATGTGGTGTCTTGTCTACGGATTTTGATGGTACCCTATTAAGTGTGAAAGCTGCAGTTTCTAGAGCGTATCCTCAAAATGACAAGGGTAAATCCGATTTGCTCATCATAGACCGGACCATGTCCAACAAGGTCCTATTCCTCCGTTCCGACACGCCGTTTCTCTGTGGCGTACCCGGAGGTGTGAGCTGAGGTACTATACCTTGACTTTTCAGATGATCATCAAACTCCTGGCTCATGTACTCACCTCCACGATCAGATCGCAGAAGCTTTATAGTCTTGCCGAGCTGATTCTCAACCTCGCTCAAACTCTTTGAACTTTTCAAAGTCTCCGACTTTTGCCTCATCAAATAGATATATCCATATCTACTCAAGTCGCCGGTAAAAGTCAATGGCATCGATAGCCACCTCGGCAGTTGTGCTCATTGGACCACACACATCACGTGTATAAGCTCCAACAGCTCGGACGCCCTCTCGCAACTCTTTGCGAAAGGAGACTTAGTCATCTTGCCGAGCAAGCATGATTCACATGTCTCGAACGACCCAAAGTCGGACGAAGTTAGGAGCCCATCATCATGGAGCTTCTTCATGTGTTTCAGACTAATGTGTCCAAGCTGGCAATGCCAGAAGTATGTCGGATTTATCTCATTAAGCTTATGCCTCTTGACATTCACATTATAGACCGGTTCCTGTTCTAGATTCAATATAAATAGCCCATCAACAATGGGTGCATAGCCCTGGAACATACCATTCAAAAATATCGAACAACCATTGTCCTTAAAATTGAATTCATAACCTTGACTCATCAAACATGAGGCAGAAATAATGTTCCGACAAAGTGCAGGAATGTAATAACAATTATTCAATTCCATGATGAATCCGGAAGGAAGCTGGAGCTGCATCGTGCCGACTTCCAACGCAGCAACTCTTGCTTTGTTGCCGACCCTGATGTCAATTTCCCCTTGTGCCACACGCCTAGTTCTTACCAGCCCCTGCATCGAGTTGCAAATATGAACAACCGATCCGTATCAAATACCCAAGAGCAACTAGGTATGTCAGCAAGGTAAATGTCTATAACATATGCAACAAGTGTACCTTTGCCTGAAGAAGCATTTCCGGCCTTCTTGCCATGCTCTGCAAGCCACTTGCTAAAGTTCCTCTTCCAGTTACCGGTCTCCTTGCAGTGAAAGCAAAAGGTCTTCGAGTCCGGTCCAGACTTCGGTGCAGCGGCAGAGGTTACCGTCTCCGTGCCTTTTGCCTTAGCCTTTTTCTTGGACCAACTCTTCTTGAACTTAGCCGATTTCTGCACCTTCAACACTTGATGCGTGCCTTTCTTAATATCCTGCTCTGCCACTTTGAGCATCCCATGCAATTCAGTGAGCTTCTTATCCATGCCATGCATATGATAGTTCGAGATGAACATCCCATAGCTGGGCGGAAGAGAACCCAGAACAGCATCAGTAGCCAGCTCATCCAAGAGCGGGAAGCCCCAACGATCCAAAGCTTGCACATATCTGATCATCTTGATCACATGTGGGCTCAGTGGATCACCTTCCTTCAGCTTGCAATCCATCAAGGATCGCCAGACGTTGTACCTTTCGGTCCTAGCCTATGTCTGAAACATGCTCTTGAGACTCTCGATCATATCGTAATCCTCAACATTTTTGAAATGATGTTGCAAATCGGGCTCCATACAAGCCAGCATCAGAAATCTCATCTCCGTTGATTCATCAACGAGTTTCTTGTAGGCATTCTTAGCTGTGGCACTAGCATTATCGGCAGGTTCCTTTGGAATTGGATCCTCTAGAACATGTTCCTTTTTATCGTGCTTGAGAATTATTCTCAAATTTCTATACCAGGTGGTAAAGTTTGTTCCATTCAGTTTATCCTTTTCTAGAATTGATTTCAATGCAATGTTGTGACACTCAAAAAAAATTTGTTTTGGTTTTTAACAAAAACTTGGTTGGTTTTGAAGGAGGTCATTTAAACCCTTCCAAAAAAAATCTCTTTCTCTCAAGAATTTTCCCTTTGACAAAAGATTTTATTTTGGCACCTTCTTCAACTCTGGTGTTGGTTATTAAAAACCTTTCTTCTGATTCTCCCCTTCTCAAATTTATATTTGGGATTTGTTTTCTTTTTAAAAGAAAAACCCTAGGAGTTTTGGTTCTTCTATTATTTAAACAAAAAACCACCCATGGTTTTATCTTGCCTCTTGTGGTAAATCTTCCCAAAACACCTCCTTCCCCTTTGGGACAATCCAAATATTCTGTCCCAACAAGTCCAACTCATTTTTGGATTTTATTTCATTTAATTCTTTCCCCCAAAACAATTCTGTCCATTATTTTGAGCCTATGTGATTTGCAAAGCAAGTACCTAATTGCCTTTGAACTTTGCTCTCAAACTAACTTCTCTGGATAGTCCCTAGCACCCACAACCTAGAACCATCAAGATCCACTCTTCTTCTTTTCAAAATTTTCAAGTTTCAGCTTCTACAAGTTTGGACCAGATTTGTCAAATTTCATGAAATTCATATCTCCTCTTCTCCAAAAATTCCACCAAAATTCAGGCAACCCCCAGTTGCAATGAGAGGCCACTCCACCAAAAATCAGCTCAAGGAAAAATCCCCACATACCAAAATCATTCTGTCAAACACCTGGCCTGCACTGTTACTTTGCACTTTCAGAGAGATTCAGAGTTTCAGTAAGTTCAGTGTCGTCAGGGTTCAGTCACCTGTCAACAGTGCGCCCTGGTGCGTTGCGCACGGCCTCTCCTCCCTGGCCAGAGCGCCGCACGCCTCCTTGGGCGGGTGCAGGCGTCGGTGGCGGCGAGGTCAGCGAGGGCCCGAGCCAGCTCGCCACACCACACGTCGCCGCCCATCGTTCCCTGGCCCTCCGCGTGGTTCATGCACGCCAAGACACACCCAGGCACTGTCGCTGCGTGGCGGCAAGCACAGGCGCGCCCTCTGCCGACGGGCAGACGCGCCACCCTGCTCCATCGAAACCCACTCAAAGCTCCTAAGCCAAGTCCGTTGAAGCGTCTGAATGGAACCAAGGCCTCCACGATGACGCCAACCCCTAAACCTCCCCGACCAAGCTCTGCGCCGCCGTAACCTTCACCGGAGAACTCCGTTCACGGCCACCGCCTCGGACCGCCTATAAAAAGGGGCCCCGAGCTCGCCCTCAAGCACGCACCACCTCTGCACCTCACCAATACCCCGCCAGGCCACTAGGAGGACCTCGAGGAGGTCTCCTCCCCCAACTCCGGCCGCCCCGTTCCGCCTCGGCCACCACCTCGTTTCACTCCGGTGAGGCCGTCCCCGACACCCAAATCTCGTCGATAGCCTCGTCTAGCACCCAGTAAGCTAACCCCCGCTTCAATTTGGCCTTCGCAGCCATCCCCGACGAGATCACACTCCACCCGAGCCGCCGTCCGCCGGAGCAAGGGACGCCGTCGACGTGGTGCTCACCGGCGACCACCACCACCACCCACCGACGCGGAATGACGCACTGAGCATGGAGGTACCACCCGATTCTCCTGCCTCGCTGTGGATCACCGCTAGCGACCACCGCAGCTCTCGGGCGCCGACGAGCTCCGTCCCCTCGTTTGAACTTTCAAACTGACGGGTGGGACCGCCCACAAGATCTTTGTTCTTTTTTTTGAACCGTTTTCTGAAAGCGTATTCTGACAAATGCGCTTTCCAATCTGAATCGTTTTCTGAACTTTTCTGTTCTACCCCCTGAGTATTTTCTGTTTCATTACAGAAAGGTCCTTGGACCAAAACACTTATAACTTTTAAATAGAAAAGGCTTTTTGAGTTATTCTTTTCTGTCCTCTTCAAAATTTCGTCTAGGATTTTATCAGATTTATTTGAAAAATATTTGGAATATTTTCTTGAGCACCCCTTGGTATTTACGTTAGTGCATATATTTTTGTATACCGTAGATACCGAAGGAGGTGACAGAACCGCGAACTTCACCGAGCTAGGCCCCGACTACTCCGAACCAGGAAAGCATGTTTGAACTTTTGATATGATGAGTGTTTGGGCATGTTTGCATTAATTAGTATCATGGCATGTTCATGAGCATCTCGATGAAAGTTTTATCACGTAAAAAGTTGAGGCAAGTGAGTTTCGGAAATCCATGAGTTGTTGGAAACTAGTTGCATGGCCATGAGTTGGCATGAGAATGGGTAAGATGGCAGTGTTGTAGCACTCCAGTCTTTGGCCAGACCGTTGACCCAGTGTCAACATAAGTCAGCCCAGTTCCCGTCCGTCTCCCCTTTCGTACTACCACACGTTTTCCGCAAGGGATACGGCTTAGTAAGTTGCAAACCACTTTCTGGTACACACCAAATCGAGAGGTCGGGATGAGGGTTCCATGGCCCTGGATTAAAGCCTATCATCCGGTCAGGGGGCATGGGTGTTTCCGGTTGGGACCGAGAGGGGGGCACCCCTTAGAGCGCGCGTATATAAATGTGATCCCATGCTATTCGAGATTGTGATCTCCCGGTCACAAAGTTTTTCTCGAACGCTGTCTAGGGTGATTCCTGGCAACGTGAGGTAGGATGGGTGTGTACTGGTTAGCTGTGTTTTCTCCGAAATACCGTAAACGGAACTAGTCCCCCGTGACTACGAAAATCCGTTGGCTGTGGATAATTTAGTACAAACTCTGCAGAGTCAAAAATCCTTGAAATCATCTTATTCAGATCCAAGTGATGTGTTCATATTATCTTGTCAAATGTCAGTCCCGGAGACAAAAACTCCTGAGAACCACATGAGTGTTAAAGGTTTATTTCCTGTGGATGGACTAACTCGTTTACTGTCTTGTGATGAATATTTTCCGTGAGTACCATTTCTTGTAAAATGAAGTATAAGCCCTTTCTGCGATGTCGCTCAGACGTCCGACTGTGGCATTGTTATTTACTTGTTTTGATATAAGCCCTTTCTGCGATGTCGCTTAGACGTCCGACTATGGCACTGTTATTTACTTACTCTTGATATAAGCCCTTTCTGCGATGTCGCTCAGACGTCCGACTGTGGCACTGTTATTTACTTACTCTTGATATAAGCCCTTTCTGCGATGTCGCTCAGACATCCGGCTGCGGCATTGTTACTCGTTTACTTTTGATATAAGCCCTTTCTGCGATGTCGCTCAGACGTCCGACTGTGGCATTATTATTTACTTATCTCCGATACAAGCCCTTTCTGTGATGTCGCTCTGACGTCCGACTGTGGCACGCATGTCTTTTCTTTCAGTATAAGCCCTTTATGAGGTGTCGCTTAGACGCCTGACTGTGGCATGTTTTACTTATTTGTTCGCTCTTCGAGGTGTCGCTTCAGACACCCGATCGGTTTTTAGTTTATTCTCTTTGGGTTTTCGAGCGGACTACCACCGATTCCCTTTTTACTTAGTTTGCTATAGTAATTTGATTGCGCATTGTTAAATTACTCATGACGCATTCGTGCATACAGTTGTTATATCTTTTGTCGGAACTGTCTTGCGAGTACTTTCAAAGTACTCACCTGGCTTGTTGATTTGGCCAGATGCTGACGAAGGCGATCACATGGATGAAGAGTTCGATAGCGAGTCCGACGCCTAGAGGAATCCCAGTCAGTCTCGTGCGACCCCTGGATTAGTCACTGTGTTATATATGCTTCCGCTACCCAAATAAATTCACCGAGCCTCGCCTCGACGCTCGATGAGCCGCCAGTGCAGGAGTCATACCATCCACTCCACTGTGTTATTCCACTACTTTACCTCGAGTCAGTAGTATGCCACCACTCCACTGTGTCATATCCGCCAGTATGTATAATTATTGGCGTGCTTGTAATAAATTGTTGAGCAAGATCAGCTCGACCCTGTAATTTATTAAATGCTACTGGCTTATTGTATCAACGTTTTGTCTACCAGTGAGGAGGATTTTCCTCACACTGAAATTAATAGATCGGTTTCTCTATAAATATTTTTATTGGAAAACCGGTCATGACAACCTTGGTATCAGAGCCAGGTTGACTGTAGGAAGCCACTAGGTGCGATCGCTAATCGGTTATTAGCATATAGAGCTATTTCTAAATTTTACAAATGTAGTCAATTTCGACGATCAAGATAAATTTATGATTTGACCACTCAGGATTTTTGCCTACTTTTGTAGATGGCTGGCAACGACTGCGAGTCACAGATGTTCGCCAACATGCACTTTGGGTTCATCAAGCTTCTCTCCTTCATCGTCCAAGTCGCGATGGGGCCATCTGTGCGCCCCGTCTTCTCACTCTCTCAGCACAAGGTCAATGACCGTCTAACCATGCACCAGGCCGGGCTGCAATTCAAGGGAGGGAGAGTTGAGCGTTTCCGGTTCTTGGGGAGAGCCATGCCCACGGAGAAGCATGCACTGCAGATGGCCGCCCGTGAGGCGATAGCTCGTCTCAGGGATATCCTTCCTTTGATGAAGACTCATCGTTACCGCTACCTTCCATGTCACGTGCCATACACCTGACACTACGCGTTCTCTTGCCCCAGAGGAGAACGAGACGAAGCTTTTGAGATGCTTATCGAGTATCTCCGGGCTTTGGAGGCAGCCTTTGACAACCTGGTGGACGACTTTTTAGCTGCCCGCATGGACTCAGTCCATGGCTGTGCCGCCAACAGGAGGGAGCTCTTGCGCACCGCACCGCCACTGACTTTCGTCTCATCATCAGCATGTTCTGCTCCTACTGCTCTCGCTACTACTCGTCGCCTGCCTACCACGGAGGAGTTCAACCAATTCATTGCACCTTCTCCAGTTCGTTCTACACCACCCCTTGCGCCCGCTCATGTTCGAGTTGTCCCACATAGGGCACCTGCTCCACCAACTCAGCGCAGCACTTCACGTCTGGAGCCTATCTCCGAAGAGGAGGTTGAGTCCCCAGCCTCACTGCGCCTCACCCTTGGCAGGCCAAGGGAAATCCTTACCATCTCCGATTGAGTATGCTTAGCCGCCATGCGAAGTACCGACTTGTGCGATATGTTTATATGTACATAAGCTATGAGAAGTAGCTTGTTTGCGCATCATGTAGGAACTGGAGGAGTGCACTAGCCTAAATAACATGTCAGGAATATGTACGCATATCCTGAGTGATGTATTGTATAATTACTGCTTGCGTGTAAGATATGTAATGAGCAGTCCTTCTCCGTGCGCAAACGTTTATTCTCTTGAAAAAAATCTTGGAGCATTTGAGACTTCTTCCGTCTTCAAGAATTTATTGACTTTTGCGAATCAAATTTCTTTTCTTATGATTTTCACAAAATATGTCCACAAAGTGAACAATGTCTCGTCCTTGGACGCGCTCCATGCCAACTCTGCCAGAGCAAAATTGTGACACACAACCCAGCAACAATTTCACATAGGGGCAGTCAAGGCAACAGGACAGTGAAACAGCACTTTCCCAAATGTGCCGTCTTTATGAGCAAAGTCGGCAACAACATCAGGAAATGATGAACCAATTCATCAATATGGGAAATCACCGTGGGCAGTTTCAGCAGCAATCAAAGTTATCCGAGCTACAAAAGACGCGTCCCCAAACATTTTCTCACACTAACAAACCTCTTGAAGCCGAGTACTGGCTTCGAGACGTGGAAAGAAAATTAATTATTGCCCAGTGTTCAGATCTGGAGAAAGTATTGTATGCACCGCACTATCTCACTGGAGCAGCCGCATCGTGGTGGGAAAATTTCCTACACATGCACCCCAACAAAAATAATATAACATGGGAGGAGTTTAAAGAAGGTTTTCGTGGAGCACACATTCCTAAGAGTCTTATGAAGATCAAAAAGAGAGAATTTGATGACCTCAAGCAAAGGACAATGGCGATGTCAGAATACAACAGTCAGTTTACTCTGTTGTCTCGCTACGCCAACGAGGAGCGTATGTCGGAAAGCAAGAAGATGGAGAAATTCCTAGACGGTCTGACGCCCGCGCTTAAATGCCAACTGGTCGTGCACACCTTTCCAGATTTTAAGACGCTGGTGGATAAGGCCATTACCTTGGAGAATGAGAGACGCAGCTTAGAAGATTTCCGCAAGCGGAAGAGGGACCAGACTAATCATGCCCGCAACCACCGCAGCAAGACAGATGTTCAGAAAAACTGGACACCCAAACCCACGACAAACGTGTCACGCCCAATCAAGAATTTCCATGCAAGGGACAAGGAGTTCACATACCGCCCAGGCGTTACTTGCTACGATTGTGGAGAAGAAGGGCACTATGCCAAGCAGTGCCCCAAGCCAAGGAACTCGACCCCAAAGCCGAACAACGGAGGCAATAATTCGGTGCCAAAGCGCAACAATTTCAACCCAAATAACAACCACAGGAAGGGTCATCTGAACCACGTGACCAAAGAGGAAGCACAGAATGCCCCAGATATCGTACTCGCTACGTTTCCTGTCAACACAATACCTGCCATGGTTTTGTTTGATTCTGGAGCTTCTCACTCATTCATTTCGAAAAGTTTTGCCTTGCAAAATAATTTTTCGATGCTTCCCTTGGAAAAATCTATGATTGTCAAGTCCCCTGGAATTAAGCAAGTTACCCAGAGTTATTGCCAAGGTGTGGTTATTGAGTTTGAAGGGTTGAAGTTTCGCGCCAATCTTATTGTGTTGGAAAATAAAGGGCTGGATGTCATCCTAGGGATGGATTGGTTAACCACCAACAAAGGTTTTATTGATTGCTTCAACCGGACCGTGATTCTCACCCACCACCACGGGAAGACCATAAAAGTTTCAGCCAAGGAAAGAAAAATATCCCGGCAACCAAGATTGAACAAGGTGGATATTTCTGAATTGAGCAAGGTTCGATGGTGTGTGAATTTCAGACGTATTTCGAAGAACTACGGGCATGCCACCGGACCGAGAGATAGAATTCAGCATTGAGCTAGCACCGGAACCGCCCCATATACAAGAAACCATACAGAATGGCACCATCCGAATTGGTAGAACTGAAGAAGCAAATAAAAAATTCTTGGACAAAGGTTATATACGAGCCAGCTCCTCACCCTGGGGTTCACCAATTTTATTTGCCAAAAAGAAGGATGGAACCCTGAGATTGTGTATAGACTATCAAGCGCTTAACATGGTCACAATCAAGAACAAATATCCGATGCCACGGATAAATGATTTATTTGATCAGCTTGCTCAGGCCAAGGTGTTCTCAAAAATCGACTTGAGGTCGGGATGCCATCATTTAAAAGTACGAATAGAAGATATTCCCAAGACGGCATTCACCTCCAGATACAGATTGTATGAGTTCACCGTAATGCCATTCGGACTAACAAACGCCCCCGCATATTTTGTTCACCTCATGAACAAAGTATTTATGAAGTTTATGGACAAGTTTGTTGTGGTATTTATCGACGATATTCTGATATACTCCAAGACACCAGAAGAGCACGCTGAACATCTCCGAATTGTACTAGGGGAACTCAGGAAACATCAATTGTACGCTAAATTCACTAAGTGTGAATTTTGGCTAAGGCAAGTAGGTTTTCTGGGCCACGTACTGACCCAAGAAGGAATTGTCGTAGACCCGGAAAAAGTCAAGGCCGTACTTGGCTGGAAGCCACCAGCCAACGTAACGAACGTACGAAGTTTCTTGGGAATGGCAGGATACTACCGAAGATTTATTGAAGGTTTCTCCACCATAGAAAAGCCAATGATGCAGCTACTTAAGAAACACAAGAAGTTTGAATGGACGGAAGCTTGCGAGAAAAGTTTCCAAGAATAAAAAAGGAAATTAACGTCAGTACCAGTATTAATTGTGCCGGACATACACAAGAACTTTGAGGTGTATTGCGACGCATCCTGGAAAGGCCTCGGATGCGTGTTGATGCAAGAAGGCAAGGTAGTCGCATATGTCTCCAGACAACTTCACAAGCATGAGGAAAATTATCCTACTCATGACCTATAGTTAGCAGCAGTTATTCATGCACTCAAAGAATGGAGACACTTTTTACTTGGAAATCGTTGTGAAATATACACGGACCATAAGAGCCTCAAGTATATTTTCACACAACCGGAACTGAATTTACGGGAACGACGCTGGTTAGAATTAGTGAAGGATTATGACGTTGGAATCCACTACCATCCAGGAAAAGCAAATGTAGTGGCAGACGCTCTAAGCCGGAACCCTAGCCCAAACCACGACAGCCTGCCGAACGTGAGACCTGGATTTCGGCAGGAGTTTGCTAAGCTCAACTTGCTGGTAGTCACCGAAGGCAGCGTATCGAATTTAGAAATACAGCCTACCCTGATGGAAAAGATTAAGGAGGCTCAGCATGGACACCCCAGCATTGAAGGCATTAAACGAAAAGTGAGTTTAGGCAAGGCCTCAGAATTCATTATCGATGAACAAGGAATATTGTGGTGCGGAGATAGACTCTGCGTACCAAATATCAAGGACCTTAAACAGCAGATCTTAGCTGAAGGCCACACCGCCCCGTATTCAATCCATCCCGGAGGGACAAAAATGTACAAGGATATTCAGGAAAATTTTTGGTTGCACGGTCTAAAAAGGGACATAGCCACGTTCATCGCATGTTGTGACTCTTGTCAACACATCAAGGCCGAGCACCAGAAAGGCCGGACTTTTACAGCCAAATAAAATACCCGAGTGGAAATGGGACGAGATTGGAATGGATTTTATTGTTGGGCTACCTCGGTCACGGCACGGAAATAATGCCATTTGGGTCATCACTGATAGACTGACTAAAGTAGCACACTTCATCCCAGTAAAGATAACCCACACCACTAAGAAGCTTGCTAGGCTTTATCTTTCCCGTATCGTCTGCTTACATGGAGTCCCAAAGACAATAATATCAGACAGAGGCACTCAATTTATCTCCCGATTTTGGGATCACTTACACCAAGCTCTGGGAACTCAACTGGCGTTCAGTACCGCATACCACCCCAGACTGATGGACAAACTGAACGCGTAAACCAAATTCTAGAAGACATGCTAAGAGCCTGTCTCCTCACCTATGGGACCAGTTGGGAAGAAAGCTTACCATACGCAGAGTTCGCATACAACAACAGTTACCAAGCCATCCTGCAAATGGCACCATTTGAGGCTCTGTACGGGCGGAGATGTCGTACCCCGCTAAATTGGTCAGAAACCGGAGACAGCCATATCTTCGGCCTAGCCATGCTCAAGGAGGCTGAAGATAAAGTTAAGGTGATTAGGGATCGACTCAAGACAGCCCAAAGTCGACAGAAGAGTTATTACGATCAAAAACATCGGGGAGTCAGTTTTGAACCCGGTGAGTTTGTGTACCTACGAGTATCTCCTATGAGGGGCCTGCAACAATTCAAGATTAAAGGGAAGCTAGCACCAAGATTCATCGGACCATTCTGCATAGTGGCACGGAAAGGCACGGTAGCCTACCAGCTAGACTTACCCGAAGATTTATCCGACGTCCACGACGTGTTCCACGTCTCGCAGTTGAGAAAGTGTGTGAGCAACCTAGAGAAGCAAGTATCCCATGAAAACATTGACGTGCAGCCAGACCTCACATATCGGGAACATCCAATAAAAATCTTGGAGGAGTCTGAAAGGAGGACCCGACAGAAAACCATCAAATTTTTCAGAGTTCAGTGGAGCAACCACACCGAGAGTGAAGCCACTTGGGAAAGAGAGGATTTTCTTCGGACAAAGCACCCACATTTATTTGAGGATCAGCTGAAATCTCGGGGACGAGATTTTTCCTAAGGGGGTAGGTGTTGTGACACTCAAAAAAAAGTTGTTTTGGTTTTTAACAAAAACTTGGTTGGTTTTGAAGGAGGTCATTTAAACCCTTCCAAAAAAAATCTCTTTCTCTCAAGAATTTTCCCTTTGACAAAAGATTTTATTTTGGCACCTTCTTCAACTCTGGTGTTGGTTATTAAAAACCTTTCTTTTGATTCTCCCCTTCTCAAATTTATTTTTGGGATTTGTTTTCTTTTTAAAAGAAAAACCCTAGGAGTTTTGGTTCTTCTATTATTTAAACAAAAGACCACCCATGGTTTTATCTTGCCTCTTGTGGTAAATCTTCCCAAAACCCCTCCTTCCCCTTTGGGACAATCCAAATATTCTATCCCAACAAGTCCAACTCATTTTTGGATTTTATTTCATTTAATTCTTTCCCCAAAACAATTCTGTCCATTATTTTGAGCCTAGGTGATTTGCAAAGCAAGTACCTAATTGCCTTTGAACTTTGCTCTCAAACTAACTTCTCTGGATAGTCCCTAGCACCCACAACCTAGAACCATCAAGATCCACTCTTCTTCTTTTCAAAATTTTCAAGTTTTAGCTTCTACATGTTTGGACCAGATTTGTCAAATTTGATGAAATTCATATCTCCTCTTCTCCAAAAATTCCACCAAAATTCAGGGAACCCCCAGTTGCAATGAGAGGCCAGTCTACCAAAAATCAGCTCAAGGAAAAATCCCCACATACCAAAATCATTCTGTCAAACACCTGGCCTGCACTGTTACTTTGCACTTTGTCGGTGTACTAGAGTAGGGGTACCCTAGTACCCCGAACTCGTGCACGGACAGTTGCAGCACCCCACGGCCGGGCCGGCCTGATGGCCGCCAAGATCCACAGCGGCTCCCTTGGAGCCATTCAGGAACAAAGCAGTCAAGACCCCGGCAAGAGGAGCTTGCCGGGAAGGCCACTCAGGACACAAAGGAAACAAGGCCCCGGCAAGAGGAGCTTGCCGGGAAGGTTTGGCGGGCGCTGAACCCCCAAGCGCGACAAGGTTCCCTCCGTGGCAAGGCGCTTGCCGGGGCGGGCGACCTCTCTTCATCTCCGCTCCAGCTCACCCGCCAACGTGTCACCACGGGGCTCTCCCAAGGACGCGTGTCGGCGGGCTGCGCAGCCAGCGGAGAGTAGCGACAGCAGCGTGACAAGCCACCATCATGGCGAGCGGAGGCGCACTTAACGCAGTCCTGTTATAATTGTTCGAGGCGATCGAGGCGGGCATTGATGACTCTTGTCCCTTGCCGTCAGAGTTAGGTATAGGTTACTGTATATTGTACATAGCGGTGTACCAACCTAGGTTATTACCATTGTAACCTTGTCTACTTGCCATATGTGGTAACCCCTTGAGCCAATCAAAGGAGGGCCGGGGGCAACGTAGAAAGGGTTCGATTTGGCTGGGTTTCTAGTCTAGCTCCAGCTTAGTTCATCACACTCAAGCTAGGTTTTGTAGCTCGCATCGCTCCCTAGATGGAACACCAGATAATCCACAAAGCAGCAGTAGGAGTATTATCTCTCCGGAGAGCTCCGAAGCAGGGTAAAAAACCCTCTCGTGCGCACCGCCTCGACCCACTCTTTGTGCGGTCTCCGCCCCCCTCCGAACCACAAAGGGACCCAGGTCCCGTAGGTGCTCGTGGGGCACGACCAGCTCTTCACCCCCGACATCTTTGGCGCGCCAGGTAGGGGGCGTCGAGGCTGTGTGAACCCGGTCCGGCAGTCACACTAGCAACTCCATCGACGTCTTAAATCGACATGGCGCCGAAGAAGAAGCTTCGGCAGCAGCTGAGCCGTCGCGTCGAACCCACCACCACCGGAGCTGCCAGCGGTGGGGAAACGCAGCGAAGGACGGCGTCATCGAAGGAGCCCACGATGCCGCCAGGTCCAAGGACAACTTCGGCGCTGGGCGTCGGCGTCCGAAGTTCTGCACCGCGTCCTTCGCAGGAGGCGGGATGAACAGCGCCATGATACCAGCGGCACCATACTCTCATTGGATCAAGGCCAAGCGGAGGATCCGAGGCCCTCGGGACCCGCATGCGCCTCAGCATGCCGACGAGTGGGGTACGGACCCTAGGGCGGGATGCTGCTCCTCCTAACTTGGTTAGGAGTCCGAGCATATCCCGTTCTTCGCTCCGTACGCCCTTGCCGCCAACCACACCAGCGGAAGCCTTGGCAAGAGCTCAACTGCTCCTAGATTACCCTCCAACGGCCGATAAGGTCGACAAATGGAGGGCCACAATTCAGAGTCTCATCAGTTTAGCCAGCGGCGCGCCCCACGGCAACCAAGTGCTTCACAGCCGCGACGGGCGACAAAGCGCGAGCCGATGGCGGCAGACTTGCGTGGGTGCACCACCGTACACTCCCCTTCGAAGGCCAAGATCGCCGACTCGCGGATCCACCTCGACAGCGACTCCACGGCGTCGTCGGATCCACGAGCTCGTCGCGACCAACGCCAAGTTCTTCGGGAGCGGCAAGAAGAGGACGCTCGAACCCGAATCGAGTGCCGAAGAGAAGCGCGCCGTCAATCTGACCAACGCGCCGGGCCCACCGTCGATATGCATGCGCCAGGGGAACCAGGCGACTTACCGTATGCGGTAGGTTGCCCTGCGTTCACTCGTGAGCTGCGGCAAGTCCGGTGGCCCGACAAGAAGAACTTCAAACCAGATGTGCCGGAGAAGTACGACGGCAGGACACATCCATCGGAGTTCCTCAGCATATACACCATCGCGATGCAGGCTGCGGGGGGACGAGACGACAAGATCCTCGCCAACTACTTCCCCTTGGTGCTCAAGACAAACGTCAGATCTTGGCTCATGCACTTGCCGGATGGCTCTATTTCTTCTTGGGCAGATTTGTGCCACCAGTTTGTTGGCGCCTTCACAGGCGGCCACAAGCCTCACGGCCAGGAGAGTGATCTCCACCTACTTGCCCAGAAGGAGGGGGAGTCTCTGCGCAAGTTCATCCAGAGATTCAGTCGAGTGCACTATAACATCCCAGACGTCCACCCTGCCGCAGTGATTAGTGCATTCCATCAGAATGTGCGAAATCGCAGGATGAGGGAGGAGATGGCGATGTGCAAAGTGAAAGACGTCAGCGAGCTCTACGCCCTGGCCGACAAGTGTGCACGCGCTGAAGAAGGAAGAAGGCTCCCAGGAGAGAGTGTGGGAGCAGAGTCGGCGGTGATGAGGGACCGCCCGGCAAGGAGTAGCCGGCGGCGGAACAACAGGAGGAAGAAAAACCAAGAAGTACTAGTTGTCGAGCAGTCCGGCAAGGATGGTGCCGCCAACTAAGCCAAGGCCGGTGGCTCCAGCAAGGAGGTTGCCGTTGACACCGACCGCCAAGCTGTGGCGGCCGCCGACAAGCCTGGCAGCTCCAACAAGCAGTACTGTAAAATTCACGGCACTAAGGGCCATGATCTCCAGAGCTACAAGAAAGTCGAGCAGCTTGTTGAGCTACAGAAAGCTGAATACGAGCGGCGAGACAAAGAGAAAGCCCAAGAAGGTGCAGGTGCGGCAAGTAAGAAGAGACCCGGCCGGGGAGGACGCCGCGGCAAGGCCAAGCAGCGGCAAGGAGACAGACCTCCCGTGGCGCGAAAGAAGAAGATGAAGATGAAGATGACGAGGACTATGAAGATGATGAAGCTGATGAGCAGGAGTTTCAAAAGGCAATAGAGGTCCTTTTGCGCCGACGGTGGTGCGTCTCGCACACCTCACACCGCCAACTAAAGCAATGGATGCGTGAGGTCAATGCTGCAGAACCATCCATAGAGTCACGCAAACCTACGAAGTGGTCCAAGACGCCCATCATCTTTGACATTGAGGATCACCCGATCGCATCACTGCGGTCGGGTGCTTGCCGATGTTGGTCTCACCAACCATCCGCAACCTCAAGGTCACAAAGATGCTGGTTGACGGCGGGCCGACCTGAATTTGATCTCCTCCACGGTGCTCCGTAAACTTCAAATCCACGACAATGAGCTCAAGAAACTGGTACTTTCAAGGAATCAACCCAGGAAGGAGCAAGCCCAAGGGGAAGATCACACTGCCGGTAACCTTCGGCAGTGAGCTCAACTTCAGAACTGAGAGGGTCATGTTCGACGTCGCCGATTTCCCATTGCCCTACAATGGCATACTTGGCTGTCCGGCACTCGCCAAGTTCATGGCCGCCTCTCACTATGCATACAACCTACTCAAGATGCCCGGCCCGATAAGTGTCATTTCTGTCCACGGTGACAAGAAGGATGCACTTATCTGCGCCGACAAGATTTACTGGGATGCAGCAGCCGCCACAGATAGCAAACCACTTACCGCTGGAGCTCCCGGGGCGAAGAAGAAGACCACCAGGCCCGGCAAGAGCTCTGTTGCCCACTCCGGCAAGCGCACCTCTTCGGAGTGCTGCGCTACCGTCGAGGACGCACCATCGAGCTCCACCGGCAAGTGCAACAAGACAATGGCAGCTCCGCCAAAGACCAAGAAGGTGCCCGCCAAGGAGGACGGCACTGGTGGTACCTACACCATCAGTGCCACGCTTGATCCTAAATAGGAAGGCGAGCTCGTTGCTTTCCTGCGGGCGAATGTCGATGTGTTCGCATGGAAACCATCTGATATCCCCGGCGTTCCCAGGAAAGTAATTGAGCACCACCTAGCTGTCTGTCCTCACGCGCGGCCCGTCAAGCAAAAAGTTAGAAAACAGCAGGCGGTGGGCGCCAAGAATTCATAGCGAAGAAATCAAGAAATTGGAAGCAGCGGGGGCTTGTCGAGGAGTCCTCCACCCCACATGGTTGGCCCATCCGGTAGTGGTACATAAGGCTAATGGGAAATGGAGACTTTGTATTGATTTCACGGATGTTAATAAAGCTTGTCCCAAGGACCCATTTCCCTTGCAGCGTGTCGACCAGATTGTTGACTCCACATTGGGTGCGATCTGCTTTCGTTTCTTGATGCATATTCAGGATATCATCAGATCTTCATGGCGAAGAGGATGAGAGAAAACCGCATTCATCACACCATGTGGCACGATTGCTTTATACGGATGCCTTCGGTTTGAAGAATGCTGGTTCAACCTTTGCAAGGGTAGTCCATGATGCCTTTGGACCACAGATACACATAAATGTAGAAGCCTACATGGATGACATAGTGGTCAAGAGCAAGGACAGAGCGACTCTGATTCAGGATTTGGATGAGACGTTTGCAAACCTGCGCAAGATCAACCTCAAGCTCAACCCCGAGAAGTGCGTGTTTGGAGTCCCTTCCGGCAAGCTTCTCGGGTTCTTTGTATCTCAGCGGGGAATTGAAGCCAATCCCGACAAGATCAAGGCCATTGAGCAGATCGAAGCACCAAAGCGCGTCAAGGACGTCAGGAGGCTTGCCGGTTGCGTGGCTGCTCTCAGCAGGTTCATCTCTAAGTCTGCTGAGCGCGCCCTGCCGTTTTTCAAGATTTTGAAAAAGGCAGGTCAATGAAATAGACTCGAAGCGGAGGCTGCGCTGCAGGACTTGAAGGGATACCTGTCCTCCACTCCAATACTTGTCGCACCTAAACCGCAAGAGAAGTTGCTGCTGTATATAGCGGCGACCAATCAAGTGGTTAGTGCTGCGTTAGTAGCGGAGAGGGAGGCGGATGATGAGCCGGCAACCGAGGCAGGTGCGTCCAGCGACAAGCGGGGGGCTTCGCCGTCAAGCTCCGGTCCCGGCGACGACGGATCAGCGCAGGGTTGCGACAAGATACGGAAGGAGATGGTGCAGCGCCCGGTGTACTTTGTCAGTTCCCTTCTGCAGGGGGCTAGATATAGGTACTCTGGTGTGCATAAGCTGCTTCTCGGCCTGCTCATGGCCTCGAGAAAGCTGCGCCATTACTTCCAAGCACATGAGATAACAGTTGTCACTCGCTTTCCGCTGAAGAGGATTTTGCAAAATCCAGAAGCAACAGGCAGGATTGTTGAGTGGGCACTGGAATTGTCAAGCTTTGGTCTTAAGTTCGAAAGCACTTCAACTATACAGAGTAGGGCATTGGCAGAATTCATAGCAGAGTGGACGCCAACGCAGGATGAAGAGATTCCAGAGACGAGCATCCCCGTAAAGGAGGCAAATAAAGAGTGGCTGATGTACTTTGACGGTGCCTTCTCGCTGCAAGGCGCCGGTGCCGGCGTGCTGCTTATCGCACCCACCGGAGAGCATCTCAAGTACATAGTCCAGATGCACTTTCCCAAGGAACAAGCAACAAACAATACGGCCGAGTATGAAGGTCTGCTTGCCGGTCTTAGGATCGCTGTGGACCTTGGGATCAAGAAGCTCATTGTCAGGGGAAACTCACAACTTGTCGTCCGCCAAGTAAATAAGGATTACCAAAGTCCGTTGATGGAAGCCTACGTCGATGAAGTGAGAAACCTAGAAGATCACTTTGAAGGCCTGCAAATGGAACACATTCCAAGAGCACAGAATGATATAGCTGATGGCCTCTCCAAATGTGCCGCACTTAAGTTGCCCGTGGAACCAGGGATTTTTGTGCTCAAGCTGACTCAGCCAACCGTGACACCATCAACAGGGCAGAGCAAGAAGAGAAAATTGGATTCCGGCGACTACTTTCCGGCAGAGCTCTCCGAGGCCGCCGCCAAGAAGGTCCCTAGAACCAATGCAAATATCACTGAGGAGAAGTCTGCTCCGACAAACCACGCGGTTTGTATCGTTGAAGCAAACGCTCCCGACAAGCTTAGCTCCGGCGATCTTGACGGGGATCATCGAGCTCCGGCGGACCAGCGGGTCCTTGCCGTAGAAGCTGATGGTCCCGCAGTGACAGATAAGCCTTTAGTCCTTGTTGTCAAGCCACAGGCTCCAACATGGGCACAGCAGATCGTCAATTTCCTTGACAGAGAACTTCCGAAGAGCAAGAAGAAGCGGAAAAAGTAGCCCGGCAGTCAAGTATGTACCAGTTTGTTGACAACATCCTGCATGAAGAAGACTCAGCGGAGTGAAATTGAAGTGTATTTGCGGGAAGATGGACAGAAGCTGTTGGCAGAGATACACGGAGGCATATGTGGTCACCACATTGGCGCAAAAGCACTTGCGGCAAAGGTTTCCGCCAAGGTTTCTTTCGGCCGAAGCCCTCCGGGATGCAAGCTGCACAAGTAACCAAGTGTGAAGCGTGCGATTCCATTCAAAACAGATACACCAGCCAGCTCAAGCTCTCCAGACGATCCCTTTATCCTGGCCCTTCTCGGTCTGGGGGCTCGACATCCTCGGCCCCTTCCCCCGAGCTGTCGGGGGCTTTGAGTACTTGTTCGTCGCAATCGACAAGTTCACAAAGTGGCCAGAAGTGGAACCAGTGAGGAAGGTGACCGCACAGTCAGCCGTCAAGTTCTTCAGGTCAATTGTTTGCCGTTTTGGGATCCCTAACCGGATCATCACCGACAACGGCACACAATTCACGAGTCGCACCTTCATGCAGTATGCCCAAGATCTTGGCGCCAAGATCTGCTTTGCTTCCGTTGCTCATCCGAGAAGCAACGGTCAAGCAGAGAGAGCAAACGCTGAAGTGCTGCGAGGACTCAAGACCAGAACTTTCGACAGGCTGCACAAGTGCGGAAGGAACTGGATCGAGGAGCTGCCAGTGGTTCTTTGGTTGATCAGGACGACGCCAAATCGAGCCAACGGCGGACACCCTTTGCTCTAGTCTACGGAGCAGAGGCAGTTCTCCCCACGGAACTCAGATCTGGGTCACCTCGAGTGCTCGCTTATGATGAGCTTGAGCAAGAGCAGCTACGACAAGATGACGCGCTGCTCCTCGAGGAAGATCGTCTTCAGGCTGCTGTACGAGCTGCTCGTTACCAGCAAGCTTTGCGTCGCTACCATAGCCGCAAAGTTAATGCCAGAAGATTCGAGGAAGGTGACCTTGTTCTTCGAAGCGTTCAATCCGCCAACAATTCCAACAAGTTGACGCCAAAGTGGGAAGGCCCTTATCGGGTAAAACGAGTCACTAGGCCCGGCACTGTCCGCCTTGAGACCGAAGACGGCTTTCCGGTGAGCAATTCCTGGAACATAGAGCATCTTCACAAGTTTTACCCATAAGGCGCGGTTGCCGGAACCCGTTCCGGCAACCAACCTTTTGTACAAGTCTTGCCGCTGTTGCATGTAATCCTTTGTACAAAGCCGGGCGCAGACCCCGTGCATCAGTAAAGCCTATGGTTGCGCACATTTTTGTTAATACATGCTTTCATAATCATATATGCATGTGTTTACTAACAACCTTGTGCAGCACCCACACCCGGTAAGCGATAATAAGCCATTGGGCTTCACAACTTTCTTTTTCTCTTCTTTCTTCTCAAACAAGAAGAAGGTTCATCCACCCACAAGTTAACCGGGGAGAGGAGGAGATAATGATGTGGCCCGACAAGCATAAACGAGGAACCATCGCCTTGCCGAAAAATGGACAACAGAAAAGCTAAGTTGCTAAGTTTAAGCGACCAGTTTTTAAATTTTCAAGTTATCTTCCTCGAACGATAAGTACTTTGTATGGAAAACCTGTGCGCGGAGGAACCAAATCGTCTTGGTCGCACCCTTATTTTGTTTGAGTCCGCTCAACAATTTAAGTGAGCTGCGACTAGTCTGCTGACGAGGTTGTTTGTCGGTAGCGACCCGCTAGCAGGCTGCTGAAGTTCCGACTCGGCGCTCATGACAAGGGTGCCTGCACCGCAAGTTTCCCTAAAAGCGAGGGTAAAACATACAAGGGAAGAAATCGAGTAAAGGAAATAACGGTGCATTCGATTGCCTAAGATAGTGTATATTACATAATAACTTGTCACAGATCTAATAGATTTTTTCGCCTAAACATGATCTACAGCGACAAGAGAAAGATAGGCTCGGCGGCCTAGTCCGCCTTGTGTCGCCTCGAGCCTCTTAACACCGCTCACCCTGTCCACAATGGGTGCGACAAGGGTCTTGAGCGCCTCAACATCGGGCGGAAGGCAGGGACTTGAGGGCCTTGGAGAAGTCGACGCCTGGGTTACGGAAGGCCACCTTCATCAACACCTTCTGGAGAGCCTCGGCACAGACTTGGCGTGATTCTTCAGCCAACTGCTTCGGAACCTCATCCCGGAGCCGCCGGATACCCGCCAACACGCCTTTGAAGAATAGGCTGAGCTTGACGCTGGGTTGGAGGTTCTCGTCGGTGGAATATCCAAGATCTGTCATCTCCAACTCTATCAGCTCGTTGTGGATGTCGGCGGTGGTGTCCACAAGACCTTCTGTACAATGCATTATGCTCTCCCGAAGAGTATTCTGGGTGGTCACGACATTCGACAGCAACTCCTCAGTGGCCTTGATCTTCTCCAGCAGGCCCGTTTCCCGCTCCCGGACGCCGTTCAACGTCTCCGTCAAGGTGGTTAATTTCAGCTCCAGATCCGCCTTGACGTTCTTGGCGGCATCGATCTCCTTGATCTTTTCAGCCAATCGGCCCTGCAGCTCGCCGAGGGTATAAGCGTCCTTCTCACGCTCGCGCTTCAACCCGGTGACCTCCTCGGCACTCTTCTGGAGGGTGGACTCCAGCTGAGCCACCCTCATCTCCAGTTCCCCTTTGGCGGCCTCGGCGGCCGCGGCAGCATCCTTTGCCTCTTGAAGTGGCCCGCTGATCGTTTGCTCGCCTTGAGATCCTCCTCAAAGCTGTCGAGGTTGATCTTCCGCTGCGCCACTCACCTTCTCTAGCAGAGCTTCTCACCGGCAAGCCTCTGCTGCTCCTCAACCTCGCCTTTCTCCAAGATAAAGGCCGTGCGCTCCTCAGCAAGCTGCTCCCGAGCCTCTGCTATGTCCCGGAGAGTCTCTTTGTTGGCGCGTCGGAGCTCTTCCGCGCGTTTCTCCAAGTCAGCTCCTGCCCTCGCGACAAGCGCCTCCCTGGACTCCAGTTTGGCTTGTCGGGCGCGGTAGAGCGACAGTAACTTCTTCAGCAGCTGCTCCTCCTCGGGTTCGCCACTGCTGCTGCTCGGGAAATCAACCAGCGACAGCCCGGCGGAGGCGAGCAGCTCCGCACCGAAGGTCTCCCCTTCGGCTGGCGCCCTGGAGCTTGACGCCCACGGGAGCTTGATGAAGACGCCCTCACCAGCTTTCAGGTAGGCGCCAGGCTGTGGCTCCTCGGAGTTTGGCGCGGCATCGGTGGCGGAGGGATCGGCGGTCGGCGCAGCGCCTGGCGCTCCTGCGGCCTCCGGGCCGTTAGTGCGGTCGCCGGGTTCCTCCCCAGCCTCTGCGCCAGCGGCCTCGGCAGCCTCCTCACCGGCCGGGCTTGTCGGCTCAGCTTCCTCCCCCCTCCGTGTCGGCGGCGTCGACCTTGATGCATGGCGCCCTCCTCGCCCGGCAGCCTCGGTTTCCATCGGGTCTCCGGCAGATGGATCTAGCAAAAGAGGAGGAAGCACAGATCAGACAGATATTTGGAAGGACAGAACCCCAAAGAAAACTATCGAGACGAGAAGGTTACCTGCTGTGGGGCTGTGGGCGCGGCCTCCCTGCCGGGAGGGTCGTCGGCGCCAGTCCTTGTCGGGAAGCTCCCTTGTCGGAGAGGCCTCCCTTGCGAGAGCGCTCCCGTGGCGGAGAATCCTCCCTTGGTGGCGTAGTTGAAGCAAGCAGAATTTCGGGAGTGGCCTCCGGGGATTTCACGCCCTTCCCCTTATCGGCCTTCGGAGCCATGAGGAGTGGTGGTGGAGGAAGCCGACGGCGTGGGTGGCACCGGTGGCAGTGGAGGGGGCGGAGCGTTGATTTCTGCGAACTCGAGAAGGAAGGGGGAAGCGACGGGGGTTTTCCGATGTGACAGTGAGGGCAAGTGGGCGTCCTGCCCGGTTTCCCGCTTATAAAGGAGTGGGGCACGGCGTTCGATTTTTCCCATTAAAGGAAGCCCACGACCTCCCCACGGCGCCACGTCCTACGTGCCGCACGTGGGGGACGTGGTGGTCAAAGCGAGTAACGGCGTAATCAAGGCCACGCAGCGCCCGTGCACTGCTTTTTGGGCCTGGCCCATGAGCTTGGCGCCGTGTGTGGCCCCAGCCGGGGCTCTGTCGGTGTACTAGAGTAGGGGTACACTAGTACCCCGAACTCGCACGGACAGTTGCAGCACCACGGCCGGGCGGCCCGATGGCCGCCAAGATCCTGGCGGCTCCCTTGGAGCCATTCAGAACAAAGAGTCAAGACCCGGCAAGAGGAGCTTGCCGGAAGGCCACTCAGGGCACAAAACAAGGCCCCGACAAGAGGAGCTTGCGGGAAGGCTTGCAGGCGTTGAACCCCAAGCGCGACAAAGGTTCCCGCTTGTGCAAGGCGCTTGCGGGCGGGCGACCTCTCTTCATCTCCGCTCCAGCTCACCCGCCAGCGTGTCGCCACGGGCTCTCCCAGGGCAGCGTGTCGTGGGCTGCGCAGCCAGCGGAGAGTAGCGACAAGCAGCGCCGACAAGCCACCATCGTGGCGGACGGAGGCGCACTTAACGATCCTGTTACCTGTTCGAGGCGATCGAGAGGGCATTGATGACTCTTGTCCCTTGCCGTCAGAGTTAGGTATAGGTTACTGTATACTGTACATAGCGGTGTACCAACCTAGGTTATTACCATTGTAACCTTGTCTACTTGCCATATGTGGTAACCCCTTGAGCCTATAAAAGGAGTGCCGGGGGCAACGTAGAAAGGGTTCGATTCGGCTGGGTTTCTAGTCTAGCTGCAGCTTAGTTCATCACACTCAAGCTAGGTTTTGTAGCTCGCATCGCTCCCTAGCAAGAACACCAGATAATCCACAAAGCAGCAGTAGGAGTATTATCTCTCCGGAGAGCTCCGAAGCTGGGTAAAAAACCCTCTCGTGCGCACCGCCTCGACCCGCTCTTTGTTCGGTCTCCGCCCCCCTCCGAACCACAAAGGGACCCAGGTCCCGTAGGTGCTCGTGGGGCACGACCAGCTCTTCACCCCGACACACTTTCAGAGAGATTCAGAGTTTGATGAGAGTTCGGTGTAAATGCAGGTTCGATCACCTGTCCACAGTGCGCCCTGGTGCGTTGCGCACGGCCTCTCCTCCCTGGCCAGAGCGCCGCATGCCTCCTTGGACGGATGTAGGCGTCGGTGGCGGTGAGCCTCGCCGGCGTTGGCGGTTTCTGTGGTGGCTGCGCCACCCATGGCGGCCAGCGAGGGCCCGAGCCAGCTCGCCACGCCACCCGTCGCCGCCCATCGTTCCCTGGCCCTCCGCGTGGCTCATGCACGCCAGCACACCCCGCGGCACCGTCACCGTGGCCGGCAAGCACAGGGCGCGCCCTCTGCCGCCGCCGGGCCCGCACCACCCAGTTCCATCGAAACCCACTCAAAGCTCCTAATCCAAGTCCGTTTAGCGTCTGAATGGAACCAGTGGGCCTCCACGATGACGCTCAACCCCCTAAACCTCCCCGACCAAGCTCTGCACCGCCGTATCCTTCGCCGGAGAACTCCGTTCATGGCCACCGCCTCGGACCGCCTATAAAAAGGGGCCCCGAGCTCGCCCTCAAGCACGCACCACCTCTGCACCTCACCAACACCCCGCCAGGCCACTAGGAGGACCTCGAGCAGGTCTCCTCCCCCAACTCTGGCCGCCCCGTTCTGCCTCGGCCACCACCTCGCTTCACTCCGGTGAGGCCGTCCCCGACACCCAAATCTCGTCGATAGCCTCCTCTAGCACCCAGTAAGCTAACCCCCGCTTCAATTTGGCCTTCGCAGCCCTCCCCGACGAGATCACACTCCACCCGAGCCGCCGTCCGCCGGAGCAAGGGCCGCCGTTGACGTGGTGCTCACCGGCGACCACCACCACCACCCACCGATGCGGACTGACGCACAGAGCACGGAAGTACCACCCGATCCTCCTGCCTCGCCGTGGATCGCCGCCGGTGACCACCACAACTCTTGGGCACCGACGAGCTCCGTCCCCTCGTTTGAACTTTCAAACCTGACGGGTGGGACCCGCCCGTCAGCCTCTCTGTTCTTTTTTTTGAACCATTTTCGGAAAGCGTATTCTGACAAATGCGCTTTCCAATCTGAATCCTTTTCTGAACTTTTCTGTTGTGCCCCCTGAGTATTTTCTGTTTCATTACAGAAAGGTCCTTGGACCAAAACACTTATAACTTCTAAACAAAAACGGATTTTTGAGTAATTCGTTTTCTGTCCTCTTCAAAATTTTGTGTAGTTTTTTATCAGATTTATCTGAAAAATATTTGAAATATTTTCTTGAGCACCCCTTGGTATTTACGTTAGTGCGTATATTTTTGTATACCGTGTATACCGAAGGAGGTGACGGAACCGCGAACTTCACCGAGCTAGGCCCCGACTACTCCGAACCAGGCAAGCATGTTTGAACTTTTGATATGATGAGTGTTTGGGCATGTTTGCATTAATTAGTATCATGGCATGTTCATGAGCATCTCGATGAAAGTTTATCATCCGGTCAGGGGGCATGGGTGTTTCCGGTTGGGACCGAGAGGGGGGCACCCCTTAGAGCGCGCGTATATAAATGTGATCCATGCTATTCGAGATTGTGATCTCCCCGTCTCAAAGTTTTTCTCGAACGCTGTCTAGGGTGATTCCTGGCAACGTGAGGCAGGATGGGTGTGTACTGGTTAGCTGTGTTTTCTCCGAAATACCGTAAACGAAACTAGTCCCCCGTGACTACGGAAATCCGTTGGCTGTGGATAATTTAGTACAAACTCTGCAGAGTCAAAAATCCTTGAAATCATCTTATTCAGATCCAAGTGCTGTGTTCATATTATCTTGTCAAATGTCAGTCCTGGAGACAGAAACTCCTGAGAACCACATGAGTGTTAAAGGTTTATTTCCCGTGGATGGACTAACTCGTTTACTGTCTTGTGATGAATATTTTCCGTGAGTACCATTTCTTGTAAAATGAAGTATAAGCCCTTTCTGCGATGTCGCTCAGACGTCCGACTGTGGCATTGTTATTTACTTGTTTCGATATAAGCCCTTCCTGCGATGTCGCTCAGACGTCCGACTGTGGCACTGTTATTTACTTACTCTTGATATAAGCCCTTTCTGCGATGTCGCTTAGACGTCCGACTGTGGCACTGTTATTTACTAACTCTTGATATAAGCCCTTTCTGCGATGTCACTCAGACATCCGGCTGCGGCATTGTTATTCGTTTACTTTTGATATAAGCCCTTTCTGCGATGTCGCTCACACGTCCGACTGTGGCATTGTTATTTACTTATCTCCGATACAAGCCCTTTCTGTGATGTTGCTCCGACGTTCGACTGTGGCACGCATGTCTTTTCCTTCAGTATAAGCCCTTTTTGAGGCGTTGCTTAGACGCCTGACTGTGGCATGTTTAACTTATTTGTTCGCTCTTCGAGGTGTCGCTTCAGACACCCGATCAGTTTTTAGTTTATTTTCTTTGGGTTTTCGAGCGGACTACCGCCGATTCCCTTTTTACTTACTTTGCTATACTAATTTGATTGCGCATTGTTAAATTACTCATGACGCATTCGTGCATACAGTTGTTATATCTTTTGTTCGAACTGTCTTGCGAGTACTTTCAAAGTACTCACCTGGCTTGTTGATTTGGCGGATCTTGTGGCGATCTCATGGATGAAGAGTTCGATAGCGAGTCCGACGCCTAGAGGAATCCCAGTCAGTCTCATGCGACCCCTGGATTAGTCACTATGTTATATTCGCTTCCGCTACCCAAATAAATTTACCAAGCCTCACCTCGACGCTCGATGAGCCGCCAGTGCAGGAGTCATACCATCCACTCCACTGTGTTATTCCACTACTTTACCTCGAGTCAGTAGTATGCCACCACTCCACTGTGTCATATACGCCACTATGTATAATTATTGGCGTGCTTGTAATAAATTGTTGAGCAAGATCAGCTCGACCCTATAATTTATTAAATGCTACTGGCTTATTGTATCAAGGTTTTGTCTACCAGTGAGGAGGATTTTCCTCACACTGAAATTAATAGATCGGTTTCTCAATAAATATTTTTATTGGAAAACCGGTCGTGACAAAAGTTGGGTTGAGCAGGTGGTGCCATTGATCTACAACAGAAAATAGGCAATCACTAAGCAATGTGTTTATGTAGAGTAATTCTAGCCTAAACAGAAATACTCCCACTGAAGTTGGCATCCCTCCGCAAACTCTCAGTGATTCAGGATCCGACTAGCGCATGCGACTAGTGAGCTTTAGCATCACTGCTAGCCAACATACCTATCTGGTAAGCAACTCCTTGCTAATCGTATCTCTATACGACTCCTGTCGGTCGGGAAGGTATCTCATACGCCGGCTCCCAAACTTCTTTGCCACAAGGCCCAAAACCGTTTTGATAGCCTTGTCAAGTTAACCTGATGCAGTGCATGTCCATGTCCGACACGAACCCTTCAGTTCAAGGACACCCAGCAGCACCCCAATTTTATGAGCCCACTACTAGACGTACTTGACGTGCGAAGGTGCAACATCGGGGATGGCAATTCGCTTGATATTCATGAGGGATCTTTCTACCATTCTAACATGCATAGAAACAAAGAAGCATAACAATCACAAATAACACATATTGTGAAATAGTATGGCTCCTTCATGGACGTTCTTCCAGGTCGGCTCCGACTCCGATAACCATCCACGAACTCCATCTTGTTTGTCACTGTCGCGACCGGTTTTTCCGGATATTAAATTTCCAGAAAAATGGCCGTCGTGCTCATCAGCCCCTGGACTACTGTTAGCTGATGTGGCATCAACTCGGTACAGAAAATCCAAGCAAAATTACAGGATATGCGGTACAAGACCATTCTGGCCTACGAGTACAACAAATGGTTTCTAGTGGTTGATGGCGGAAGCGGTTTGTGGATCATCAGTGGAACTCCATTTCCCACGGGAACAGCTGACCATGTTAACTCCTATCTTCGTGAGGCTGCTATTACTGTTGCTTAGGTTCCGGGGCGGTCATCACGACGCTCCTCTCCGTGCAGGAAATCTGGCCAAGACAATAGTCAGGGACAAGCCAGTGAGTACTTTGAATGTACTCGCAAACATAATGAACACAGGTATAATATAACAATAAAAAAATCATGCCTTGAAGAAATATTTTATGCTCACAACGTCAGTCTTAAAGAAATGAAATCCTTGGTGCATACATGTGGATTATTAATAAATGACCACAAATATGTAATGACGGAGCAGCAATAAATGCAGCGACACCACATAAAGGGCTTATAAATAAGCAGAAGCAATGCCACAGTCGGGCGTCTGAGCGACACCACATAAAGGGCTTATAAATAAACAGAAGCAATGCCATAGTCGGGCATCTGAGCGACACCACATAAAGGGATTATAAATAAACAGAAGCAATGCCACGGTCGAGGCGTCGGCGACACCACATAAAGGGCTTATAAATAAGCGAAGCAATGCCACGGTCGGGCGTCGGCGACACCACATAAAGGGCTTATAAATAAGCGAAGCAATGCTATAGTCAAGGCGTCGAGCGACACCACATAAAGGGCTTATAAATAAACATAAGCAATGCCACAGTCGGGCGTCTGAGCGACACCACATAAAGGGCTTATAAAATGAATACGGTGAATATCCAGGAGGTAGAACCATCCCAGGGATACTCAAGGATTCAAATAATATAAAGGGGTTAGTCCACAATAATAATCATCCATAATAATAATCATCATCATCATCACAAGTCACAAGTCCTAAACCAAGTTCTGGTTTAGTAGTTCTCCTCCGGAGACTGACACAAAGACCGACACTCATCCCAGACTGTAATCCTGAACTATGGACACTGCCATTCAAAAAGGTTTAATCTCTGCAGAGAGTGTACTCTTTACCCACGAGCAACGGATTCCTTTAGTCCATCAGGACTAATTCCGTCTATGGTCTTTTAATTGAAAACACACCTGACTTGCACACACCAGCTTAACTTACCGGTGCCTGGAAATCACCCATGACACTTGTTAAGCAAAACTCTAAGTGGGGAGGCTACAACCTCGCGTAGCATGGGATCAAATTTATATCACGCGCTCTAAGGGGTGGCCTCCCCTCTCGGTCTCAACCGGATACACCCATGCCCCCAGACTAGGTGGCATGACTATCGGCTTCAACCGACATCCTCCACCATGGCCTCTCTGTATGGTGTGTGCCTGAAAGGGGTTGACAACTGACTGAACTGTACCCCACGTATGGTAGGGACAAGTGGTAGTACAGGCAAGTATGGGGTTACTGGAATAAGACTCGACCTGGGGTCGACTCAGGAGGTTTATAAACGTCCCTGCATGACATACACCACAAGGTACTTCAACCAACACATCAATACTCATTATACCTTACTATGCCATACCGGACATTACCGTCCCGGCGAAGGCCGGTGACAAGCTCACGCCTACCCAAGGCAGAGGCTCTTCCAGACACCTTTCCGGTATGCATGCAAGGCACATGGGGATGATTACCAACACAAGTATGTTCATTTCCAACAGCATGGAAATCACCAATATGCATCCGTGCAAAAGATCATATCACATGAAATAACGGGCTCTTCCAAATGGGGTGGTGTTATAAATAATATGTCAAATAACAGACCAAAATTCTTATGCGGGGGTTCAGAATGCTTGCCTTGAAGTTGTGGAGGGGTGAGGTGCTCTCCGAAACTTTTGAAAGTTTTCTCCCCTCTCTTCAAAACCCTAATTGAAATAAATTTGAATTAACACACATTTTTTAAAACAGCACAAAAAGGTTGTCTAATTTTTTTGAAATAAATCTTAAAATAAACTAGACAATATTTTTGAGTGGTAGGAAAAAGAATCAACTCATTCGGAGTTTTATTTAAAAAGTTACAGCCAGTCATAGTTTTAGTCAAATCTGTTATTTTAAAAAGAAACAGAAAAGAAAATGTTTCAATAAAACGCGTACATGTCGAAAGCGTATTGTAGGTTTACGCTTCCACTTACTCCAGCGTGGATGCTACGCAAGTCACTGACAGTGGGCCTGCCTGGCCCACTAGTCAGGTTTGACTGGTCCACCTCCCCTCTTCTTCCTCGGTCCCGAGCGGAGGCGGGACTCCGGCGACCGTCACCGGCGAACGGCGGGTCCTTGTGGGGAGCTGAGGGCGGGGATGGATCCGCGGATCTGGGGCGATCCTTCCAGTGGTTGCAGGGTTGTCGGTGGTGGAGGGATTCGCCGTCGACGAGAGCCAGCGGCGGCCGGTGGTTCGGGGCGAAGTGAGTTTGTGGTTATGGTGGCTCTCCGTCGCGCTGAAGTGCAGGTGGCACCGCAAGAAGGAGTGGAGTCGTTTGGTGGCGTTGGGATGGCCGGGGAGGCTCTGGTTGTGCCGAACGGAGCTGGGAGGCGGCGGTGGACGAACTGGCCGGAGTTGGCGAAGATGGACTATTCCCCCTCAATTGACGGCAGCGGGGGCACTAGGAGGATGGTGTGATGCTGCCCGAGTGCTCGCATGGGCTCGGAGCTTCTTAAATAGGCACGCCAAGGCGGTTCCGCGGTGGTGGGGATAAGATCGTCGGCGACCGACGTTCTGTAGCGCCAGGGGGTCGTGGCGGGGATGAGGATGGCGGCAGGAGCTACCGGACGAGCGGAGCACTGTTCCAGGGCGAGCTGGCGAGCGAGAGTGGCTCGGGCGGCGCTGACACGGTCGGGGCCTGCAAGCGGGCGTCAGCTAGCCGCCACGGCTGTCCGGACGGTGGCGCTGTGGAGTGCCAGGGGTGGTCGGGGTGGCGTGGCGGTGCAAGGGATACGTGGCGTGCTAGCAGCTGTTGGCCAAGGGACGGAACGGGTGCGGGGTGGGATGCGGCGGCTTGGGCGCACGTGTGTGCCAAACGCACGCTCTGGGCGCGCCCAGAGCACGCCCGGGACGTGCTCGGCGAAATGCCACTGCCTGCTAGAGGTCGCGGGTGAGGCTGGCAAGAGACAGGGCTAGGGTAGGGTTAGTCAGGAGGTAAATGGGCATGGTTGTTAGGTCGGGAGATCAAGTTCACAGTGCAAACAAAAACTCATGTCAAATCTGTCCACGCTCTCAAGGTGTTTGACAAAATGCCAAAGGCTCCTAGGTAGTTCTTGGAGTGGCCAAAACCTCCAGAGTGGGGTCTCTTTAGATAAAAGAGAGGGTGGTAAGGTTAGTTTGCCCAAAGCACAATCTTGCTAGTGCAAGTTTTGCAAAACTTCAGATCTGGACAGAAAGTAAATGGCATTACCACATGAACCAAAAATGATCCAATGGGTGCATGTTCCTGGACTCAGAGGTTTGGCAAGGAGGACCACAAGTAGGAAAAGGAATCATAGATCAAGGAGCAACTAAAAGGGTGGTTGCAGTACAAAACCTCAAGTTGGACCAGAATGGAAAAGAGGATGGTTCACTCAAATTTTCCAAAGAACAACATTAGGTTAATGCATAAAGTTGAATAATATGCTCCTACTGATATCCCAAAATTTTGGTATAAGTTTTAAAGAAATATTTGAATAGGTTGTAGTGTAAAAATGCACTCTGGACCAGATTTGAAAATATGGTGTAGGGCCCAAAATATTCAATGGGAAGAAAATATTTTTGCACAAAAGTGGTTCAACTACTCCATATGACATCTCCAAATTTTGGTGGGATTTTTGAATGAATTTATAAAAGGGTTGTAGTACAAATGGGGCCATAAAACTATGGGAAAACATTTTTCAAGAAAATAAAAGATCAGGGAGAATATTATATAATTAATTCTTCTGATAACAGAAAAAAATTCTTAAGAGGGCAACAAGTCCAATATCATGAGTAAAAGATTTTCCATCTTAGGGAACAACTCCAAGATAACCAAGAAAAGAATGGTTTTGAAATCAAGAAAAACCAAGAAAAGGGAAAGTTAAATTTCCTGGCAAGATTTTAATTTAACAAAACAAAGTTAAAAAATTTGGGGTGTCACAGTCACGCCGGGACGCCAAGCCACCAACCTGATCTCTATTATCCAACTACTACAACTAGTAATGAGTTTTACATAGAGTCACAAGTCGACACGCGGGTCGTTATACAATATAATGACAGCACCTTGGCTCCTGCCGGCTGAAAAACATGACACGCAAGCCATGTATAAATTACACACATGCATCACATACACATGAGCCATACTATTCACATCAAACTTGCAAAACGAAGTTATGCATAGAATCGCATTCTACCGGTTTGTTTGTCGGGTACGAAATACACGGCGCTACGCACACGGCGGTCCCGATCATGCCGAATTCTCTGATCTGACCGATCTTATCGATCATCATGAATCCGATTCGGATTTACGTTTCACTGTTAACCCCGATGGCGGATGACCGACCGGTAGGGGTAGATCGTGTCACGACCTCATCGATCCCGATTGACAGAAAACATAGCCTCAACGATCCCCATGTGCAGTTGTTCACATCAACCATGCACATAGCCGGTCTTATCAACGACAACATATCTCATCTGCCGCCTCCACATATCTAATATGCATACGATCTGAATCCAGATCCTATAGTAGAGGCTCTGATACCACTGTTGGGTTCTACGGTAGGGTGCGTAGACTGCAAATTAAAATTTTCATACGCACAGAACATCCAGGAGCATGCTACGGGAGATGGATCACAGTTCGTTACCACTAGACTCGCAGTGCCGTGTAGCGGAAGAAGAGTTGGGGCAGCGCGTTCGCGTGGATCGTCTCCTCCTCGTTCTGATCTCCCTCGAACAGCCGGTCGTCCAATCCCATGTACGAGCTCGCTGGAGCGGTGCAAGTGCACCGCCTCTAACGGTATCCACGCGTGTAGGAGGAACACCGTGCGGCGGACTGCTAGGTCCGATCACAAAGTCAACGGTGAGTGGAGGTGGCTATTCGCAACACATGCAAACCCTAGTCGCAGCTCCGAAGCGATCAACCACATTAGTGTGCTGCACCTCCACTTTATATAGGCGTCTGTCGCGGGCTCAACACTTGGGCCTCGCACGGGCCCTAAAGCCCAAAGTCTACTCGGTCATGTTCCTAGTCCAGTTCGGATCAAATCCGACCAGTGTCCGACGAACCGACGTCGTAGGTTCCTTCCCTTAAGCGTGCGACCCCTTAGGTTCAAGCCGGCTTGGTCACAATTCGGATCACCTCCGACCTGCACGGTTGGTAGCGGCCTCTAGAAAGGCATGCCGACCACCAAGCAGACTATGAAGCTGGTTAGGCGAACCTGTACAACGTGTCACACTTCTGTTCCCTTTGCCGCACGATATATGTTGTCGGGCTCAACGTGAGACTGTCATCCTTGTGCTAGCCCGACCTCTTTCTCGTTTAAGTGATACCGACCACAAACTGGATTATATCATAATCCTTGTCGCATGGCCATGCTTATCCTGGTCGGATCACACGAGGGGCCCAGAGTATATCTCTCCTGATCGGAGGGGCAAATCCCATCTTGCTCGACCATGTCTCGCAGCATGGGACTGGACGAACCCGAAACCTACCTTTGTAACTACCCAGTCATGCAGTAGCGTTTGGTCGGCCCAAAGCAAGTCTGCCACAATCTCGAGTACATGCTTCAGCTCAGGTCTTAGGACATAGAACGTATGTTGTACTAGAGACTCACAGATGACATATCACTGCGTCTCATAGTTGGGTCTGTCCGACTGGGACCTTATCTCGACTCGGATCCGACTACGTTGAATCCGACCAGACCTTTCCAAGTCCATATTATCCGGTTAGTATCGAATGCTCCATGGCTAGTGAGACCAAGCCATCGACCGTGTCATATGCTAGTCTAGTCGGTTGCGCGTCCACACAGCCCTTTCGACTAGGGACCTTTTAGGACAGTCATCATACAATGCATAGTCCCACAAACAAGTCACGTACTTGCTGATACACATCATTGATAATGTCCAAGGACTATCTTTATTCATAAACACATAGGAAATATCATCATACATGATTGCCTCTAGGGCATATCTCCAACAGAGAGTTGGTGCAAACTTCGCCGGTGCATCCAAACCCCATGATACGATACGCTCTATCACACAAAAACCTCCTTATATCTTCCTCAAAACAGCCGCCATACCTACCTATTATGGCATTTCCATAGCCATTCCGAGATATCTTGCCATGCAACTTTCCACCGTTCCATTTATTATGACACGCTCCATCATTGTCATATTGCTTTTGCATGATCATGTAGTTGACATCGTATTTGTGGCAAGGCCACCTTCATAATTCTTTCATACATGTCGCTCTTGATTCATTTCATATCCCGGTACACCGCCGGAGGCATTCACATAGAGTCATATTTTGTTCTAAGTATTGAGTAGTAATTCTTGAATTGTAAATCAGTAAAAGTGTGATGATGTTCATTATTAGAGCATTGTACCAAGTGAGGAAAGGATGATGGAGACTATGATTCCCCCACAAGTCGGGATGAGACTCCATACTTTATGAAAAGTCAAAGAGGCCAAAGAAGCCCAAATAAAAAAAAGAGGCCAAAGAAGCCCGCCAAAATTAAAAAAATGAGAGAAAAAAGAGAGAAGGGACAATGTTACTATCCTTTTTCCACACTTGTGATTTAAAGTAGCACCATGATCTTCATGATAGAGAGTCTCCTATCTTGTCACTTTCATATACTAGTGGGAATTTTTCATTATAGAACTTGGCTTGTATATTCCAATGATGGGCTTCCTCAAAATGCCCTAGGTCTTCGTGAGCAAGCAAGTTGGATGCACACCCACTTAGTTTCTTTTGTTGAGCTTTCATACATTTATAGCTCTAGTGCATCCGTTGCATGGCAATCCCTACTCACTCGCATTGATATCTATTAATGGGCATCTCCATAGCCCATTGATACGCCTAGTCAATGTGAGACTTTCTCCTTTTTTTGTCTTCTCCACACAACCTCCATCATCATATTCTATTCCAACCATACACTACTAGGGAAAACCTTATACACAGAACTTAAGCAGCAGCTAGGGTCAAAAAAGCACGCTGGTGCTAACTAGCAGTAGCGCGCCTGGGCAAACCGCGCTGCAGATAAAGTTCTAGCAGTAGCGCGTGCTGCCCTAAACACGTTACTACTAAAATTTCCATGGCTTAGCCGATAGGCTGCACATAGTAGTAGCGACCTATAACGAACCGCGCTACCGCTACTTTCTTTGTAGCAGCGGGTTTTATATTAAACTCGCTACTGCTAAAGGATATAAAATTAAATGGAAAGCAAATAGAAAGGTAATTGAAAATGAAAGAAATAGAACAAGGTGAAAGGGAAAAAAATAAAATGTGAAGAAAACTAAATGAAAAAGGGAAAAATAGAAAGGAGTAGCAGATGGCGTGTATCTGAAGCTGTAGCTAACGAGCGATGGCGCTCTTCTGAGCAGCGCTCTCGCTACCTCTGACTTAACCACGGGTTCGTCCTTCCCACGGCCACTTCCCCAAATCCAACTGTCCACACTCTGCGCGCCGTCACCCGTCGGCCGCGTATCTCCAAGACACCCTCTCGCCGCCCGGCCCCAGATTCAACGCCGCCCTGCCCCGACCTCGACACCGCCATCCGCCATGGCCTGAGCCCCGACCCCAACCTCGACGCCGCCTGCCCCTCCCTCGTTGCAGGCACCCAAGGTGAGCACGCCTGATCCTCCCTCTCCCCTACCTCTGCCTAGGGTTTTTTTTATATTTTAGTTGCATCAAATTAGTTAGGGTTCATGTAAGAGTGGAAACAAATCGGATGCGGATCGGCAAATGAGTTAGGGTTCATGTAAGGGTGAAAGCGAATCAAATTTCTAAGATGAATCATAAAAGCGAGTAAAATTTGACCACTTATTTCACTTTATAGTTGGATAATTGGAATATCCACTACCACTTTCCACCCCTATAGGTTCATCAAATTAGATGGTAATTAGGGCAGTAGTTCCTAGGTACTAATTAGTTAGTAAGAACTAGGTACTAATTAGGTATTAGAATATTTTTATTTATAGTAAGTTTATTTTTAGTAAGAGCTAGTTGAATTAATAGAACTAGTTAGTAAGAACTTGTTGCTATTTTTAGTTAAAGCAATTTTTCCGCATCGACGTGGACGATGCCTATCCCGCATCCTCGTCATCGAGTCGGAGGAGGATGACACCTGCTTGACCAGATGGGCCATGTCCGGGACTGGGCTCCGCCGGGTGGTCTGGGGGCGCTACCTACCGGGCGCGAGGTTGTTGAGAGCCAGCCTGTCGTTGACCCGAACCTTCTTTGGTGGCGGTCGCGTGGGCGATGGACGGTCGAGGCTCGAGGAATCCAGCGGAGGTGGTGCGTCACCGTGTCGGTGAGGAGGACGCGCCGTCCGTCGCTACTTGTTTGCGTTGGAGCACAGGTTCTCCAATACATGGCAGGTTCTCGGGGATCTCACTTGGAGCTATGATCCCGTGATGGTTCCTTCTCGTGGTGACCACCGCCCGCACCGATACCCGTCGTGTGCTAGGGTTTTAGTTGTATTAGTGATGTTATATGTATGACACTATTCGTGATGTATTAGTGATAATATTCGACGATGTACGGACGCATGAGATGATTTACTTTTGCTTACTGAATGCATGCTAATTTGAGTCCGATAAGATATTTTGAAATGTATATCTTGTGTTGCTCAATATCCAAGTAGCCGGTCATGTTTGCAGGTTACACCTCCGAGTGGCCTATGTTTTGCCGGAGTGTTGATTCATTTCCGTTCCAGCAAATTTCAGGCGCTCGATATGTCCTATTTTAGCAAAGGTCATGCCGGATTTTTCCGTGAATTTTGGCATGACTTGTGCCATAATATGTAGGAAATATCGAGTGCCCCGGATTTGTGTGTTGAGTATCCTGGTAGTTGTCTTCGATCGATTTTCAATTAATGTTTTAACTATGAACATAGGAAATGTCTGACGACGAAAAGGATTTCGGTTTTTGCAAATACTGCGAAGACAAGCGCGACCTGTGCGACGGAATCTTCCTAGATGATGATAGGCGCTTCAGCATCAAGCTGGACGAGAACTTCGAAGTTGAAACAGTAAGTCATAACGACAAGTCTTTTTTCGTAATTAAGCATGACATCTGCTTCATTTGCTTCAACTTATATTTTTTACTATTCTACTAGCGTATCCCCTGCCATGCAAGAGTTTTTGTATTGGATAAGATAGGTTTCAGTCATTGTCGGTGTACTAGAGTAGGGGTACCCTAGTATCCCGAACTCGTGCACGGGCAGTAGCAGCACCCCGCGGGAAGGCTTGCCTAGTGACCGCCAAGATCCTCCGTGGTTCCTTTGGAACCATTCAAGAGCAAAGTATTTAAGCCATGGAAACAAGGCCTCGACAAGAGGAGCTTGCCGGGAAGGCCACTCAAGGCACGCAGAAGACAAGACCCCGGCAAGAGGAGCTTGCCGGGAAGGCAGTGGCGACAAGCTCCCGAGCGCGACAAGGATTTAGCAGGGGCAAGGCGCTTGCAGCGCAGCAACTCTCTTCATCTCCGCTCCAGCTCATCCACCAGCGATGTCGCCGTGGGGCTATTCCAGCGTCGCGTGTCAAGAGGCTGTGCAGCCAGCGGAGAGCAGCGATGGCGGCGTGACAAGGGTGCCATCGTGGCGGCGTTGGCGCCTTAACGGTCCCTTTCTCGCACTGTTAAAGGCGACATGGGCGGGCATTTATCACTCTTGTCCCTTGCCGTCACAGTTAGGTAGAAGGCACTGTACAAAGTAGTTGTACCAACCGCAACTCTTTTTTCCCATTTTGCCCTCGTTTACGTTGCCACCTGTGGTGACCCCTTGAGCCTATAAAAGGAGGCCCATGCGCAACGTAGAAAAGGTCGGTTCGGATCATTCGAATCATTCGAGACTAGAGACACTCAAGCTAGGTTTTGTAGCTCTCATTGCTCCCTAGCAAGAACACAAGATAATCAGACAAGCAGCAGTAGGAGTATTATCTCTCCGGAGAGCTCCGAAGCTGGGTAAACTGCTCTTGTGCATCGCCTCGATCTGCTCTTCGTGGAATCTCCGCCCCCCACCGAACCAAAAGGGACTCGGTCAGCCAGGTCCCATAGGTGTTCGTGGGCTACGATCAGCTTCCCCGACATCTTTGGCGCGCCAGGTAGGGGGCGTCGAGGCTGTGTGAACCTGATCCGGCGTTCACACGAGCAACATCTTCATCATCTTCATCAACATGCCATCGAAGAAGAAGGCTTGGCGGCAGCAGAGCCGTCGCGTCAAACCCACCACCACGAGCTGGCGAATGGTGGGGAAGGCGCCAGCGGAGGGCAGGCGTCATCGAGGAGCCCACGACGCTGCCAAGTCCAAGGACAAAGCGGCGCAGACCTCGGCGTCCGGATCGTGCAGCGTCCGTCTCGGGGCGCGAGACCGGCAGCGTCATGGTGCTCGCAGCGCCATCGTTCGTTGGGCCAAGATCGAGCTGGTGGATCGAGAGGCGCTCAAGAGCAGCTTCGCGCTAACGAGCTGGTGCGAGCGGGGCACGGTCGCCTGGACGGGATACTGCTCCTTCTAATGTATTTAGAAGTCCGAGCACAACCCGCTCCTCGCATCGTACGCCTTTACCACCCACCACTCCAGCAGAAGCCTTGGCAAGAGCCCAACTGCTTCTAGACTACCCTCCAACGGCCGACAAGGTCGAAGAATGGAGGGCCACCATCCAGAGTCTCATCGGCTTTGCCAACGGCGACGTTCCGCGGCAACCAAGCACATCGCTGCCGCGGCGAGACGACAAGGCAAGAGCCGGTGGCAACGAGACATGTGGGGGTGCAACCACCATGCACTCTCCATCCAGAAGGCCAAGGTCGCCGACTCGTCGGATCCACCTCGACAGCGACTCCACCGCATCATCGGATCCACGAGCTCGCCGTGATCAGCGCCAAGTTCTTCAAGAACGGCAACAAGAAGACGCTCGAACTCGCATCGAGCGCCGAAGAGAAGTGCGGCGTCAATCCGACCAGCGCGCTGGGCCCGCTGTCGACTTGCATGCGCCAGGGGAACCAGGTGACTTGCCGTATGCGGTAGGTTGCCCTGCGTTCACTCGTGAGCTGCGGCAAGTCCAGTGGCCCGACAAGAAAAATTTCAAGCCAGACGTGCCAGAGAAGTATGATGGCAGGACGCATCCATCGGAGTTCCTCAGCATCTACACCATCGCGGTGCAAGCTGCGGGGGGACGAGACGACAAGTTCCTCGCCAACTACTTCCCGCTGGTACTCAAGCCAAATGTTAGATCTTGGCTCATGCACTTGCCGGACAGCTCCATATCTTCTTGGGCAGATCGGTGCCATCAGTTTGTCGGCGCCTTCACGGGCGGCCACAAGCCTCATGGCCAAGAGAGCGACCTTCATCTGCTCGCCCAGAAGGAAGGAGAGTCCCTGCGCAAGTTCATTCAGAGATTCAGCCGTGTGCACTACAACATCCCAGATGTCCACCCGCGCGGTGATCGGCGCGTTTCATCGAGCGTGCGGAACCGCAGGATGAGGAGGAGATGGCGATGTGCAAAGTCAAGGACGTCAGTGAGCTGTATGCCTTGGCCGACAAGTGTGCACGTGCTGAGGAAGGAAGAAGACTCCCAGGAGAAAATGTTGAAGCAGGATCTGACAGTGAGGAGACCGCCCCGGCAAAGAAGTGCCGGCGGCGGAACAACACAAAGAAGAAAAGCAAAGAGGTACTAGTTGTCGAGCAGTCCGGTAATGAAGGTGGCGCCAAGAAGGCCAAGGTTGGTGGCTCCGGCAAGAAGGTTGCCGCTGACACCGACCGCCAAGTTGTGGCGGCCGCCGACAAGCAGGACAGCTCCAACAAACAGTACTGCAAGATTCACCGCACCAAGGGCCACGACCTCCAGAGCTGCAAGAAGGTCGAGCAGCTCGTTGAACAGCAGAAAGCTGAGTACGAGCGGCGTGACAAGGAGAAGGCCCAGGAAGGTGCTGGGGGAGCTAGCAAGAAGCGACTCGGCCGGGGAGGACGCCGCGGCAAGGCCAAGCAGCGGCAAGGAGACAGACCTCCCCGCGGTCGTGACAAGGATGAAGACGACGATGACGATGAAGATATGGAAGACGATGAAGCTGATGAGCAGGAGTTTCAGAAAGCCACGGAGGTCCTCTGCATAGACGGCGGTGCTTCTCTGCATACCTCACACTGCCAACTCAAGCAATGGATGCGGGAGGTTAATGCAGCAGAACCGTCCATAGAGTCACGCAGGCCTCTGAAGTGGTCCAACACGCCTATCATCTTTGATATTGAGGACCACCCTGATCGCATAAACGGGGTTGGGTGCTTGCCGATGTTGGTCTCACCAACTATCCGCAATCTCAAGGTCACCAAGATGCTAGTTGACGGCGGGGCCGGCTTAAACCTGATCTCATCTGCAGTGCTCCAGAAGCTTCAAATCCCTGACGGCGAGCTCGAAGAAACTGGAACGTTCCAAGGAATCAACCCAGGAAGGAGCAAGCCAAAAGGGACACGCTGCGGGTAACATTTGACAACGAGCTAAACTTCAGGACTGAGAGAGTCACGTTCGACGTTGCTGATTTTCCATTGCCCTATAATGGGATACTTGGCCGTCTAGCACTCGCCAAGTTCATCGCATCCTCTCATTATGCATACAACTTGCTCAAGATGCCAGGCCCGATAAGCGTCATCTCTGTCCCTGGCGACAAGAAAGATGCTCTTATCTGCGCCGACAAGATTTACCAGGAGGCAGCAGCTGCGACAGATAGCCAATCACTTGCCGCTGAAGCTCCCGGGGGAAAGAAGAAGACCACTTCGTCCGGCAAGAGCTCTGATGCCCACTCCGGCAAGTGCACCTCTTCGGAGTGCTGCGCTACCGTCGAGGACGCACCATCGAGCCCCACCGGCAAGTGCAACAAGATGATGGCAGCTCCACCAAAGACCAAGAAGGTGCCCGCCAAGGAGGACGGCACTGGTGGTACCTTCACCATCAGTGCCACTCTCGACCCGAAATAGGAAGGCGCGCTCGTTGCTTTCCTGCGGGCGAATGTCGATGTGTTTGGATGGCAACCGTCTGACATCCCCGGTGTTCCCAGGAAAGTAATTGAGCACCACCTAGCTGTCTGTCCTCATGCGCGGCCCGTCAAGTAGAAAGTCAGGAAGGAGGCAGTGGAGCGCCAAGAATTCATTGCAGAAGAGATCAAGAAGTTGGAAGCAGCGGGCCTTGTCAGAGGAGTGCTCCATCCCACGTGGTTGGCCAATCCGGTAGTTGTACGAAAGGCATATGGGAAATGGAGACTCTGTATCGACTTCACAGATGTTAATAAAGCTTGTCCCGAAGACCCATTTCCCTTGCCGCGTATCGACCAGATTGTTGACTCCACGGCTGGATGTGATTTGCTTTCATTTTTTGATGCATATTCAGGATATCATCAGATCTTCATGGCAGAAGAGGATGAGGAGAAAACCGCATTCATCACCCCATGTGGCACATACTGCTTTATACGGATGCCTTTCGGTTTGAAGAATGCTGGTTCAACGTTTGCAAGAGTGGTACATGACGCTTTTGAGCCGCAAATGCACAGAAATGTAGAAGCCTACATTGATGACATAGTGGTCAAAAGCAAGGACAAAGCAACTCTGGTTCAAGATTTAGATGAGACCTTTGCAAATCTGCGCAAGATCAACCTCAAGCTCAACCCCGAGAAGTGCGTGTTTGGAGTTCCTTCCGGCAAGCTTCTCGGGTTCTTCGTATCTCAGCGGGGAATTGAAGCCAATCCCGACAAGATTAAGGCCATTGAGCAGATTGAAGCACCAAAGCGCGTCAAGGATGTACGAAGACTTGCTGGTTGCGTGGCTGCTCTCAGCAGGTTTATCTCTAGGTCTGCTGAGCGCGCATACGCCATTTTCAAGATTTTGAAAAAGGCAGGTCCAATGAGATGGACTCCCGAAGTGGAGGCTGCGCTGCAGGACTTAAAGAGGTACCTGTCCTCCACTCCAATACTTGTCGCACCTAAGTCACAAGAGAAGTTGCTGCTATACATAGTGGCAACCAATCAAGTGGTTAGTGCTGCGTTAGTAGCAGAGAGGGAGGCAGATGAGGAGCCGGCAACCGAGGCAGATGCATCCAGTGACAAGCAGGGGGCTTCACCGTCAAGCTCTGGTCCCGACAAGGACAGATCTGCGCAGACGAGCGAGAAGATTCAGAAAAGGATGGTGCAGGGCCCAGTCTACTTTGTCAGCTCCCTTCTGCAGGGGGCTAGGTCAAGGTACTCTGGTGTGCAGAAACTGCTTTTTGGCCTCCTCATGGCCTCGAGAAAGCTGCACCATTACTTCCAAGCACATGAGATCACAGTTGTCACTCGCTTTCCGCTGAAGAGAATATTGCAAAACCCAGAAGCAACAGGCAGGATTGTCGAGTGGGCACTGGAACTGTCAAGCTTTGGCCTCAAGTTTGAAAGCACTTCAACTATCCAAAGCAGAGCACTGGCAGAGTTCATAGCAGAATGGACGCCGACGCAAGATGAAGAAACTCCAGAGACGAGTATCCCCGTCAAGGAAGCAAATAAAGAGTGGCTGATGTACTTTGATGGTGCCTTCTCGCTGCAAGGCGCCGGTGCTGGCGTGCTGCTTATTGCACCCACCGGAGAGCACCTCAAGTACATAGTCCAGATGCACTTTCCCAAGGAGCAAGCAACAAATAATACTGCAGAGTATGAAGGTTTGCTTGCCGGTCTCAGGATTGCAGTGGACCTTGGGATCAGGAAGCTTATTGTCAGGGGTGACTCGCAGCTTGTCGTCCGCCAAGTGAACAAAGATTATCAAAGTCCGTTGATGGAAGCCTATGTCGATGAAGTGAGAAAGCTAGAAGAACACTTTGAAGGCCTGCAAATGGAACATGTTCCAAGAGCTCAGAATAACATTGCTGATGGCCTGTCAAAGTGTGCTGCACTCAAGTTACCTGTGGAACCAGGAATTTTTGTGCTCAAGCTGACTCAACCAACTGTAACGCCATCAACTGGACAGAACAAGAAGAGGAAGTTGGTTAATGGTGACTACTTCCCGGCTGAGCTCCCCGAAGCCGCCGCCGCGAAGGTCCCCAAGATCAACACCAAGAGTGCTGAGGAGCGGTCTGCTCCGCCAAGCCCCAGGGTTTGTTTCGTTGAAGCAGACGCTCCCGACAAGTTTTGCTCCGGCAAGCTTGCCGGGGAACATCAAGCTCCGGCTGAGCCGCAGGTTCTTGCCGTAGAAGCGGATGTTCCCGCAGCAGCAGATGTGCCTTTAGTCCTTGTTGTCGAGCCGCAAGCTCCAACATGGGCACAACAGATTGTCCATTTCCTTCAGACAGGAGAACTTCCCGAAGAGCAAGAAGAAGCGGAGAGAGTAGCCCGGCAGTCAAGTATGTACCAGTTTGTCGATAGCACACTGTACAGAAGAAGACTCAACGGTGAGAAATTGAAGTGTATTCACCGGGAAGATGGACAAAAGCTGTTGGCAGAGATACATGGAGGTATATGAGGTCACCACATTGGCGCAAGAGCACTTGCCGGCAAAGCTTTTCGACAAGGTTTCTTCTGGCCGACAGCCCTCCAGGATGCAACTGCACAAGTAACCAAGTTTGAAGCATGCCAGTTCCATTCCAAGCAGATACACCAGCTAGCTCAAGCTCTCCAGACGATCCCTTTATCCTGGCCATTTTCGGTCTGCGGGCTCGACATGCTCGGCCCCTTCCCCGAAGCTGTCGGGGCTTTGAGTACTTATGCGTTGCAATCGACAAGTTCACAAAGTGGCGGAAGTGGAAGCGATGAGGAAGGTGACAGCGCGATCGGCGATCAAGTTCTTGAGTCAATTGTTTGCCGTTTTGGGATTCCTAACAGGATCATCACCGACAATGGCACACAGTTCACGAGTCGCACCTTCATGCAGTACGTCCAAGATCTTGGCGCCAAGGTCTGCTTTGCTTCTGTTGCTCACCCGAGGAGCAACGGGAAAGCAGAGAGGGCAAACGCTGAAGTGCTGCGAGGACTCAAGACCAGAACTTTCGACAGGCTGCACAAGTGCGTAAGAAACTGGATTGAGGAGCTGCCGGTGGTTCTTTGGTCGATCAGGACGACGCCAAATCGAGCCACTGGCCAGACACCTTTCGCTCTAGTCTATGGAGCAGAGGCAGTTCTCCCCACGGAACTCGTATACGGGTCACCTCGAGTGCTCACTTATGATGAGCTTGAGCAAGAGCAGCTGCGACAAGATGACGCGCTGCTCCTTGAGGAGGACCGTCTTCAGGCTGCTGTACGAGCTGCTCGTTATCAGCAAGCTTTGCGTCGCTACCATAGCCGCAAAGTTAGTGCCAGAAGTTTTGAGGAAGGCGACCTTGTTCTTCGGCGCGTTCAATCCGCCAAGAATTCCAACAAGTTGACGCCGAAGTGGGAAGGCCCTTATCGGGTGAAACGAGTCACTAGGCCCAGCGCTGTCCGCCTTGAGACCGAAGATGGCATTCCGGTGAGAAACTCCTGGAACATTGAGCATCTTCGTAAGTTTTACCCATAGGGCGCGGTTGCCGGAACCTGTTCCGGCAACCACCCTTTTGTACAAGTCTTGCCGATGTTGCATGTAATCCTTTGTACAAAGCTGGGCGCAGACCCCGTGCATCAGTAAAGCTTATGTGTTGCGCACAACTTGTCAAGTACATGCTTTCATAATACTTCTTTGCATGTGTTATCTAACATTTTGTGCAGCATACACACCCGGTAAGCAATAACGAGCCACTAGGCTCCATGACTTTATTTTCTCTTCTTTCTCTTTCTCAAAGAAAGGAAGGTTCATCCACCCACAAGTTAGCCGGGGGGGAAGGAGAAGATAATGGTGTGGGCCACCAACTGTCGCTCAAGGAAGTATCGCCTTGCCGGGAAGCAAACGACAGGAAAGCTAAGTTGCCAAAGTTTGAGCAGTCCGTTTTAAATTTTTAAGTTATCTTCCTCGAATGATAGTACTTTGTATGGAAAACCTGTGCGCGGAGGAACCAACTCGTAGCTAGTTTGCGCACTTACTTTGTTTCGAGTCCGCTCAACAACTTAAGTGAGCTGCAACTAGTTGCGACAAGGTTGCTTGTCGGGGCGGCACCGCCGACAGAGCTCTGATGTTCCGCACTCAGCGCTCGCGGCAAAGGTGCCCGCGCCGACGAGTTCCCTAAAAGCGTAGGGCACAAACATACAAAGGAAGGAATCGAGTAAAGGAAATAACATTGCAATCGTTTGCCTAAGATAGAGTATATTACAAAATAACTTGTCGCAGGTCTAATAAATTGTTCTCCTGAACATGATCAGCAGCGACAAGGGAAAGATAAATTTGGCGGCCTAGTCCACGCGGTCACCATCAACCCTCTTGACTCCGCTCACCCTGTCCACAATGGGTGCGACAAGGGCCTTGAGCGCTTCAACGTCAGCAGTCGACGGCAAGGACTTGAGGACGTTGGCGAAGCTAACGCCTGGATTGCGGAAGGCCACCTTCATCAGCACCTTCTGAAGGGCCCCTGCACAGATTTGGCACGACTCGTCGGCCAGCTGCTTTGGGATCTCTTCCCGGAGCCGCTGGAGAGCCGTCACCACGCCCTTGAGGAACAGGCTGAGCTTGACGCTGGGTTGGAGATGCTCGTCGGTGGAGTACCCGAGATCCACCATCCCCATCTCCATGAGCTCCTTGTCAATGGTGGCGGTAGTATCCACAAGACCCTCCATCCAGTGCATCACGTTCTCTTTGAAGGTGTTATGGGCAGTCGTGGCAGTCGCCAGCAGCTCCTCGTTGGCCTTGATCTTCTCCAACATGCCCGCTTCCCGCTCCTTGGCGCCGTCCAGCGTCTCCATCAAGGTGGTCAGCTTCAGCTCAAGATCTGCCTTGGAGTCCTTGGCGGCGTCGAGCTCTTTGATCTTCTCAGTGAGACGGCCCTGCAACTCGCCAAGAGTGTAGGCGTCCTTCTCGCGCTCGTGCTTCAGCGCGGCAAGCTCTTCGCCGCTCTTCAGCAGACTAGCATCCAGCTGCGTCACTTTTGTTTCCAACTCCTTCTTGGCGGCCTCGGCAGCTGCGGCAGCGTCCTTTGATTCCTGGAGAGCTCCGCCAAGTGATTGCTCGCGCGCGGCGAGCTCTTCCTCATAGCTGTCAAGGTTGATCTTCTGCTGCGCCAGCTCGCCTTCTTGCGCAGATAGCTTCTCGCCGGCAAGCCTTTGCTGCTCTTCGACCTCAGCCTTCTCAAGGATGAAGGCTGTGCGCTCTTCGGAGAGTTGCTCCCGCGCTTCTGCTACATCCCGGAGGGCTTCTTGGTTGGCGCGCCGGAGCTCTTCTGCGCGTTTCTCCATGTCAGCTCCCGCCCTCGCGACAAGTGCTTCCCGGGACTCAAGTTTGGCTTGTCGGGCGCGGTAGAGCGACAACAGCTTCTTCAGCAACTGCTCCTCCTCAGACTCGCCACTGCTGCTGCGTGGCGCGTCAACCAGCGACAATCCAGCGGAGGCGAGCAGCTCTTCATCGAAGGTCTCTCCCTCGACTGGCGCCCTGGAGCTCGACGCCCATGGGAGCTTGATGAAGACGCCGTCGCCGGCCTTCAGATAGGCGCCGGGCTGGGGCTCTTCGGAGACTGATGCTGCATCGGTGGCGGAGGGATCGGCGGTTGGTGTAGCGCCTGGCGCTCCTGCGGCCTCAGGGTCGTCGGTACGATCGCCAGACCCCTCGCCAGCCTTTGCGGCGGCAGCCTTGGCGGCCTCCTCGCCGGCGGATCCATCGGCGCCAGTCTCTTCCTCCATGGTGGCGACGTCGTCAGTTTTGCCACGCGCGTCCTCCTCGCCGGCGACCTCAATCTCCATCGGCTCTGCGGCAGATGGATCTGGCGATCAGAAAAAGAAAGAACAGTCAAGCAAATGTTCGAAAATAAAAATAGAAGGAAAAGAACCCAAGGGAAATTATCACGCAAGAAGATTACCTGCGATAGGGTCTGCAGCCATGGTCTCGACCACCGGAGGATCACTGGTGATGTCCCTTGGCGGAGAAGCATCCCTCGTCGGAGAGGCATCCCTTGCCGGAGAGCGCTCCCTTGCCGGAGAATTCTCCCTTGGCGGCATAGTTGAAGCAGACGGAATTTCAGAAGCGACCTCCGGGCCCTCCTGATGAGGCTCCTCTGCTCCTACACAAATCAACAAGTCAGATATCAGTAAGGAAGGAGCACCCATGCACACCTAACCGTAAGAAATAAACCAAATACTTACGCTGGGGGCTGCTCTGAGGAAGGGTTGCCGGGTCCGGCAAGGGAGTCTCAGACGCGCCTCCTGTCGCCACGGGGGGATCGTCTTCGATGACAACCACCGGGGTCTTGGCTCTCTTCGACGCTCTCTGAGCCAGCGTCCTGAAAAAGGAAAGAGTTCAGAATGAAGCAAATCAGATACAAGACAAAGCAGCAAATTGAAGGATTACAAGTACAGCGACAAGATCTTACTCTTCTTCTTCTTCCTCGGAGCTGACAGCGGAGAAGTCAAATTCCGCTCCACCTCCGGTGCGACAAGCTGGAAGAGTAGGCTCCCTCGGACGCTTGGCGGGTGCGGGAGCCGTGGTCCCAGAAGGTCCCGCTCGATTCTTTGGCGGCGTGGCGCTCCAGCAACAGAGCTTGCCTTGATGGAAGCGCGTCCGCAGCGCGCGACGGCTGTTGGCCCGTCTGCCGCCCCGCCACTTCCCTGGTCTTGCGGAGGCGCCTTCTTGGTGGACCTGCGGGCTCCTCCCGTGACAAGCTACCTGAAGGTGGGGGGCCCCGGCAGGCTCGTTCGGCTCAGCTTCAAGCTCGGCCTGCTCCTCCGCGCCGGCAAGCTCGGCCTGCTCCTCCGCGCCGGCAAGCTCCTCTCGATCGGCAAGGCTTGCCGCCTCTGCCGCCTCCGCCTCCTCCACGGTGAACCCGAATTCACTAGCGGCAGCAGCTTCTGCCGCCTCCTCCAGCCTGGTGGCGATACGCTGCAACTCGGCGTCGGTGGTGTCGCGGGTGAGCCACTTCTGCTCGTCGGCGCGGATCGGCACTTCTTCCAAGCTGTCGAAGAACTGCTGTGCGATGTCGTCGGCGGGCTCTTGCCAAGTTGGAGCGATCCCATAGGAATCGCTGGCGGCATCATCGCACGGATGCGGTCAAGCGAAGAGTTGTTGCACAAAGGGCGACCCCCTCGGCAACATGAACCACTCGGGGTGATCTGGGTCGTGTGAACAGCTCCGGCAGCATCGCATCCAGCTCCAAGATGGTGAAATTCGAGATGAGGCCCGGCGCAACCTCATGATGTCCGCCGCATTTGGAACTCCCAAGCAGACCTCCTCCTCTCCTGCAAGGGAAGCGTCGCGGCGGCGAAGGAAATCCGCGCCACCGCGCCTCTGATGAGTCCGGCATGCACGAGGCGCAAGATCCGGTCACAGCTATCTTCAACCTAGCATCCTCCGGCGCCAAGTTGCTCCAATCGTTGCGCGCACTATGGGAGTTTACGCTGGGGCGTGAAGGGCTGCGGGTTCTCCTCGATGATCCAACACCAATCGGCTCTCCACTCCTCCCACTTGCTGCGGAGCTCTCCTTCGAGATATGCTTCTTTCTTGCCGATCCACGGAGATCCAAGCAATCCCTCCGCAAGCGGCTCTCCTCTCTCAACGCGGGGCATGAAGAAGTGGCGGAAGAGGGCTACGTTTGGGTGGACTCCGTAGGTGTTCATGATGTCGCAAAAGAATTCGGAAAAGGGCGGGCACAGCCCGCAGTATAAGAAGAGCACGAAGAAGGGATACCCGACAGAAACCTTCTCGGATGCGCGGCGGAGATCACCCTCGTCTTGCGGGTGTGCCAGCGTCTCCGTGGACGAAGAGGTAGTACCCTCCGCAGCTCCTTTGCGTCGAGCTGGGGTCGAAGGTGGCCGCTCCTTCGCGGCGCCCTTGAGCGCTGCGCCTCGGCCGACTTCACGCCCTTCCCTTGTCGGCTTTGGAGCCATGGTGGAGGTGGTGGAGGAGGCCGGCGGCGTTGATGGCGTTGGAGGCGATGGGGGGCGTCGCTCTCTTCGACTCGAGAAGGAGGGAGGAGCGGCGGTGGTTTTTGAGATGTGACAGCAATGGCGAGGTGGGCGACCTGAACCTGTTTCCCTGCTTATAAGGAGGAAGAGGCGGGCATTCCGCTTTTCAATTGAAAAAGCCCCCACGATCTCTCCCACGACGCCACGTTCGGGCGCGTGCTGTTAAATGGGGGCGTGGTGGGTCAGAGCGAGTAACGGCGTGATCTAGGCCGCGCGTGCCCGTGCACTGTTTTGGGCCTGGCCCAACAGCGCTCGGCACCGTGTGTGGCCCAGGCCCGGGGGCTCCTGTCGGTGTACTAGAGTAGGGGTACCCTAGTATCCCGAACTCGTGCACGGGCAGTAGCAGCACCCCGCGGCAAGGCTTGCCTAGTGACCGCCAAGATCCTCCGTGGTTCCTTTGGAACCATTCAAGAGCAAAGTATTTAAGCCACGGAAACAAGGCCCGCCAAGAGGAGCTTGCCGGGAAGGCCACTCAAGGCACGCAGAAGACAAGACCCCGGCAAGAGGAGCTTGCCGGGAAGGCTTGGTGAGCGACAAGCTCCCGAGCGCGACAAGGATTTAGCGCGGCAAAGGCGCTTGCAGCGGGCAGCAACCTCTCTTCATCTCCGCTCCAGCTCATCCACCAACGTGTCGCCGTGGGGCTATTCCAGGCGTGCGTGTCAAGAGGCTGTGCAGCCAGCGGAGAGCAGCGGTAAGCGGCGCTGACAGGGGTGTCATCGTGGCGAGCGTTGGCGCCCCTAACGGTCCCTTTCTGCACTGTTCAGGCGACATGGACGGGCATTTATCACTCTTGTACCTTGCCGTCACAGTTAGGTAGAAGGCACTGTACAAACTAGTTGTACCAACCGCAACTCTTTTTTCCCATTTTGCCCTCGTTTACGTTGCCACCTGTAGTGACCCCTTGAGCCTATAAAAGGAGGCCCATGCGCAACGTAGAAAAGGTCGGTTCGGATCATTCGACTCATTCGAGACTAGAGACACTCAAGCTAGGTTTTTTAGCTCTCATTGCTCCCTAGCAAGAACACAAGATAATCAGACAAGCAGTAGTAGGAGTATTATCTCTCCGGAGAGCTCCGAAGCTGGGTAAACTGCTCGTGTGCATCGCCTCGATCTGCTCTTCGTGCAATCTCCGCCCCCCACCGAACCAAAAGGGACTCGGTCCGCCAGGTCCCATAGGTGTTCGTGGGCTACGATCAGCTTCCCCGACAGTCATACTACGGAGGTAAAGAAAGTTTATTTGAAGACCGAGCATGGTTATATTTTCCATGCAAAATTATACAATTCAGACGACTACACCTATATTGGATGCAAAACATGGCGAGCACTATGCAAGACTTATGCATTTGAGCCTGATATGGTTATCACCTTTGATATTCATCCTGAAGATGATATTGAAGGTAATACCGATATCTGAGTCGATGTGCGACGCCTCAGATTATACCATTTTGTAAGTTTCTCAACCATATTTATGTCTTTGATATTGTTTATTCAAAATAGTTGACAACTAATTTGTATTGTCAGCTTATTTCAGTGCAAACAAACATGTCCAGTAGCTTGGTAGACAGGACCTACTACTGTCCCGAGGCTGAACTAAACTGCGAGGAGCTAAGTCATTATGTTTCATGGCTTGAGGATCTTGATACTGTCAAGACAAATTTTCTTCCTGGATTTAGAAATGTTAGTACTGAAAGCGTCGACCAATAGTGTTAAGTAATGAACTACGGTCACATCTATTTAGGAAGGATGGTAAGATTTTTACTATTTGTCCTCGGTGCATCTTTTCCATACATTATTTTGAAGCTAAACTTCATTGCTAAGTATGTTACCATACGATGTTCTTCAATGAGGACTCCCGATGAATGTTGTGCCTTATGGGATCGAGACTAAAGGTACCATGAGTATTATCACTTCGCCAAGATATCCTACAGATTACTTTAGTGCATTCAAGATTAGGGACGAATGCTTAATAGTGCAAGACTGGACCAAATATGTGATGGGGGAGTGCAGAGAAGTACTAGGGGGCAGCAAACAGAGGCGCTACCCATGATTAGGAGACAGGTTCATCTGCATGCTCCAACTTGATCAAGGAGGAGAGCTACACATGTTTTATGTTGTTTTACCTAAGAGAGAGCAGCAGGAGTGATTAGCTAGCTAGAAATGAGTTTCAGGATGATGATGTGCTACACTATTACTATGATGATAAAATAGCTAGTGTTGGTGGTAATGACTATGATGATTATTATTAGCTAGTGTTAGTGGTGATTAAATAAATACTGTTGGTGGTAATGACCATGATGATGATTAAATATCTTGTCTTTGGCGGATTAGATTCAAGTGGAGACAACATGTGGTGCACATCGAAAGTACTACTAGTCCAAACTAGATCAAGTTTGGATTAGTAGTATACTTTGACATGCACCACATATTGCCTCCACTTGAATCTAATCCACCTTCATTTGACACTGTTATGGACATAATGATGTAAACCTCATAACTGGTATTGTATCAATATTTGTACGATGGTGAATAAATAAACTAAAAATAAAAAAATAAAAAAATAATACTAGTAGCGATGGAGAGAAAACACGCTGCCAGTAGTTACATTAGTAGTAGCGTGGGAGTGAACAAACGCTGCAGCTATTCGTCCTAGAAGTAGCGCGTGCGGGCACGCGTTACTGCTAAGCAGTAGTTGTAGCGCCTTATTAGTAGCGCGCCAACCCGCGCTACTAGTGAGCACAAAACCAGCGCTACTGCTAGGGTTTTCCCTAGTAGTGATAGTGCTATATCCATGGCTTACGCTCATGTATTGCGTGAGAGTTAAAAAAGCTGAAGCGCGTTAAAAAGTATGAACCAATTACTTGGCTGAAACCGGGGTTGTGCATGATGGGAGTATTTTGTGTGAAGAAAATGAAGCATAGCCTAACTATATGATTTTGTAGGGATAAGCTTTCTTTGGCTATGTTATTTTGATAAGACATGATTACTTGTTAGTATGCTTGAAGTATTACTATTTTTATGTTAATATGAACTTTTATTTTGAATCATTTGGATATGAAAATTCATGCCACAATTAAGAAAATTACATTGAGAAATATGCAAGGTAGCATTCCACATCAAAAATTCTGTTTTTATTATTTACCTACTCGAGGACGAGTAGGAATTAAGCTTGGGGATGCTTGATACGTCCCCAACGCATCTATAATTTTTGATTGGTCCATACTATTATATTACCCGTTTTGGATATTTATGGGCTTGACTTTACACTTTTATATTATTTTTGGGACTAACCTATTAACCGGAGGCCCGGCCCAAATTGCTGTTTTTTTGCCTATTTCAGTGTTTCGAAGAAAAGGAATATCAAACGGAGTCCAAACGGAATGAAACCTTCGGGAGAGTTATTTTTGGAACAAACGCAATCCAGGAGACTTGGAGTGTACGTCAAGAAGCAAACAGGCGGCCATAAGGGTCGAGGCGCGCCTAGGGGGTGGCGCGCCCCACCATCATGGGCCCCTCGTGGCTCCTCGACCGACTTCCTATATATATATATATATATATATATATATATATATATATATATATATATATATATATATATATATATATATATATATATATATATATATACCCCAAAACATCTAGGGGCACCACGAAACCCTATTTCCACCGCCGCAACCTTACATGCTGTGAGATCCCATCTCGGAGCCTTTTTCGGCGCTCCTCCAGAGGGGGAATCGATCACGGAGGGCTTCTACATCAACACCATAGCCTCTCCGATGAGTTGTGAGTCGTTTACCACAGACCTTCGGGTCCATAGTTATTAGCTAGATGGCTTCTTCTCTCTCTTTGAATCTCGATACAAAGTTCTCCTCGATCTTCTTGGAGATCTATTTGATGTAACTCTTTTTGCGGTGTGTTTGTCGAGATTCGATGAATTGTGGGTTTATGATCAAGTTTATCTATGAGAAATATTTGAATCTGCTATGAATTCTTTTATGTATGATTGGTTATATTTGTCTCGAATTATCAGTTTGGTTTGGCCGACTAGATTGATCTTTCTTGCAATGGGAGAAGTGCTTAGCTTTGGGTTCAATCTTGCGGTGTCCTTTCCCAGTGACAGCAGAGGCAGCAAGGCACGTATTGTATTGTAGCCATCGAGGATAAAAAGATGGGGTTTATATCATATTGCTTGAGTTTATCCCTCTACATCATGTCATCTTGCTTAATGTGTTACTCTGTTCTTATGAACTTAATACTCTAGATGGATGCTGGATAGCGGTCGATGTGTGGACTAATAGTAGTAGATGCAGGCAGGAGTCCGTCTACTTGTCGCGGACGTGATGCCTATATGATCATGCCTAGATATTCTCATAACTATGCACTTTTCTATCAATTGCTCGACAGTAATTTGTTCACCCACCATAATACTTATGCTATCTTGAGAGAAGCCACTAGTGAAACCTATGGTCCCCGGGTCTATTTTCCATCATATAAGTTTCCGATCTACTTTATTTTGTAATCTTTACTTTTCAATCTATATCATAAAAATATCAAAAATATTTATCTTATCTTATTATCTCTATCAGATCTCACTTTCGCAAGTGGCCGTGAAGGGATTGACAACCCCTTTATCGTGTTGGTTGCGAGGTTGTTGTTTGTTTGTTAGGTACGAGGGACTTGCGTGTAGACTCCTACTGGATTGATACCTTGGTTCTCAAAAACTGAGGGAAATACTTACGCTACTTTGCTGCATCACCCTTTCCTCTTCAAGGGAAAACCAACACAGTGCTCAAGAGGTAGCATTACCTTGGGGTCTTTAGCCATGAAGCATCTCCCAATTCATGGTGAATCAGATATGTCGTAGGAGTTGGTTGACACAAGTGCTAGACCGGCAACACCTTCATCTTGAGTATATTCAGAGTTGGAGTGATTACTTCTCTCGGAGTGGTGGTTGGAGTCAGAGCGGATACTCATTCACCAACATGAGCTTGATGTCTTCGCTTTGTGTAGCTCCTTGATGACTTGTCCTTCCTTTCCGAATCCTTGCTTCTTCGAGAGGTTCTTCGTTCATAATGATCATCTCTACTCCTTCTCTCTCTTGGAGGTGATTCTTCCCTTTTGCTTCTTCTTTTAGGTGAGTCTTCTCTTCTTTTGTAGGGTGTCGTACACTCATTGGAGTAGTGTCCGGGTCTTCCACAATTGTAGCAATTTCGCTCATGACTAGAAGATATTTTGTCATTGTAGGACCTTGACTTGGAACTTCTTTCCTTGCTTCTACTCTTGTAGAATTTGTTGAAGTTCTTCACCATTAAGCTCAGTTCTTCATTGAAGGCTTGTTTCTCATTTGATGATGTAGGAGCATCACATGATGCTTTGTAAGCACCATTAGACTTGTTGTGAAGCTCTTCTTTGTCCTTGACTGACATGTCATCAGCAACAATTCTTCCAATGACTTTCGTTGGCTTGAGATCTTTGTAATTTGGCATCATTTGGATAAATATGCACACGGTATCATATTTTCCATCCAAGGCTCTCAAGATCTTCTTGATGATGAATTTGTCGGTCATCTCTTCACTTCCTAAGCCGGCAATCTCATTTGTGATGAGAGCAAGCCTAGAGTACATTTCGGCGACACCTTCACCATCCTTAAGTTTGAACTTGTCAAGTTGACTTTGAAGCACATCCAACTTGGATTCCTTGACGGAGTCGGTACCTTTGTGCATATCAATCAAAGTATCCCAAATTTCCTTTGCATTATCAAGACGGCTGATTTTGTTGAATTCTTCGGGGCACAATCCATTGAAGAGGATATCGCAAGCTTGAGCATTGTATTGCAACATCTTCAATTCTTCCGTGGTAGCTTCACGGTTTGGTTCTCTCCCATCAAAGAATTCACATTGCAAGCCAATACACACAATAGCCCAAACGGCGGGGTTATGTCCAAGAATATGCATTTTCATCTTATGTTTCCAACTAGCAAAATTAGTACCATCAAAGTAAGGACCTCTACGGTGGTAATTCCCCTCGCTAGATGCCATACTCTCCTAGGTTGTGAAACCAAGGCTATGATCACCAAAGCTATAGAAATCAAGGCAAATGGAGACCAAAGCTCTAATACCACGTGTAGGATCAAAAGTATGTCTACAGGGGGGTGATTAGACTACTTGCCCGAATAAAAACTTAACCTTTTCCCAATTTTAGTTCTTGATAGATTTTAGCAACTTAGCACAAGTCAAGCAATCACAATACAATTCTAGCAAGCATGCAAAGAGTATATGAGCAGCGGAAAGTAAAGCATGCAACTTGCAAGAAAGTAAATGGGGGGAGTTTGGAGGGAGAAAACGCAATGTTGACATGGAGATTTTTGGCGTGGTTCCGATAGGTGGTGCTATCGTACATCCACGTTGATGGAGACTTCAACCCACAGAGGGTAACGGCTGCGCGAGTCCACGGAGGGCTCCACCCATGAAGGGTCCACGAAGAAGCAACCTTGTCTATCCCATCATGGCCATCGTGCACGAAGGACTTTCCTCACTAGAGTAGATCTTCACGAAGTAGGCGATCTCCTTGCCCTTACAAACTCCTTGGTTCAACTCCACAATCTTGACGGAGGCGCCCAACCAATCTAGGAGACACCACTCTCCAAAAGGTAATAGATGGTGTGTTGTTGATGAAATTCTTGCTCTTGTGCTTCAAATGATAGTCTCCCCAACACTCAACTCTCTCTCAAAGATTTGGCTATGGTGGAAAGATGATTGGAGTGGAAAGTAACTTGGGGAAGGCTAGAGATCAAGATTCATATGGTAGGATTGGAATATCTTGGCCTCAACACATGAGTAGGTGGTTCTCTCAGAAAATGAGTAGTGGAACTGTAGGTTTGTTCTTATGGCTCTCTCAATGAACGAAGAGTGGGTGGAGGCATATATATAGCCTCCAAACAAAATCTAACAGTTACACATAGATTCCCAAACTCCGTGGGACCGAATCAGCCAACTTGGTTAGACCGATTTAGTTCAAAATGTGAATGTTAGGATTTTCGGTGGGACCGATATGCTAGGGTTAGGGCATAACGTAATCTCGGTGTGACCGATCACATAAAGTCGGTGCGACCGATTTCAGCAATAGATACACAGAGGGTTGGTCAGGCAAACTCGATGGGACCGATTCGCTCACTTTGGTGGGACCGAAGTGTTACGAAAAGGAAACAGGGAGTTTGCAATGCAGATTCGGTGGAACCAGTTTGCTCATTCCGGTGAGACCGAAATGTTACAAAAAGGAAACAGAGAGTTTGCAATCCCATCTTGGTGAGACCGAGATCCCTATCGGTGAGACCGAAGTAACTAGGGTTTGTGGCAGTGGCCATGTCAAAGGGAACTCGGTGGCACCAGATAGATCAAATTGGTGGGACCAAATTTGACTTTAGGTTTAGGACATATGTGGAAATGAGAAAGTGGTTGAGGATTTTTTTGCATATCACAAAGCATTTTGAGCAAGTAACCCATTGAGCAACACCTCAATAGTATTGTCTTTCATATGGACTCAATGTGATCTTGGATCACTAAAATGAAAATGTAGAGTCTTGAGATTGTTGCCAATATATATCCTTTGCATTTTGAGGGGTCCACATCTCTAGTCCATGCCATGCCACTCATTGAACTTTATTAAATGATTATCTTGAAAGATCATTAGTTCAATGAACTATATGTTGTTAAGAATTATCAAAACCACCCAGGGATTAGTTGCACTTTCAGAAGATGATATTCGGACACCGGAAGAGTTTTGGAGTGCACCGGGTAGTTATCGGATCATCGGAAGGGATTCCGGGCAAACCCGGGAAGTATATGGGCCATATGGGCCAAAAGAGGGGAGCCCCTCAGCCCACAAGGGGCTGGCGCACCCCTCCTATGGCAGCCGGCCAAGGGAACAAAAGGAAAGGGGGGATTCGGCCTCCCCCTTCTTTCTCTCCTCCTTTTCCTTTCTCCTGGAAGCAAATATGGAAGGGAGGCCAAGGGTAGGAGCCCAAGGAGGATGCGGTCCTACTTGGGGCGCCTCATGGCTGCCCCTCTCTCCTCCCCACCTGTATATATGTGGGAGGGGGCGCCACACATAACAATGACAATCTCTTAGCCGTGTGTGGCGCCCCCCTCCATAGTTTCGTCCCTCGGTCATTGAGGGAGTCCCGGATTAGGGGGTGTCCGGATAGCCGAACTATCACCGTTGGCCGGACTCCTGGACTATGAAGATACAAGATTGAAGAGTTCGTCCCGTGTCCGGATGGGACTTTCCTTGGCGTGGAAGGCAAGCTTGGCGATACGGATATGTAGATCTCCTACCATTGTAACCGACTCTGTGTAACCCTAACCCTATCCGGTGTCTATATAAACCGGAGGGTTTTAGTCCGTAGGACGAACAACAATCATACCATAGGCTAGCTTCTAGGGTTTAGCCTCCTTGATCTCGTGGTAGATCTACTCTTGTACTACCTATATCATCAATATTAATCAAGCAGGAGTAGGGTATTACCTCCATCGAGAGGGCCCGAACCTGGGAAAAAACATCGTGTCCCTTGTCTCATGTTACCATCCGCCTAGATGCACAGTTGGGACCCCCTACCGAGATCCGCGGTTTGACACCGACATTGGTGCTTTCATTGAGAGTTCCTCTGTGTCGTCGCCGTCAGGAAGGATGCCTCATCCCTTCTTTAAAGACGATACTATCGCTAAAGGAGCCTTGGCCACTGGTCAGACTCTTCGGCTAGGTGGTTTTCTTATGACCGCCAGTTCGGCCACCGCGCCGACGATGACTTCTCGAGTCATCGAAGCCAATCTTCACGTTAATCGGAACTTGCCAAGAAGTTAGATCCGATCGAGCTCTCCTCCGTAAACGAGATCTTCGATCGAATCGCCGCCCTGGGAGTCGCCACAGACTACGACCAGATCGGGCCTAAAACCGATCTGAGAGAGATCAACTCTCCCCAGGCTACCCATCATGTTGCTGTGATAGAGGAGAAATACGGCGATTCTTCCTCTATCTTAAGGACTAGCTACGTCCGGATTCCCGATCCCTCCATGCCGGATTCCCGCAGAGGGACGGATGTCGATCAAGCCCTCAACTTAAAGTCAGGCGGTGGGTTGGATTCACTGGATAGCATTCAAAAATCCAAACTTCCAAGTTCGGAAACTTCTCGGCCCTTGAGTCTTAAATTGGACGGGGTTCCGGATCTAGTTCCACCCACCCACCCAAACATTAGCGATCTATCCTGAATTCGGCAAGAGCCCACTGAAACAGTACATTATTACTAGGCCAGATTCCTCCTGGTTATGGACAGGATAAAGGACTGCCGAGAGGAGGACGCAATCTCACTTTTCTGCAATAATTGCACGGACAAGGGAATCCTAAACGCCATAAGTCATCGCGAAATTACATGCTTTGCTTACTTGGTGACCATAGTACAAAAGTACTGTGCGATGGAGAGTGCTTGGAAAACCGAAAGTAAATTTTGGGATAGTCCCGCCCCGAATACATCCCTAGTCCGAAATAAAAGGGTGCATCATTACCAAGCACCGGATTAAACATCAAAAACAAAACCCCTAAAGGGTGCGGAACTGTCTTTGGAGGGTTGGCTAAGCGGACCTGCAAAATTCATAGTCTGAGGGCGCCACTCCAACTCATAGCCTTGAGCATGTTGGATACTACGGCAGGTGGCCAAAAGTGGCGAAGAGCTTCTAGCCTCGTAATCTCAGCCCAGCAACACCGAAGACGGTATTAACAGTCTTGAGACTTTCGCATCAAATAACATGCGAAGCGAACACTCCATAACCTTGCCAAAGTCTACCAAGTAGCAACAATAAATCCATGGAGTGACACGGCTATTACCTTTAATGCCAGTGACGAACCCAAATTCCGAACAGCCCGAGCACCAGCCGCATTGGTCCTTAGTCCAATAGTGGACGGCTTTCGCCTAACTAAGGTACTCATGGATGGCGGCAGCGGACTAAACCTCATCTATGAGGAAACCCTCCGAAAAATGGAAATAGACTGGAACCGCATTGAGCGAAGCAGCACAACCTTTAGAGGAATAATCCCTAGCCGGGAAGCATGCTGCACAGGAAAAATGACACTGGACGTAGTGTTCGGCTCGCCGGACAATTACAGGTCCGAAGAGGTCACATTTCAAGTGGCCTCGTTCAGCAGCGGATATCACGCTTTATTAGGGCAAGAGGCATTCACAATTTTTCAAGCTATACCCCACTATGGGTACATGAAGCTTAAAATGCCCGGACATAACGGAATCATCACTCTCGCTAGTGATCCGAACATAGCACTCCGTGCCGAAAACAAGACAGCCGCACTAGCCCTCGAGGCACTATCCGAAGCCCTAGTGGCCGAGGAACTCACTGCGATGCGCTCCACGGTGAACAGGGACGATGTGATACTTGATAAAAGATCCAAGTCCACCTCTTTTAAACCAGCGGATGAAATAGTCAAATTCAAGTCCACCCAGCGGACCTGCAAAGACGGCCTCCATTGGGGCACAATTAAACCCTGATGTAGACGCGCGACTACGAGAATTTCTATGAGAAAACTGGGACATTTTTGCTCGCACCCTTGAGACATGCCAGGAATCCACGTCGGCTGGCGAGCACAGCCTAAATATCCTAAAAGGATTCAAGCCGGTCAAACAGGCTCTTGGCGCTTTTCGAACCCAAGAGACAGGCCATGGGAGAGGAGCTAGCCAAACTTCGGAAGCGGATTCATCAGAGATATAAAACATCCGGACTGGCTAGCAAACCTGGTGATGGTACCAAAGAAGGATAAGTCCTGGCGCCTATGTGTTGATTTCAAAGACCTTAATAAGGCTTGCCCAAAGGGTCCCTTCCCCCTCCCCTTCATTGATCAAATTATCGACGCCACAGCAGGACATGACTCATTGTGCTTCCTCGACGCGTACTCCCGCTACCACCAAATCAAGATGGCGGAGCGAGACCAAGCAGCAACAACATTCATCACTCCTTACGGCCCATTCTGCTTCAACACAATGCCCTTCAGGATCAAAAACGTCGGCGCAACATATCAGCGCATGATTCAGACATGTCTGGCAAACCAGATCGGCAAAACAGTGGAAGCATATGTAGATGACGTGGTCGTCAAATCCAAGCATGTCGAAACTCTACTAGACGACTTGAGGCTCACATTCGACAATCTCCGAAAATATGACATGAAGCTCAATCCGGAAAATCGTCTTGGCGTTCAGCCGGAAAGCTCTGGGCTTCATTGTGTCCGTAGAGGAATCGAAGCAAACCCAGCCAAGATCCGAGCTCTTTCACAATTGGATATTCCAAAGACCTCAAACAAATACAAAATTGATCTGGATGTGTAGCGGCTCTAAGCGCTTTATTTCGTTTGGGAGAAAAGGCGTTACCCTTTACCGCCTCCTCCGGCGCACCGAACACTTCGAGTGGGCGGATGCCGCCATGGTCGTACTCAAAGAAATAAAAGCCATATTGGCAACAAATCCGGTCTGGCGCGCATAGCGTGGGCGAACCAATGCTATTATATATCGCGCAACACATCAAGTTGTCATTGCGGTGCTCGTCGTCGAGCGAAAGCGGACGGACACGGTTCCCTCTTCAAAAACCGGTTTACTATGTGTCCACTTGTCCTAAGTCCATGCAAGTCCCGGTACCCACATTATCAAAATATAGCATACGCGGTGTTCATGGCATCCCGGAAGCTGCGACACTACTTTCAAGAGTGTTCGATAACGGTAGCCTCCGAAGTACCTCTTAACGCCATTATAAACAACGCGACGCGACGGGCGGATTGCTAAATGGGCCATAGAGCTCCTTCCATTCGACATAACCTATAAGCCACGATGAGCTATTAAATCGCAGGTTTTGGCTAACTTCGTGGCGAATGGACGGTCGAACTCCCTAAAGAGTGCGGCGCATGCTCAATGGATCATGCACTTTGACGGCTCCAAAATGTTGGCGGCACGGGGGCTGGCGTCGTTTTGACGTCCCCAACCGGGGACACAGTCCAATACGTCCTTCAGATAATGTATATGGACTCCAACAACGCAGCCGAATAGGAGGCCCTTCTGCACGGCGTCCGGATGGCAGTCTCCATGGGCATTAAACGCCTAGAGGTGCGCAGGGATTCGAACCTCGCGATATCTCAAATAAACAGAGACTTTGATGCCAAAGATCCAAAAATGGCAGCGTACCGCAATGCGGTCCTAAAAATGTCAGCACGGTTTCAAGGGCTCGAATTTCATCATATAGCCCGGGATAATAACCAGGCGGCGGACATATTGGCACGCATCGGTGCAAAATGCGATGGCGTCCCGCCCAACATCTTCCTGGAACGGCTGTTCAAGCCATCCGTACTATCGGAAGGGGAGTCCAGAAATAACAATCCGGACCCAACCGCACTGCCTGACACCGAACACTCTGACACAATCGGAGGCTCTGCCACCAAGATAACACCCTCCGCTCAAGAAATAATGGCGGTCATCGCCCCGTGGACAGAACCATTCCTAGCCTACCTTACTAGGCAGGAACTCCCCCAAGACCAAAATGAGGCTCGCTGCATAGTACGGCGATCCAAAGCCTATAAAGTCCATGAGGGAGAGCTCTATAAGAAAAGCACAACAGGAGTCCTTCAAAGGTGTATCTCCGAAGAGGAAAGGCGAAACCTCCTGGCAGAAATTCATGCCGGACTTGGTGGGCACCACGCCAAAGCCCGGGCCCTTGTAGGCAAGGCCTTCCGTACAGGATTTTATTGGCCGACGGCCCGGGCAGATGCGCAGGATTTAGTCGAACGATGCGTCGGTTGCCAACTTTTTGCTAACCAAAGCCACATGCCACCCACCGCCCTCAAAACTATACCCATCACCTGGCCGTTCGCGGTCTGGGGGCTGGACATGGTTGGACCCCTTAAGGGAGGAACCCACAAGCAAAAATACCTATTGGTCATGGTGGATAAATTCACCAAATGGATAGAGGCCAAGCCTGTCAAAACGGCCAAATCAGGACCGGTGATAGACTTCATATCAGGGGTAGTGCACCGTTACGGTGTCCCCCACGGTATCATCACTAACAACGGCACCAACTTCACGGCCGATGAGGTCAAATTATGGTGCAAAAACATGGGCATCAAGCTCGATTATGCCTCAGTCTATCACCCTCAAACCAACGGTCAAGTCGAGCGAGCAAACGGTCTAATCATGAGCAGCATTAAACCCAGACTAGTGCGGTCCCTCAAGGAATCTAACACGCACTGGGTTGAGGAGCTCGACTCCGTACTCTGGGGGATGTGGACCACGCCGAATCGTACTACCGGATTCACACCATTTTTCATGGTGTACGGCGCAGAGGAAATCTTGCCCTGTGACATAATTCATGACTCACCTCGTGTGCGCATGTATGAAGATAGAGAAGCTGAGCTCGATCGACAGGATAGTTTGGACGCATTGGAGGGGGAGCGCTACGTGGCAAAAGCTTGTTCCGCATTTTATCAACAGCAGGCTCGAAGATATCAAAGCAGGGAAGTACGGGCCAAAGCTTACAACATTGGCGAACTAGTTCTACGCCAGCCGGACAAGAAAAAGGACAAACTCAAGCCCAAATGGGAAGGTCCCTTCATCATCGACCAGGTCCTGACCGGCGGAGCATACCGTCTGCGAAACGATCGGATAACCGACTCGAGCGAACCCATGGAGCGCAGCCCGCCTATGAAGATTCTACGCCTAAGCGCGGACTCCAAGTTCGTCTCCTTCCTCCGTCCACATTTTGTATTTTTGCTGTCTTTTATTTTCTCCTTCCTCCTCCTTCTTCTGAAGCCTTTAGAGGCTCGTTGCGCTTTTTTTCACACATACTTGACGCGCTGTCTGCGCTCATTATACTGGGGGCTTCTTTAATGAAGCTTATTTATCTGGGCTTCATGCCCAACACATGTGTCACACTTCGCATGTACCTTTTACTCACCATTATATGCATCGATATGACTTAAGTTTTGGCCAAGCTGGGTTGTTTGGCTCTGTGCTTACCCCTCGTTCCCGATTGTTCGGCTAGGTGGTAAAGGAGCACCTCTGCGATTATTACTGCTGGTCAGCGGATGTGTACCTCGGTGGGTGAAGCCGAAAGCTAAGCGTTCTTAAGGGAATATTGGTCGGTGAACTGAAAGATGATTTTAACTATTTATCCATCTACCCCAGATGATTTCTGCTTTCTTAGCAGTTTGGACATGCACTTTAGGGCATGCCTCCCATGAAAGGAACCCTTAACGGAACAATTCTCCTGGAAGATGTTTCTTACTATCCATGTAATATAACATAACTAGTTGGGCACTTGTCCGATACAGCAATAATGACCCCTCGCCTTGTCTCCATGCATGCCCGGTTCTTATATAACCATGAGCGTATTCGGACACACTCCGGACTATTGGGTCCCGAGGTCGAAGGGAAAAGGTCCGCTATGACAAACGATCTACAATCCGGCTAGAAGACATTTTTCATGTCATATTCAATTACATAGTCAACTCGACTCATTGTATTCCTCCTCAATGCCATCTAATAGGCTATCTAATTTACAATCTTGCTGGGAATACTTGGCGGCCAATTCTACTTGGCCGTGCACTAAGCTTACAGGGATGTCCTTCCCATCAGGCCCCACAGGTCCGACCTCGGCCATGTGGTTTTGGTCAGCCTTCGTGTACCACGTCTTTACCATGGCCCAGGCCTCCCTGGCGCCTTGACACCAGGCCGATATCTTCCATAGTCCGAAGCGCTGTCGTGCTCCTTGAAGCCGCTCTGCCAGCTCCCCAATGCCTTCGGGCAGGGAGATAGATGGCCACAAGGCCTGGCCGACGCCTTTCATCACCTGCCGAACTCGTTCGTGCAGCTGACGCAGTTCGGGAAGAAGATCACCCGAAGAACTGGGCATCTCCTCCTCAGGACGACCTGTGAGCAAACCTACATACATGTTTATGTTAGTCGCCTTCCTCGCCGAACTCTTTCAAAGTTCGTTCAAGCACTTACTGAAAATGCCGCGACGAAGCCGTCGATTCTCCTTCTGAGTCGGACAACTGAGCACGAACATCCTTTAGTTCCTCACCCAGTTGGGTGTTGGCATCTTGGAGGTTATTTTCTCCTGCCGCACCCTCGTAAGGACGCTCTCGCCAGCCTTTAGCTAGCGCAGAGCTGTTGCTTGTCCGGATCTAGTCGGCGCCATCTGCAATATTATTGTCGATTTACACACCGCCACACTTCATAAACTATTTATCTTTTGAAGCATATATTACGGAGGGGTCTCTGTGGCTCCCCCAGCGGCTAGTCTTGACCTCAAGTTGGGCCTTGCATTCTTCAAGCTCTGGGACAGTCGGGTATTCTTTTTGTAAGATCCTGCATAACAAATGATCCTTAAATCAGTTATTCTAGCTATTTTAAGTCTCGGGGGCTACTGGCATATATAACTGTCAAATTTCCTCACCCGTATGTCCTTTACATACTGCTCCGTGGCTCTCACTAGACCATCTTGAGCGGCACGGAGGTGCGCATCTCCAATTGAAGGCATTCAAGGCCTCTTGGGAGAAACATGCGTCACGAAGAACTGTCCGTGGCCTTTGTGATTCATGGCGCTCTCCACCTCGAGTTGGTGGCGGACAATTTGTCGTCATCCTCTCGTCGGAGGAGCACCCGGACGACGCCTCGTGCTCGCCTCCGCTTCGACCCGGCTTTGGAGCCTGGCTGGCGGAGGTTCGATTGGCAACCTCTCCGGACTCAGTCCAGCGTGCGCTCTTTTTCCTGAAAAGAGCACTAGCGTTAATCGCCTTCCAGGAATCAATCACGGGAATATGGTGACACGCCATACCGTTGCGATGGAGTTATGATCCGGACCGCACTTCTTTTTTAGCCTCGCAACAGACTGCCTTGTTGGCTAGCCGCGCGGGCTCGGCCTCCTGCCTCGAAGGCACCCCCTGTGAAACACCATCAAATACATGGTGATTAGAAGTAAAGCATGGGTGGGGTTATGGTATCCGAACTTCGATCACGGTTACCTGGGAGGCCGGAAATAATCCGGGGTAGTCGGCCGTAATGGCAACCAAAGCATTGTCGATGCTAAGATGGTGGAACACCCGTCGATCAGCTCCACCTTTATATCCGGGTCCTCTTGGAGGCGGATCGAGGGACCGTTCGGATCCTCGGGTTGTGGGGGGGCTGTGTATCTTCTCCACGGCCCGGCGCAGTTCCTGCGTAGAAACCATGAAATGAGATGTTTAACCACGGGAACATGGATCGGACAGGCCACAAGGATATTTGCTTACCCAACTTCGAGGATTATTCGAAGAAAACCCGCTCAGTGGATTGACGCGGAGATAATCCTCCTCTTCCCCTTTGTACATGGCGGACAAGGTCTTCACCAGTTCGGTGACCGATCCCGGCCCTTTGCGGCCATGGCGGGTGGCATAGTCCTCCCCGTTGAAGTCCCGCATGGGGTGGCCCCTATATTGGAGCGGCTGCACTCCCCTCATAATGCAGATTTCCATGACTCCAATCATGGTCAATCCGGCATGAGCCAGCAATCTGATTCGGCTCATCAAGTAAAGGACGTCGCGGTCATTTTCCCTCTGGGGGCTCCGCGGGCGCCAGCTTAGGCGCTTCTTCAGAGGAGCGTTGCTAAACTCCGGAAGGCCGATCCGAACAGGATACGGCAGCGGGACGTCCTCCAAGTAAAACCATTCCGAAGGCCAGTCTTTGGGCGATTTCTTGGGTTCGGATAGATATCCGGTCCGGCGATCGCCATAGTTCGCTCCGCCCACTTGATATATTGACCCCTCATGAGAGCGGGGTACAAGGCAGAATAATCTCTTCCACAGCGCAAAATGAGCCTCGATGCGAAGAACAGTTTGCACAGGGCCAATGAAGCCCGCGATGTGCAAAATGGAGGCAGGCGTAAGGTGGTGCAACTCGAGGCCGTAGAACTCCAGGAGCCCCCGGAGAAACGGATGGATTGGAAATCCGAGTCCTCTTACCAGATAAGAGATAAAGCATACCCGCTCTCCTTTAGAGGGATCGGGGACACTCTCCGCTTGCTTTCCGCCCTTATAGGTGGCAAGTCTGGCTCGAACCGGAACCATGAAGGCCGGGGGAAGATATACCTTGGTCTGAAGTATAACTAGCTCGCTATGCGGGACTGAGCATCTCTCCCAATTTCCGGGCTGATGGCTGGGAGCGCGAGACGAGGAGCGGCGTCGACTGTCCATGATGGAATGGTTTTTTGTCGAAGGCGCTCCGATGAAAGCTCGCGGAGGGGGATGGTGTGACTCAGATCTAGATCCTCGTCCCTTTTATAAGCGGCTCATTTGCGCAGCTAGGGGGGTAAGTGTAAAAATACCCTCGCTTTTTGCATTCATTCAAACACGTGGAAGATGGCCATATTCGGGCGTAGAAGCCAAGGAGCGCAGCATTTATCAGAAGCCGGACACTATTCGACAAGTATATGGAATTTGGAGAAGAACCCGCCTCGCAATGCCGAAGACAAACTACGTGCCGGACTCATCGTCATTGAAGCCTGGTTCGGGGGCTACTGAGGGAGTCTCGGATTAGGGGGTGTCCGGATAGCCGAACTATCACCGTTGGCTGGACTCCTGGACTATGAAGATACAAGATTGAAGACTTCGTCCCGTGTCCGGATGGGACTTTCCTTGGCGTGGAAGGCAAGCTTGGCAATACGGATATGTAGATCTCCTACCATTGTAACCGACTCTGTGTAACCCTAGCCCTATCCGGTGTCTATATAAACCGGAGGGTTTTAGTCCGTAGGACGAACAACAATCATACCATAGGCTAGCTTCTAGGGTTTAGCCTCCTTGATCTCGTGGTAGATCTACTCTTGTACTACAAATATCATCAATATTAATCAAGCAGGAGTAGGGTATTACCTCCATCGAGAGAGCCCAAACCTGGGTAAAAACATCGTGTCCCTTGTGTCCTGTTACCATCCGCCTAAACACATAGTTCAGGACCCCCTACCCGAGATCCGCCGGTTTTGACACCGGCAGTCATATTATCATAGTGCTTAGGCGAAGCCCTGCGGAGATAGCATCACCACCACCGTCACAATGCAGTCATGCTGCCGGAACTCATCCACTACTTCGTCATCTTGCTGGATCAAGAAGGCAAGGACGTCAGCGAGTTGAAGCGCTGAATGCTGAGGTGCCGTGCGTTCGTTACTTGATCGGTTGGATCGCGAAGAAGTTTGACTACATCAACTGTGTTACTAAACGCTTCCGCTTACGGTCTACGAGCGTACATAGACACACTCTCTCCCTCATTACTATGCATCTCCATGGATAGATCTTGCATGTGCGTAGATTTTTTTTGTTTTACATGCAACGTTTCCCAATAGTGGCATCCTGAGCTAGGTCTATGCATAGATGATATGCACGAGTACAACACAAAGAGTTGTGGGAAGTGATAGTCATACTGCTTACCACCAATGTCTTATTTGATTCGGCGGTATTGTGGGATGAAGCGGCCCGGACCAACCTTACATGTCCACGCACATGAGACCGGTTCCACCGACAGACATGCAACTTGTTTTGCATAAAGGTGGTTGGCGGGTGTCTGTTTCTCCTACTTTAGTTGAATCAAATTTGACTACAACCGGTCCTTGAAGAAGGTTAAAACATCAAGCTTGATAAATCACCATTGTGGCTTTTTCCATAGGTAAGAATGTTGGGGAATGTAGTAATTTCAAAAAAAATCCTACGCACACGCAAGATCATGGTGATGGCATAGCAACGAGAGGGAAGAGTGTATGTCCACGTACCCTCGTAGACCGTAAGCGGAAGCGTTATAACAACGCGGTTGATGTAGTCGTACGTCTTCACGATTCGACCGATCCAAGTACCGAACGCACGGCACCTCCGAGTTCAGCACACGTTCAGCTCGATGGCGATCCCCGGCTCCGATCCAGAAAGCGTCGAGGATGAGTTCCGTCAAGACGACGGCCTGGTGACGATGATGATGCTCCACCGACGCAGGGCTTCGCCTAAGCTCCATGACGATATGACTTCACCGGCGAGGGGCTTCGCCTAAGCTCCATGACGATATGACCGAAGTGGAATATGGTGGACCGGGCACCGACACGGCTAAGGAACGATCCGTAGATCAACTTGTGTGTCATGGGGTGCCCCTGCCTGATATATAAAGGAGCAAGAAGTGCGGCCGGCCCTAGGGGAGGCGCGCCGGAGGAGTCCTACTCCCACCGGGAGTAGGACTCCCCCTTCCTAGTTGGATTAGGACTTGGGGAGGGGAAGAGGAAGGCGCCCCCGCCTCCTTGTCCTATTCGGACTAGTGGGGGAGGGGGCGCGCGGCCTGCCCTAGCCGGCCCTCCTCTTCTCCCTTATGGCCCATCAAGGCCCATTGACCCCCCGGGAGGGTTCCGGTGTTGGAAATATGCCCTAGAGGCAATAATAAATTAGTTATTATTATATTTCCCTGTTCATGATAATCGTTTATTATCCATGCTATAATTGTATTGATAGGAAACTCAGATACATGTGTGGGTACATAGACAACACCATGTCCCTAGTAAGCCTCTAGTTGACTAGCTCGTTGATCAATAGATGGTTACGGTTTCCTGACCATGGACATTGGATGTCGTTGATAACGGGATCACATCATTAGGAGAATGATGTGATGGACAAGACCCAATCCTAAGCCTAGCACAAAGATCGTAGTTCGTATGCTAAAGCTTTTCTAATGTCAAGTATAATTTCCTTAGACCATGAGATTGTGCAACTCCCGGATACCGTAGGAATGCTTTGGGTGTACCAAACGTCACAACGTAACTGGGTGGCTATAAAGGTGCACTACAGGTATCTCCGAAAGTGTCATTGGGTTGTACGAATCGAGATGGGATTTGTCACTCCGTAAGCGGAGAGGTATCTCTGGGCCCACTCGGTAGGACATCATCATAATGTGCACAATGTGATCAAGGAGTTGATCATGGGATGATGTGTTACGGAACGAGTAAAGAGACTTGCCGGAAACGAGATTGAACAAGGTATCGGGATACCGACGATCGAATCTCGGGCAAGTACAATACCGCTAGACAAAGGGAATTGTATACGGATCGATTGAGTCCTTGACATCGTGGTTCATCCGATGAGATCATCGTGGAACATGTGGGAGCCAACATGGGTATCCAGATCCGCTGTTGGTTATTGACCGAGAACGCCTCGGTCATGTGCAGATGTCTCCGAACCCGTAGGGTCTACACACTTAAGGTTCGATGATGCTAGGGTTATAAAGGAAGTTTGTATGTGGTTACCAAATGTTGTTCGAGTCCGGATGAGATCCCGGACGTCACGAGGAGTTCGGAATGGTCCGGAGGTAAAGATTTATATATCGAAAGTTGTTGTTGGGTTAGGAAAAGTTCGGGTTTTTCGGTATTGTACAGGAAGCTTCTGAAGGTTCCGGAGGATTCGGAGGGTCCGGAGGTCCGGAAATTGTTCCACCACGTCCAATGCAGTAGCATGGGCTGTGAGGGGTGCCCTAGCCTTAATGGGCCGGGGCACCAGCCCCCAAGGCCCATGCACATGGGAGGGGAAACCCTAAGGGGAGGGCCTCCACTTGACTTGGGAGGCCTCCTCCCCTCTTGGCCGCCCCCCAAGTCCCATCTAGGGCTGGCCGCACCCCTTGGGGTGGGAAACCCTAAAGGGGGCGCAGCCCCCCTTTCCCCCTATATATACTTGAGGTTTTGGGCTGCCCAACACACATGAGAACTTCTCCTCTTGGTGCAGCCCTGCCTCTCCTCCTCCTCCTCTCCCTTGGTGCTTGGCGAAGCCCTGCGGGATTGCCACGCTCCTCCACCACCACCATGCCGTTGTGTTGCTGATGGATGGAGTCTTCCTCAACCTCTCCCTCTCTCCTTGCTGGATCAAGGCATGGGAGACGTCACCGGGCTGTACGTGTGTTGAACGCGGAGGTGCTGTCCGTTCGGCACTAGGATCATCGGTGATTTGGATCACGACGCAATCGACTCCTTCAACCCCGTTCTCATGAACGCTTCCGCTTAGCGATCTACAAGGGTATGTAGATGCACTCTCCTTCCCTCGTTGCTAGTTTCTCCATAGATAGATCTTGGTGACACGAGGAAAATTTTGAATTTCTGCTACGTTCCCCAACAAAGGGCATCATGAGCTAGGTCTATTGCGTAGATTCTTTGCACGAGTAGAACACAAAGTAGTTGTGGGCGTTGATGTTGTTCAATATGCTTACCGTTACTAGTCCAATCTTGTTTCGACGGTATTGTGGGATGAAGCGGCCGGACCGACCTTACACGCATCTTACGTGAGACAGGTTCCACCGATCGACATGCACTTGGTGCATAAGGTGGCTAGCGGTGCCGCTCTCCCACTTTAGTCGGAACGGATTCGATGAAAAGGGTCCTTATGAAGGGTAAATAGCAATTGGCATATCACGTTGTGGTTTTATGTAGGTGAGAAACGTTCTTGCTAGAAACCCATAGCAGCCACGTAAAACATGCAAACAACAATTAGAGGACGTCTAACTTGTTTTTGCAGGGTATGCTATGTGATGTGATATGGCCAAGAAGAATGTGATGAATGATATGTGATGTATGAGATTGATCATGTTCTTGTAATAGGATTCACGACTTGCATGTCGATGAGTATGACAACCGGCAGGAGCCATAGGAGTTGTCTTTATTTATTGTATGACCTGCGTGTCATTAAACAACGCCATGTAATTACTTTACTTTATTGCTAACCGGTAGCCATAGTATTAGAAGTAATAGTTGGCGAGACAACTTCATGAAGACACGATGATGGAGATCATGATGATGGAGATCATGGTGTCATGCGGTGACGATGATGATCATGGAGCCCCAAGATGGAGATCAATGGAGCTATATGATATTGGCCATATCATGTCACTACTATATAATTGCATGTGATGTTTATTATGTTTATGCATCTTGTTTACTTAGAACAACGGTAGTAAATAAGATGATCCTTACAACAATTTCAAGAAGTGTTCTCCCTAATCGTGCACCGCTGCTAAAGTTCGTCGCTTCTAAGCACCACGTGATGATCGGTGTGATGGATTCTTACGTTCACATACAACGGGTGTAAGACAGATTTACACACGCCAAACACTTAGGGTTAACTTGACGAGCCTAGCATGTACAGACATGGCCTCGGAACACAGAGACCGAAAGGTCGAGCATGAGTCGTATGGTAGATACGATCAACATGAAGATGTTCACCGATGATGACTAGTCCGTCTCACGTGATGATCGGACACGGCCTAGTTGACTCGGATCGTGTAATCACTTAGATGACTAGAGGGATGTCTATCTGAGTGGGAGTTCATAAGATGAACTTAAATATCCTGAACATAGTCAAAAACCCTTTGCAAACTATGTCATAGCTCACGCTTTAGTTCTACTGTTTAGATATGTTCCTAGAGAAAATATAGTTGAAAGTTGTCAGTAGCAATTATGCGGTCAGCAGATAGCTTATGTCCTTAATGCACCGCTCGGTGTGCTGGACCTCAAACGTGGTCTGTGGATGTTGTGAACATCTGACACACACGTTTTGATAACTACGTGATAGTTCAGTTAAACGGTTTAGAGTTGAGGCACTAAAGACGTTTTCGAAAATTCGCGAAACATATGAGATGTTTCGAGGGCTGAAATTGGGATTTCAGGCTCGTGCCCACGTCGAGAGGTATGAGACCTCCGACGATTTTCTTAGCCTACAAACTAAGGGACAAAAGCTCAATCGTTGAGCTTGTGCTCAGATTGTCCGAGTACAACAATCACTTGAATCGAGTGGGAGTTGATCTTCCAGATGAGATAGTGATGTTTCTCCAAAGTCATTGCCACCAAGCTGCTAGAGCTTCGTGATGAACTATAACATATCAAGGATAGAGATGATGATCCTTGAGGTATTCGCGTTGTTTGACATCGCGAAAGTAAAATCAAGAAGGAGCATCAATTGTTGATGGTTGGTGAAACCACTAGTTTCAAGAAGGGCAAGGGAAGAAGGGACACTTCATGAAACGGCAAATCAGTTGCTGCTCAGTGAAGAAACCCAAGGTTGAACCCAAACCCGAGACTAAGTGCTTCGCAATAAGGGAACAGCCATGGAGCAGAATTACCCTAGATACTTGGTAGATAAGAAGGCTGGCAAGGTCGATAGAAGTATATTGATATACATTATGTTATTGTGTATTTTACTAGTACTCCTAGTAGCACCAGGGTATTAGATACCGGTTCGGTTGCTAAGTGTTAGTAACTCAAATAAAAGGCTACGGAATAAACGGAGACTAGCTAAAGGAGAGCTGACGATATGTGTTGGAAGTGTTTCCAATTTTGATGTGATCAAACATCGCACGCTCCCTCTACCATCAAGATTAGTATTAAACCAGAATAATTATCATTTGGTGTTTGCGTTGAGCATAGACATGATTGGATTATGTCTATCGCAATACGGTTATTCATTTAAGGAGAATAATGGTTACTCTATTTATTTGAATAATACCTTCGATGGTCTTGCACCTAAATAAATGGTTTATTGAATCTCGATCGTAGTGATACACATTTTCATGCCAAAAGTATAAGATAGTAATGATAGTACCACTTACTTGTGGCACTGCCATGTAAGTCATATTGGTGTAAAACGCATGAAGAAACTCCATGCAGATGGATCGTTTGGACTCACTTGATTTTGAATCACTTGAGATATGCAAAACATACCACATGGGCAAGATGACTGAAAAGCCTCGGTTTCAGTAAGATAGAACAAGATAGCAACTTGTTGGAAGTAACACATTTTGATGTGTGCAGTCCAATGAGTGCTGAGGCATGCAGTGAATATCGTTATGTTCTTACTTCACAGATGATTTGAGTAGATGTTGAGCATATTTGCTTGATGAAACAAAAGTCTGAATTATTGAAAGGTTCAAGTAATTTCAGAGTGAAGTTAAAGATCTTCATGACAAGAGGATAAAATGTCTATGATATGATCATAGAGATGAGTATCCGAGTTACGAGCTTTGGCACGCTATTAAGACATTGTGGAAATTGTTTCACAATTAATACCGCCTGGAGCACCATAGTATGATGGTGTGTCCGAACATCATAGTTGCACCCTATTAGATATGGTGCGTACCATGATGTCTCTTATCGAATTACCACTATCGTTCATGGGTTAGGCATTAGAGACAACCACACTCACTTTAATAGGGTACCACGTAATTCCGTTGAGACGACACCGTTTGGAGAAACCTAAGTTGTCGTTTCTTAAAAGTTTGGGGCTGCGACGCTTATGTGAAAAAGTTTCAGGTTGATAAGCCCGAACCCAAAGCGGATAAAATGCATCTTCATAGGACACCCAAAAACAGTTGGGTATACCTGCTAATTCAGATCCGAAAGCAATAGGGATTGTTTCTTGAATGGATCCTTTCTCGAGGAAAAGTTTGTCTCGAAAAGTTGAGTGGGAGGATGGTGGAGGCTTGATGAGGTTATTGAACCGTCACTTCAACTAGTGTGTAGCAGGGCACAGGAAGTTGTTCCCGTGGCACATACACCAATTGAAGTAGAAGCTTATGATAGTGATCATGAAGTTCCGGATCAAGTCACTAATGTACCTCGTAGGGTGACAAGGAGGCGTACTACTTCAGAGTGGTACGCAATCCTGTCTTGAAGGTCATGTTGCTAGGCAACAATGATCCCACGAGCTATGGAGAAGCAATGGTGGGCCCAAATTCGACAAATGGTTAGAAGCCATGAAACCGAGATAGGATCCATGTATCATAACAAAGCATGGACTTTGGTGGACTTGCCCGATGATCGGCAAGCCATTGAAATAAATGGATCTTTAAGAAGAAGACGGACGTGGACGGTAATGTCACCTTCTATGAAGCTCGACTTGTGGCGAAGAGTTTTTCACAAGTTCAAGGAGTTGACTACGATGAGATTTTCTCATCCGTAGCAATGCTTAAGTCCGTCGGAATCATGTTAGCATTAGCTGCATTTATGAAATCTGGCAGATGGATGTCAAGACGAGTTTCCTTACCAGTTTACGTAAGGAAAGGTTGTATGTGATACAATCAGAAAAGTTTTGTCGATCCTAAGGATGCTAAAAGGTATGCTAGCTCCAGCGATCCTTCTAAGGACTGGAGTAAGCATCTCGGAGTTGGAATATGCACTTTGATAGGATGATCAAAGATTTTGGGTTTATACAAAGTTTATGAGAAACTTGTATTTCCAAAGAAGTGAGTGGGAGCACTATAGAATTTCGATGAGTATATGTTGTTGACATATTGATGATCAGAAATGATGTAGAATTTCGGAAAGCATATAGGGTTATTTGAAATATGTTTTCAATAGAAAACCTGGATTAAGCTACTTGAACATTGAGCATCAAGATCTATAAGGATAGATCAAAATGCTTAATAATACTTTCAAATGAGCACATACCTTGACATGATCTTGAAGGTGTTCAAGATGGATCAGTCAAAGAAGGAGTTCTTGCCTGAGATGTAAGGTATGAAGTTAAGAGTTAAAGCTTGACCACGGCAGAAAAGAGATAAAGGACGAAGGTCGTCCCCTATGCTATAGACGTAGGCTCTACAGTATGCTATGCTGTGTACCACACCTGATGTGTGCCTTGCTACATATCTGGCAAGAGAGTACAAAGGTGATCAAGGAGTGGATCACCAGATAGCGGTCAAAATTATCCTTAGAGGGATAAGTACATGTTTCTCGATTATGGAAGTGATAAAGAGTTCGATGTAAAGGGTTACGTCGATGCAAGCTTTAACACCTATCCGAATGACTCTGAGTAGCAAAACGGATACGAATAGTGGAGCAACCATTTGGAATAGCTCCAAGTGGAGCGTGGAAGCGACATTTACAATATGACATAGAGAATTGCGAAGTACACACGGATCTGAAAGGTTCAGACCCGTTGACTAAAACCTCTCTCACAAGCAAAACATGATCAAACCTCAGAACTCATTGAGTCTTAATCACATGATGATGTGAACTAGTTTACAGACACTAGTAAACTCTTTGGATGTTGGTCACATGGCGATGTGACCTATCAGCGTTAATCACATGACGATGTAAACTAGATTATTGACTCTAGTGCAAGTGGGAGACTGTTGGAAATATGCCCTAGAGGCAATAATAAATTAGTTATTATTATATTTCCCTGTTCATGATAATCGTTTATTATCCATGCTATAATTGTATTGATAGGAAACTCAGATACATGTGTGGGTACATAGACAACACCTTGTCCCTAGTAAGCCTCTAGTTGACTAGCTCGGTGATCAATAGATGGTTACAGTTTCCTGACCATGGACATTGGATGTCGTTGATAACGGGATCACATCATTAGGAGAATGATGTGATGGACAAGACCCAATCCTAAGCCTAGCACAAAGATCGTAGTTCAGTATGCTAAAGCTTTTCTAATGTCAAGTATCATTTCCTTAGACCATGAGATTGTGCAACTCCGGATACCGTAGGAATGCTTTGGTGTACCAAACGTCACAACGAATCGGGTGGCTATAAAGGTGCACTACAGGTATCTCCGAAAGTGTCATTGGGTTGGCACAAATCGAGATGGGATTTGTCACCCGTAAACGGAGAGGTATCTGGGCCCACTCGGTAGGACATCATCATAATGTGCACAATGTGATCAAGGAGTTGATCACGGATGATGTGTTACGGAACGAGTAAAGAGACTTGCCGAAACGAGATTGAACAAGGTATCGGGATACCGACGATCGAATCTCGGGCAAGTACAATACCGCTAGACAAAGGGAATTGTATACGGGATCGATTGAGTCCTTGACATCGTGGTTCATCCGATGAGATCATCGTGGAACATGTGGGAGCCAACATGGGTATCCAGATCCCGCTGTTGGTTATTGACCGGAGAACGCCTCGGTCATGTCGCAAGATGTCTCCCGAACCCGTAGGGTCTACACACTTAAGGTTCGATGGCGACGCTAGGGTTATAAAGGAAGTTTGTATGTGGTTACCGAATGTTGTTCGAGTCCGGATGAGATCCCGGACGTCACGAGGAGTTCCGGAATGGTCCGGAGGTAAAGATTTATATATGGAAAGTTGTTGTTCGGGTTCCGAAAAAGTTCGGGTTTTTCGGTATTGTACCGGAAGCTTCTGGAAGGTTCCGGAGGATTCGGAGGGGTCCGGAGGTCCGAAATTGTTCCACCACGTCCAATACAGTAGCATGGGCTGTAAGGGGTTCCCTAGCCTTAATGGGCCAGGGGCACCAGCCCCCAAGGCCCATGCGCATGGGAGGGGGGAAACCCTAAGGGGAGGGCCTCCACTTGACTTGGGAGGCACTCCTCCCCTCTGGCCGCCCCCAAGTCCCATCTAGGGCTGGCCGCACCCTTGGGGCGGAAACCCTAAAGGGGCGCAGCCCCTTTCCCTATATATAATTGAGGTTTTGGGATGCCCAACACACATGAGAACTTCTCCTCTTGGTGCAGCCTGCCGCCTCCTCCTCCTCCTCTCCCTTGGTGCTTGGCGAAGCCTGTGGGATTGCCACGCCTCCACCACCACCATGCCATTGTGTTGCTGATGGATGGAGTCTTCCTCAACCTCTCCTCTCTCCTTGCTGGATCAAGGCATGGGAGACGTCACCGGGCTGTACGTGTGTTGAACGCGGAGGTGCTGTCCGTTCGGCACAAGGATCATCGGTGATTTGGATCACGACGAGTACGACTCCTTCAACCCCGTTCTCATGAACGCTTCCGCTTAGCGATCTACAAGGGTATGTAGATGCACTCTCCTTCCCTCGTTGCTAGTTTCTCCATAGATAGATCTTGGTGACACGTAGGAAAATTTTGAATTTCTGCTACGCTCCCCAACATCCGGTAACCCCCCGGTGTTCCGGTAAAATCCCGTTTTCATCCGGAACCTTTTCCGAAGTCCAAACATAGGCTTCCAATCGATCTTTATGTCTCGACCATTTCAAGACTCCTCGTCATGTCCGTGATCACATCCGGGACTCCGAACAAACTTCGGTACATCAAAACTTATAAACTCATAATAAACTGTCATCGTAACGTTAAGCGTGCGGACCCTACGGGTTCGAGAACTATGTAGACATGACCTAGAACTATTCTCGTCAATCACCAATAGCGAACCTGGACGCTCATATTGGTTCCTACATATTCTACGAAGATCTTTATCGGTGAAACCGCATAACAACATAGGTTGTTCCCTTTGTCATCGGTATGTTACTTGCCCGAGATTTGATCGTCGGTATCCAATACCTAGTTCAATCTCGTTACCGGCAAGTCTCTTTACTCCTTCTGTAATACATCATTTCATAACTAACTCATTAGTTATAATGCTTGCAAGGCTTAGGTGATGAGTATTACCGAGAAGGCCCAGAGATACCTCTCCGACAATCGGAGTGACAAAACCTAATCTCGATTTATGCCAACTCAACATATACTTTTGGAGACACCTGTAGAGTACCTTTATAATCACCCAGTTACATTGTGATGTTTGGTAGCACACAAAGTGTTCCTCCGGTAAACGGGAGTTGCATAATCTCATAGTTGCAGGAACTTTGTATAAGTCATGAAGAAAGCATAAGCAATATACTAAACGATCAAGTGCTAAGCTAACGGAATGGGTCAAGTCAATCACATCATTCTCCTAATGATGTGATCCCGTTAATCAAATGACAACTCATGTCTATGGTTAGGAAACATAACCATCTTCGATTTAACGATAGTAAAGTAGAGGCATACTAGTGACACTCTGTTTGTCTATGTATTCACACATGTATTATGTTTCCGGTTAATACAATTCTAGCATGAATAATAAACATTTATCATGATATAAGGAAATAAATAATAACTTTATTATTGCCTCTAGGGCATATTTCCTTCAGTCTCCCACTTGCACTAGAGTCAATAATCTAGATTACACATTAATGATTCTAACACCCATGGAGTCTTGGTGCTGATCATGTTTTGCTCGTGGAAGAGGCTTAGTCAACGGATCTGCAACATTCAGATCCGTATGTATCTTGCAAATCTCTATGTCTCCCACTTGGACTTGGTCCCGAATGGAATTGAAGCGTCTCTTGATATGCTTGGTCCTCTTGTGAAATCTGGATTCCTTTGCCAAGGCAATTGCACCAGTATTGTCACAGAAGATCTTCATTGGTCCCGATGCACTAGGTATGACACCTAGATCGGAAATGAACTCTTTCATCCAGACTCCTTCATTTGCTGCTTCCGAAGCAGCTATGTACTCCGCTTCACATGTAGATCCCGCCACGACGCTTTGTTTAGAACTGCACCAACTGACAGCTCCACCGTTTAATAAAAATACGTATCCGGTTTGCGATTTAGAATCATCCGGATCAGTGTCAAAGCTTGCATCGACGTAACCATTTATGATTAGCTCTTTGTCACCTCCATATACGAGAAACATATCCTTAGTCCTTTTCAGGTATTTCAGGATGTTCTTGACCGCTGTCTAGTGATCCACTCCTGGATTACTTTGGTACCTTCCTGCCAAGCTTATTGCTAAGCATACGTCAGGTCTGGTACACAGCATTGCATACATGATAGAGCCTATGGCTGAAGCATAGGGAACATTTTTCATTTTCTCTCTATCTTCTGCTGTGGTCGGGCATTGAGTCTGACTCAATTTCACACCTTGTAACACAGGTAAAAATCTTTTCTTTGTCTGATCCATTTTGAACTTTTTCAAAACTTTATCAAGGTATGTGCTTTGTGAAAGTCCAATTAAGCGTCTTGATCTATCTCTATAGATCTTGATGCCCAATATGTAAGCAGCTTCACCGAGGTCCTTCATCGAAAAACTTTTATTCAAGTATCCTTTTATGCTATCCAGAAATTCTATATCATTTCCAATTAATAATATGTCATCCACATATAATATCAGAAATGCTACAAAGCTCCCACTCACTTTCTTGTAAATACAGGCTTCTCCAAAAGTCTGTATAAAACCATATGCTTTGATCACACTATCAAAACGTTTATTCCAACTCCGAGAGGCTTGCACCAGACCATAAATTGATCGCTGGAGCTTGCACACTTTGTTAGCACCTTTTGGATTAACAAAACCTTCTGGTTGCATCATATACAACTCTTCTTCTGGAAATCCATTCAAGAATGCAGTTTTTACATCCATTTGCCAAATTTCATAATCATAAAATGCTATAATCATAAAATGCAGCAATTGCTAACATGATTGGGACAGACTTAAGCATCGCTACGGGTGAGAAAGTCTCATCGTAGTCAACCCCTTGAACTTGTCGAAAACCTTTCGCAACAAGTCGAGCTTTATAGACAGTTATATTACCATCAGCGTCAGTCTTCTTCTTAAAGATCCATTTATTCTCAATGGCTTGCCGATCATCGGGCAAGTCAACCAAAGTCCATACTTTGTTCTCATACATGGATCCCATCTCAGATTTCATGGCTTCAAGCCATTTTGTGGAATCTGGGCTCACCATCGCTTCTTCATAGTTCGTAGGTTCACCATGATCTAGTAGCATGACTTCCAGAATAGGATTACCATACCACTCTGGTGCGGATTTTATTCTGGTTGATCTACGAAGTTCAATGACAACTTGATCTGAAGTTTCATGATCATTATCATTATCTTCCTCGCTAACTGGTGTAGGTGTCACAGAAACCGATTTCTGTGATGAACTACTTTCCAATAAGGGAGCTGGTACTGTTACCTCATCAAGTTCTACTTTCCTCCCACTCACTTCTTTCGAGAGAAACTCCTTCTCTAGAAAGGATCCATTCTTAGCAACGAATGTCTTGCCTTCGGATCTGTGATAGAAGGTATACCCAATTGTCTCCTTTGGGTATCCTATGAAGACACATTTTCCGATTTGGGTTCAAGCTTATCAGGTTGAAGCTTTTTCACATAAGCATCGCAACCCCAAACTTTCGAAACGACAACTTTGGTTTCTTGCCAAACCATAGTTCATAAGGTGTCGTCTCAACGGATTTTGACGGTGTCCTATTTAACGTGAATGCGGCCGTCTCTAAAGCATAACCCCAAAAGCGATAGCGGTAAATCGGAAATAGACATCATAGATCGCACCATATCTAGTAAAGTACGATTCGACGTTCGGACACACCATTACGCTGTGGTGTTCCGGTGGCGTGAGTTGCTGAAACTATTCCGCATTGCTTCAAATGTAGACCAAACTCGTAACTCAAATATTCTCCTCCACGATCAGATCGTAGAAACTTTATTTTCTTGTTACGATGATTTTCAACCTCACTCTGAAATTCTTTGAACTTTTCAAATGTTTCAGATTTATGCTTCATTAAGTAGATATACCCGTATCTGCTTAAATCATCTGTGAAGGTGAGAAAATAACGATATCCCCACGAGCTTCAACATTCATCGGACCACATACATCTGTATGTATGATTTCCAACAAATCTGTTGCTCTCTCCATACAACCGGAGAACGGTGTTTTAGTCATCTTGCCCATGAGGCACGGTTCATAAGTACCAAGTGATTCATAATCAAGTGATTCCAAAAGTCCATCTGTATGGAGTTTCTTCATGCGTTTACACCGATATGACCTAAACGGCAAGTGCCACAAATAAGTTGCACTATCATTATCAACTCTGCATCTTTTGGCTTCGACATTATGAATATGTGTATCACTACTGTCGAGATTCAACAAGAATAGACCATTCTTCAAGGGTGCATGACCATAAAAGATATTACTCATATAAATAGAACAACCATTATTCTCTGATTTAAATGAATAACCGTCTCGCATTAAACAAGATCCAGATATAATGTTCATGCTCAACGCTGGCACCAAATAACAATTATTTAGGTCTAAAACTAATCCGAAGGTAGATGTAGAGGTAGCGTGCCGACCGCGATCACATTGACTTTGGAACCGTTTCCCACGCGCATCGTCACCTCGCCCTTTGCCGGTGCTCGCTTATTCCGTAGTCCTGTTTGAGTTGCAAATATTAGCAATGTAACCAGTATCAAATACCAGTGCTACTACGAGCTCTAGTAAGGTACACATCAATAACATGTATATCACATATACCTTTGTTCACCTTGCCATCCTTCTTATCCGCCAAATACTTGGGGCAGTTCCGCTTCCAGTGTCCAGTTTGCTTGCAGTAAAAACACTCAGTTTCAGGCTTAGGTCCAGACTTGGGTTTTTCTCTTGAGCAGCAACTTTCTTGCTGCTCTTTTGAAGTTTCCTTCTTCTTCCCTTTGCCCTTTTCTTGAAACTAGTGGTCTTGTTGACCATCAACACTTGATGCTCTTTCTTGATTTCTACCTCCATGCTTTTAGCATTGCGAAGAGCTCAGAATTGTCTTAGTCATCCCTTGCATATTATAGTTCATCACGAAGCTCTTGTAGCTTGGTGGCGTGATTGGGGAATTCTGTCAATGACACTATCATCGGAAGATTAACTCCCAGCTGAATCAAGTGATTATTATACCCGGACATTTTGAGTATGTGCTCACCTTGTGTAACTATTCTCCTCCATCTTGCAGCTATAGAACTTATTGGAGACCTCATATCTCTCAATCCGGCATTTGCTTGAAATATTAACTTCAACTCTTGGAACATCTCATATGCTCCATGACGTTCAAAACGTCGTTGAAGACCCGGTTCTAAGCCGTAAAGCATGGCACACTTGAACTATAGAGTAGTCATCAGCTTTGCTCGCCAGACGTTCACAACTTTCGGCGTTGTTCTGCAAAGCAGGCCGGCACCCAGCGGTGCTTCGGGGCGTAATTCTTACGTGCAGCAATGAGGATAATCCTCGTTACGGACCCAGTCCGTGTAATTGCTACCATCATCTTTCAACTTTGCTTTCTCAAGGAACGCATTAAAATTCAACGGAACAACAGCACGAGCCATCTATCTACAGTAAACATAGACAAGCAAAATACTATCGGTACTAAGTTCATGATAAATTTAAGTTCAATTAATCATATTAAAAACTCCCACTTAGACAGACATCTCTCTAGTCATCTAAGTGATTACGTGATCCAAATCAACTAAACCATAACCGATCATCACGTGAGATGGAGTAATTTTCAATGGTGAACATCACTATGTTGATCATATCTACTATATGATTCACGCTCGACCTTTCGGTCTCCGTGTTCCGAGGCCATATCTGCATATGCTAGGCTCGTCAATTTTAACCTGAGTATTCTGCGTGTGCAAAACTGGCTTGCACCCATTGTAGATGGACGTAGAACTTATCACACCCGATCATCACGTGGTGTCTGGGTACTACGAACTTTTAGCAACGGTGAATACTCAGGGAGAACACCTCTTGATAATTTTTAGTGAGAGATCATCTTATAATGCTACCGTCAATCAAAGCAAGATAAGATGCATAAAGGATAAACATCACATGCAATCAATATAAGTGATATGATATGGCCATCATCATCTTGTGCTTGTGATCTCCATCTCCGAAGCACCGTCATGACCACCATCGTCACCGGCGCGACACCTTGATCTCCATCGTAGCATCGTTGTCGTCTCGCCAACTATTGCTTCTACGACTATCGCTACTGCTTAGTGATAAAGTAAAGCAATTACATGCCAGTTGCCGATAACTTCGGTTACAAAACATGATCATCTCATACAATAAAATATAGCATCACGTCTTGACCATATCACATCACAACATGCCCTGCAAAAACAAGTTAGACGTCCTCTACTTTGTTGTTGCAAGTTTTACGTGCCTGCTACGGGCTGAGCAAGAACCGTTCTTACCTACGCATCAAAACCACAACGATAGTTTGTCAAGTTGGTGCTGTTTTAACCTTCGCAAGGACCGGGCGAGCCACACTCAGTTCAACCAAAATGAGAGAGACAGACACCGCCGGTCACCTTTAAGCAACGAGTGCTCAAGCGGTGAAACCAGTCTCGCAGAAGCGCACGCGTAATGTCGGTCCGGCCGCTTCATCTCACAATACCGCTGAACCAAAGTATGACATGCTGGTAAGCAGTATGACTTATTTCACCCACAACTCACTTGTGTTCTACTCGTGCATATGACATCAACGCATAAAACCAGGCTCGGATACCACTGTTGGGGAACGTAGTAATTTCAAAAAAATTCCTACGCACACGCAAGATCATGGTGATGGCATAGCAACGAGAGGGAAGAGTGTATGTCCACGCCCTCGTGAGACCGTAAGCGAAGCGTTATAACAACGCGGTTGATGTAGTCGCACGCCTTCACGATTCGACCGATCAAGTACCGAATGCACGGCACCTCCGAGTTCAGCACACGCTCAGCTCGATGACGATCCCGGGCCCGATCCAGCAAAGCGTCGGGGATGAGTTCCGTCAAGACGACGGCGTGGGACGATGATGATGCTCCACCGACGCAGGGCTTCGCCTAAGCTCCGCGACGATATGACTTCACCGGCGCAGGGCTTCGCCTAAGCTCCATGACGATATGACCGAAGTGGAATATGGTGGAGGGGGGCACCGCACACGGCTAAGGAACGATCCGTAGATCAACTTGTGTGTCATGGGGTGCCCCCCTGCCCCCGTATATAAAGGAGCAAGGGGGGGGTGCGGCCGGCCCTAGGGGAGGCGGCTGAGGAGTCCTACTCCCACCGAGTAGGACCCCCCTTCCTAGTTGGATTAGGACTTGGGGAGGGGAAGAGGAAGGGCGCCGCCTCTCCTGTCCTATTCGGACTAGGGGAGGGGGCGCGCCTGCCCTAGCCGCCCTCCTCTTCTCCCTTATGGCCCATCAAGGCCCATTGACCCCCCCGGGAGGGTTCCGGTAACCCCCCGGTGTTCCGGTAAAATCCGGTTTTCATCCGGAACCTTTTCCGAAGTCCAAACATAGGCTTCCAATATATCGATCTTTATGTCTCGACCATTTCAAGACTCCTAGTCATGTCCGTGATCACATCCGGGACTCCGAACAAACTTCGGTACATCAAAACTTATAAACTCATAATAAACTGTCATCGTAACGTTAAGCATGCGGACCCTACGGGTTCGAGAACTATGTAGACATGACCTAGAACTATTCTCGGTCAATCACCAATAGCGGAACCTGGATGTTCATACTGGTTCCTACATATTCTACGAAGATCTTTATCGGTCAAACCGCATAACAACATACGTTGTTCCCTTTGTCATCGGTAGGTTACTTGCCCGAGATTTGATCGTCGGTATCCAATACCTAGTTCAATCTCGTTACCGGCAAGTCTCTTTACTCGTTCTGTAATACATCATTTCATAACTAACTCATTAGTTATAATGCTTGCAAGGCTTAGGTGATGAGTATTACCGAGAAGGCCCAGAGATACCTCTCCGACAATCGGAGTGACAAAACCTAATCTCGATTTATGCCAACTCAACATATACTTTTGGAGACACCTGTAGAGTACCTTTATAATCACCCAGTTACATTGTGACGTTTGGTAGCACACAAAGTGTTCCTCCGGTAAACGGGAGTTGCATAATCTCATAGTTGCAGGAACTTTGTATAAGTCATGAAGAAAGCATAAGCAATATACTAAACGATCAAGTGCTAAGCTAACGGAATGGGTCAAGTCAATCTCATCATTCTCCTAATGATGTGATCCCGTTTATCAAATGACAACTCATGTCTATGGTTAGGAAACATAACCATCTTCGATTTAACGAGCTAGTAAAGTAGAGGCATACTAGTGACACTCTGTTTGTCTATGTATTCACACATGTATTATGTTTCCGGTTAATACAATTCTAGCATGAATAATAAACATTTATCATGATATAAGGAAATAAATAATAACTTTATTATTGCCTCTAGGGCATATTTCCTTCAAAGAATGGTTCTTGCTAGATGCCCGTAGCAGCCACGTAAAACTGGCAACAACAAAGTAGAGGACGTCTAACTTGTTTTTGCAGGGCATGTTATGATGTGATATGGTCAAGACGTGATGTGATATACGTTGATGTATGAGATGATCATGTTTTGTAATATCGACAACCGGCAGGAGCCTTAGGGTTTTCTTTTATTTAGTGTATGAAATGCAAGCGCCATGTAATTGCTTTACTTTATCGATATGTGTTAGCAATAGTTGTAGAAGCAATAGTTGGCGAGACGACCCCGACGCAACGATGGAGATCAAGGTGTCGAGCCGGTGACGATGGAGATCATGATGTTGCTTTGGAGATGGAGATCAAACGCACAAAATGATGATGGCCATATCATGCACATATTTTGACTACATGTGATGTTTATCCTTTATGCATCTTATTTTGCTTAGAACGCCGGTACCATTATAAGATGATCCCTTCATCAAATTTCTAGGTAAAAGTGTTCTCCCCGAGTATGCACCGTTGCTAAAGTTCATCATTCCGAAGCACCTCATGATGATCGGGTGTGATAGACTCTACGTTCACATAAAACGGGTGTAAGCTAGATTTACACACGTAGAATACTTGGGTTAAACTTGACGAGCCTAGCATGTATAGACATGGTCTCGGAACACTGGAGACCGAAAGGTCGAACGTGAGTCATATAGTAGATATGATCAACATAGAGATGTTCACCATTGATGACTACCCCATCTCACTTGATGATCGGACATGGGTTAGGTGATTTGGATCATGTATCACTTAGATAACTTGAGGGATATTAATTTAAGTGGGAGTTCATTAGTAATTTGATTAATTGAACTTAATTTATCATGAACTTAGTCTTAATAGTTTTTGCATATCTATGTTTTAGATCAATAGCTCGCAATATAGCTCCCCTATTTTTGATATGTTCCTAGAGAAAACTAAGTTGAAAGATGATGGTAGCAATAATGCGGACTTGGTCCATGATCTACGGACTATCCTCATTGATGCACAGAAGAATTTTATCCTTGATGCACCGCTAGGTGACAGACCTGTTGCAGGAGCTGATGCAGACGTTATGAATGTTTGACAAGCTCTATATGATGACTACTTGATAGTTTAGTGCGCCATACTTTACGGCTTAGAATCGAGGCTCCAAAGACGTTTTTGAACGCCATGGAACATATGAGATGTTCCAAGATCTGAAATTGGTATTTCAGACTAATGCCCGTGTTGAGAGGTATGAGAGCTCTAACAAGTACTTTGCCTACAACATGGTGGAGAATAGCTCAGCCAGTGAGCATGTGCTCAGAATGTCTGAATACTACAATCACTTGAATCAAGTGGGAGTTAATCTTCCAAATAAGATAGTGATTGACAGAATTCTCCAGTCACTATCACTAAGCTACTAGAGCTTCATGATGAACTATAATATGCAAGGAATGACTAAAATGATTTCCGAGCTCTTCGCAATGCTGAAATCAGCAGAGGTAGAAACCAAAGAAAGAGCATCAAGTATTGATGGTTAATAAGACCACTACTTTCAAGAAAAAGGGCAAGGGAAAGAAAGGGAACTTCAAGAAGAATGGCAAGCAAGTTTCCGCTCCCATGAAGAAGCCCAAAATTGGACCCAAGCCTGAAACTGAGTGCTTCTTCTACAAAGAAAATGGTCACTGGAAGTGGACTGCCCCAAATACTTGGCGGAGAAGAAGTATGGCAAAGTGAACAAAGGTATATTTGATCTACATGTTATTGATGTGTACCTTACTAGTGTTCGTAGTAACCCCTAGGTATTTGATACCGTTTCAGTTGCTAAGATTAGTAACTCGAAACAGGAGTTGCAGAATAAACAGAGACAAGTTAAGGGCGGGGTGACGATGTGTGTTGGAAGTGATTCCAAGGTTGATATGATCGCCATCGCACACTCCCCCTACCTTCGGGATTAGTGTTGAACCTAAATAAATGTTATTTTGTGTTTGCGTTGAGCATGAATATGATTATATCATTTCTATTGCAATACGGTTATTCATTTAAGTCATAGAATAATTGTTGTTCTGTTTACATGAATAAGACCTTCTATGGTCATACACCCAATATGAATGGTTTATTGAATCTCACTCGTAGTGATACACATATTCATAATATTGATGCCAAAAGATGCAAAGTTGATAATGATAGTGCAACATACTTGTGGCACTGCCGTTTAGGTCACATTAGTATAAAGCGCATGAAGAAACTCCATTCAAATGGACTTTTTGAAACACTTGATTATAAATCATTTGATACTTGCGAACCATGCCTCGTGGGCAAGATGACTAAGACTCCATTCTCCGGAACAATGGAGCGAGCTACCGACTTATTGGAAATAATACATATCGATGTATGCAGTCCAATGAGTGTTGAGGCAAGCGGCACGCATCATTTTTTTCTGACCTTCACAGATGATTTGAGTAGGTATGGATATATCTACTTGATGAAACAAAAGTCTGAAACATTTGAAAAGTTCAAAGAATTTCAGAGTGAAGTGGAGAATCATTGTAACAAAAAATAAAGTTTCTATGATCTGATCGCGGAGGCGAATATTTGAGTTACGAGTTTGGCCTTCATTTAAAACAATGTGGAACTGTTTCACAACTCACGCCACCTGGAACACCATAGCGTAATGTTGTGTCCGAACATCGTAACCATACTTTATTAGATATGGTGCGTTCTATGACGTCTCTTACCGATTTTCCTTTATCATTTTGGGATTATGCACTAGAGACAGCCACATTCACGTTAAATAGGGAACTGTCTAAATCCGTTGAGATGAAGTCGTATGAACTATGGTTTGGCAAGAAACCTAAACTGTCATTTCTTAAAGTTTGGGATGCGACATGCTACCTCTTGAGCATGTGTTGGTTTTCCCTTGAAGAGGAAAGGGTGATGCAGTAAAGTAGCGTAAGTATTTCCCTCAATTTTGAGAACCAAGGTATCAATCCAGTAGGAGACGACACACAAGTCACCTAGTACCTGCACAAACAATCAAGAATCTTGCAACCAATGCGATAAAGGAGTTGTCAATCCCTTTACGGTCACTCGGAAAAGTGAGATCTAATAAAGATAGTAAAGTAAATATTTTTGTTATTTTTGTTGTATAGATTGGAAAGTAAAGATTGCAATAAAAAGGAACGGCGACAGAAATTGGCAAGTTGACGGGAAACTAATAGATTCAATATAATGGAAAAGAGACCCGGGGGCCATAGGTTTCACTAGTGGCTTCTCTCAAGATAGAATGTATTACGGTGGGTGAACAAATTACTACCGAGCAATTGATAGAAAAGCGCATAATTATGAAGACATCTATGGCAATGATCATGAACATAGGCATCACGTCCGTGTCAAGTAGACCGAAACGATTCTGCATCTACTACTATTACTCCACACGTCGACCGCTATCCAGCATTCATCTAGAGTATTAAGTCATAAGAACAGAGTAACACATTAAGCAAGATGAGATGATGTATAGGGATAAACTCAAGAAATATGATATAAACCCAATCTTTGTATCCTCGATGGCAAAAATACAATACGTGCCTTGCTGCCGCTACTATCACTGGGAAAGGACACCGCAAGATTGAACCCAAAGCTAAGCACTTCTCCTATTGCAAGAAAGATCAATCTAGTAGCCAAACTAAACCAATAATTCGAAGAGACTTGCAAAGATAACCAATCATACACAAAAGAATTCAGAGGAGATTCAAATATTTCTCATAGATAAACTTGATCATAAACCCACAATTCATCGGATCTCGACACACACACCGCAAAAAGAGTTACATCGAATAGATCTCTAAGAAGATCGAGGAGAACTTTGTATTGAGATTCAAAGAGAGAGAAGAAGCCATCTAGCTAATAACTATGGACCCGAAGGTCCGTGGTAAACTACTCACAACTCATCGGAGAGGCTATGGTGTTGTTGTAGAAGACCTCCATGGTCGATTCCCCCATCGGTGGAGCGCAGGCGAAGTCTCCAAGATGGGATCTCGCGAATACAGAAGGTTGCGGCGGTGGAAATAGCTTTTTGCGGTGCTCCTGGATGTTTTCGGGGTACGTAGATATATATAGGCGAAGGAGGTAGGTCAGGGGAGCCACGAGGGGCCCACGAGGGTGGGGGCGCGCCCTCCTGCATGAATCCACAATTCATCGGATATCGGCAAACACACCGCAAAAGAGCTTTACATTGAATAGATCTCCAAGAACATCGAGGAGAACTTTGTATTGAGAATCAAAGAGAGAGAAGAAGCCATCTAGCTAATAACTATGGGCTCGAAGGTCTATGGTAAACTACTCACGCTTCATCAGAGAGGCAATGGTATTAATGTAGAACCCTCCATGATCGATTCCCCCTCCGGTAGATCGCCGAAAAAGTCCCCAAGATGGGATCTCACGGGTACATATGGTTGCGGCGGTGGAAAAGTGGTTTCGTGGCTCCCCCTGATGTTTTTAGGGTATAAGAGTATATATAGGCAAAATAAGTACGTTGGAGGAGCTATGAGGGGCCCACGAGGTTGGGGGCGCGCCTACCCCCTTGGGCGTGCCCTCCTGCCTCGTGGCCGCCTCGTAGAGTCCCAGACTTCAACTCCATGTCTTCTGGATTGCATTTGGTCCAAGAAAGATCCTCACGAAGGTTTCATTCCGTTTGGACTCTGTTTGATATTCCTTTTTTGTAAAACACTAAAATAGGCAAAAAAAAAACAGAAACTGGCACTGGGCCTCCGGTTAATAGGTTAGTCCCAAAAATAATATAAAAGAGCATATTAAAGCCCATTAAACAACCAAAAAAGATAATATAATAGCATGGAACAATAAAAAATTATAGATACGTTGGAGACGTATCACGACACTTATGTCAAAAGGCTTCGGCCTGATAAGCTCGAACCTAAATCAGAGAAGTGCTTCTTCATAGGATACCCTAAGGAAACTATTGGGTACACCTTCTATCATAGATCCGAAGGCAAGACCTTTGTTGCCAAGAATGGATCCTTTCTAGAGAAGGAGTTTCTCTCGAAAGAAATGGGTGGGAGGAAAGTAGAACTTGATGAGGTAATTGTACCTTCTCTCGAACTAGAAAGTAGAACATCCGAGAAAACTGTTCCCGTGATGCCTACACCAACTGGAAGGAAGCTAATGATGATGATCATGAAACTTCGGATCAAGTTACTACTGAACCTCGTAGGTCGACCAAAGCACGTTCAGCACCAGAGTGGTGCGGTAATCCTATCCTGGAAGTCATGTTATTAGACCATGGCGAACCTACGAACTATGAAGAATCTATGATAAGCCCAGATTCCGATAAATAGCTTGAGGCCATGAAATCTGAGATAGGATCCATGTATGAGAACAAAGTATGGACTTTGGTGTACTTGTCCGATGATCAGCAAGCCATTGAGAATAAATGAATATTCAAGAAGAAGACTAACGATGATGGATTCATGGTAATGTTACTTTCTACAAAGCTCGACTTGTCGCAAAAGATTTTCGACAAGTTCAAGGGGTTGACTACAATGAGACTTTATCACCCGTAGCGATGCTTAAGTCAGTCCGAATCATGTTAGCAATTGTCGAATTTTATAACTATGAAATCTGGCAAATGGACGTCAAATTGCATTCCCTAATGGATTTCTTAAAGAAGAGTTGTATATGATGCAACCAGAAGTTTTTGTCGGTCCTAAAGGTGTTAACAAAGTGTGCAAGCTCCAGCGATCCATCTATGGACTGGTGCAAGCATCTCGGAGTTGGAATATACACTTTGATGAGGTTATCAAAGCATATGGTTTTATACAGACTTACGGTGAAGCATGTATTTACAAGAAAGTGAGTGGAGCTTTGTAACATTTCTGATATTATATGTAGATGACATATTGTTGATTGGAAATGATATAGAATTTCTCGATAGCATAAAAGGATACTTTAATAAGAGTTTTTCAATGAAAGACCTCAATGAAGCTACTTACATATTGGGCATCAAGATCTATAGGGATAGATCGAGACGCTTAATAGGTCTTTCACAAAGCACATACCTTTGCAAAGTTTTGAAGAAGTTCAAAATAGATTAGTCAAAGAATGGGTGTTGCAAGATGTGAAATTGAGTAAGACTCAAAGCCCATCCATGGCAGAAGATAGAGAGAGAATGGAAGTCTTTCCCTATGCCTCAGCCATAGGTTCTATAAAGTATGGCATGCGGTGTACCAGACCTATTGTGTACCTTGCCATGAGTTTGGCAAGGGGGTACAATAGTGATCCGAGAGTAGATCACTAGACAGCGGTCAAAATTATCCTTAGGTACCTAAGAGGACTAAGGAAAAGATTCTCGGTTATGGAGGTAGTAAAGATTTCGTCGTAAAGGGTTATGTCAATGCAAGCTTTGACACCAATCCAGATGACTCTGAGTCTCAATCTAGATATGTATTGAAATTGGGAGCAATCAGCTAGAGTAGCTCCATGCAGAGCATTGTAGACATACAAATTTGTGAAATACATATGTATCTGAATGTGGCAGGCCCATTGACTAAACTTATCTCACAATAAAAACATGATCACACCTTAGAACTCTTTGGGTGTTAATCACATGGCGATGTGAACTAGACTATTGACTCTAGTGAACTCTTTGGGTGTTAATCACATGGCGATGTGGACTAGATTATTGACTCTAGTGAACTTTTTGGGTGTTAATCACATGGCGATGTGAACTAGATTATTGACTCTAGTGCAAGTGGGAGACTGATGGAAATATGCCCTAGAGGCAATAATAAAATGGTTATTATTATATTTCCTTATTCATGATAAAGTTTTATTATTCATGCTAGAATTGTTAGATTAGCATATTGATCGATCAGTTTATTGATATTGCTTTCTTGATGACAAATACATATTCCTTCGACTATGAGATTATGCAACTCCCGGATACCGGAGGAATACCTTATGTGCTATCAAACGTCACAACATAACTAGATGATCATAAAGATGCTCTACATGTATCTCCGAAGGTGTTTATTGAGTTGGCATAGACCGAGATCAGGATTTGTCACTCTGAGTATTAGAGAGGTATCTCTGGGCCCTCTCGGTAATACACATCATAAGAAGCCTTGCAATAAAAGTAACTAAGGAGTTAGTTGCAAGATGATGTATTATGGAATGAGTAAAGAGACTTGCCGGTAACGAGATTGAACTATGTACAATTTAATCTCGGGCAAGTAACATACCGATGGACAAAGGGAATTACGTATGTTTTCATAAGGTTCGACCGATAAAGATCTTTGTAGAATATGTAGAGCCAATATGGGCATCCAGGTTCCGCTATTGGTTATTGACCGAAGAGGTGTCTCGGTCATGTCTACATAGTTCTCGAACCCGTAGGGTCCGCACGCTTAACATTCGTTGACGATGTAGTGTTATATGAGTTATATGATTTGGTGACCGAATGTTGTTCGGAGTACCGGATGAGATCATGGACATGCCGAGGAGCTTCAGAATGGTCCGGAGGTAAAGATTGGTATATAGGACGATGATATTCAGACACTGGAAGAGTTTCAGAGTGCACCGGGTAGTTATCGGATCACCGGAAGGGGTTTCGGGCAACCCCAGGAAGTATATGGGCCATATGGGCCAAAAGAGGGGAGCACACCAGCCCACAAGGGGCTGGCGCGCCCCTCCTATGGCAGCCAGCCTAGAGGAGGAAAAGAAAGGGGGGATTCGGCCTCCCCCTTCCTTTCTCTTCCCCCCCTTTCCTTTCTCCTGGAAGCAAATATGGAAGGGGGCGGTCAAGGGCAGGAGCCCAAGTAGGATTCGATCCTACTTGGGGCGCCTCCAGGCTGCTCCCCTCTCCCCCACCTATATATATGTGGGAGGGGGCGCCACACATAACCAAGACAATCTCTTCGCCATGTGCGGCGCCCCCCTCCACAATTTCGTCCCTCGGTCATATTTTCGTAGTGCTTAGGGGAAACCCTGCGAAGATAGCATCACCACCACCGTCACCACGACGTCGTGCTGCTGGAACTCATCCACTACTTCATCGTCTTGCTGGATCAAGAAGGCAAGGACGTCACCGAGCTGAACGTGTGCTGAATACGGAGGTGTCGTACGATCGGTACTTGATCGGTTGGATCGCGAAGAAGTTCGACTACATCAACCGCGTTACTAAATGCTTCCGCTTACAGTCTACGAGGGTACGTAGAAACACTCTCCCCCTCATTGATATGCATCTCCATGGATAGATCTTGCATGTGCGTAGAATTTTTTTGTTTTCCATGCAATGTTTCCCAACAAGTGTCGGCTCTGTCTGCAATGGCATGTCTTCATCGCAGCTGCAACCTGATGTTGTTTTGTCAGGAAGGCAGGAATTTGCATGTCTGCCATTAGGCACGCAATTGAAAATGCCACAAACTATTGCAACTACATGTCTTCAAACACAACTGTAACTTAGTAGTGTTTTGTTCAAAAGGGACCAGGTGCGTGTCTGCTACCTTCACACAACCGCAAATGTTGCTCCAACTACAACTGCGTGTCTTCAACATGAATGCAACTCGGGGACAAAATTTATGCTTTGTCAGGAAGGAGGCGGTGGATTTCCATGCTGACCACTAGGCATGCAACTACAAGTGTCGCCTCAACCATAACTTAGTGGTGTTTTGTTAGGCGTAGTTTCATGTCGCACACAACTACAAGTGTTGCTCCTGACTGCAACTACAATTTAACATGATTGTAACTCTATGTTGTTTTTTCAGTGTGTGTGTGTGTGGGGGGGGACAGTTCCATGGCTGCCACTAGGCACACAATCGCAAGTGTCTCTCCCGACTACAACTGCAACTCTGTGTTGTTTTTGTCGGTGAGGGGGAAAGACAGCAGTTGCGTGTCTGCTACTACGCACGCAACTACAAGTGTCTCCCCGAATTGCAACTGCAACTTAGTTGTGTTTTATCTTGGTGTGGAAGGACAAGGCACCATCCACATTTTCCATCTCTGGATAGGGCTCCATCCACATTTATCTTGGAGAAAGTATGTTTTTAGTCCTTCAAGTTCACCAAAAATCTACCTCTGGTCCCTTAAGAATTTTTGGGCGACGGTTGGTCCCTCAAGTCTCAAAACTGGGTAAATTTCGTCCAAAATCAAATTTGAGTGGAAAACGGACACGTGACAGTGGTTTTCTCTCTCCTCACATGACACATCGGATGGACAGTTATTCTTTTTGAGCTCTCTCACCTCAAAGTGTCCTCCAATCCTGCAGCGCCGAAGACCGCTTCGTCTTGCTCGACTAGGGTGGGTGCCATGTCCTCTTTGACAAGAAAGGTGAGAAGAGGGAGGGCACAAAGGGGGCGAGGAGGTGCCGCAGCCCACTGGAACTACTCATTTGGTAGCCTTACCCTGGGGAGGGGGGAGGAGTAGCCCGCGTGGTGCTCGTCCAAAGCCAAGGCAACCTCATAGTGAACCTCGATCTGGGTGGCCCCCGCGCGGCCATGCTAGGACAAGCCCCGATGTAGCTCGTGTTTGGCGCCCTTTCTGGCGTCATTACGGTGGGAGCACCTCACCCTCTGGTCTTGATTTGCACGGCCCCGACACCGTCAAACTCAATCGACGCGACCCTTGTGGACATGTGGAGGAGAAGGTTGGGGGGAGGTGTGTGAGCTTGAACCTGCCGATAGCTCGAAGGAACAGGGCCGTGGCGGTGGTGGCTAGCACCCTTGGCGACGGGATCTTTGTTGAGGGGAGGCTCGCGATGGGTCCGTGGGTGGCCGATTGGGCATGCCGGAGTATGGGGCCGTTGTGAGGTGTGGTGAGGGTCGGCGGTTGCTTGTGGTACAGGGACAAGGTGTGGCGGCGATGGGAGGTAGCCTGGATGGGGGTGCGGCGGTTGCTCCTTCATGAATCAGTTTTCTTCTGGCATGCCAGATAGCCCATAACGAGACCACTAGATGCGGTAGCTGAGCATGTGATAATGTATCAAACATAGAGAACATAAAGTTCCGAGCTATTGGCTCCGCCGTCGACTGAATGTAGTGCACTAGATCGTCCACGGCCAAAGCTTATACACATCTCGTATGCGTGCACTGAACCAGGGAGTGTAACCACGAGTTCTCCACTCCACATATTTGACAGTTGCTAGTGATAGACATGTTCCTGTGGTTTAGGACATCTGCCGTGGGGATAGATTGTTGTGCTAGGCGCCATAAGAACACTATAACCTTTGATGGAATGTGAACTCGCGATAGTTTGGTCCATGAGCTTTGCTCCCTAGCCGGATCAGATGAGGCACCAGCTCCTTCGAGCCATGCATCCCTCTGTAATTTGGTATTCACAAGCATTCGATGTGCAGACTTGACAGAGAAGACCCCCTTGTTATCACGACCCCATGCCCAGAAATCATCTTGGTGAACTGTGCTCAAAGGAATGTTCAAAATAGTTTCGGCATCAATTGGAAGAAATGTTTGCTCAACTTTCTCCTTTCTCCATGAAGCGTCATGGAAGAGTCTCTTGGCAACAATGATGTTCCCAAATATCAATACTCCTTCCGTCACCCACTCTCTTTATTAGCCCCTGAGACAAGACATCTCTCCCTTCAATTATGGACCTCCATATCTGAGATGGGCTATTACCAAGTTGAGCTTGAAGAATATTTGTTGTTGGATAATACCTTGCTTTCAAAAATTTCACAATCAGAGATTCCGGCTGCTGAAGGAGATGCCATCCCTATCTTGCAAGAAGAGAAAGGTTAAAAAGTTCTATATCTCAAAAGCCAACACTACCGGAACAGGGCCATACCCCGACGGCCAGAACAATGCCGACGGCCCCGCGGCTTCTTCGGAGATATGCCGACAGCTCGGGCCCGCCGTCGGCGTAAAAAGGCCGTCGGGATACGCGGAGATAGGCCGACGGCAACCGTCGGCATAGAATGGCCGTCGGCCTATTCAATATTCGCCCACAGTGCCGCCGGCTTAGAACGGCCGTCGGCATACCGTGGGGCCCGCCACCAGCTACGGCGTCGGACCTATGCCGACGGCCGACACGGGGCCGTCGAGATAGGTCCAAAGGCCACGCCATCGATCCTCGCCGCACTATGCAGAGCCTATGCCGACGGCCGCCGCCGGCATATCCGCCACGTCGGCGATCCGCTGGCACGTTGGTCGATCTATGTTTACGCTAAGCCGTCAAGCATAGATATATTTTTTCGCTTATATTTTTAATGTTTTTTGTGTATTATTATATCAACTAACATGTAGCATGTTAAAAATAAACATACATATGAATATATATGTAGTTTGTTTTTTTCATATATTATGAATATATATATAGTTTGTATTTTTTCGAGCACGTTAATAATGTGCGGTCATGTTCTTTTAAATATAGATCCTTATATTTTATTAAAATCAAAAACAGCTATGCCGACTGAAGTTTTGTGGCAGTTGCAAACGCCCGACACCCGCCTCGGAGAGTGACCTCACATCGGATGCGCCCCCTCATGGACGGCGCGCCGCCGCACCTGGAGGGGGGAAACGGACGCCGGGTCTACACGGGTGGATATAGCTGTTGTATTGGCCCGGATGTTGCTCCCGGTGTCCTCCGGGCCGACCTAACACAACCGGGTGGAGAGGTCCACCGTCAAAGCCCGTCTGTGGAAGTCAAAGGCTAGATCTCGTGGTCAACCGCTCCGTGGTTAGGGCGGACGGGGCCCTGGGGTAGCAATGCCACCGAGCATCGCATCGGCCCTCATACATGCGTGGTGGTGTTGTGGCATGTCCGAAGAGGCGGCACGCGTCTCCGGTGCGTGCCCCCCCTCACGGACGGCGCCGCCGCCGGCACCGGAGGGGGGAAACTGACGCGTCGGGTCTACACGGAGTGGATGTAGCTGGGCCTGGCCCGGATGTTGCTCCCGTGTCCCTCGGGCCGACCCGACACAACCGGGTGGAGAGGTCCACTGCTCAAAGCCCGTCCGTGCAAAGTCAAAGGGCTAGATCCCGTGGTCAAACGCTGAGGTTAGGGCGGACGGGGCCCAGGGGTAGCAATGCCACCGGAGTCGCCGACGGGCCCTCATACATGCGGGTGGTGTTGTGGCATGTCCAAGAGGCGCACGTCTCGGGTTGTGGCCCTCACGGACGGCAATGAAACGGTAGTAGACGCTCGCGTAACGATGCAGCGTGAATATTATTAAATCTTGGGAGCGCGATAAAATCATGAGTTTTTACACAACGTGGGCACATGTGCTATAGGACTGATGGTAATTTTCATAATTTTTGTGATGTAGAAGTATCTCAACACTTCCCTCTACGCGGATTGCTCTTCGCGACGTCACGATCGTGGCCGCGGCCTCCGGGTAGTATACCGTCAAATCTTGCGAGGCGGCCTCTCACAAGTCTGGAAGTGTTGAGGCGGTTGCAAACGCCCAGCACGCTGCCTCGCGTGCCCCCCCCACGGACAGACGGCGCCGCCGCCGCACCGGAGGGGGAAACGGACGCCGAGTCTACACGGAGTGGATGTAGCTGTGGGCCTGGCCCGGATGTTGCTCCCCGTGTCCCTCGGGCCGACCCGACACAACCGGTGGAGAGGTCCACTGCTCAAAGCCCGTCCGTGCAAAGTCAAAGGGCTAGATCCCGTGGTCAAACGCTACAGGTTAGGGGGGACGGGGCCCCGGGGTAGCAATGCCACCGGAGCGTCGCATCGGCCCTCATACATGCGGGTGGTGTTGTGGCATGTCCAAGAGGCGCACGCGTCTCGGTTGTGGCCCCCCTCACGGACGGCAATGAAACGGTAGTAGACGCTCGCGGTAACGATGCAGCGTGAATATTATTAAATACTGGGAGCGCGATAAAATCATGAGTTTTTACACAACGTGGGCACATGTGCTATAGGGTGATGGTAATTTTTCATAATTTTTGTGATGTAGAAGTATTCGAACACTTCCCTCTACGGATTGCTCTTCGTGACGTCTCACGTTGTGGCCGCGGCCTCCGGGGTAGCATACCGTCAAATCTTGCGTGGCGGCCTCTCACAAGTCTGGAAGTGTTGAGGCGGTTGCAACGCCAAGCACGCTCTCCGGCGTGCCCCCCCCCACGGACGGGCGGCGCCGCCGCACCGGAGGGGGAAACGGACGCGCCGGGTCTACACGGAGTGGATGTAGCTGTGGGCCTGGCCGGATGTTGCTCCCGGTGTCCCTCCGGGCCGACCCGACACAACCGGGTGGAGAGGTCCACTGCTCAAAGCCCGTCTGTGCAAAGTCAAAGGGCTAGATCCCGTGGTCAAACGCTGAGGTTAGGCGGGGACGGGGCCCCTGGGGTAGCAATGCCACCGGAGCGTCGTGCCGGCCCTCATACATGCGGGGTGGTGTTGTGGCATGTCCGAAGAGGCGGCACGCGTCTCCGGTTGTGGCCCCCCTCACGGACGGCAATGAAACGGTAGTAGACGTTCGCGTAACGATGCAGCGTGAATATTATTAAATACTGGAGCGCGATAAAATCATGAGTTTTTACACAACGTGGGCACATGTGCTATAGTATCGATGGTAATTTTTCATAATTTTTGTGATGTAGAAGTATTCAACACTTCCGTCACGCTGATTGCTCTTCGCGACGCTACGATGTGGCCGCGACCTCGGGGTAGTATACCGTCAAATCTTGCGAGGCGGCCTCTCACAAGTCTGGAAGTGTTGAGGCGGTTGCAACGCCAACGCTGCTCTCGGGTGCCCCCCCCTCACGGACGCGCCGCCGCCGGCACCCGGAGGGGGGAAACGGACGCGTCGGGTCTACACGGAGTGGATGTAGCTGGGCCTGGCCCGGATGTTGCTCCCGGTGTCCTCTCGGGCCGACCCGACACAACCGGGTGGAGAGGTCCACTGCTCAAAGCCCGTCCTGCAAAGTCAAAGGGCTAGATCCCGTGGTCAAACGCTCTGTGGTTAGGCGGGGGACGGGGCCCCGGGGGTAGCAATGCCACCGGAGCGTCGTACCGGGCCCTCATACATGCGGGTGGTGTTGTGGCATGTCCGAAGAGGCGCACGCTGCGTCTCGGGTTGTGGCCCTCACGGACGGCAATGAAACGGTAGTAGACGCTCGCGTAACGATGCAGCGTGAATATTATTAAATACCGGGAGCGCGATAAAATCATGAGTTTTTACACAACGTGGGCACATGTGCTATAGTACTGATGGTAATTTTCATAATTTTTGTGATGTAGAAGTATTCGAACACTTCCTCTACGCGGATTGCTCTTCGCGACGCGTCACGATCGTGGCGGCGGCCTCCGGGTAGCATACCGTCAAATCTTGCGAGGCGGCCTCTCACAAGTCCGGAAGTGTTGAGGCGGTTGCAAACGCCAAACGCGTCTCCGGTGTGCCTCACGGACGCAGCGGCGCCGCGCACCCGGAGGGGGGAAACGGACGCGTCGGGTCTACACGGAGTGGATGTAGCTGTGGGCCTGGCCCGGATGTTGCTCCCGGTGTCCTTCGGGCCGACCCGACACAACCGGTGGAGAGGTCCACTGCTCAAAGCCCGTCTGCAAAGTCAAAGGGCTAGATCCCGTGGTCAAACGCTACAGGTTAGGGGGGACGGGGCCCGGGGTAGTAGCAATGCCACCGAGCGCCGTACATGCCACCCGGTTGTGGTAGGTCATCCGATATATATATAAACAGCAACGCCCGATGCGGCTGTTCCCATTCCAGTCTTGCGGCTAGCGGTGGCACCGCCGTGAGGCGGGTCACACCGCTGTGTATGTAACCGAAAAATAATGTATGTATGCTTATTAACACGCACTATATGTAAGTTAGTCAAATAATAATATTTAAGAAAACATAAAATATAGCTATGAAAAAAAGAAAAAAACTAACGAGTGGAGGGGCCGACCGAAGTGGATAAGGAACTATGATAAAAAGATCGATGACGTGGTAAAAAAGGAAAAAAGAAAAATAACTATGAAAAAATATAGCTAAGTAAAAAGAAAAAAAAAAAAAAAAAAAAAAAAATATGCCTACGGCTAAGCCGTCGGCATAGGTGCCACGTGGCGACCTCAGCTATGCCGACGGCTTAGCCGTCGGCATAGGAAACCCTTATCCACTCGCCCAGCTCGTCCACCACTCGTTTCTACCTCACCCGACCAGCCCGCCTCCCCACCCCCACCCCGACCAGCCGACGCCTCCTCCCTGCCGCCCCCCCCCCCCCCGACCAGCCACCAGACGGTTCCCCCCCGCCGCCCCCACCCCACCGACCGGCCAAGACGGGCCTCCTCGCCCGCCGCCCCACCCCCCGCCCCACCCAACCTGCGCCACAAGACGCCTTCTTCCTGCCCCGCCCTCGACTGCCTCTCCCGATCATGCCTCTCCCGATCGTGCGGCGCTCGGCCTCCCCGACCTCGCTGGCTGCTGCAGAATCGGTCGCGCTCGGCCGGCCCCATCCTCCCGGCCCCGACCGCCCCTGCCTCACCACCCCTCCACCCGCCACCGCCACCCCTCTCGGTGAGCAATTTTTTTTCATTTTTTTTTTCATTTTTTGCTAATGGATGTTGGATGGATGTTAGATAATGGATGTTAGATGTTAGATGGATGTTAGATGTTGATGTTAGATGGATGTTAGATGTTAGATAATGGATGTTGGATGTTGGATGTTAGATGAATGTTAGATGTTGGATGTGGGATGTTAGATTTTATCATGATGATCTTGTCATTTGAGTTGTGCTCCAAAATTGGTATAAGATGAGTGGTTATTTTATGATGATGATCTTGTCGAAAAAATTGAACCGACAAACTTGGACACTTGACAGAAATTGGACACTTGACAAAATTGAACGGACAAAATTATGATATGATGAGTGGTTATTTAATCATGATGATCTTGCTAAAAAATTGAAGGACAAAATTTGACACTTGACTTAAACATGATTTTTTTCATAGTTAAAAGTATCAATGCTTAATGTGATGTGATGACCTAATTTTTTCACTCGGTGTAATTAACAGGATTTGTGGTGTTCCATCTTCGTGGAGTGATCGTCGACGTTGAGGTGTTGGTCCGGATCGTCCCTCTCCTTTGATCGACTACATCGGAGGGTGAGCAACAATTCCATGACCTCGCCCACTTTTTTCCATGTAACTAGATTGAATTTTCACATCAATTCGCAGAACCTAGGTCTCCCGTCTGAAAGAGTTGCATCGATAAATATGCATTCAATTGCATATTTATCACCGCAGCTCTTCGGATTGTCCAACGCTTTCCACGGACAGTTGAGGATGTGTAGATTGGATACGTTGTTCATGTTTATTCGTTCGAGACAGATTTCGGCGGCGCCTCCTCGTTGTTCTCCGGATGCACATTTCTCGGCATTTTGCCGAGACGTGTATTTGGAGAACAGCGGGGAGGTGCTGCCGAAATTTTGTCTCGGAATGGGGTAGAGCATGGACCGTACTCAATCTACACATTCTCGGGTGGGATTAGGACCCATCTTTACCTATTAGAGATGTAGGTGGATTACTCGTCAACCTTGTAAAAAATAAAATATTGATGTTGGTAATTTAAATGAATCCTTAATTTTGTTGTGTGGCTTCCAATAAAGCGTAGATGGCAGATAATCGGTGGATGTATAGTGGGTTTATCCGCGGAATCAAGTAACAACAGAGTGGGTCGAGAAAACTGATGTGTTTTTGAAAGAGATATTCCGTAGTCCAATGAGGATGGTGCCAGAATGCCCGTGTGCCAGATGTGAGAGACGTATCCGCAGAGATAAGAGTGAGATGACTAAGCACCTTCGCACGCATGGATTCACACCTCCGTCACATTCAGCGAATGAACCGGAGGAGCCGGAGGAAACCGCAAAGGCCTTCCTGGAAATCTTGGCCTCGCAAAGAAACCTCTCTATGAGGGTGCCAAGTTCAGGCTGGATGCCATCTCGCAATCGATGGCAAGTGAAGGCTGAGTACGGCAGTAGCCGAGGTTGCTTCAAGCATTTCGGGAGTATGGGCTAACAGCCTGCCCGAGGGCCATGAACTGCCGAAAACCATGTACGGCAGACGAAGAAAATCATGAAGGCGCTCTCCATGGACTATGAGAAAATACATGTTTGTCCAAAGAATTGCCTTTTGTTTAGGCATGAGTATGCGGATGACAACCATCAGAGGAAGTGCGGTTCCTCTCGGATATTGAGGTGGTCGATAAGCATGGTCAAGCGGCAGCTAAAAAATCCTCGTGAAGGTTCTTCGTATCTTGATTTTATAAAAGATGCAGCAGCCTTTTCATCACCGAGGAGTCTGCCAAAATGATGAAGTGGCACAAGGAAGGGAAAAGGTACAATCCAAAAAAAATTGTACATACATCAGAAGGTGAAGCATGGAGCAGTTCATGATGGTAACTATTACTGACTTTTCATTGTTTCAAGGAGTCAACTATATGTTTCGTGCTCACATGTCCCGCTTCCAAAATTTGCATAGGTTGTTCCTCGTTGGTGCTATGGAAGGCATGACGGATGGGCGTGTTTGGTGGATAGGTGGGTCGGTGGCGATCCGTAGTTTGTTGCCAAGAGCATCAAGGCCCGGCTAACCGTGGAAAAGACGGACACACGCCAAGGAAACAGAACCACCGGGCTTCAAGGCCATGAAGGTATATCTATATGAAAGATGCATTTTGGTTCTTCTTACCGTCATGTTCTTATGTATGGCTAACTTCGCTTGACGTTGCAGGAGGACAAGTTGCAGAGGCCGCCTCGCACATGGAGTCGTGGAAGCTGGCCCATGAGCGGAGTGATCGCAAGGAGGGCGAGAGCCAGATTACGGCAACACCGAAACACACTCGAGTCTTACACTTAACTATCGGTTGCATCCGGATGTTCCCGTTCCTGAGGTCGCCCAGTCTCAGATCGACGACACGGCGGTGGTGGCCATCCAGGGTAAGTCCCATGGCCGGTATCCGTGTTTCAATGGCTTGATCACTCCGTCGATCTCGTACACACGGCTTCGAGCTACCAACCCGAGCCCGTTAGAGAGTACGGGGCGTTCGCAGCCTCCCTTAGACCGCCAACGTGCTGTAAGTACTTCCCCTTATCTTCTTTGTCTCTATCTTTCTTAGTCTATTTTCATCACTGCCCACTTAGAAACAACCTCAATTTTGTAGGCATATCAGGCCTTTCTCGAGCATAGGCATATTGAGGTGAGGGAGTACTTGCAACGAGTGAAGGCAAACGATGATTACAGCCGTCAAGCGATGGCGGTTAGTTTTGCCCTCTTAAACCAAGCTCAAATTTGCACTTTCATTCCTTCTGACTTTGTTGATCACGGCTTGTTTCTAAGTGGACTTGTTTAACTAACATCCGTGCTATCTTGGCGCCTTGGACTAACCGCACGGAGCCACCACAAGTTGGACCCCCACCACCACTCTGGAGACGCCCACACCTTCCCACGCTCGAGGAATGGCTGGCACTAGGCGGTGATACTCCGTTAGTAAATTTGCCTAACTAATGACAAACTAGTTCTCGCTCATTCAACACTATCATGTCATATTTACTGTTAGAAACTTCTTTCAAACATGTAGGGGACCGTGGCTCGACTCTCGAGCTGCCGACCCTACCACTCCGATCTGGCAGAGTGATGGTGGTCGCGGTGGCGGTTTTGGCGGAGGAGGACTTGGCGGTGGCGGTTTTGGCGGAGGTGTACTTGGTGGTGGTTTTGGCGGAGGTGGACTCGGTGGTGGTGGTGGTGCTTGATGTCGATGGTGTATGCGGCCGTTGTGGCATGTCTTTCATGTTTCAACTTTTATGATGTTTCATGTCTTGCACTATTCTTATGTTCGTGGACTTTCGCCGGTGATGATCTTGACTATGTTTAAATGATGTTGATGGAACTGTCATATTTCATATTATTCTGTTTTCAAATGTTGTCAAATGAATTGGAAAAGAGAAAACAGGAAAAATATAAAAAATAAAACTATGCCTACGGCAAAGCCGTCGGCATAGATACGCCCAGACCACCAGAGGAGACACGTGGCAGGTTATGTTTACGCAAAGCCGCCGGCATAGATAAAAATCTATGCCGACGCTTGGCCGTAGGCATAGCCTCGCCGCCAAAGTTAAACCAGGAGCCGACACGTGGCGAAGATATGCTCACGCAAAGCCGTCGGCATAGATTTATATCTATGCCGACGGCTTTGCCGTAGGCATAGCCCTACCCTCAGTTAAATCGGAGTTATTACGCGGCGGGATATTTACGCAAAGCCGCCGGCATAGATTCACATCTATGCCGACGGCTTTGCCGTAGGCATATCTTCGCCACGGTCGCCTCAACCGCCAGCCAGTGTTGACGGCGCCGTCGCTGCCGCCGACGGAAAACCACGCCGACGGCTATTCTATGCCGACGGTCAAGCGAGGCCGCCGGCATAGTCGCTTATGCCGACGGCATTTTTATGCCGACGGTCCGATGTATACGCCGACGTGATCTACACCGACGGGGTATGTTTACGGCAGCCGCCGGCATAGATCTATGCCGACGGCTATTGGGCCTATGCCGACGGCCCATGGCCGTAGGCATAGACCGCGAGTCCGGTAGTGCAAGATCTCCCAAGTGTTTTGGTCTCGTCATCACTACCCATCATGTTTGCCTTTCACCATTCTTGCTTCCCCACCACAATATCTGTATCAAAGAATTTATATGTAGACAAAGGCCTCTAGGAAGTTTAAAGCATTCCATAGAGTAAACTGGTATGGCCTGAGCAACAGACCTAATGAGCACTTCATTGCCTCCTAAAGAAAGAATCTTCCCCATCCATCCTCTCATTTTGTTCCACACTCTTTCTTTTAAAAACTTGAAAGCACCATTTTTTTACCTTCCCACATCAAAAAGCACTATTTTTTGGTCTCCGCGTAATTAGTAACAAGCATTGCAATCGCACGGATCGGCACACAAAAAAGGGTGCAAGCCAAGGAGCTTGTGAATGGGCCAAGGATCCGCCAACTGAAGGCCTAGAAACGACGCGCAAAAGGGCACCCGAACATGAAGATGGTCCGCGGCTTCAAGTGTGGCAGGGCAAAGGGGGCACCAGACCCTCACGCCGAGGATGTGCTTGCAGAGGAGAATGCCGCGGGTCTACCGCTCTCCAGAACGAACGGAGCAAAGGATGACATCTCACCTTCATCAAAGCAGCAACACTTGTATATATCAGCCACGCACAACATGTTGTTCGACAAGGAGCAACGAAGCTAGCAGGGGGCAGTCAGTATCGTAGGAGGCGAACCGGATCACGCCCAGATATGCAAAACATCCAACAAACAGATCAGCAGCAGCAAGTCAAGAAGTCAACAAATATGCAACTTAACACCTCTTGTTTCACTTTTCTAAAACCCAGATCATGACAAAGGAGACAGAATAAACGGATCACATCATGGTAGAACAAGTTATGAGCCAGACCCCAAAAAAGAAACGCCTAGAGCAGTCTGAGAGCTGCAAATATTCAACATGAACCACACATGCATATAGAAACTACAGGATACGATAAACCGAGTCTAGCTAGATAGTCTAGAGTTCATAGGTTACAGACTGCAGATTCTACGCCGTTCCTCTGAGTAGAGTTGCAATATGATGAAGTCGCCAAAGGAGCTAGAAATACTCTAGACGTATATGCTCAAGCCGTGCATTTCTGAATACTCCATACATGACCGACGACCCAGATCTTCTCGCCCTTACTAGAAACTGAATCCTGAACAGAAATAAAACATTAGTGTAAGAGTCTGTTGTATGTGAAGAAATTTAAAAAATGAGCAGTTACTTGACAGAGAAAATAAAGATACTGAAACAATGTTCTTTAAGTATGAAGGAGAATGCAACTTATCTTGACATGAATCTGGGAAAAACTTCAATTATATTTGATACGGCCATTCCTAAGTGATAATCTAACACGAAAACATCTAGCTAAACTGCTCCCAAGGTAGAATGCAGAAAAAGTCATAAGCAATTTTCATGGGAAATGTGAAATAAGGAATCTTGAGATACACTACTAGACATGTTATGAACAGGCTTCTACAATAAGGAAAATGTGCAATGATAAGATGTTATCTAAACTGTAGAGACATCGTAAAACAAAGTGAGGAACCACAAGAAAATCGATTGCTCAATAATTTAGCCCATTGTGTCAATAAAAGTTACTACTCATAAGCACCAACCATTCAAAAACACAATAAGTCAAAAATATTATATTACTGCACACATTTGAGTTGCTATTCAAAGCTAAGCAACATGTCCAGATACTGTATCACTATTCCTAACAAATCAATTAAAATATTTATGCCAGTACCCACAAGATCAGAACTAATAACAAGTACACACACTAGTAGAAAACAGGGCTATCGTTCGGGCCTGGCCAGCCCATTAGTCCCGGTTCTTCAAGAACCGGGACTCATGGGGGGTAATAGACCCGGTTCATGAGCCCAGGGGGCCGGCCGGGGCCTCGTGGGCATTGGTCCCGGTTCGTCTGGACCCATTTGTCCCGGTTTTAGGCACGAACCAGGACCAATGGACCTTGCTCCTGGCCCACATCCGTTGGTACCGGTTCATGCCTTGAACCAGTGTAGAAGGAGGGGCTTTAGTCCTGGTTCATGCGACGAACCGGGACAAATAATTTGCCTATGTATACCCATCGCCGCAGCAGAGCACTCCACAGTGCTCTGTTTTTTCAATCCGGCGAGGAGAGGGCATTTGGGTGCTCTAGTTCACCTCCTATGCACATGAGGTGTTCGATGAAATGCCCGAGCCACACTAGTTAAGCTTTCTCCTCTAGAAGCTCGACCTCGGAGCTCCATTTTTCCCGAGATTTGTCTAGATTTAGCGGTCCGTCATGCCCCATCCCCGTTTTCACCGCCGTTGATCGCCCGCGCCGATCTCGTCGCGCGGCACCACCGTGGTGAGCCTCTTGTTCTTATCTTCTTTCTGATACGTGTCTTGATTTTCTTACTTTAGATAGACATTTGTCTGATTTTCTTACTTTTGACACACATAATTATATATAATGCACGCTGATGAACCGGCAATGGATGTATGGTGACAGACACACCTCCGAGTACATTAAGGGCATGCATAATTTTCTCAAGTGGCTGAGGCAAACAAGCGTAATGGTTCTATGTGTTGTCCATGCACTAAATGTGGGAATACAAAGTCTTACTCGACCGGAAAATCCTTCACACCCAATCGCTTTACAAGGGTTTCATGCCACACTATAATGTTTGGACGAGGCACGGAGAAATAGGGTTATGATGGAAGATGGCGAAGAAGAAGAGGACGATGATTAACTATGTGCCCCCGAATACAGTGATGCTGCAACGGGGAGCTGTCAAGATCAAGAGGAACCAGACGATGTGCCCGATGATGCCTGAACGGGGAAGCTGCCAAGATCAAGAGGAACTAGACGATGTGCCCGATGATGATCTCCGCCAGTCATTGTCGATGCAAGGACGCAATGCGGAAGTCAAAAGCGAAGCTGAAGTTCGACGCATGTTAGAGGATCACAAAAAGGGTTGTACCCCAATTTCAAGATGGTAACACAAAGCTGGGTACCTTCCGGAATTGCTGCAAAGGAAGGCGAGAATGTTGTGCTCGACAAAGGATTTGAGAAGCTATCAAAATATTGAAGAAGAAGCTCCAAAGGATAATGAATTGCCCGACAAGACGTGACGCAGCAAAGAAGGTCGATGCCCTCTAGGATTGGAGGTGCAGAATATATATGCATGCCCTATCGACAACATCCTCTACCACGATGCGCACGAGGATTTGAACGATGCCCGGTATGCGTGCATTGCGTATAAGATCGACGAGATGACCTTGGTGATGTTGATTTGCAGCCCCGCAGAAGAGAGTTCTCGAAGGTGATGTGGTATGCTCCTTAATACCACGGTTGAAACGACTGCTCGTAAACAAAGAGCATGCCAAGTTGATGTGATGGCACGTTGAGGACCGTGAAGAAAGACGGAAGTTGAGAGCACCGCCGACGGGTCACAAGTGGAGAAAAATCGAGAGAGTATCGGGTTGAGTTTGCACGTGACCCAAGGAACGATGGTTTGTTTTAAGCGCGGATGGCATTAATCCTTTCAAGGAGCAGAGCAGCAATCACAGCACTGCCCGTGACTCTATGTATGTATAACCTTCCTCCTTGATGTGCATGAAGCGAAGTTCATTATGATGCCGGTTCTCATCCAAGGCCCTAAGCAACCCGCAACGATATTGATGTGTACCTAAGGCCATTAATTGAAGAACTTTACAACTGTGGAATTGAAACAGTGTACGTGTGGGATGAGCACAGACAGAGGAATTTAACTCTGCATGCGTTGCTGTTTGTAACCATCAACGATTGGTCCGCTTCTCAAGAACCTTTCAGATGTATAAACAAGGGATACCACACATGCACGCACTGCTTAGCCGACACCAAAAGTATATACCGAAGCTGCAGAAAGAATGTGTACCTGGCTATCATCGATTTCTTCCACCAACCATCAATGTCGAAAAGAAAGGCAAGAATTTCAAAGGCGAGGCAGGTCACCGAAGAAGCCCGCCATTCGCACCGTGATCACATACTTGCTATGGTCAATGATTTACACGTAACCTTTGGAAAGGGTCCCAAGAAAGTTAGTTGTTCCGAGTGACGCCGAGGGACACGCACTCCATGTGGAAGAAGAAATCTATATTTTGGGACCTACCCTATCGAAAGACCTAGAGGTCCGCTTCTTCGACGACGTGATGCACGTGACGTAAGAACCTTTATGTGAACCTGCTAGGCTTCTTGGGCGGTGGGAAGACAAAAGATACAGCCGAGGCACGGAGGACCTGCAACGCTTGTGATGAAAAAGACGGCATGCCCCCAAAGCAAGATGAAGGTCCCGCCAGCCTACGCCTACCAAAGAAGAGAAGGAAATCTTCTTTGAATGCCTCGCTTAGTATGAAGGTCCCGATCGGCTTTTGACGAATATAAAGGGAATAATAAATATGGCGAGAAAGATTTTCGTAACCTAAAGTCTCATGACTGCCACGTGATTATGGTGCAATCGCTCCCTGCTGCATTGAGGGGCTTCTACCGAAAACGCCCGATTAGCCATTGTGAAGCTATGTGCATTCCTCAATACACCTATCGAAGGTGATCGATCCAGAAATCATACCAAGGCTAAGGAGTGATGTGGTGCAATGTCTTGTCAGTTTCGAGCTGGTGTTCCCACCATCCTTGTCGGTGTCAAAACCGGCGGATCTCGTGTAGGGGGTCCCGAACTGTGCGTCTAGGCGGATGGTAACAGGAGACAAGGGACACGATGTTTTACCTAGGTTCGGGCCTCTTGATGGAGGTAAAACCCACGCCCCTGCTTGATTAATATTGATGATGTGTGTTACAAGAGTGGATCTACCACGAGATCAAAGAGGCTAAACCCTAGAAGCTAGCCTATGGTATGATTGTTGTTCGCCCTATGGACTAAAAACCTCCGGTTTATATAGACACCGATAGGGTTAGGGTTACACAGAGTCGGTTACAATGGTAGGAGATCTACATATCCAGACGCAAAGCTTGCCTTCCACGCCAAGGAAAGTCCCATCCGGACACGGACGTAAGTCTTCAATCTTGTATCTTCATAGTCTTGGAGTCCGCCGATGATGATAGTTCGCTATCCGACACCCCTAGTCCGAACTCCTCAAGAGTCTCCTCAACCAGGCTTCAATGGCGATTTAGTCCGCGCGCATATTGTCTTCGCATTGCAAGGCGGGTTCTTCCTCCGAATAATTTATAGAAGATTGTGAACACCAGGATAGTGTCCGCTCGCAAAACAAGTTCCACATAACACCAGAGAGAATAATTTTGCACAGATCTGCTGACGATTCCGCGGGCGTAACATCACACCACGGCCAGGCCTTTATATGAATCATTTTTTATTGTTCCACCTCAAAGGTGTTTAGCGAGGCAGTTTCTTGGCACATCTTATCAAAGCGTAGATCGTGCCCCCTTATTTCGGGATTCTCATCAATACGGATGGGTAACCCAACCATGCCCGCTGGCCTGCCTTCTATCAAGGCGAGTCCCAATCGACCACGGGTGGGCTCTTGGTATTCAACCTCTTTATAATGAGACCAAGGCCCTTCTTTTTACACCTCCATCGAAGTTCGCCAAGGCTTCGAAGTTTCAACACCCAAAGCTTCAGATTTAGGCGCTCGGACTTTCGATGATGTCCGCCCGACCAGCACGGCCGATGGATGTCCTCCTCCGCATAGAAGAGGACGTAGCTAAAGCTGCGAGACGCCAGTATCTAACCGCGAGATCTCGTGATAGGCTGCCCGCCCAGGCAGGTCATTCCTACTCCCCGAGCCCGGCGAGAACGTGGTCTTCGTGTCCCACTTCCTTCGGGTTTAGGCTTCCGATGGATCCCTTTGTGCGGGGGCTCATGTTTTATTATGGGCTGAATTCAACGATTTGAACTGGAGTCCATCCTCCATATCTCGTCATTACTTGTCATATGTGAGGCCTTCCTCCATATTACCCCTCACTTTGGATTGTGGCTCAAGACCTTCAAGGTGGAGCCAAAGATGATCAAGGGGCAGCAAGCGGAGGCGGAGGGACGGTCATAAGCAAATGTGCTGATGCTCCGTGGGTCCGAGGGCTCTTTTCAGAGGAGCTTGGTTTGTGGCAACGGGAGTGGTTTTATATCACCGCCCCTGTGGGCACCAAATGGGCGGCGCCCCCGCCTTCCGCCAGTCCACCACAGCGGCTGGCATCATGGGTCAACAGGCTCGACTGGGGCCGCCCAAGGACGCCTCGCTGCAGGGCCGATTCGAGATCTCCGTGAAGGAGGGATCAATCTGCTGCAAAGGGCGCAGGTTATGGTGATCCGCGATTCAGCCTTGCAAACGCCGCCTCCGCCTGTGGGAATTCAATTCGAGGGACCACGAGCCTCCAAAATTTTATGGGCACGACGCCTGTGGAGATGTATAAACTGTTCTTCGGATCACAAGAGAAGTGTCCGGACTTGACCGAGGACGCAGGACTAAGCTGCAATCGCCCAGATACTCAAGTAAGTAGTCCCAGAATCGACAAGCTGTTCATCCATTTATTTTATATATATGCCCTTTAAAGGAGCCGCTTGAAGAGGAGGATAGCCAAGGCAAAGTTAATAAGGTGTCCCGCCTCTCCCAAAGACCACGCCGGATCCCATGCTGACCAAGATGTTGAAGGTCGCGCTTTGAAGAAGTCAAGGGGAGCGGGAAGCGACGCCTCACGAAGGAGGCTATCAAGGAAGGAGGGATTAAAAGTCCCGCCTTCGAGGGGGAAGAGGACTGCTTCGAAGATCCGGAGGTCAAGGCCTCAAAGAGGGAAGGAATTCGTCGAGAGTCCGGCCTGGGAAGTAACCCAGCCGCACTATTTCCCAAGGGGATCAGCCTCCAAATGAGCCGTAAGTAAAAAGAAGGGTCTTGTAAATAAGGAACATCCTCAGATTTATTTATGAAGATAACCAAATTGTACCTTGTAGTTCGGACCTCAGCCCTTCTCAGCAGAGCTCGCCTTCGGGGATCTTCGTCCGAGATGATGGAGAGCTAAACGCTCCACCTGTTGCACCTCATGTGAAGCGGACGACCCGGAGGTGTCATCGCGAGGGTTCCCCAAGTCCGGCGGGGCGTAAGGTCCGCGCCAAGTGGTGTGCGGTCGGAGGAGCTGAAGGATCTGCTCGGGCGAAGCGGTTATTCGAAGATCACCGTTTCTAATGGGTACGGTGATTGAAGAATTGCATCCGCAGAGAGCGGATTGCACGGCCGCCGAAGCTTATCGACGGGTTTGAGGTACGCAAAGATAATGTACCTTCCGACGCTTATGCATATAAAACGCGCCATGTATAGATAGTAGCCCTCGAGACTCGGTATGTTGTCAAAATTGACGACGTGCCGAGGATCAAATTTCAGATAACATATCGCCGCCCTAAACAGGTGGCGGGCGTCCGGAGGCCAGCCGGACTGCTGAATATGCCGAACTAAAGCCGCAACTTGACGAGGCGGATGCGGACATCGCGCTGGTCAATAAACGGTTTGACGAGTCACAAGGTATGCGACCTCTATGCGGACACCTTGTAAGGGAGCTGGACGCCCATGTCTTACTGTTTGTATGCTTAATGCAGATGGTCCCGCTGCCGTGGAGGAGCTGCGGGCAGAACTCGCCCGAGCGAAAGAGCATGCTAGAATTAGTAATGCGGCCGCTGTAAAGGCGGCCGAAGAGCTAGAAGCTGAACGGGCTGCTCACTGCCGAATCAAAGAGGAGATGGCCGATATGGCCAAAAAGTTAAGGAATACTACCGATCGCTGCACGGTTCTTGAAAAGGAACGTCAAGCGGAACAAGAGGGCCTAAAGAAGGCCGCCACCGAATCCAAGAATGCCCAATCGGCTTTGAGAGCTGCCAAGGAGGAGCTGAGTCAGGCCGGGGCAATTGCGGCTGGAAACCGCTTTTGCCATGGAGGAAATATACAGATCCAAAGTATGCTCGCTTGATAAATTGTGGAGTTCAGAGGATGCTTATCTCGACTTGGCGGCGAAGCGCCAGGATGCGTTGAGCACTTCCGGGCCGAAGGCATGTAAGGGAAGAGCTATATTGGTCGCAATTTCATAGTCCGGAGCGTCCTCTGCCGCTGACCGATCGGTTGGCCGAATGGGCCGAGCTGAATCGATTGTCCGGATTTGCCATGAAGCATGTCTTGACTCACTTGTGGCCGGACGGACCCCAGCCGAAGAGCTATTTTGGTTTAGTGCGGCAGTTTCCTGGTGCGGTGCCGCGTATCGACGCAACAAAGCGATCGGCTTGTATTGAGGGAGCGCGGATGGCTCTTGCCCATGTCAAGACATACTGGGCAGAGATGAAGGCCACTGATGTTGCATCCCAGGATTCGGACAAAGGCCGAGTACCTGCCGAGCACTACTTTGAAGAAGTTCCGCCGCACGCTTAATAGAGACACAAGGCGAAGGATATTATGTTTAAATGACATGTATGATTTGTGAAAACAATGTTTCAATATAATATAAGTGCTTTTTATACTTGTGTGCTCAAGTAGTAAACTACTCCCTATGCGGCCGCTTATGTATATGTGTATATAACTCGAAAGATGGCAGTCCTTGGTTTCAGCCCCCACGCACATAGTGCGGGGTGTTTGCAAAAAACGCTTTTTCACACTTAATCCAACGCCTTGGTCCTGTTAAGGATGTGATAGCGAGCAAACCAGGCAACCGGACTATAATGCTTTATCACTTTCACTTAGCCATAGGAGTTCGAGGGTGGGGCTACTATATAGCCCCGGGGCACCGACTTTCCGAATTTGGGTTGCGATGTGCCTGATCGAAAACCGTCCTTCACAATGCGGAGGAATTCTAAACATTCCCGTGAGTCATCGAGTGGTTGACCAGTCCTCGCTATATCATGACAGCCTTGGCCGCTTTCATCGAGGTGCTCGCCAACCGAACGGGGCACAATCGCAGAGTTCTCCGGTGCGCGCTAGCCGTGAAAACGGAATGTAAGGCAGCAAAACACAGGAGCCGGGCAACCCAACATTTGACCAAAGACATGATTCGAGCTGATGCATATAAGGCCTAATCTCGAGACGCCGAATACTCCCTAAGGTATTCGGTCTTTATGAAAATGGGCAGAATAATGCCCTAAGCCCCTAGTGTCTAGGTACGCCAAGAAGAATCCTGGTGCGCCAATGCCAAAGCACCAGCCTCCTCCTCGTTATATTAAGGAACCGGGAGATGTATATCAACAAGAGAAAGTGAAAAAGGTTTACGCAGGTCTTAATCAAAAGAATCCTTCCAACGGGTCCCTACCGCACGCCTCGCTACCAGGTTCCATTGTGCCGTATCCTCGACGGGTGTAGCACGTTGTTCATCTGTAAAAGAGAGGAACTTAGTTTTAAAAGAAAAGGATCGCGTAAAAATGTACTTAATATTAAATAAACAAAGTACGGTTCGAAGAAGTGAATAAGATGGAGCTTTATTGTCTCTTGTTATACATGCATGCAGCCCCTCGTATGGGGGTATGCCGCTAGTAGGCGCCGGACTCGTCTAGCCGTGTCCGGGTTTGAATGACCAATTCAGGTTCTTTGCCTAGCAGAGCCGATAGAAGCGGCTGTCAAGGCAGTCTCCCTGCTTCTTCCGAGCTCGAGTAACACTTAATACTTCCTTTTAATGAGATGATGCCGTGGACCGAGCATTTTAAGTGTTAGAGATGCATAATGCGGTATTATGTTAAAGCGGGCGAAAGCTTCATCCCAATAGTGCTTGATGGCTACTTTTAAACGAGGCGACATGGAAGAGTAACCTTTGTGACGGAAGTTGTCGGATGAACCAAACACAACTTAGTAGTATGGAGCCCGTGCAGAGGGTATATGGGCTGCACTACCCTTTAAAGGAGGTGTTGCTACGATTTAATTTTTGTTGGTTTATCCTCATCCTCATGGATAGTGTCCTCGATATATCAGGTTTATATCATCGCCGCCATCCATGAGGACATGTGTAAATTGAACTGCCGATTATAGGATCCAATATCAAGGCAGTCCATCCATGCTCCGGATATTATCGGAATAGTCCCGATGGTCGAAGGTGATTGGTTTTGATAACAGCAGCGCGGCGCGCTTTTAGGGGCGCCGCTTTGTTTTTCCTTTTGATCACGTGAAGTGAGTTTACTGTTTTAACCCCCGTGGGAAAGTTTTTGTTTTCCGAGTGCTGCTTTTGGTTTCGCCACTTCCACTTGGTGTGTCGAGCCCCTTGTGTTCGGGCGTTAAGTCGGACGGACTGCTTGAAGACCCAACAATCTCTGTGGGTATGGTTTGCGTGCTTCCTGAGGTACCATGTATTTGACATACTATCAAGAATCTTGTTTAGGTTGGATAGCTCGTCACCGTTATCCTTTAGGGGCAGTGTTTTGTTGTTCGCCGAGAGCTTTTGAATCCGCGCCGACCGCCGCATTATTTGGGCTGCTTTTCCTTATTCCGCGCTGATCTTTTCAAGGCCGTGATTTCCCATCTCCATCCCTGATTTCGATGTACTCGGTCGCTAGTGCTGCATCTAGCCAGCCAGCTGTCTTCCCCGCGCAAAAGCGGTCATGAGGCTTGTTAATGCGCCATTGTTCTTGGCTTTTCTTGGCCGTGGTGTCCGGTGAGCCATTCGCCTCTGACGCTGTGTTTGAAAGCTGCTAAGGCTTCAAGCGTCCGGACAATGACTATTTGGTTCTTTTAGTAAGGAACCTGTTCTAGAATTTCCGGCTGACTCTCCGGCTGTTGAGTTATGTGACTTAGATCATCTCAGGTCCCGAGGGCGGATGTAGGTCCCCAAAATTTGCCTAAATGCATCCCCGAGCCTCCCAGCTTCCAATGGTATTTTCGGGAGGCTTTTAAGCCAATGCCGAGCTGGCCCTTTGAGTTTAAGGGTAAGTATTTTATGGCGTGAGATCGCCTCTAGCCATGTGTATGTGCAGGATGTAATCCCCATCCGCACTGTGGGCTGTTGTTCCGTCAGATGCCTCTATGTTTACGGGTTTGAATTCGCTGAAATTCATGATCCAAAGACTCATCGGTGAAACATAGGTGTGCGCGCTCTATATTTGGGTGTATCGTGAACTTCGAATTTTCGCGATTGCATTGCTTTGACGAGCCTGCTTTTGGCCCATAGATGGACCTAATCGGGCCATCCTATTGATGTGAATCTTATACGGATCGCATATTGGCTTGTATGCGCGCCATTCACCGCTTCTTTTTGCCGGGGTCGCCCATCCGACCGGTGGCCTTCTTACTTTTTAATTATGGGGCTCTAAGGCCTCCTCGTCAATTCGGCAGTAGCTTTTTCGGTAGTTTTTGTTCGGGCGATCGTCGCCAGCATTTGTTCAAGCGGTGTTGAATACTTTGCTCCATCTGATCCTCGAGTGCATCTTCCGCTGTTTTGAGCTTCCGCTTCGCTTTTTCAGGCTACGCCAGAGTGGCGGCGAGCCTTTTCTCGAGGTCATTTTGCTCCAATAGTTTGTCCGGCGTGAGATCGTTCGGACTGTTGTCTTTGCTGGGGACAGATTGTTTATCCAAGTTGTCTTGTTCGGACGATTGCTCGATAGCTTGTTCGTTGTCCACCGGTTCGCCCTGCTCTATGGCTGGGTCTTTATTGAGGTGGGACTTTGTTCGCGCGCCACGCTGTCGCTTTTAACTGCTTTTTCGAGGGATTTATCCTTCGTGGCATCCCGCTGTTCCTCGCCTTCATTTCCTTAGGTGTATCCACCATGTATACATCATGGATGAGGTTGTCCAGCATCCTATAGGTGCTGGTTCATTGTTGTCTCCTACATCGCCGCCCATACCGCCGATGTCCTCGAGTCGAAATCGAGCACGCCGTAAGCTGGCTGGCTATGAAGTGGGTGGTGGGTGAGCATTGAGTTTCTTCATCGTCCGCATCCCAACCTTCCCGTCCGTAGTCCGCCAGGCTCTCCGGATAAAGAGAGAGACTTTAGTGAATTCAGGATGTCGCCAAGGGTGAGTGCTGAAAGATGTCCGCGGCCGGATCTCCATAACGGGCGCCCAATCGGATTCGATTGGCAGGGCGCGAGGGTTCGGAGTCCGGGAGGAGTCCGCACCTCGAGTCGAGGTCTTCGCAGCGACAGGATGGAGTTCGCCCGATCGCCGAGAGATTAAAGCCCCGAGGCGGCGTCCAACCACTCGCCCTCGATCGGGTAATCCGCCCGGATTAAGGGTCGGAGCGATTCTCGTGCGGCTCCTGTGGCAATCGCTCGCCGCAGAGCTAGATCATGCCCATCGAGACAGCGGCGCTGCATACGGCTCAACTGCTGAAGATCAAGTCTCCACGAATATCGGCCGATAGTTTTAATCTTCCAAATCTGACCGACGCCAGGGCGAGCCTTCGATCTGCTCCAGATGGCTGCTTAATCGCCCGCAGCAAAGCCGCCAACATGAAGATCTGTCCGCAGAAAAGTCTCACCCGACCGCTGTTGTTGATGATCAAAGGAGCCATCGGCCTATCGGTGACGCATACGAGGAACTCTCAATGCATGAAAGCACCAATGTCGGTGTCAAACCGCGGATCTCGGTAGGGGGTCCCGAATCGGCGCCTAGGCGGATGGTAACAGGAGACAAGGGACACGATGTTTTACCCAGGTTCGGCCCTCTTGATGGAGGTAAAACCCTACCCCCGCTTGATTAATATTGATGATGTGTGTTACAAGAGTGGATCTACCACGAGATCAAAGAGGCTAAACCCTAGAAGCTAGCCTATGGTATGATTGTTGTTCGCCCCACGGACTAAAATCCTCCGTTTATATAGACACCGGATAGGGTTAGGGTTACACAGAGTCGGTTACAATGGTAGGAGATCTACATATCCGACGCCAAGCTTGCCTTCCATGCCAAGGAAAGTCCCATCCGGACATGGGACGAAGTCTTCAATCTTGTATCTTCATAGTCTTGGAGTCCGGCCGATGATGATAGTTCGGCTATCCGGACACCCCCTAGTCCGGAACTCCCTCAATCCTTCTTCAATATCATGACGCACGTCCTAGTTCATCTAGTTGACGAGATTGTCATTCGGGCCCCAGATTTCTACACAATATGTACCCTTTGAGAGGTTCATGGGAGTCCTAAAGAAATATGTCAAGAATCGTGCATAGGCCGAAGGAAGCATCTCCATGGGCCATCAAACGTAGGATGTCATTGGGTTTTTGTTGACTTCATTCCTGGCCTTAAGAAGATAGGTCTCCCTAAATCATGTATGAGGGGAGACTGACTGGAAAAGGCATGCTTGGAGGGGATACAATAATATGCAGGGACGTATATTCTTGGTCTCAAGCACACTACATTGGAAAATGCACGCTTGGAGGGGAGCCAAAGCGCCATATAGTTCTTTCAGGAAAAAGGGACATCGTGGGAGTGGAGGGCAAGACAGACATGTCCGAATATTATGAAAAGTTTCATGAAATTCCTCCCTTCAAAGTCAAGGCTGACCCGAGCATCCTGATAAATGATGAAGATTATCCATGGTTACGGCACAATAAGGAAAGGAGACAAGCGAAGAAAAAGTGAAGACTTTGTCCACAACTATTATGATGATACCTTGCCAACTTTCAACCTTTTCGTAGTTCATTTGAAATGCCTATTGTAACAGACAAGTTTCCATATGAAACTCGATACTCAAAAGAGATTGTCCGCTTTGTACATGAAGTGCATCCAATTTTTTCCATAACCCACTCAACTTTCTTGCACATGCTATATGGATGAAATAATGATACCATGCCAACTTCCAACCTTTTCAGAGTTCATTTGAAATGCTTTTCAATTTCAGGGTCTTATAGCTCAAAATAATCAGTAAATGCATGAAAAATAACAAATGAAGTCAGAAAGGGTTGAAAATTGATGATGTGGCTTCGAATGGTGCATTTTGAATACACAAAAAGTCAGGAGTTCAAATAAGTTTAAAAAAATGAAATCCCTGTTTAACAGATGAGTTTCCATATGAAACCCTGATACTTCGAAAGAGATTGTTCATTTTATACACAAAGTGTATCCAGTTTTTCCCATAACCCTCTCAACTTTTTAGCACATGCTATGTGGGTGAAATGATGATACCACGCCAACTTTCAACCTTTTCAGAGTTCATTTGAAATGATTTTCAATTTCAAGGTCTTATAGCTCAAAAAAAAAACAGTAAATGCTTTTATAAAACTCTAATAGCAAAAGGAATCAACTAAAAGCTTTTATAAACCTCTAGTATTTTTTAAACTAAAATTATATAAAATTTATGCAACTAAAATTATCAAAGTATTTTCTGTTCAAAACATGAAAAGAAGAAATAATTATCATAAATAATTTTTGTTAGAAACTTTAGTAGCAAAAAGGAATTTTCATAAAGATTTTTTGATAGAAACTAAAATAACAAAATCTGTTTTTGAATATAATGATAAAACACAGTAATATTAAATAGCAGGAAAAAGAATCACTCAAAATATATTTTTATAGTGAAGTTATTCACAAACTAGTGATTCACACAAATTTCAAAGAATTAAAATTTAAACTATTCAAATTTGGAAACTAATGGAGTAACAGAAAGATTATAATTATTCCGAGCTAAAAGAAAAAAAGAATAAAAAAAGATTATAATCAGCGAGGAGGACGAGCACGTCCGTCGCTACATGGTTACGTTGGAGGGCAGGTTCGACAATACCTGGCAGGTTCTTCAGGGATCTCACTCGAGCTATGATCCTGTGATGGTTCCTTATCTTTGGGTGTCCACCACCCGCGACGATACCCGTCAGACGCTATGGTTCTAGCTGTATTAGCGATGCTATATGTATGATAGTATTCGAGGAGTATTAGTGATAATATTCGACGATGTACAGACACAAGAGATGATGTACTTTTGCTTATAATTGAATGCATGCTAATTTGAATACTACTTTATTTTATGATTTGGTTTTGCTTATTGAATGCTCATATTGGAAAAGTACTCCTACTTTGAATGCTAAAGTTGGAGAGCACTATGCAGAAATCTAGGAGCCCCTCCATCATCCACGCTGTTGTAGCTTCTCCTTCATTCCCGTGTGCTAGACAATTTGGTGTAATAATGCACTCGGGAATGAAAAGAGAATCTACCATCACCGATAGTCAACCCGTGATTAATAATAATGATCTAACTTAGGTTTTTTAGTACATATATTTAATTGTACAAGTTTAATAGTTGAATTATGAACATAGGTCGAATGTCGATCGGACGATTTAAAACCGCCTCGAGGAGTGCGACGGTGCCACAACGACCGAGGTATGTGCGACAGGTTCCTTGAGCTGGACGAAGATCGGTGCTTCAGTATTAAGCTCGAGGAGACCTTCGATGTTGAAACGGTACGCAACAACGACAATAGTTTTTTTTCGTAATTAAGCACGACTTCAACTACTTTAACGTGTATTTTTCATCTTTTCCAATTCGACTAGCTTATCCCATGCTATGCAAGACGCCATGTCTTGGAGAGGATGGGTTTTGAAGACCATGAAAGTATGGAAACCAAAAAATTTCACCTAAGGACCCATCATGGTGTGGATTTTGAAGTAAAGCTGTACAATTTTGAGAGTGTGACCCATTTTGGTTGCAAAAATTGGGAAGCACTTTGCAAGATGTATGGTTTTGATGAGGGCATGCTTGTCACCATGGATCTTGGTGATCCTACAATCGAGCAAGACAATATGGACATTTGGGTCCTTGTTGATACACTTCCAATTCTTCCCCCATGTGAGCTTCTCAAACATAGTTATTAAGTAATTTATATTGTTTATTTCAAAATAGTTGACAGCTTATTTTCATTCTTCAAAGAATGTGCGGAAGATGGTAGACAAAACCCACTACACCGATGGCTCCGAATTAACTTATAAGGAGAAAAATCATATGATCACATTTTGTACTGATCTTGAGAATTACAATATCTACAATCGAACTCCTCAACATTATGGTCAATACGTGCCACTAGTGCACGTGTTGAACTACGGTAACTACCATGGAGATACCCTGGTAAGATTTTTTTCTTTTACGACATCCGTGCATCTTTTGCATACTTCTAAAACTAGTACATCATTGCTAACTATGAAGTTATTACTATGTTTTTCAACAGATAATCCCGAATGATTGTGTGCCTCATCTGATGTATACGCATGGGCGCCTTGATGTTTTGAACATACAACCAGGTCATCCTACGAATCTCAAATGTCCATACCGGATTTCTAAAAGAAGTGGAGACATGCCAATCAGAGAATGGAAAAAATGTATGGATAGTCGTAAGGAGGTTCTTGGAACCAAAAGGAAGCGAAGCGCAAGAATTGGAGACAGGATGATCTCCATTCTTCATAATGGAGAGTCAGGGTCTATACTGTTTTATGCTATTTTACGTTAAGGGTGTTTAGGTCCTACTTGATACTGATGATCATGTGCTAAGAACAATTAAGTAGGGTTGGGTTCGATGACTATGAGGATGATGATCGTATGACTTGTTATATTAATGACGAGTAGAAGTTGTATGATGATGCATGATTAGTAGGACTTGTTATTATATATGATGATGCATGATGCGAGCATGAAGAGTTATTATATATCAGCGGGTGAAATGAACATAGCAGTAGCTTTGGTAAACCAAGCACGAAGATATAAGAGAGGACACTTCTCTCTATTAGCTAGCTAATAACAACCTAAATTAACCCCCAAAACCCCTAAACCAGCCACTTTCAAAAAAAACTTCAGCTCCAGCCAGCTGCTGACGCGTGGATGCCTTTTGGTCCCGGTTTATGTCACCAACCGGGACCAAAGGCCCCCCTGCCTGGGCTGCCCGCAGTGGCCATGTGGAGGCCCATCTGTCCCGGTTCGTGTAAGAACCGGGACTAAAGGCCAAGGACATTAGTACCGACCTTTTCACCGACCTTTTAGTCCCGGTTCTTAAACCGGGAAAAAAGTCCCTTACGAACCGGGTCAAATGGTCCTTTTTCTACTAGTGACATGGTGTGATATGTGTTTCTGCACATAGTTCATCTAAACATCCTTTGGCAACAAAATGGATTGTGTTAGTTTTACTTTAGCCTCACCAGACGTGGTCCAAATTTTTCATGCCTCGAACAATTTGGTGTCCCTACAAATGGTTCCTACATAATTCAGGATTCACTTCACTGCTTGCTCTATTAGTTTCTTTCCCGCACATGAAAGCTAATTTGAGAATACAGGGAGCATGCAAAGTGTCATTAGTTACTAGTTAGCTTACGTATGTCAAATGCACACAGGAACTTCAAAACTTTGAGAATCCTCTCGTCCACCACAGCACACTTGACTTCAACTATGTTAAGGTGCTCTGGTATTGCAGACGGTCTTTCCATTGAACTGAAGCTTCCTTTCATTTCCATTCTATGATTTGGTCCCTATGGTAAGTAGAAACATTTAACCGAGATTAATAGCCGATAACAACTTTAGCACTGTGGCAATTGTCCATGAAGAAGATTTATACCTCGGAAAAAAGTTGAAGAGTGAGCTTCTCCAGAACTGTTGAGTTTTTCAGAATGCAAGCTAGTGCATCCAAGTCACGAGCCTCACACCAGTACTCATTGAGTAATAAAGTCTTCAACTTACTAAATGTAGGGCAATGTTTCAAATCTCTTGTGAAAATCAACTGGAAAGAAAATACAATAAGTAACTAAATCAAGTAATCCTTACAAAGAATGCGAGATGATGATCAAGACCCCCAATCTGGTTGTGATGCATACGTAATCTGTTTATCTCCGATTCTCTAGAAACAATGTAAATAGTAGAACACAAAACAGGGATAACTCAAATGAAAGAGTTAAAGACGAGTGCCACCTTTCCCAGTTTAGATATCAGTTCAAGATGTTTAGCACTTGAGATCCCACCCAGAAGCACGAAGTCACTGTTGCCATCGTTTTTTGATAGACAATTTTCACATCCGTTCTTATTAGCTCCACAGAAGACACCACCAGCGTAGTAGTTCAAGCAGACATCTTTGCAGCCTTTGCCAAGATTCACATATGCAGTCTTTAGCAACGCCATGTCTTCAAGAAAAGGGGTTTTACCAATAAAGTGATATAGTTTCAAAGAGACAAGGCCTGGAGTAGAAACGCAGAGCCGGCAATCCGTCTCGGAGTGGCACCTAATAATGCTCAAATGCTTCAGGGAATGGGACGATATTTTTTCAACAGTGATTTCACAATATTTCATCTTCAGATCCTTCAATGCTGGGCAGCTAGCAAAATCAAGAACGTTCTGTTGTAGGCGTAGACCTTCCAGATCTATTGTTCTCAGATGCCGAGAGACAAAAGGTGGGACGTCAAGACATGGATATGGAGGGGCATCGATGTGAAGGGTGAGTGCACGAACTTTGGACATGATAGCAAAACAGATCCATAGCTTCACAAACTTTGAACTTTGCGCCTTGTCATCATTTTTTTTTGAAACAAGGCAAAAGATTTGCCATTTCATTGAATAAGGACGAAGTTTTAGAACAAAGCCGCAAAGCGGCGATAATAAAGAAAGAACTACTCTCACGGCATTACAATACCCAACTGCTTCGCACCGGCCAAAGCCCAAAGAGACACCTCGTCTTTAATCTTGGAAATGAGAGCCATCGAAGGGACGGCCGTGTTACTAAGACTCTAGCATTATGCTCGTCCAAATCTCCCATGAGATGAGCATCATCAGAGAGGCCAGCGCCTTGGGAGATCCAACCCGAGTGTGTACGTTGTTGGTCCACCAATCTCTCACCGAGACCCTCGTCGCCCAGGTGGCCAAGTTAACGTGGTGCAATCCTAGCCACGGAATAATACCATTCCACACCCGAAGAGTGAATCGGCATTGGAAGAGGAGATGAGCCGCAGATTCCTAACATTGCTTGCATAGAGGGCATACACCACAATTGGGCCAACCCCGCCTACTTAGGCGATAAGATGTCCAGATCCTATTTTGCAAAACAAGCCAAGGAAAAAATTTGCACCGCGGGGGAGCCCACACCTTCCAGACCGATTGCACCAGATACAAAGTAGTAAGCCCTTCAATTGTGCCTTGTATGCCGAAGAGGCGGAGTACATACCATCTTTAGTGAACTTCCATACAATTGAATCCTCCATCCCCTCTTCAAGGGTGACAGAATTCAGCTTTCCCCAAAGATTTGCAAACTCTTGGACGTGACCAAGGGAAAGGCCATTGGAAATGTCGATGTTAGAGATCCATAGATTGTTGTGTAGAGCTTCCTGGACGGAACAGTTTTTCTTTCGAGAGAGGTCAAAGATGCGAGGCGCGATGTCACGGGGTCGCAAGCCCTGTAGCCAAGAGGAGTTCCAAAATTTTGCCGTTCGTCCGTTGCCCATAGTGACGCGGGTGGCAGCCGCAAAAAACGCCCGGTCATCATCTGTGCATGGCGTGCCCATACAAATCCATGGTTTTGTGGGATCCTTCCACTCCAACCAAAGCCACCTAAGCCGAAGAGCCTTAGCAAATTTGGCCAAATTTAACACGCCCAGGCCACCATTCTTCTTCGGCTTGCAAACAAGGTCCCAGTTTATTTTGCATTTTCCACCGGAAACTGTATCCGTGCCCGCCCAAAGATAGGCGCGCCATAGTCTATCAATTTTCTTCAGAACCTCCACCGGGATGTTGAGAGGCGTAAGGTGATACATGACAATAGCGGTGAGGACGGCCTTAACAAGAACGACCCAGCCCGCAGTGGCGACATGTCTGCTTTGCCAAGGTGGGAGCTTGCTGGCCACCTTATCCTCGAGGTGCTGAAAATGAATCCGCTTGAGATGCCTAACAGACAATGGCAGCCCAAGGTATCTCATCGGGAACGAAGTGCGAACAGCCGGGAAAGCATGGAGAATATCATCAAGATCAACATCGTCGCAATGAATAGGAGCTGAGGGAGTCCCGGATTAGGGGGTGTCCGGATAGCCGGACTATGACCTTTGGCCGGACTCCTGGACTGTGAAGATACAAGATTGAAGACTTCGTCCCATGTCCGGATGGGACTTTCCTTGGCGTGGAAGGCAAGCTTGGCGATACGGATATGTAGATCTCCTACCATTGTAACCGACTCTGTAACCCTAACTGCCGGTGTCAAACCGCGGATCTCGTAGGGGGTCCCGAATCGCGCCTAGGCGGATGGTAACAGGAGACAAGGGACACGATGTTTTTACCCAGGTTCGCCCTCTCGATGGAGGTAATACCCTACCCCGCTTGATTAATATTGATGATATGGGTAGTACAAGAGTAGATCTACCACGAGATCAAGGAGGCTAAACCCTAGAAGCTAGCCTATGGTATGATTGTTGTTCGCCCCACGGACTAAAACCCTCCGGTTTATATAGACACCGGATAGGTTAGGGTTACACAGAGTCGGTTACAATGGTAGGAGATCTACATATCCGTATCTCCAAGCTTGCCTTCCACGCCAAGGAAAGTCCCATCCGGACACGGACGTAAGTCTTCAATCTTGTATCTTCATAGTCTTGAGTCCGCCGTGATGATAGTTCGCTATCCAACACCCCTAGTCCAGACTCCTCAAGAGCTCCTCAACCAGGCTTCAATGACGATGAGTCCGCGCGCATATTTTCTTCGGCATTGCAAGGCGGGTCCTCCTCCGAATACTTCATAGAAGGTTTCAACACCAGGATAGTGTCCGCTCGCAAAACAAGTTCCACATAACACCGTGGAGAGAATAATTTTTGCACAGATCTGCCGACGATTCGCGGGCGTGATATCACACCCTGCCAGGCCTTTATATGAATCGCTTTTACCGCTCCACCTTAGCGCGCTTAGCAAGGCGGTTTCTTGGCACGCCTTATCAAAGCATAGATCGTGCCCCTTATTCCGGGATTCTCATCAATACGGACGGTAACCCATCCGCCATTGATTATGGAGCTTGGGAGATAAGCGAGTTTTACCAGGCTGGTGGGGGACGCATAGCTTCGTCCGTCCATATAAGGGGATAAGGATCCACCTTTTCACCTACGCCTTCTTCCTCCTTTGCTCCTCCATTTCCGTGCACTCGAGCTCTAGCGCTCAAGTCCGCACATTCCTCCTCAACCTTCTCCAATCATGTCAGGAGCGGGAGGCAGATTGATGGCCTCCTCCGTCACGAAGGGGCACATCACAAGACTGCGGGAGGCCGGGTACTTGTCCGACGATATCGCGCACAGGCTGCCCGGCGCGGGGCAGCTCATCCCAACCCCCAGGGCCCATGAGAGGGTGGTGTTTCTCCCCCACTTCCTCCGCGGACTAGGTTTTCCACTTCACCCATTTGTCCAGGGCTCATGTTCTACTACGGCCTGGACTTCCAAGACTGGACCCAATTTCGCCCTCAACATCTCGGTGTTTATCGTCGTGCGAGGCCTTCCTCTGATCCAGTCCCACTCGCCTATGGCTGAAGACCTTTAATGTCAGGCCAAGGTTGTGAGTGGCCGCTGCGGAGTGCGGAGGCTCCATGGTCGGCAAGATGGCCAAAGTCCTATGGCTCGAGGGCTCCTTTGTGGAGACAATAAAGGTGGCAATCGGGTGGTTCTACATCACCGAGCCACGCGACCCTGAATGGGTGTTGGCCCCCAATTCAGATCTGGCTTCCCACACGGCTCTCGCCATGGAAAGAGACGGGCCAAGTGGGGGATTCGAAGAAGCTATCCGACTCCAAACATGCGTCCAAACCTGGTGGACAAGAATCTCAGCTTGTCGACGTTATCCGTGATGCTCATCCGCCGGATTCTCCCATGCCAACAACGGGCCTTCAATTTGTGGGAGTTCGATCCGCACAGCACCGATTCTTGAGCCGCTCTTCGACACTCACGCACGAAGATGCCCGAAGGTGTTGTTCAAGGGCGCTGAAGCCCCGCATCCGCTAACAAAGATCGCGGATACAGCTCATGTGTCAAGCCGGGCGAGGTGTTATTTTACCATTTATGGGACTCTTTTTCCATAGATTGACTCTATGTGGGATCTAAAACTCCCTATTCTTTGACAGGACTGGTTGAAGACGCCCGACAGATTAACTGTCCGCCTTTGCCGAAGACCCAGCCGGACGCCCGATTGACGGATTGCTGGCTCCGCACCCCATGTGGTGCCGAGAAGAAGGCTAAGATGGAGGCCACGGAACTCAAGGAGCTCCCGACGCCAGTGCTGTCGATTCTCAAGCAAAATCTTCTCCTCAAGATGAGGAGGAGGAAGAAGAAGCTTCTCCCAAGCCGGGAGGAGAGGAAAGGAAGGCCGCCTAACCGGGAGGCCGGAGGGTCCAAGAAGGGAAGAACCTTCCTCCGGACTTCTCCACCAACGCCGACGACGACGAGGAGAATTGGCCAACAAGGGCCAAGCCTCTGGCGAGATCGTAAGTGTCCGTGATACCCATGGCTTTTTATCATTGCATAGTGTTCTCTAATACCAACCATCATGCAGCCCGCCTAAGGGCGGTTCGCCGCTCGGCAAGCGGGTCCCCGAGTTCGCTCGGAAATGGAGAGTACTTCACTTCCGACCGCCTCATTTCACGCCATGGACGATGTCAGGTGGGGCCCCAAGAGGGGCTTGGTCAAGAGGAAGTGGCGCAGAGGCCCCACAAGGCAACCTCCCGACTCCAGCGCTGGGGGGCAAGAACCCCAGGCTCTAAGTCCGACCCTTGTCCAGACTCCATGCCGAACCTTCATGTTCCGAGTCCAAGAAGCGGTCCTTCAGAAGAAGGGTAAGACGCCGTGTCCTTCGGCCCAACCGAGGCACCGGATAGCTTATCGGAGGCGTTACACGCCCATCGAGGAGGAGCATCGACCGTTATGAGTGCGGTGATCCGACAGTTCAGTCCGCCATGAGCGGGCTGACCAAGCCTGTACTCAGCCTTCTAACAGCTTTGAGGTAAGTTTAGAATATGTAAAATATTACCGATAGACAAGAGTTCTCGATGCTTAGTTCGTGTTCGAAAGAAAGCCGGACTAAGGATCTAAGAAGATATACGCAGGAGTCTAACATAAGTATGTCAATATGGGAATGCAGGCTGCGCTGCCGAATTCTCTGCCGACTTATCGCGGAGGTCAATGCATTGAAGCAGAGCCTCGAGCGTCCGAGAACGAGCTCGCCAAGCCAAGAAGCAGCTCTAGGACGAGGAAGGTAAGCAGTACCTTATTAAAGAAATACCTTATAGAAAGGTTTCGTTGCAAAAATAACAGAATAACATGGTACTGCAGGGCCACAAACGAGGTGGCGACCCTAAAGGAAGTGGTGTCCGTGGGTCGAAACAAAGCGGTTATGGAACGCACCGAGCGAGAGAAGGGGAGGCGAGCTGGCCAAGGCACGCAAGAGCTCAAGCTCTCGTGGAAAACACGAGTTTGAGCGTGACTCAAAGACTCGAGAGTCCGAGCTCGCCTGCTCTTGAGAGTGCCAAAGTTGCAGCAAGGCGGAGGCCCAAAAAGCCCTCCAAGAAATTGAATCATTAAAGAAGATACCGCGGTAAGGCATTCTTTATGCAAAGCAAGCATGTGAAAGTGAATTACCTATTACTTACCCGGATTCGAGCTTCTAGGAGCATTCGCAGATTTTCCCCAGAGGTGTCCGACGCTGCCGATTCTACCGCAAGGCCAAGGAGGGAGCTCGACGAAAAGGTGTTCTGTCTCAAAGATGCCGAGGCCGACATCCGTCCCCCGAGAGACTAGCTGAAGCAGCTGGTCGAGCTCCACAAGGTCACCGAACAGGCCATGAAGGGCCTTATAGCGGCTGTGGCCATTGGAGGCCATGCCCGGAGCTACTTTGGCTTAGTGTAAGCTAGTGGACGCTCTGTCCACGGATTGAAGTCATCAAGCGCCGCCTGCATTGAAGGTGTCCGTTGGCCCTTGCCCGCTAAAGTGCACCGGGCAAGCTGGATGTGGAGAAGCTTAGACGGACGGGCCACCAAGGGCAAGGACCATCGCACGCCCAAATGTACTATGAGGGCCTTCAAGGGTGCCCGCCAATAGCGGATGAGTGCTCCAAAGATGTAATTTTTAATAGACTCACATTTGTTATCCTCAGACGCTGAAAACTTGTTCATATGCGCTAAGCAACGCTTGTTAATTTAAAATATTACCTTCAGGCGGCCGCTTATCAAATTTAAGAGATGGCAAGTCGTTGGTTTCAGCCCCCATGCCACGAAAGTGCCGGGTGTTCGGGATAAACTTGAGCACTCTTGTTCCCATTCTTGGGTCCATCTAGGGAGGCACTCAACACAACTAACAAGGCAACCGGACTTATAATGCTTGAACACTCTCACTTAGCCATAGAATTCTATAATTTTAAATTTCGCGAAGCCCTACTATTCGGAAGACCGAGTTCGGGCGCTATCCACGCCTTTGGCCGGATAACTCCGTTCCTCGCCTAAGCGGCATAAGTCTTTAGGGACCGAAAAACCTCTCGAACAGCGATCGGCTCAACCTATCATGACGGTCAGTTTTAGCTTTCCATCGAGGTGCTCACCCAGCTCAACTGGGGCACAATCACAAGTGGTTCTCCCGTGCTACCTTAGCCGATATAACGGAACGTAAGGTACCAAAACACGGAGCCGAGCAAACCCAACTATTGACCCAAGACATGATTCGAGCCGATTCATATAATGCTATAAGTTCGGGTGCCGACTTGTGAAAGTGTTCGGACTTATCACACCATAATTTTGGGATACTTAAGCCCTTGTGTATTGGCTGTACCAAAGTGTACGGTTGCAACATGTCATGAAATGAACATATGTATAGATAAAGGAAGTAGAGCAATAATAAGCAAAAGCTATGTATTGTTTATTAAAAAATGTACTGCAATGAAAGCAGAATGATACAAATAGTGCGATAAGAAAGGGATGGGACTATCTAACATGTCCTCTCCGTGGGTAAGCTGCGGATGGTATGTAAAACAGGTATAATGCTCGTAATAGAGACCAACCAACACTGACGTGGCTTTCGCGCCTCGGCTGTTGCATCGTGAGTTCGGCGATTCTAGTGCCGCACAGACTTCAAAGATCGAGTCCCGAAAGTAAGAAAAGGAAGAAAAAGGAAAAAGGAAAAGAATGACACAATCGGAGCCCCGTGCGGTCGAGCCGCATTCTTGGCGGTCGTGGTCTTGCCCTCCCCATATGCCCATGGTATCTCCAGAGCGTAATTATGTATGCAGTAACACTAGCTTCGCAATTTCGCAAGGCTGGGGTTAGCCGATTGCTACGCTGCGGCTTGAATCATGCCAGCGGTCTTGTTGTAGGTTACCCGGCGCTTGATGTTGTCCGGACGCTTAATGGCCGGACTCAAGAGTTGCTGTCGAGGCTGCTTTGTACCTCCGCCGAGGGCCGCCATGTGCTCCTCCGCTCGTAGAGAGCGCTCGTGTTTCCATTGACTGTGATTACTCCTCGAGGGCCTCGCATCTTGAGCTTGAGGTATGCGAGTGCGGCACCGCATTGAACTTTGCAAATGCGGTTCGTTCGAGCAAAGGCATGATAGCCACTGCAGAATGGGACGATGTCAAGATTAACTCTTCGCTTCGGTTATCCGGGATCCAAGACCACTTGAGTGTAACCGAGCCTGCATAACCTGGCCTCTACACCCGTATGATGCCTTTAAAGGTCGCCTTTTGTAGGTTTAATCTTTGAGGGGTCTATGCCCATTTTGTGCAATCGTATCCCGATAAAGCAGGTACAGTTGCCGCCGCCGCCCATCGTGGCTCGTTAGGTGAAATCACCATAATTGGGTCAAGAACCAATGCGGCGAAACCGCCCGGACGGATGCTAGTGGGTGGTCCTTCGATCGAAGGTGATCGGCAGGAAGACCATGGGTTGAACTCGGGCGATCGCTCCATCGCATATACGCCCTTTAGTGCACGCTCGCTCCCTTTTGGGTATATGGGTTATGCGATATCATGTTCACCGTCCGCACTTTCGTGGGAAAACCCTTTGTCCTCTATTGTTCGTGGACGGGCTCTTCTCGCCATCGCTATGCAGCCCCTTGTCATTGAGTTCGCACTTAACTTTCCTGTTTGTTTGAACACCCAACAGTCCCTGCTGGTGTGATTGGCTGGTTTTTCGGGGTGCCATGTATCCGCACAAGCGATCGAGTATTCGGTCCAAATTGACGGGCCCGGTATTTCTTTTGAATGCCTTCTTCCGCTGACCAGGTTTAGAGCTCTAAACCGCATTGACGGCCAGATCTTCAGAGTTATCGCCAAGCACGCGGCGCTTGTTCTGTTGCGACGCCGACCTGCCATTGCTGTCCTTGGTATCCGAACTATCGGATGTTTGGCCGTTGTTGCTTCGAGCTAGCTAGCTGTCCTCTCCCGCACAAAAGCGGTCATGAGTGTTGTGAGGGCTGCCATGGATTTTGGCTTTTCCTGTCCTAGGTGCCGGGCAAGCCACTCGTCATGATGTTATGTTTGAAGGCTGCAAGGGCCTCTCAGATCCGGACAATGACGATTTGATTTTTCTTTGTTAGGAACCGTGTCCGTAATTGTCCGGCTGATTCTTTCCGCTGCTGGATTATGTGGCTAAGGTCATCGCCTCGGTGGTCGCACATATGTGCCCTGGAAGTTATCAAGGAATGCGGCTTCCGTGTCCTCCCAACAACCAATTGATTCTGCCGGCAAGCTGTTGAGCCAATGCCGAGCTGGTCCTTTAAGCTTGAGTGGGAGGTATTTGATGGCATGTAGATCATCACCGCGGGCCATGTGGATATGAAGGAGATAGTCCTCGATCCGCACTACAGGATATGTGGTACCATCGTATGATTCGATGTTTACGGGTTTGAAGCCCTCAGGATTTGATGATCCATTACTTCATCCGTGAAGCATAGTGGGTGTGCGGCGCTCAGATAATATATCACGACGTAGCTCATATGAGCTTTGTTCATCGTGGTTCGCCCGCCGGGTTTGTTATATCCGGCGCGACGGTAATCATCCCGCGTCATATGCCCACGCGATCCAGATCGATCTTGTATGTTTTTCCTTATCCTCCAATATATCTCGCAAGTCCGCGCGCTTCCGTGCCTTGGTACTTTTGAGTGGCGCTGGGTGTGGCTTGAGCGGAGGGCCGAGAGGCTTCTCGTCATGGCCACGGGTGGCCGGTCTGCCATGTCGGCGCTGGTGACTTGGGTGCTTCTCCTCCGATCGAGGCAACGGCCCGCGCTTGGGGTAGCTTTTGAGGGGCGCTCGAAGTTCATACTCTTCGCTGCAAGGACTTCAGTCCATCCGTCACCCAGCAGTGTCTTGGTCAGCTCTAAGCTGTTGCTGCTTTTTCTTGAGGCTGCTTGCCGTGGCTATAAGCCCGCTTCAAACGCCTCCTGTTCGGGCGGGACCTCGTGCACGATAAATTCATCGTTGCCGAGGCTTGCCTCATCTTCGAGGGAGGCGACAATTATCGCCCTCGACCTCTTTTCAGCCAAGACCTGTCGTGCAGACTAGCTTCTCCTCCTCCCGCTGAGTCCCGCCGAGGGGTTCTTCTGCACTGTCCGGTGTTATTATCCCTCGTGCCGAATCACCATTTTTGCTGTGGCGGATTTAGAGCGGCGCCACCGACGCCGGCGCTTCGTTGCTTTTTGAGGGGTCATCCTCCGTTGTTCCATCGCTGTTCCAATCTTTTGGGATATCCACCATGTATATGTCGATGACGAGGTGGCCTTCAAAGGCCTCAGTAGGCGCTGGTTCGGTCGCTTCCGCATCGCCGCCAATACCGCCGACGCCTTCGAGTTGAAGTCTAGCATGTCGGTTAAATCATCGACAGCTGGCTACAAAGTGGGTGTTGGGTGGGCGTTGAACTTCTTCGTCCGTCAGATCCCAACCTTCCCGTCCGTAGTCCGCAGGGCTCTCCGGATAAAGAGAGAGACTTTAGTAATTCAGGATGTCGCCAAAGGGCGAAAAGCCGAAAGATGTCCGTGGCAGAAACTCCATGACCGACGCCCAATCGGATTCGATTAAGGGGCGCTGGAGGGTTCGGAGTCCGGAGAGGAGTCCGCACTCGAGTCGAGGTCTTCGCGGCGACAGGGACGGAATTCGCTCAATCGTCAGAGATCGAGAGCCCCGAGACGGTGTCCAACCACTCGCCCTCGATCGGGGAATCTGGCCCGGATTAAGGGTCGGAGCGGATGCTGGTGCGCCTGTGGCACCGCTCGCTGCAGAGCCAGATCATGCCCATCGAGACAAGGCAGCACGCTATTGCGCTCGAATCCGCCGAAGATCAAGTCTCCGCGGATATCGGCCGATAGTTCAAACTTCCAAATCTGACTCGATGGCTAGGGGCGAAGCTTTTGATCTCGCTCCAGATGGCCGAGCGAATTGCCCGCAGGCAAAGCCGCCGAATACAAAGATCTGTCCGGGAGAAAAGTCTCACCCGACCGCGCCATTGTTGATGATCAAAGGATCCATCGGGCCTACCGTGACGGCACACAGGAACTCTCAATGAAAGCACCAATGTCGGTGTCAAACCGCGGATCTCGGTAGGGGGTCCCAATCGTGCGCTCTAGGCGGATGGTAACAGGAGACAAGGGACACTATGTTTTTACCCAGGTTCGGGCCTCTCGATGGAGGTAATACCCTACCCGCTTGATTAATATTGATGATAAGGGTAGTACAAGAGTAGATCTACCATGAGATCAAGGAGGCTAAACCCTAGAAGCTAGCTTATGGTATGATTGTTGTTCGTCCCACGGACTAAAACCCTCCGTTTATATAGACACCGGATAGTTTAGGGTTACACAGAGTCGGTTACAATGGTAGGAGATCTACATATCCAGACGCCAAGCTTGCCTTCCACGCCAAGGAAAGTCCCATCCGGACACGGATGAAGTCTTCAATCTTGTATCTTCATAGTCTTGGAGTCCGGCCCTGATGATAGTTCGGCTATCCGGACACCCCCTAGTCCAGGACTCCCTCACTAACCCTCTTCGGTGCCTATATAAACCGGAGGGTTTTAGTTCGCAGGACGAACAACAATCATACCATAGGCTAGCTTCTAGGGTTTAGCCTCTCTGATCTCGTGGTAGATCTACTCTTGTACTACCCATATCATCAATATTAATCAAGCAAGAGTAGGTTTTTACCTCCATCGAGAGGGCCCGAACCTGGGTAAAAACATCGTGTCCCTTGTCTCCCATTACCATCCACCTAGACGCACAGTTCGGGACCCCCTACCCGAGATCCGCCGGTATTGACACCGACATTGGTACTTTCATTGAGAGTTCCTCTGTGCCGTCGCCGTCAGGAAGGATGCCTCATCCCATCTTTAAAGACGGCACTGTTGCTAAAAAAGCTTTGGCTGTCGGCCAAACTCTCCGACTAGGCGGCTTTCTTATGACCGCCTGCTTGGTCAGCTACAGATGATGACTTCTCGGTCACCGAAAAGCATCTTCGTTAACTCGGAACTCGCCGAGCAGTTAGATCCGATGGAGCTCTCTTGCTTAAACGAGCTCTTGGATCGCATCGCCACCCTGGGAGTCGCTACAGACTATGATCAGATTGGGCCTAAACCTGGTCTGAGAGAGATTAACTCTCCCCGGGTTACCCACCACGTTGTTGTGGTAGAGGAACAATACGGCGATCCTTCTTATATCTTAAGGACTAGCTACGTCCGGATTCCCGATCCCTCCATGCCGGATTCCCGCGGAGGAGAGGACGTCACTCAAGCCCTGAACCTAAAGTCAAGCAGCGGGCTAGATTCATTGGACAACATCCAAGAATCCAAGCTTCCAAGTTCGGAAGCTCCTTCGCCCTTAAGTCTCAGATCGGGCGAGGTTCCGGATTTAATTCCACCCGCCCACCCAAACATAAGCGACCTATCTCAAATTCGCAAGAGCCCGCAGAAACAAGACACCATTATCGGGCGATTCCTCCTGGTTATGGACAGGATAAAGGATCGCCGCGAGGAGGACGTAATCTCATTCTTCTGCAATAATTGCACGGACAACGGATCCTCAACGCTATAAGTTGCCATGACATTACCCTCTTTGCCGATTTGGCGCCCATAGTATGAAAAGTATCGTATGGCGATGGAAAGCGCTCGAAAACCAAGCAAGATTTTGGGATAATCCGCCTTGAATACAACCCCAGTCCAAATAAAAGGGTGCATCATCGCTAGGCACCTGGGTTAAATACCGAAAGCAAAAACCCTCTATAGGGCATGGAACCAGATCGAGGGATGGCTCAATGGACCTGTAAAATTCGTGAGTCTGAGGGCACCACTCCAACTCATAGCCTTAGAGCATGTTGGATACTACGGCAGGTGGCCAAAGTGGCTAAGAGCTTCTAGCTCTAGAGCACCAGCCGAGGGATACCAAGACGGTATTAATAGTCTTTAGACTTTCGTGATCAAATAATATGAAACGAACACTCCGTAGCCTTGCCAAGTCTACCAAGTAGCAACAATAAACCCATGGAGGACACGGCTATTACCTTTAATGCCAGTGATGAACCTAAATTCCGAACAGCCCGAGCACCAGCCGCATTGGTCCTCAGTCCAATAGTGGACGGCTTTCGCCTTACCAAGGTACTCATGGACGGTGGCAGCGGATTGAACCTCATTTACAAGGAAACCCTCCAAAAATGGAAATAGATCGAGCCGATTGAGCGAAGTAGCACAACCTTTAGAGGAATAATCCCCATTCGGAAGCATGCTGTACAGAAAAATCACATCGATGTGGTGTTCGCACGCCGGATAATTACAGGTCCGAGGAGGTCACGCCCAAGTGGCCCCATTCAGCAGCGGATACCACGCCTATTAGGCGAGAGCCGCTCACAATTTTTCAAGCTATACCCCATTATGGGTACATGAAGCTCAAAATGCCCGCCCAACGGAATCATCACTCTTGCTAGTGACCCGGATATAGCACTCAGCTACCGAAAATAAGACAGCCAAGACGGCCCTTGAGGCACTATCTCAAGCTCTAGCGGCCGAGGAACTCCCGCGCTGCGCCCACGGTGAATAGGGACGATGTGATACTCGACAGAGATCCAAGTCCACCTCCTTTAAACCGGGCGGACGAAATAGTCAAATTCCAAGTCCATCCAACGGACCCTACAAAACGGCCTCCATCGGGCACAATTAAATCCTGATGTAGACGCCGCGACTAAGAGAATTCCACTGCGAAAATTGGGACATTTTTGCCCGGCACCTTCGACATGCCAGAATCCCACGCCGCTGGCCGAGCACAGCCTAAACATCCTAAAAGGATTCAAGCCTACCAAACAGTTTCTTGGCGTTTCTCCGAACCCAAGAGACAGGCCATGGGAGAGGAGCTAGCCAAACTATTGGAGGCCGGATTCATCGGAGATATAAAACATCCGGACTGGCTAGCAAACCTGGTGATGATACCAAAGAAGGACAAATCCTGGCGCCTTATGCGCCGATTTCAAGGACCTCAACAAGGCTTGCCCAAATGATCCTTCCTCTCCCCGTGATCGATCAAATTATCGACGCTACTGCAGGACAGGATTCATTGTGCTTCCTCGACGCATACTCTGGCTACCACCAAATAAAGATGGCAAAGCCTGACCAAGCCGCAACGGCATTCATCACTCCATATGGCCCATTCTGCTTCAACAGAATGCGCTTCGAGCTCAAAAACGCCGGCGCAACATATAAGCGCATGATTCAGACATGTTTGGCAAACCAGATCGGCAAAACAGTGGAGGCATACGTAGACGATGTGGTCATCAAAAGCAAGCATGTCGAAACTCTAGTAGACGACTTGAGGCTCACATTCGATAATCTCCGAACATATGACATCAAGCTCAACCCGGAAAAATGCGTTTTCGATGTACCAGCCGGAAAGCTCTTGGGCTTCATTGTATCCGTAGAGGAATTGAAGCAAACCCAGCCAAGATCCGAGCTCACACAATTGATATCCCAAAAGACCTCAAACAAATACAAAATTGATGGATGCGTGGCGGATCTAAGCCGCTTTATCTCCCGTTTGGGAGAAAAGGCATTACCCCTTTATCGCCTCCTCCGATGCACCGAACACTTCGAGTGGACGGATGCCGCCATGGCCGGACTCGAAGAAATAAAAGCCATATTGGCAACAAACCCGGTCCTGGCCACGGCCAACATGGGCGAACCAATGCTATTATATATCGCGGCAACTCATCAAGTTGTAAGCGCGGTGCTCGTTGTCGAACGAGAAACGGACGGACACAAGTTCCCCCTTCAAAAACCAATTTACTACGTGTCCACTGTCCCAACTCCATGCAAGTCACGGTAACCGCATTATCAAAAGATAGCGTACGCGGTGTTTATGGCATCCCGGAAGCTGCGACACTACTTTCAAGAGTGTTCGATAACAGTAGCCTCCGAAGTACCTCTTAACGACATTATAAACAACCGCGACGTGACGGGCCGGATTGCCAAATGGGCCATTGAGCTCCTCCCGTTCGACATAACCTATAAGCCACGGCGAGCTATTAAGTCGCAAGTTTTGGCCGACTTCGTCGCCGAATGGACCGAAGCCGAACTCCCTAAAGAGTACGCGATATTCCAAATGGATAATGCACTTCGCGGCTCCAAAATGTTGGTTGGCTCGAGCTGGCGCTGCTTTACGTCCCCAACCGGAGATACAGTTCAATACGTACTCCAGATAATGTATATGGACTCCAACAACGCAGCCGAATACGAGGCCCTTCTACATGGTCTCCGGATGGCAGTCTCCATGGGCATTCAATGCCTAGAGGTGCGCGGGGATTCGAACCTCGCGATATCCCAAATAAATGGAGACTTTGATGCCAAGGATCCGAAAATGGCAGCTTATCGCAATGCCGCCCTAAAATGTCAGCTCGGTTTGAGGGGCTCAATTTCACCATATAGCTCGATAACAACCAGCAGCAGACGTGTTGGCACGCATCGCGTAAAGCGCGATGCCGCCCACCCCAACATCTTCCTAGAGAGGCTGATCAAGCCATCCGTATTATGGGAGGGAGAGTCCGAAATAACAACCCGGACCCAACCGCACTGCCCCACAATCAACATTCTCGACACGCTTGGTGGTTCTGCCAACGAAATAACACCCTCAGCCCACGTAATAATGGCAGTCATTGCCCCGTGGACAGAACCATTCCTAGCCTACCTAACCAGGCAGGAACTTCCCAAGGACCAAAATGAGGCCCGCTGCATAGTGCGGCGATCTAAAGCCTATAAGTTCCATGAGGGAGAGCTTTATAAGAAAAGCACAACCGGAGTCCTTCAAAGGTGTATCTCCGAAGAGGAAGGGCGGAATCTTCTGGCCGAAATTCATGCCGGACTCGGCGGGCACCACGCCGCAGCCCGGGCCCTTGTAGACAAGTCCTTCCGTACAGGATTTTATTGGCCGACGATGCTCAGGACTTAGTCCAACGATGCGTCGGATGCCAGCTCTTTGCTAATCAAAGCCACATGCCACCCACCGCCCTCAAAATTATACCCATCACCTGGCCCTTCGCGGTCTGGGGGCTTGACATGGTTGGACCCCTTAAAGGGGGAACCCACAAGCAAAAATACCTACTAGTCATGGTGGATAAATTCACCAAATGGATAGAGGCCAAGCTTGTTAAGACGGCCGAATCCGGACCGGTGATAGACTTCATATCAGGGGTCGTACACTGTTACCGTGTCCCCCACAGCATCATCACTGATAACTGCACGAACTTTACGGCCGACAAGGTCAAACTCTGGTGCAAAAACATGGGCATCAAGCTCGACTACGCTTCAGTCTATCACCCTCAAACTAACGGTCAAGTCGAGCGAGCAAATGGTCTAATTATGAGCGGCATCAAACCTAGATTAGTGCGGTCCCTCAAGGAATCTAACATGCACTGGGTAGAGGAGCTCGACTCCGTACTCTGGGGGCTGCGGACCACTCCGAATCGCACGAACGGATTCACACCATTCTTTATGGTATACGGCGCAGAGGCAGTTCTGCCCTACGACATAATTCATGACTCACCTCGCGTGCGCATGCTGCGATGTGCGAAGAAACGAAGCCGAGCTCGATCGGTAGGACAGTTTGGACGCCTTGGAGGAGGAGCGTGACGTAGCAAAAGCCCGCTCCGCATTCTATCAACAGCAGGCTCAAGATATCAAAAGTAGAAGTACGGGCCAAAACTTACAATGTTGGCGAAGCTAGTTCTCGCCGCCGGACAAGAAAAAGGACAAACTCAAGCCCAAATTGGAAGGTCCTTTATCATCGACCAAGTCCCGACCGGTGGAGCGCATCGTCTGCGAGATGCATCGGATAACCGACTCGAGCCAACCCATGGAACGCAGCCCGTCTCCGAAGATTCTACGCCTAGCGCCGGATTCTGAGTTTGTCTCCTTCCTCTGTCCATATTTTACACTTTAGTTGTCTTCTATTTTTTCTCCTTCTCCCTCCTTTTTTTCAGCCATTGAAGGCTCGTTAGCGCATTGTTCGCACACACTTGATGCGCTATCCGCGCTCATTGTACCTGGGGGCTTCTTTCACAGAAGCTTATTTATAAGGGCTTCATGCCCAATACATGTGTCACACTTCTGCATGTACCTTTTATTCACCATTATATGCATCGATATGACTTAAGTTTTGGCCAAGCTGGGTTGCCTGGCTCCTTTGCTTACCCCTACGTTTCCGATTGTTTGGCTAGGTGGTAAAGGGAGCACCTCTGCGATTGTTACTGCCGGGTCAGCCGGATGTGTACCTCAGACTGGGTGAAGCCAAAAGCTAGCGTTCTTAAGAGAATATTCGGTCGGTGAACTAAAAGAAGATTTCTTACCTATTTATTTATCTGCCCCCAGATGTTTTTACCTTTTTATGATCGATCCAGACATGCACTTTAGGGCATGCCTCCTAGGGAAAGGAACCCCTAACGGAACTATTCTCCCTGGAAGATGTTTCTTACTAACCATGTAATATAACATAACTAGTTGGGCACTTGTCTCATAAAGCACTAATGACCCCTACGCCTGGTCTCCACGCATGCCCCGGTTTTTATATAACCGCGAGGGTATTCGGACACACTCCAGACTACTGGGTCCCGAGGTTGAAGCGAAAAGGTCCGCTATGACAAACGATCTACAATCCGGCTAGAAGGCATTTTACATGTCACCTTAAATTACATAGTCAATTTGACTGATTGTATTCCTCTTCAATGCCATCTAACAGGCTGTCTAGTTTACATCCTGCTGGGAATACTTATGGCCAATTCTACCTGGCCATACACTAAGCTCACAGGATCTCCTTCCCATCGGTCCCCACATGGTCCGACCTCGGCCATGTGGTTTGGGTCAACAACCGTGCAGCGTCTTCACCATGGCCCAAGCCTCCTGGCGCTTTGACGGTAGGCCGATATCTTCCATAATCAGGAAGCGCGCCCGCTGCTTGGAACCTCTCTGCAAGCTCCCAAGGCCTTGGGTAGGGAGACAGATGGCCACAAGGCCTGGCGACGCCTTTCATCACTGCCGAACTCGTTAAATGCAGTTGTAAGAGCTCGAAGAAGGTCACCCGAGAACCGGGCATTTCCTCTGCGGGGACGGCTGTGAGCATACCTCTGAGACATAACTCGTTAGTCGACTTCCTCGCCGAACTCTTTTTACAAAGTTCGTTTAAGCACTTACTTAAAATGCAGCGTCGAAGTTACCGATTCTCCTTAACGGAGTCGGACAGCTGAGCACGAACATCTTTTAGTTCCTCACCCAACTGGGTGTTGGCATCTTGGAGATTATTTTTCTCCTGCCTCACCCTCGCAAGCACGTTCTCACCGGCCTTTAACCGGCGCAAGAGCTGTTGCTTGTACGGATATACCTCGGCGCCATCTGCAATGTTATTGTCAGATTTATACACACGCCGCACTTCACAACATAATTATCTTTTAAAAGCGTATATTACCAGAGGGGGTCTCTTTGGCTTCCCTGTCGCGACATTTCAGCGGCCTCAAGTTGGGCTTTGCACTCTTCAAGCTCTGGGACAGTTGGGTATTCTTTTCTGTAAGATCCTGCACAATAAATGATCCTTAAATCAGTTATTCTAACTATTTCAAGTCTCGGGGGCTACTGGCATATATAACTGTTAAATTTCCTCACTCGCATGTCTTCTAGATACTGCCCGTGGCTCTGGCTAGACCATTTTGAGCTGCACGGAGTGCGCATCTCCAATTGAAGGCGTTCAATGCCTCTTGGGAGAAACATGTGTCCTGAAGAATTGTCCGTGGCGCCTGTGATTCATGGCACTCTCCACCTCGGAGTTGGTGGCGGACAATCTGTCGGCATCCTCCGTCAGCAGGAGCATCCGACGACGCCTCGTGTTCGCCTCCGCAGGCCTGGCTTTGGAGCCTGGCTGGTGGAGGCTCGATTAGCAACCTCTCCGGATATAGTCCGTGGCGCTCTTTTTCTGAAGAGGGCACGAAGCGTTAGTATGCCTTCGGAATAAAACCTGGGAATAGGTGACACACCATACCGTTCTTGGCGTTTCAATCTGGACCGCACTTCTTTTTAGCCTGCTGGGCCGTGCTGCCCCTTGTTGGCTAGCCGCCGCAGGCTCGGCCTTCCGCCTCGAGGGCTCCCCCTGCAAAACACCGTTGGTATACGGTGATCAAAAATAAGCACGGATGAATCATTCTCAAAGTATTGGGGCTTCGGTCTCAGTTACCTGTGAGGCTGGAAGTATTCCGGGGTAATCGGCCGTAATGGCAACCAGGGCATTATCAATGCTCAGTTGGTGAAATACCCCATCGATCAGCTACACCGATATGTCCGGGTCCTCTTGGGAGGCCGGATCGAGGAACCGCTCCGGATCTTCGGGTTGTGGAGGCAGGCTGTTGATATCCTTTATGGCCTGGCGCAGTTCCTGCGTCCAAATCACAAAATGAGATACTTGACTATGGGAATATGGATCGGATGGGAAAAAAGAAATGTTCGCTTACCCAGCTTGGAGGATTGTTCATAAAAAATCTGTCCTGTGGATTGACATGAAGAAATTCCTCCTCTTCTCCCTTGTACAATGCGGACAAGGTCTTCATCAGATCGGCGACCGATCCCAGCCCCTTACGGCCATGGCGGGTGGCATCATCCTCCCCATTGAAATCCCACATGGGGTGGCCTCTATACTGGAGCGGCTGCACCCCCCGCATAATGCATGTGGCCATGACCCCGATCATGGTCAGTCCGAAATGAGCCAACAACCTTATTCGGCTCATCAGGTAAAGGACGTCCCTGACATTTTCCCTCTGAGGGCTCCGTGGACGCTAGCTTAGGCGTTTTTCAAAGGAGCATTACTGAACTCCGGGAGGCCGATCCAACCAGGGTCCAGCAGGGGGACATCTTTTATATAAAACCATTCCGAAGGCCAGTCTTCGGATGCCTTCTTCGGGGTTCCGGATAGATATCCGGTTCCGGCGATGCGCCATAGTTCGGCTCCGCCCACTTGATATATCGACCCCTCCTGAGAACGGGGTACGAGGCAGAACAACCTCTTCCACAACACGAAATGAGCCTCGGTGCCCAAAAACAGCTCGCAAAGGGCCACGAAGCCCACAATATGCAAAATGGAGGCAGGTGTAAGGTTGTGCAACTGGAGGCCATAGAACTCCAGGAGCCCCCAGAGAAACGGATGAATTGGAAATCCGAGCCCTCTTATCAAATAAGGGACAAGGCATACCCACTCTCCTTGGGAGGGACTGGGGACGCTCTCCGCTTGTTTTCTGCCCTTATAGGAGGCGAGTCCGGCTCGAACTGGAACCGTGAAGGCTGGGGGAAGAAATCCCTTGGTTTGGAGAATCACTAGCTCGCTGTGCGGGACGGATCATCTCTCCCAATCTCCAGGCTGAGGACTGGGAGGGCGAGAGGAGGAGCCGCGTCGACTGTCCATGATGGAATGGATTTACATCGGATGCGCCTCGATGAAAGCTTCATGAAGGGAAGATGGTGTGATTCGGATCTAGATCCTCGTCTCTTATATAGGCACCTCATTTGCGCAGCTAGGGGTAAATTTAAAAATACCCTGGCTTTTCGCATTCGTTCAACACGTGGAAGATGGCCATTATTGGGCGTGGAAGCCAAGGGCGCGATATTTCGAGAAGCGGACACTATTCAACAGGTACACATGAATTGGAGAAGAACCCGCCTTGCAATGCGAAGACAATCTGGCGCGGACTCGTCGTCATTGAACCCTGGTTAGGGGCTCTTGAGGAGTCCGGATTAGGGGTGTCTGGACTATGAAGATACAAGATTGAAGACTTCGTCCGTGTCCTGGATGGGATTTTCCTTGGCGTGGAAGGCAAGCAGCGATACGGATATGTAGATCTCCTACCATTGTAACCGACTCTGTGTAACCCTAACCCTCTTGGTGCCTATATAAACCGAAGGGTTTTAGTTCGTGAGGGCGAACAACAATCATACCATAGGCTAGCTTCTAGGGTTTAGCCTCTCGATCTCGTGGTAGATCTACTCTTGTACTACCCATATCATCAATATTAATCAAGCGGGAGTAGGGTTTTACCTCCATCGAGAGGGCCCAAACCTGGGTAAAAACATCGTGTCCCTTGTCTCCTGTTACCATCCGCCTAGACGCACAGTTCGGGACCCCCTACCCGAGATCCACCGGTTTTGACACCGACAGGGGCCACAAGGCTTTTGGTGCAGTTAGTGACGAGGTCGGTGACTTCCCCAAAGGAGGCCAGGGTGGATGCAAGGAATTGAACGTCTTCCTTGATAGGCTTGACAAATATGGCCGCGTCGTTGGCATATAACGATGCACGGATGGTCGTGGCTCTTCCACAAAGCGGTTGGAGGTGTCCCTGAGCAGTGGCCTTGTTTAGAAGGTGGTGTAGAGGGTCAATCACCTGGACAAACAAAAGGGGAGACATGGGGTCTCCCTGTCGCAGCCCACAACCATGCTTCAGTGGGTCACCCATCACTCCATTGATCAAGACTCTCGATGTGGCCGTGGAAAGGAGGGCTGAAACCCACTCTCGAAATCTGCTTGGGAAGCCGAGGTGTCGCAGGAGATCAAAAAGGAAATCCCATCGCACCAAATCAAAAGCTTTCTTGATGTCGAGCTTGAAGAGCAAAGCTGGGGTTTTGTGGCGGTGAAGCTTCCTTGCCAAGTTTCTGACATACATGAAATTATCATGGACACTTATCTTCTTTATAAAAGCGCTTTGGGAATTTGAGACTAGGCTTTGCATGTGCGGGGCAAGGCGCGTGGCCATCATCTTAGCGATGATCTTAGCAATGGTGTGGATGAGACTAATGGGCCGGAAATCTGAGATGCACTCTGCACCATCCTTCTTAGGGATGAGGGCGATGTTCGCCGAGTTGAGCCAATGGAGATTGGCGGTGTGCAAGTTGGAGAAGTGATTGACGGCGACCATAATGTCCCCTTTGATAATATCCCAACAGTCCTTGAAGAAGGCACCAGCGAAGCCATCCGGCCCCGGCGCTTTGTCACTTGGGAGATCCCAGATTTCCCTCTTAACCTCTTCCTCTGTGACATGCAGGGACCGGAATATTACTCCAATTAATGTCAATGCTGCGAGGTGGACCCCTTTTTGTTACCTCCAGGAAGTGGTTTTGGATGATGGACTGCTTGTGATCATGATCAGTGACCCATCCACTATTGTGCTTGAGGCGGTGAATGAAATTCTTTCTTCTTCTATGATTGACACGGAGATGAAAAAAACGGGTGTTGGCATCTCCAACTTTGAGGTTGGTGATTCTCTAACATTGCCTTTTTCGGGCATGCTCAAGCACAGACAGACTAATCACCTTGCGCTTTAGCCTCCTACGGAGATCACGCTCATTAGCACTGAGGGGCCGGGAGTCTTGGGCCTCATCCAAACGGAGAATTACCTCTAGGGCCATGTGGACTTGCACCTTCGAATGTGCAAAAATCGTCTTGCTCCATTTTTTAAGCGCTAGGTTGGTGCGCTCACGCAGGATCAGCACATGGTTCACCAACACATAGAGGTCTTCGGCAGACTCGGCATCGTCAAGGCCGACGATTCGCAGGCCCGTGGTAGACCGCCAGAGATGGCACCAGCGCCGGGCGAGCACACACGTCTACACGGCTGCCTGCACTGGGAGGAAGGAGAGCAGATGGTGGAGAATATGCTCAAGGAGAGCTCCTATGAGGTCGGAGCCGCTCACCGGCGGCGCATTCTCGTCCTTTTCGCCGGGAGGCATTCTGTCGAACAGGTGGTTGACTTCGTCGGTGCTGCAAGGTGCGAGGCAAAGGAGACCATGAAAAGATGCAGAGTCAAAGACGCAAGGGGTGGAAAGAGTGGGATGGGATGGGATTTTTTCAAAAAGGGGGGACTCCCCGGCCTCTGCATCAGAACGATGCTTACGGCCATATTTATTATAAAAAAAGTAGTTCAACAATGTCTTGCAGTCTGCAACAAAATGATAAGTTGGCTCACAAAGAGCAACAGAAACAAAGACAAAAAAGGCCCAAAAGCCACAACCGGCTGGCAAAATATAGATAGGTAAACTAATCGCCTATCCTATTACATGACCGCCATCCAAACCGATTGAAGATATCCCGCGCCACCATCTCCCACCGGAGAGATCCAGTAACCAAACGCTCCCTGGCCTCCATCGGAGTGAGTAAGGACCACATACGGATTAGCGCAGTAGCCCGGAATAAAACCTGCAAAAAATGGATAGTTGATGTTCTGTTAAAAGCCAAATCATTTCTGCAGTTCCAGATTGCCCATAACAACGCACATGCTCCTATGCGAATTTTTCTAGCTGTTTCGGACTCTATCCCAACAAGCCACGTTCCAAATAACAACCCGACCGAACTCGGAGGAGTAATGTTAAAGGCAATTTGCACTGAGCGCCACAGAACCCTCGCCAACGGGCAATCAAAGAAAAGGTGCTTGATATTTTCATCCCGATCACAGAAACTACACCTAGTAGAGCATGTCCAGTTGCGCTTAACCAAATTATCTTTCGTTAAGATAACTTGTTTATGTACAAACCACATAAACACTTTGATTTTTAGCGGTACCTTAACTTTCCAAACATGTATGGAACTAGGAATAACACTAGAATTGATGACGTCAAGGTACATCGACTTGCCTATGAATTCCCCATAAGTAGTAAGCTTCCAACACAACTGATCGGGCTGGTGAGTAAGCTGAACCTCCATCAGTCTACTCACCAGATGAAGCCAAGCTTCCCACCGTTCTCCAACAAGCACCCTCCTAAACTGTATATTAAGGGGGGTGGACTGCAAACTCGTTGCAACCAGAGCATCGCGTCACTGCACAATACGATATAACGAGGGATACTGAAGCACCAGCGGAGCTTCCCCCAGCCAAGTATCCTCCCAGAAGCGAGTATTATTGCCATCACCAACAATAAACCTTGTTCTATTAAAGAAAGTAGCTTTGACTCTCATTAGCCCTTTCCAGAACGGCGAGTCAGTCGGCCTGACTGTCACCTGTGACAAACTCTTTGAGTGCAGATACTTATTACGCAGAATCTACGCCCAAGTTGCTTCCGTCTCAGCTTCTAACTTATAAAGCCACTTACTGAGAGGCATATGTTCTTAACCTCAAGATTCTCAACACCTGACCCCTTGGTCTTTCGATTGGCAGATGACGCCCCATTTGGCTAAACGGTACTTCCTCTTAAGCTCATCACTCGCCGAAAAAACGGGATCGATAGAAGTCCGTCTTTTCTCGACTCCAACTGGTACTTCAAAAAGGACAAAAGGAACATAGGCAGACTCGTGAGCACCGAGTTAATGAGAATCAATCGGCCTCCATACGACATGAGTTTGCCCTTCCAAAGAGCTCGGTTTCTTCTCAAACTGATCCTCAATACACTTCCATTCGCTGTTTGTCAACTTACGATGATGAATGGGGATACCTGTAAGTGAACGGAAGTGCTCCCACTTCGCAACCAAACAATTGCTTATAAGCATCTTGTTCCTCTTTGGCTCTCCCAAAGCAGAACAACTCACTCTTATGGAAGTTAATCTTCAGGCGGTCAATTGCTCAAAAGGCACAACACCAGCTTCATATTTCTCGCTTTTGCCAAGTCATGCTCCATAAAGATAATTGTATCATCAGCGATCGCAGGATGGACACACCACCATCAACAAGATGCGGCACCAAGCCACCTACTTGACCGGCCTCCTTTTCCCTACCTATCAGGATTGCCAACATGTCTGCGACAATGTTGAAGAGAATAGGAGACATTGGATCACCTTGTCTCAGGCCCTTGTGTGTCTGGAAATAATGGCCTATATCGTCATTCACTTTAATTCCAACACTCCCTTTTTGCATGAAGGATTCCACTTGTCTTCTCCAAGCTTCATCAAAACCCTTCATTCGGAGTGCCTGTTGAAGGAAAGGCCATTTGACGTTGTCGTACGCTTTCTCGAAATCCACCTTGAAAACAACACCATCAAGTTTTTTCATGTGGATCTCATGGAGCGTTTCATGCAAGACCACAACTCCTTTGAGGATGTTCCTGTCCGGCATGAAAGCAGACTGAGTAGGCTGCACCACAGTATGCGTAATCTGTGTGAGCCTATTCGTCCCGACCTTGGTAAAAATTTTGAAACTAACATTGAGAAGACAGATAGGCCGGAATTGCTCAATCCGCACAGCCTCTGTCTTCTTTGGAAGTAAGGTTATAGTTCCAAAACTCAGCTTAAAAATGAAGCTGGCCCAAGAATAAATCGTTGAACAAAGGCAAGAGATCTCCTTTAATAATATGCTAACACTTCTTATAGAACTCTGCCGGGAAACCATCCGGGCCAGGAGCCTTATTATTCTTCATCTGGGAAATGGCCTCAAATACCTCTTTCTCAGAAAAAGGAGCGACTAAAATATCATTCTCAACAGCCGTAAGTTGAGGCACATCCTCAGTCCTAGACTCGTCCAGCGACACACAATTGTCCTCTGGAGGCCCAAACAGCTGCTTGTAGAACTCAGTGATATATTGCTTTAAGTTTTCCTGACCAAGAATCATTCCCTCGTCTTGTTCAAGCTGAAAGATCCTCTTTTTTCTATGCTTACCATTGGCGATCAGGTGAAAAAATTGTGTGTTCCCATCCCCCTGGACGACTCTAGTGACCTTAGCCCCAAGCGCCCACTTTAGTTCTTCCTCACGAAGGAGCTCTTTCATCCTCATTTCCACCTCTAGCTTGGCATGAAGCTCCGAGGCTGGCAGAATCGTGGTTTCGGCCTTTACATCAAGGGACTGAATAAGCAAAAGGAGTTGTTCCTTTTCAGCCTTATAAATCCCACTGAGATGCTTAACCCACCCACGTAGGAAACTTCTCAAATGCCTAATTTTATTCTGCCAGCGCCCAAGCACAGACCGACCTCCTACATCCTTAGCCCATTCTCTGGCTACGAGATCCAAGAAGCCTTCTCTCTCAAACCAAGAAAGCTCGAAAGAGAAAACATTTTTATTTCCCAAATGGGTAGCCTCTCCAGAGTCAATGAATAAAGGCGTGTAATCAGAAATACCACGAGTAAGCGCCTGGACCGTAACATATGGAAATTTCTGCTCCCATTCGACGCTAGCCAGGACTCGATCCAGCTTTTCAAACATCGGATTTGGCAAGGCGTTAGCCCAGGTAAACTTTCGGCCCGAAAGCTCTATCACACGCAGATCTAGGCTTTCAATGATTGTGTTAAACATGAAGGACCATCGGCCGTCAAAATTGTCATTATTCTTCTCATCACTCCTTTTGATAATATTAAAATCACCCCCCACCAGGATAGGAAGTTGTTCAGAACCACAAATCCTAACCAGATCAGCAGGAAATCCGGTTTATGCTCAGGTTGTGCGGCACCATATACCGCCACGAAGCCAGCTTAAACCCATCGACTTGACCGCACCCTAAACTTAACAAATAAATCTCCCATGACCACGCCGGACTTCTAACGAGTCACATCTAACCCCGAGTAAAATCCCACCGATCTTCCTCATGAGGTAGACAATGCCAATCAAAATCAATACTCCCCGAAAGAGTATTAAGAAATTGTGGCGAGAAGTTGGCTCTACCCATTTCCGACAACGCGATAAAGTCCAACTTATGCTCAATAGAAGCCTCAGCAAGAAACCTTCTTTTAGCCAAGTCTTTCAGACCTCTGCTATTCCAAAAGATTCCTTTCATATCTCGTCATGGAATTTTTTAGCTGTTCGAATCCGAGCGCTCCTACGCATTGTGGAAACTGGGTAGATCTTCCTCTTCCATTTGCGTTTAGGAGCATTAAAACTCTGCAGTTGGTCCTCACAACCAGCCACAGAGGTGCGCATTTCCATATTATCCACTCGCTCAACCTCCTCCTCGGGCTCAGGAGACGGTTGAGTCAGATCCGCACAAAGATTATCGAGCGCCCTGACCCCTAGAGCGTCGATCTCAGAATCATTCATAGGTTTTACCGCCGCTAAGTTACGAATCATCTCAAGCGCCCGTTCGACCTCTAAATCCAGCATATCATTGACCGAGGTTGAGATTTCACTATCATTACTACCTAGTAAAATACCTAGTTGATTTGCATTATTGATAATCTCATCATTGTTAAAATGCAATAAAGAATTAGAGGTATTGACGGACATACCAGTAGTGACCTCCACGTCATGAAGCTTGGCCGCCCTCATAGCGCACCACTGCTGAGTGTCGTCCACTTCCGGATGGTCCTGGAGACGGCTACTCAACCGTCGCCCCTCAGAGACCGGATCTGGAATGCCCCCGAACGCAATCACCTCCTCCCGAGTAGCAGCACTCGAGACCACCAAGCCCGGGGAAGGTTGAACCAGGGCCTCCTGCCCGAGCTCTCCATCCACCCCGGCCCGCCGGCCAAGAAACGTGGCCGGCGCCGAAGGCAAGCAGGCCTCCGTAGGCGCCCCTGGAGAAGAAGGCTCCGGGACCACCTGCCTCGAGCCCTCTCCGGAAAGCAACGCCGGCGCCACCGAAACCGGCCCGGCAAAAGGGGAGGAAGGAGCCGTGGCTAGCAGCCTCGGCCTCCCTCCCGAAGCATCAAGCTGCACCGCCCGAACCTCGTCATCCGCAAGCCCCGATGAGAGCGCTGAGGCCACCTGCCCCACACCCCCATCAACAGTACGCACCACCTGCTGAACCGGAGGTACGACGACCGCAGTGTAGGACTCTGAAATCACCATCTCCGGACCCCCGCCAGCGAGAGCAGCCTCCTCCGCCTCAGCCCTGACCGAGATCGGCGACGCCCCAAGAAAAGGAACCACAGACTCCTCGTACTCTAAAGCCGGTAACATGCGCTCGAACACATCATCAGACTCCACCCGCTCACTCCAAAGTCTCGGAGGTGCAGATGCCGGCTCGAAAGACCCGAATCTAAGAGCAGACATGGGTACCGCAGAAGTTGGTGCTACACCATCCGCAGATGTCTGAGAGTCAGCACCCGATGCTTTTGTCGGCGTTCGGGGAATGGGGGTCCCCAAACTTGCTTGCCTGCGGCCTGCGGCGTGGCTCAAAGGAGGCCCAGGACAGCCCATCTTCATCAACACAAGCTCAAGACCCTCGCGAGGGGCCAAGCCTCGCGGGGCGGACGACCAGGAGCTTCCTCAGGCACGGCCTCGTCAGGCTGGCTCATGAGGAGGCGGAGAGTTCAAGGCAGGGTACCTCGCGAGGTGCCCATGGCGCAAGCCATGACGACCAAGGCGCCGATCGGTGCCAGCCAGCAGCGCTCCTCCTTTCCCTTTGGTGCAAAGGAGCAAGCGCGAGCGAGAGCATCAAGCAAAGGCACCCATTTCGGTGCAACAAGACCAAGACCAGCCCCAACGGCTGGAAGGGAGTCATCGTGGAGCCTAAGCAGGCGTCATCACCGGAGCCTTTGGCAGGCGAGGACCAACTTTAGTCAGGATAAGTGTACCCGCTGTTCCCCTTCAAAATGGCCAATTGTTGGCGCCCTTCCCGCTCAATATTTGGGAAGAGGCCCAGGGCCTTCGTCTATATAAGTAGAGCTAGCCACCATAGTAGTGGGAAATTTGGCATTTGGCATCCAGAGAGAGAGATAGAGACCCGATCCTCAAGCTAGAGCGACGGAACAGCACCCAGCAGTTCATCACACCCACCAAGAATAGACCCTCGCCAGGCTGTTCTTCCCTGTACTGTTCTTCATCAGCCCAAGAGGCAATCCACCACACCACAAACTAGAGTAGGGTATTACACCACAACGGTGGCCCGAACTAGTATAATTCGCGCGTCTCTTGTGCTGTTCTTTTTAGTAGTTTAGGTCCCAGCGATTCGGCGAGGTACGAGACGGTGGAGGGTTGGATCTCCGCGCGCACCCCAGAGTTCGAACCTTAAGGGTCTGCCGGAACCCGAAATCCGACAGCTTTGGACAACTCTCGCCCACTATCAGCTGCTGGTGCCTCCTTTAGAGAAGAACCATCATCCCCCTCGTGCATATCAGTGTCCGTCCCGTTGGCCACCTCAGCAAACAAATTCTCATCCTCGAACTTAATGACAACGTTATAGATGTGACCTCGATATGCCCACTTTACCACCTTAGGCACATACTCGATGTTCAGCACACTAACCAGAATACGGGCAATCCCGTGGGCCCTGGTGAAGTCCATATCCACTCGCTCCGGTCTGCCCACCATGATACCCAAGCTGGCCACGACCCTGGCATCCTACAGCGGCTTGGAGGGAGCCCCAGAAAACCGCAGCCACACCTGATTCAGAGGCTTGCCCGTAGGCTCAATCCTCTTCCACTCGTGAAACTCAAGCACACCCTCAGTACCCGGCACCTTGCACATCCCTAAGCTCAGAAGCCTCTGAAGATCATCAACGGACGGGAACTCAACACGAAACAGTTTGTCCTCTCACTACTAGAAAAAGGCCTACTAATGGCGCCCCGGTTTTGCCTACTAATGGCGCACTACCGGTGCGCCATTAGTACCACGCCACTAGTATTTTTTACTAATGGCGCACCTATGGTGCGCCATTAGTATCTGGTATACTAATGGCGCACCGCTGGTGCGCCATTAGAATAGCCCACGGTGCGCCATTAGTATCTGGTATACTAATGGCGCACCACATAGAAGTGCGCCATTAGTAATAATATTTTTTCAAAAAAAAATCAGAATTTTTTTTTCAAATTTTTTTTCTTAATCTCAGTTCACTATGGCTCCTCTTCCACTCGTGAAACTCAAGCACACCCTCAGTACCCGGAACCTTGCACATCCCGAAGCTCAGAAGCCTCTGAAGATCATCAACGGACGGGAACTCAACACGAAACAGTTTGTCCTCCCACTACTAGAAAAAGGCCTACTATTGGCGCACCGGTTTTGCCTACTAATGGCGCACTACCGGTGCGCCATTAGTACCACGCCACTAGTATTTTTTACTTATGGCGCATCTGTGGTGCGCCATTAGTATCTGATATACTAATGGCGCATCACTGGTGCGCCATTAGAATAGCCCACGTGCGCCATTAGTATCTGGTATACTAATGGCGCACCACATAGAAGTGCGCCATTAGTAACAATATTTTTTCAAAAAAAATTCAGAATTTTTTTTTCAAATTTTTTTTCTTAATCTCAGTTCACTATGGCTTAATCTCGAGTCAATATGCTTAATCTCAAGTCAAATCACACTCCATGGTCAAACTTCCCGAAAGGTCACCCATCCTCACACTAATCTAGCCCAAGCACGCTAAACTTCAGAGTTCTATCCAACACCAGCAACAGCTCACTTCACAGGCACTTGTTGATATATCTAGCATATCAATCCTATTATACCTTGTTGATGTCTAGGACTTTGTTCATGTTCATGACTATGATGAAATTTTGAAAATATTTCAAACTTCCGGTCATATTACGTATCATTTTTGAAAAAAATTCAAAACCAATTTTTTTTTTGTTACTAGTGGTGCACCACATCCACGGTGCGCCACTAGTAAGTTTGAAATTTTTTGAATTTTTTTGCCTCTAGATCTTGAAAGCCCCGTAACTTTTTTCTGTTAGGTTTTTGGGGATTTTGAAAATGTTTAACGCGGTTCCCCCTGTTAAATTTGGATGTAACTTTTCGAGTAGATGATTTTTCATATAAAAAACTTTTTCATCCGAGTTCGTATGCAAAAGTTATGCCCATTTTGCAAATAAAGTCAAAATTCATATTTGTAAATTTTCCCAACAACTAGACCACATATCACATTGGAAACTTTTTTTTTTTTTTTTTTTGACATTTCCATCATTTTCTTTTATTTTTTTTTAAACTGAAAAGGCGATCCACTGGGAGGGTGCATTCGGTGTTAAGGCAAGTTAGTAATGGCGCACCGTGGGGTGGTGCACCATTACTAGTTAAAACTAGTAATGGCGCACCGAGACATGGTGCGCCATTAGTAACAAATATTTTTTTATTTTATTTTTTACTTTTTTTTCAAAACTACTAATGGCGCACGGCGGATGTGGTGCCATTACTATGTCAACTACTAATGGCGCACGGCGGACATGGTGCGCCATTAGTAACAAAAAAAATTTATGTTTTTTTTCAAAACTACTAATGGCGCACCACACACCAGGTGCGCCATTAGTAATATATTACTAATGGCGCGCCGAGACATGGTGCGCCATTAGAATATAGTAATGGCGCACCACATGACAGGTGCGCCATTAGTGGCCATTCCATCTATAGCCCTTTTTGTATTAGTGTCCATAGTAGCCAACTCCCACTGGAAATCCCTAGGAGCTAACTCTTTGAGCCTTTGAACAATCTGTGCCTCCGACACGTCACCTATGGTAATTTTGACTAACCCAGTCGTCAAACTCAAAGACTCATCAGGAGCATCCATCTCCATTGGAGACTCAAAAAAATTAAGCTCAGCACAGTACACTCCATACATCATGAGTGATGGTGCCTGGTCTCTCAGCAACGGGTAGTCCCCCAACTCGTGTGCCAGTTTACCACAAGTGCCACACAGCTCAGCCACACACTCCGCAATAAAATGTCCCTTGCCACCACATCTATAGCACAACATATTTTCTTTCTTACGCGCCCACTTGGCCGCCCTCTCAGACTCAGTCCTGTCAGACACCTCCACTATCTCTGTCGACCCGGACTCCTTTTGTCACAGCCCTAGAGCTTGTTTGCAAGTAGTTGCATAATCAGCCATGCATCATGTCTAAATTTATTGGAAACCTGAAATGGGGGTGATCAAACCCTAGCACTTTAAAAATCCAAATAGGTCCAGCTTTTAAAAATGCATTCAATGAACCAAAAACGCTCTTCATTAATGTCTGGTATTTTTGGCAAGGGCTTAGACCCAAACCAAAAATAATGAACATTTTTAAAGAATAATTTTGGGAATTATTCCTCCTTAGTTGTATTCTGACCCCGTCTGTCAATTGATAGCCAGGAGTAGTCGTGCATTCGTCATTGATGCCTATTATTCTTATGGTTTGTCAAGCCATTCTATTCCGGAATGACTAGGAGAAACAAACTCCAGTACCTCATCCATATCCAGGATTGGTTCAAAGCAGTTGTAATCCGCAGATCAAATGCAATCAAGCTTTTGATTCTGTTCTATCCTGAAGTATTACCCACTTTATGTCAGGAACGTCATGAGAATTGCACTTTCTCTTATGAATTCTTGATGCAGTGATACTCCCGCCATCATCGTTCATTCCTCGGTCCCGTGTTGTTGCAACCGGAATGCCGACAAGTGAACCATGATGTGTGAAATTTATACTCCTAGCAACAGTGTTGCTTGGTAGTTAATGGACAATATTCTCATTCTTAGCCGTTTCCGCAGGGTTAACATGATCTATTCGAATAGCCGTGTCCGCGGAAAAGGACTTCTGTGTTGCCTATATCAGTTCATAGACTAGTGAAAGTGGATACTCTAAAATGCGCAAGATAAGTGTGAGTGCTATGGATGGCGTTCTCGTAGGGAGACGGGAGCGGATCCATAGTGGTGTATTGATATGGTGAATATGTGGACTCGTATGTGCCACCTCAAAAGAGTTACTTGCAGTCATAGTTTAGGATAGCCACCGAGTCAAAGCTGGCTTGCTGCAGTTAAACTCCACCACCCCCTTTGTTGATAATGATGCATATGTAGTTAGTTCTGATGTTGTCACGCCCAAGATGCGACCCTATCCTAAAGGAACTCGAAGGTCCCACCAAGGATAGAAGCGCATCTTGAAGACGCTTTGCAAGGTGGATATCATTACATCAACATTACATAATAGTGGGGATACATACATAAGGCATACAATGCCACACGAATACAACATCACATCATATACAAGATCAACATCCGACTACGGATGAAACATAAACAGAAACTCAAACAATATCCACCCTGCCAGCCCAGGCTGCCGACTGGAACCTATCCCCGATCAAGAAGAAGCGGAAGAAGAACTCCAAAGCAAGCAAACATCGCTCTCGCGTCATGATCATCGCATAACCTGTACCAGAATCGGTGGTGTAGTAATCAGTGAGCCACGAGGACTCAGCAATCCCATTACCATGGGTATCAAGACTAGTAAAGCTTAATGGGAAAGGAAGGGGTAAAGTGGTGAGGTTGCAGCAGCGGCTAAGCATATATGGTGGCTAACATACGCAAATGAGAGCGAGAAGAGAAACAAAGGAACGGTCGTCAACTAGTAATGATCAAGAAGTGATCCTGAACTCCTACTTACGCCGACATAACCCGAAACCGTGTTCTCCTCTCGATCAACCCGAAAAGAGACACTCACGATTACGCACACGGTTGGTGTATTTTAATTAAGATCAACTTCGGTTTTCTACAACGGACATTAACAAATTCCCATCTGCCACATAACGCTGGCACGGCTTTGAAAGTTCAAACCCTGCAAGGGTGTCCCAACTTAGCCCATGATAAGCTCTCGCGATCAACGAAGGATATTCCTTCTCCCGGAAGACCGGTCAGCCTCGAATCCGGCTACAAGACATTTCGACAGTAATAAAACAAGACCAGCAAGACCGCCCGATGCGCCGACAATCCCGATAGGAGCTGCACATATCTCGTTCTCAGGGCAACACCGGATGAGACAGGCTACGAGTAAAACCAAGCCTCGAGTTTCCCCGTGGTGGCCCATAGCGTTTCGGTTGAACCAGCACTTAGAGAAGCACTGGCCCGGGGGGGCTAAAATAAAGATGACCCTTGGGTTGGCCGACCCAAGGGAAAGGTATAGGTGGTGGTGAGGCAAAAGGTAAAACCAAGGTTGGGCCTTGCTGGAAAAGTCTTATTCAAAGCGAACTGTCAAGGGGGTCCCATAAACCACCCAACCGCGTTAGGGACGCAAAATCCGGGAACATAACACCGATATGATGGAAACTAGGGCGGCAAGAGTGGAACAAAACACCAGGCATAAGGCCGAGCCTTCCACCCTTTACCAAGTATATAGATGCATTAATTAAAAAAGATATATTGTGATATCCCAACAAGTAAACATGTTCCAACAAGGAACAACATCTCCATGTTCCAACAAGGAACAAAACTTCATCTTCACCTGCAACTAACAACGCTATAAGAGGGGCTGAGCAAAGCGGTAACATAGCCAAACAACGGTTTGCTAGGAAGGGTGCAACAGGTTAGAGGTTCATGCAATTTGGGAGGCTTGAGCAGCAAGTGGTAGGTAGCGCAGCATAGCGAAAGAACGAAGCAACTAGCATAGCAATGATAGTAATGAGATCCAAGGTAGCGGTCATCTTGCCTGAAATCCCGCTAGGAAGAAGAACGAGTCCATGGAGAAGATGAACGGGAGTAGTTGAACGAATCCTCACAATCGCAACATTACCGGAACCGAGAAGCAACACCGGAAAGAAACAAACAACATGATAAATGCAAAAGCAGAAACATGGCACGATGCACAATCAAGTATGATGCATGTCCGGTTTAATGAGGCATGGCATGGCAAAGTGCAACAAACAATACTACCAATTAAGTGGAGCTCAATATGCAACGGGTTGCATATTGACAAAACACCACATTGACATATTTAGTTTGATCTCGTTTAGGTACTCAACAATATTAAATGTTGTTAAACATGGCAAGAGGTGAAACATAATAAAACTACACTATTTAAGCAATTTAAATGAGGCCGGAAATAAGAAACAACAATTCCGGAAAATCCTCATGTGCATATTTTAGATTCGGTACTGTTCTGCCCTAAACACAATTTTAATGTTGTTAAACAGCAAAATAAAGTGCACCATGTTAAACTAGGCATTTTTCCACCCCAAATACATATAAAGTTTGTTAAAATTGGAGCTACGGTTATTTAGTTATGAAATAAAGCGTTATAACATGGCATTATTAGCAAATTAATGCAACATCAATTTAAATATTTTAAACATGGATGGAAATGACATATTATTAATCTACACAATTTTCTGAGCATTTTACATATATAATTTATTTTAAACCGATGCACCATTTGTGAGTTATTAAATGCATGATGAAAAGGGTTTTTCTGCAAATCTGTAATTACTGGATAAATAGACAAATCGTTCAGGACAGGAAAAAAACACATGCGGGCCGGATCTGTGTGGCCCAAAGTGCACAGGAGAGGGGAGGGTCTTGCTCACCCAGGGCAAGGCCCGGTCGGAGGTGAGGCCATTGGGGGGAGGAGGGCCACTGGCCTCGCGATCGGCCCGGAGGCCTAGAGTGGGGCACTCGCCCACGTTGGCGCTGGAAAAGTCAACGAGGGGCGGCGCTGGTCGTCTGCTCAATCGACAGGAAAACAGCGGCAGCAGAGGGACTTGGCGGCGGCATGGGGGCAACGGCGGCGGACCAAGGCGAAGCGGGGAGGTCCGCAGGGCGCTGAACTGGATTCCGTCCGGATCCGGCGGACTTAGTCGCAGACGGCGGCGAGGACTCCGCGGCGGAGAGGCGGGGACGGGCGGCAAGAGTTCGAGGCCATGGCGACTCGGGGGCGCTGCAGCTTCGAGAGCGTCGGAACTCCTGACAAGGCAGAGAGAGAGAGATGAGAGGAGAGGGAGAAGAATGGAAGGAGGAGAAGAGGAGAGATGGGCGCGACTCATCGCTCGTCGGCAGCAGTGAACGGAGGCGGCGGACACTGGAGGTCGAGGTCACCGCGAGCTGGGTCACCGGAGTGGCGCGGCTTGGGTCCTGACTCGAACGAACGAGAGTAGGAGGAGGGGGCGCGGTCAACGCTCGACGACGAGCGTTCGCTCGAAGCAGAGGAGGACGCAGGCGGGCGACGGACTTGGCGGGGCGGCCTGGATGTTGAGGTCGCCGGCGGGCTGGGTCGCCGGAGCGACGCAGGGTCGCGAGGCCGAGGCAGGGGGCTCGAGCAGATGCTCCGGGACGAGGGGAGGTGCAGAAGATCGGGCGCCGCGGTGCTCTACTCCCCGGCGAACTCAAGCGAGGCAGAGGAGGATCCACGGGCGCGTGGGGCTGCGGATGGATGGATTTGATGGGTGGCAGCTGCGACTGATCCGAGGAGGAAGGAGGCTGGGTTGGCTCGGCGCTGAAAACCAGGAAGGTGGTCGGGCGACTCGAATGGATCGGGCAAGATCCCGAGGAAAACGAAGTGGCGGCGGCGATAGGATAGGGGAGGAATGGATGGGACAGGGCTAGGTTAGACTAAATATATATACATCCGTGGATTAAGCTAGGGTATTTAGTCCTCCGATCAAATCAAACGACCGAGAATAAATAGGTTAGGGAGTCCAATAAACAAAACGGAGATGTTTTATAGACGTTTGGGGATGATCCGGATCCATCGGTAACGACAGACCGGTTCGGGTTCGGGGAAGATTTCAGATGCACGAAAGAGGGGGTCGAAGGAGAGGGGGTCCATGACTGGCAGAGAGATATGGCGGTCCAACAGAAGGGGAACGAGAACCCGGTTGGACTCGAAACGGTCTACGAAGGCAAGGGGGGCGGGGACGCGCCAACTACGAACGAATGCAATCTTTATGAAAACATGCAAATGCAATGCGCATGATGCCATGAGATGAAATGCAAGACATGAACAAACTGCAAAACAAAAGACAAAGACCCAACCACGGAGAAAATAATAAATCACATAGCCGGAAATGGCAAGAGTCAGAGTTACGAATATGGAAAGTTGCATCCGGGGTGTTACAGATGTAAGTCTTGCTGAGTACGTTTGTACTCACGTTTGCTTATTTTATGTTTTGCAGAGAGACGTCATTCTCGCTAGTAGTTCCGCGTGGACTTCGACATTTAGCTTGTTACCTCAGCTACGATCTTGTGCCCTCGGCAGGATCTAATATATAGTCAGGCTTCTCAGCCTTTTTCATTTATAGTTGTCTGTACTCAGACATGTTAAGCTTCCGCTTGTGTTTGAATTGTATGCTTTGAATGTTGGGTCATGAGACCCATGTTTGTAATATCTCGCTCCTCGGAGCCTAATGAATAAATATTTGAGTCGTAGAGTTATGTTGTGATGCCATGTTGTATTTACACATATTTAGCATATTGTGTGTATGTTTGAAATGCTTGGTATGTGTGGGATCCGACAATCTAGTTGTTTATCCTTGGCAGCCTCTCATATGGGGAAATGTAGTCTAGTGCTTCCTGAGCGATACTAGTCCGCTACAGCCCGGTTCACCGGAGTCCTGCTAGCCCAGCACTACTGCTCTGGACACTTGATGGCGGCATGTGTTTCACCGTTCTGGTTCGTCCTTCGGGAAATGTCACGCGGTGACATCCGAGTCCTGCCTAGCCTGCTACAGCCGGGTTACGGAGTCCTGTTAGCCAGTGCTACAGCCCGGATTCACACGTTGATGATCGACATGCTCGATGTGATTCATGTATGCCTGTCCCCATGGGTTAGTGCCGCTTTGGGTTCACGACTAGCCATGTCGGCCCGGTTCTCTGTCATATGGATGCTAGCGACACTATCATATACGTGAGCCAAAAGGCTAAATGGTCCCGGCCATGGTAAGGCGACACCGTGGGAATACCGTGCGTGAGGCCGCAAGTGATATGAGGTGTTACCGGCTAGATTGATGTGACTTGGAATCGGGGTCCGACAGCGTTGGTATCGAGCCCGATCGTCAGAGGATTACCAAGCCAAACTGGTCGAAGTTGTGTCTAGAAATGCTTTAGTTATGTAAGGAATTGATTGTGGAAGGAACGCAAGGCTCTTTTTACTCCTTTACCTCATGGCCTTCTGATCTGAGCCATCCTCTTCTCTTCTATGGGGTTTAAGAACTAGGCTTCTCATCTATCTATCAAGATGACGTGTTACTAATCAATAGACCTTTAAGATTGTTGATTTTAAGCCTCAGTTCACTGCCTACTTTTTCTGTATGTTAACTGTTGATCTCGGAATCTTGTTATGATCTTGTTGAGTGGTTATGCCACCATTTTTGAAGGATGTCTCAAATCATTTTGAGCATTTACAGCCGTTATGCTGCCCGAGTCATCCCAGGTCTCTAAATAGTCTGATGCATTTGCAAATCCTTTCTTTCCATTCCCGATGTCCTTTATGGTCAGAATAAGCACACTAACCGGTGCGTTGAGGTAATTTATTGCCTTCGCATATACGTTGGAGCTATTAATATGAACCTAGGTGTTTTAGGGAGTCATCTAGTAATATAGCCATGTTTTGTGTTTCCAGTGTGATGAATCTGGCCGTCATTCCCGAAAGCATCCCGTGATGCTACCTAGCAGTAGGTATTCTACTCCTGGGTTTTGAACCCAAAATTCACTCTACTTACCTCATGTTGATAGTGTTGCTCGTACCTTTCGGTTATTAGTAACTTCTGTGATAGTCCTTGAGGTCCGTGGTATTCCCTTCTTCCATATACCATGAACTGCTTATGGCAGAAGTTCTCTGAGCCGAAGGATCACAACAAGAGTACTCTTGAGGAGTTCTCCATTCATAATTGTGAATCTGCCAGTTCTACCCTTTCCGCATGGGTTATTCGGAAGAAATGTTTAGCTTCGCTCGACATACTAATCTATGAATCCACAACTCAGCAAGTTATATGTTCCTCGAGTTGTTCCTCCTTAGTTGTATTCTGACCCCGTCTGTCAATTGATAGCCAGGAGTAGTCGTGCATTCGTCATCGATGCATATTATTCTTGTGGTCTGTCAAGCCATTCTATTCCGGAATGACTAGGAGAAAGAAACTCCAGTACCTCATCCATATCCAGGATTGGGTCAAAGCAGTTGTAATCCGCAGATCAAATGCAATCAAGCTTTTGATTATGTTCTATCCTGAAGTATTACCCACTTTATGTCAGGAACGTCATGAGAATTGCACTTTCTCTTATGAATTCTTGATGCAGTGATACTCCCGCCATCATCGTTCATTCCTCAGTCCCGTGTTGTTGCAACCGGAATGCCGACAAGTGAACCATGATGTGTGAAATTTATACTCCTAGCAACAGTGTTGCTTGGTAGTTAATGGACAATATTCTCATTCTTAGCCGTGTCCGCAGGGTTAACATGATCTATTCGAATAGCCGTGTCCGCGGAAAAGGACTTCTAGGTTGCCTATATCAGTTAATAGACAAGTGAAAGTGGATACTCTAAAATGCGCTAGATAAGTGTGAGTGCTATGGATGGCGTTCTCGTAGGGAGACGGGAGCGGATCCATAGTGGTGTATTGATATGGTGAATATGTGGATTCGTGTGCGCCATCTCAAAAGAGTTACTTGCAGTCATAGTTTAGGATAGCCACCGAGTCAAAGCTTGCTAGCTGCAGTTAAACTCCACCACCCCCTTTGTTGATAATGATGCATACGTAGTAAGTTCTGATGTAAGTCTTGCTGAGTACATTAGTACTCAGGTTTTCTTATTTTATAATTTGCAGAGAGACGTCAGTCTTGCTAGTAGTTCCGCATGGACTTCGACGTTTAGCTTGTTACCTCAGCTACGATCTTGCGCCCTCGGCAGGATCTAGTAGATAGTCAGGCTTCTCAGCCTTTTTCATTTATAGTTGTCTGTACTCAGACATGTTAAGCTTCCGCTTGTGTTTGAATTGTATGCTTTGAATGTTGGGTCATGAGACCCATGTTTGTAATATCTCGCTCCTCGGAGCCTAATGAATAAATATTTGAGTCGTAGAGTTATGTTGTGATGCCATGTTGTATTTACACATATTGAGCATATTGTGTGTATGTTTGAAATGCTTGGTATGTGTGGGATCCGACAATCTAGTTGTTTATCCTTGGCAGCCTCTCATATGGGGAAATGTAGTCTAGTGCTTCCTGAGCGATAGTAGTCCGCTACAGCCCGGTTCACGGAGTCCTGCTAGCCCAAAGACTACTGCTCTGGACACTTGATGGCGGCATGTGTTTCACTTCGTTCTGGTCCGCCCTTCGAGAAATGTCATGCGGCGACATCCGGAGTCCTGCCTAGCCTGCTACAGCCCGGGTTACCGGAGTCCTGTTAGCCCAGTGTTACAGCCCGGATTCACACGTTGATGACCGACATGCTCGATGTGATTCATGTATGCCTGTCCCCATGGGTTAGTGCTGCTTTGGGTTCACGACTAGCCATGTCGGCCCGGGTTCTCTATCATATGGATGCTAGCGACACTATCATATACGTGAGCCAAAAGCGCAAACGGTCCCGGCCATGGTAAGGCGACACCCGTGGGAATACCGTGCGTGAGGCCGCAAAGTGATAAGAGGTGTTACCGGCTAGATCGATGTGACTTGGAATCGGGGTCCTGACAGCGTTGGTATCAAAGCCTGACTGCCTGTAGGATTACCAAGCCAAATTGGTCGAAGTTGTGTCTGGAAATGCTTTAGTTATGTAAGGGAATTGATTGTGGAAGGGAACGTAAGGCTCTTTTTACTCCTTTACCTCATGGCCTTCTGATCTGAGCCATCCTCTTCTCTTCTACGGGGTTTAAGAACTAGGCTTCTCATCTATCTATCAGGATGACGTGTTACTAATCCAAAGGCCTTTAAGATTGTTGATTTTAAGCCTCAGTTCAGTTCCTACTATTTCTGTATGTTAACTGTTGATCTCGGAATCTTGTTATGATGTTGTTGAGTGGTTATGCCACCATTTTTGCAGGATGTCTCAAATCATTTTGAGCATTTACAGCCGTTATGATGCCCGAGTCATCCCAGGTCTCTAAATAGTCTGATGCATTTGCAAATCCTTTCTTTCCATTCCCGATGTCCTTTATGGTCAGAATAAGCACACTAACCGGTGCGTTGAGGTAATTTATTGCCTTGGCATAGATGTTGGAGCTATTAATATGAACCTAGGTGTTTTAGGGAGTCATCTAGTAATCGAGCCATGTTTTGTGTTTCCATGTGATGAATCGTCGTCATTCCTAAAGCATCCCGTGATGCTACCTAGCAGTAGGTATTCTACTCCTGGGTTTTGAACCCAAAATTCACTCTACTTACCTCATGTTGATAGTGTTGCTCGTACCTTTAGGTTATTAGTAACTTTTGTGATAGTCCTCGAGGTCCGTGGTATTCCTTCTTCCGAATAACATGAACTGCTTATGGCGAAGTTCTCGAACGAAGGATCACAACAAGAGTACTCTTGAGGAGTTCTCCATTCATAATTGTGAATCTGCCAGTTCTACCCTTTCCGCATGGGTTATCTGGAAGAAATGTTGAGCTTCGCTCGACATACTAATCTATGCATCCACAACTCAGCAAGTTATATGTTCCTCGAGTTGTTCCTCCTTAGTTGTATTTCGACCCGTCTCATCAATTGATAGCCAGGAGTAGTCGTGCATTCGTCATCGATGCATATTATTCTTGTGGTCTGTCAAGCCATTCTATTCCGGAATGACTAGGAGAAAGAAACTCCAGTACCTCATCCATATCCAGGATTGGGTCAAAGTAGTTGTAATCCGCAGATCAAATGCAATCAAGCTTTTGATTCTGTTCTATCCTGAAGTACTACCCAATTTATGTCAGGAACCTCATGAGAATTGCACTTTCTCTTATGAATTCTTGATGCAGTGATACTCCCGCCATCATCGTTCATTCCTTGGTCCCGTGTTGTTGCAACCGGAATGCCGACAAGTGAACCATGATGTGTGAAATTTATACTCCTAGCAACAGTGTTGCTTGGTAGTTAATGGACAATATTCCCATTCTTAGCCGTGTCCGCAGGGTTAACATGATCTATTCGAATAGCCGTGTCCGCGGAAAAGGACTTCTAGGTTGCCTATATCAGTTCATAGACAAGTGAAAGTGGATACTCTAAAATGCGCAAGATAAGTGTGAGTGCTATGGATGGCGTTCTCGTAGGGAGACGGGAGCGGATCCATAGTGGTGTATTGATATGGTGAATATGTGGACTCGTAGCGCCACCTCAAAAGAGTTACTTGCGGTCATAGTTTAGGATAGCCACCGAGTCAAAGCTGGCTTGCTGCAGATTAAACTCCACCACCCCTTTGTTGATAATGATGCATCGTAGTTAGTTCGATGTAAGTCTTGCTGAGTACATTTGTACTCACGTTTGCTTATTTTATGTTTTGCAGAGAGACGTCAGTCTTGCTAGTAGTTCCGCATGGACTTCGACGTTTAGCTTGTTATCTCAGCTACGATCTTGTGCCTTCGGCAGGATCTAGTAGATAGTCAGGCTTCTCAGCCTTTTTCATTTATAGTTGTCTGTACTCAGACATGTGAAGCTTCTTATTGTGTTTGAATTGTATGCTTTGAATGTTGGGTCATAAGACCCATGTTTGTAATATCTCGCTCCTCGCAGCCTAATGAATAAATATTTGAGTCGTAGAGTTATGTTGTGATGCCATGTTGTATTTACACATATTGAGCATATTGTGTGTATGTTTGAAATGCTTGGTATGTGTGGGATCCGACAATCTAGTTGTTTATCCTTGGCAGCCTCTCATATGGGGAAATGTAGTCTAGTGCTTCTGAGCGATAGTAGTCCGCTACAGCCCGGTTCACGAGTCCTACTAGCCCAAAGACTACTGCTGGACACTTGACTGGCGGCATGTGTTTCACTTCGTTCTGTGTCTGTCCTTCGGGAAATGTCACTGTGGCGACATCCGAGTCCTGCCTAGCCTGGTACAACCCGGTTACCGGAGTCCTGTTAGCCCAGTGCTACAGCCCGGATTCACACGTTGATGACCGACATGCTCGATGTGATTCATGTATGCCTGTCCCCATGGGTTAGTGCCGCTTTGGGTTCACGACTAGCCATGTCGGCCCGGGTTCTCTATCATATGGATGCTAGCGACACTATCATATACGTGAGCCAAAAGGTGCAAACGGTCTCGGGCCATGGCAAGGCGACACCCGTGGGTATACCGTGCGTGAGGCCGCAAAGTGATATGAGGTGTTACCGGCTAGATCGATGTGACTTGGAATCGGGGTCCTGACAGTGTTGGTATCAAAGCCTGACTGCCTGTAGGATTACAAAGCCAAACTGGTCGAAGTTGTGTCTGGAAATGCTTTAGTTATGTAAGGGAATTGATTGTGGTAGGGAATGTAAGGCTCTTTTTACTCCATTACCTCATGGCCTTCTGATCTGAGCCATCCTCTTCTCTTCTATGGGGTTTAAGAACTAGGCTTCTCATCTATCTATCAGGATGACGTGTTACTAATCCATAGACATTTAAGATTGTTGATTTTAAGCCTCAGTTCAGTTCCTACTATTTCTGTATGTTAACTGTTGATCTCGGAATCTTGTTATGATGTTGTTGAGTGGTTATGCCACCATTTTTGCAGGATGTCTCAAATCATTTTGAGCATTTACAGCCGTGATGATGCCCGAGTCATCCCAGGTCTCTAAATAGTCTGATGCATTTGCAAATCCTTTCTTTCCATTCCCGATGTCCTTTATGGTCAGAATAAGCACACTAACCGGTGCGTTGAGGTAATTTATTGCCTTGGCATAGATGTTGGAGCTATTAATATGAACCTAGGTGTTTTAGGAGTCATCTAGTAATCGAGCCATGTTTTGTGTTTCCATGTGATGAATCGGCGTCATTCCTAAAGCATCCCGTGATGCTACCTAGCGAAGAGGTATTCTACTCCTGGGTTTTGAACCCAAAATTCACTCTACTTACCTCATGTTGATAGTGTTGCTCGTACCTTTAGGTTATTAGTAACTTTTGTGATAGTCCTCGAGGTCCGTGGTATTCCCTTCTTCCGAATAACATGAACTGCTTATGGCAGAAGTTCTCTGAGTCAAGGATCACAACAAGAGTACTCTTGAGGAGTTCTCCATTCATAATTGTGAATCTGCCAGTTCTACCCTTTCCGCATGGGTTATCCGGAAGAAATGTTGAGCTTCGCTCGACATACTAATCTATGCATCCACAACTCAGCAAGTTATATGTTCCTCGAGTTGTTCCTCCTTAGTTGTATTCTGACCCCGTCTGTCAATTGATAGCCAGGAGTAGTCGTGCATTCGTCATCGATGCCTATTATTCTTGTGGTCTGTCAAGCCATTCTATTCCGGAATGACTAGGAGAAAGAAATTCCTATCCAGGATTGGGTCAAAGCAGTTGTAATCCGCAGATCAAATGCAATCAAGCTTTTGATTCTGTTCTGTCCTGAAGTACTACCCACTTTATGTCAGGAACGTCATGAGAATTGCACTTTCTCTTATGAATTCTTGATGCAGTGATACTCCCGCCATCATCGTTCATTCCTCGGTCCCGTGTTGTTGCAACTGGAATGCCGACAAGTGAACCATGATGTGTGAAATTTATACTCCTAGCAACAGTGTTGCTTGGTAGTTAATGGACAATATTCTCATTCTTAGCCGTGTCCGCAGGGTTAACATGATCTATTCGAATAGCCGTGTCCACGGAAAAGGACTTCTAGGTTGCCTATATCAGTTCATAGACAAGTGAAAGTGGATACTCTAAAATGCGCAAGATAAGTGTGAGTGCTATGGATGGCGTTCTCGTAGGGAGACGGGAGCGGATCCATAGTGGTGTATTGATATGGTGAATATGTGGATTCGTGTGCGCCACCTCAAAAGAGTTACTTGCAGTCATAGTTTAGGATAGCCACTGAGTCAAAGCTGGCTTGCTGCAGTTAAACTCCACCACCCCCTTTGTTGATAATGATGCATACGTAGTTAGTTCTGATGTAAGTCTTGCTGAGTACATTTGTACTCACGTTTGCTTATTTTATGTTTTGTAGAGAAACGTCAGTCTTGCTAGTAGTTCCGCATGGACTTCGACGTTTAGCTTGTTACCTCAGCTACGATCTTGTGCCCTCGGCAGGATCTAGTAGATAGTCAGGCTTCTCAGCCTTTTTCATTTATAGTTATGCGTACTCGAGACATGTTCAGCTTCGATTGTGTTTGAATTGTAAGCTTTGAATGTTGGGTCATAGGACCCATGTTTGTAATATCTCGCTCCTCGCAGCCTAATGAATAAAAATTTGAGTCGTAGTGTTATGTTGTGATGCCATGTTGTATTTACACATATTGAGCATATTGTGTGTATGTTTGAAATGCTTGGTATGTGTGGGATCCGACAATCTAGTTGTTTATCCTTGGCAGCCTGTCATATGGGGAAATGTAGTCTAGTGCTTCATGAGCGATAGTAGTCCGCTACAGCCCGGTTCACCGGAGTCCTGCTATCCAAGCACTACTGCTCTGGACACTTGACTGGCCGGCATGTGTTTCACTTCGCTCGTATACGTCCTTCGGGAAATGTCACGCGGTGACATCCGAGTCCTGCCTAGCCTGCTACAGCCCGGTTACGGAGTCCTGTTAGCCCATGCTACAGCCCGGATTCACACGTTGATGACCGACATGCTCGATGTGATTCATGTATGCCTGTCCCCATGGGTTAGTGCCGCTTTGGGTTCACGACTAGCCATGTCGGCCCGGTTCTCTATCATATGGATGCTAGCGACACTATCATATACGTGAGCCAAAAGGTGCAAACGGTCTCGGCCATGGCAAGGCGACACCGTGGGTATACCGTGCGTGAGGCCGCAAAGTGATATGAGGTGTTACCGCTAGATCGATGTGACTTGGAATCGGGTCCGACAGTGTTGGTATCAAAGCCCGATTGCTCAGAGGATTACAAAGCCAAACTGGTCGGGTTGTGTCTGGAAATGCTTTAGTTATGTAAGGGAATTGATTGTGGTAGGGAATGTAAGGCTCTTTTTACTCCTTTACCTCATGGCCTTCTGATCTGAGCCATCCTCTTCTCTTCTATGGGGTTTAAGAACTAGGCTTCTCATCTATCTATCAGGATGACGTGTTACTAATCCATAGACATTTAAGATTGTTGATTTTAAGCCTCAGTTCAGTTCCTACTATTTCTGTATGTTAACTGTTGATCTCGGAATCTTGTTATGATGTTGTTGAGTGGTTATGCCACCATTTTTGCAGGATGTCTCAAATCATTTTGAGCATTTACAGCCGTGATGATGCCCGAGTCATCCCAGGTCTCTAAATAGTCTGATGCATTTGCAAATCCTTTCTTTCCATTCCCGATGTCCTTTATGGTCAGAATAAGCACACTAACCGGTGCGTTGAGGTAATTTATTGCCTTGGCATAGATGTTGGAGCTATTAATATGAACCTAGGTGTTTTAGGGAGTCATCTAGTAATCGAGCCATGTTTTGTGTTTCCAGTGTGATGAATCTGGCCGTCATTCCCGAAAGCATCCCGTGATGCTACCTAGCAGTAGGTATTCTACTCCTGGGTTTTGAACCCAAAATTCACTCTACTTACCTCATGTTGATAGTGTTGCTCGTACCTTTAGGTTATTAGTAACTTTTGTGATAGTCCTCGAGGTCCGTGGTATTCCCTTCTTCCGAATAACATGAACTGCTTATGGCAGAAGTTCTCTGAGCCGAAGGATCACAACAAGAGTACTCTTGAGGAGTTCTCCATTCATAATTGTGAATCTGCCAGTTCTACCCTTTCCGCATGGGTTATCCGGAAGAAATGTTGAGCTTCGCTCGACATACTAATCTATGCATCCACAACTCAGCAAGTTATATGTTCCTCGAGTTGTTCCTCCTTAGTTGTATTCTGACCCCGTCTGTCAATTGATAGCCAGGAGTAGTCGTGCATTCGTCATCGATGCCTATTATTATTGTGGTCTGTCAAGCCATTCTATTCCGGAATGACTAGGAGAAAGAAATTCCTATCCAGGATTGGGTCAAAGCAGTTGTAATCCGCAGATCAAATGCAATCAAGCTTTTGATTCTGTTCTGTCCTGAAGTACTACCCACTTTATGTCAGGAACGTCATGAGAATTGCACTTTCTCTTATGAATTCTTGATGCAGTGATACTCCCGCCATCATCGTTCATTCCTCGGTCCCGTGTTGTTGCAACTGGAATGCCGACAAGTGAACCATGATGTGTGAAATTTATACTCCTAGCAACAGTGTTGCTTGGTAGTTAATGGACAATATTCTCATTCTTAGCCGTGTCCGCAGGGTTAACATGATCTATTCGAATAGCCGTGTCCACGGAAAAGGACTTCTAGGTTGCCTATATCAGTTCATAGACAAGTGAAAGTGGATACTCTAAAATGCGCAAGATAGTGTGAGTGCTATGGATGGCGTTCTCGAGGGAGACGGGAGCGGATCCATAGTGGTGTATTGATATGGTGAATATGTGGATTCGTAAAGCGCCACCTCAAAAGAGTTACTTGCGGTCATAGTTTAGGATAGCCATCGAGTCAAAGCTGGCTTGCTGCAGTTAAACTCCACCACCCCCTTTGTTGATAATGATGCATACGTAGTTAGTTCTGATGTAAGTCTTGCTGAGTACATTTGTACTCACGTTTGCTTATTTTATGTTTTGTAGAGAAACGTCAGTCTTGCTAGTAGTTCCGCATGGACTTCGACGTTTAGCTTGTTACCTCAGCTACGATCTTGTGCCCTCGGCAGGATCTAGTAGATAGTCAGGCTTCTCAGCCTTTTTCATTTATAGTTGTCTGTACTCAGACATGTTCAGCTTCCGATTGTGTTTGAATTGTAAGCTTTGAATGTTGGGTCATAGGACCCATGTTTGTAATATCTCGCTCCTCGCAGCCTAATGAATAAAAATTTGAGTCGTAGTGTTATGTTGTGATGCCATGTTGTATTTACACATATTGAGCATATTGTGTGTATGTTTGAAATGCTTGGTATGTGTGGGATCCGACAATCTAGTTGTTTATCCTTGGCAGCCTGTCATATGGGGAAATGTAGTCTAGTGCTTCATGAGCGATAGTAGTCCGCTACAGCCCGGTTCACCGGAGTCCTGCTATCCAAGCACTACTGCTCTGGACACTTGACTGGCCGGCATGTGTTTCACTTCGCTCGTGTACGTCCTTCGGGAAATGTCACGCGGTGACATCCGAGTCCTGCCTAGCCTGCTACAGCCGGGTTACGGAGTCCTGTTAGCCCATGCTACAGCCCGGATTCACACGTTGATGACCGACATGCTCGATGTGATTCATGTATGCCTGTCCCCATGGGTTAGTGCCGCTTTGGGTTCACGACTAGCCATGTCGGCCCGGTTCTCTATCATATGGATGCTAGCGACACTATCATTTACCCGAGCCAAAAGGCGTAAACGGTCCCGGCCATGGTAAGGCGACACGTGGGAATACCGTGCGTGAGGCCGCAAAGTGATATGAGGTGTTACCGGCTAGATCGATGTGACTTGGAATCGGGTCCCGACAGCGTTGGTATCGAGCCTGACTGCTCAGAGGATTACCAAGCCAAACTGGTCGAAGTTGTGTCTAGAAATGCTTTAGTTATGTAAGGGAATTGATTGTGGAAGGGAACGTAAGGCTCTTTTACTCCTTTACCTCATGGCCTTCTGATCTGAGCCATCCTCTTCTCTTCTACGGGGTTTAAGAACTAGGCTTCTCATCTATCTATCAGGATGACATGTTACTAATCCATAGACCTTTGAGATTGTTGATTTTAAGCCTCAGTTCAGTTCGTACTATTTCTGTATGTTAACTGTTGATCTCGGAATCTTGTTATGATGTTGTTGAGTGGTTATGCCACCATTTTTGCAGGATGTCTCAAATCATTTTGAGCATTTACAGTCGTTATGCTGCCCGAGTCATCCCAGGTCTCTAAATAGTCTGATGCATTTGCAAATCCTATCTTTCCATTCCCGATGTCCTTTATGGTCAGAATAAGCACATTAACCGGTGTGTTGAGGTAATTTATTGCCTTGGCATATATGTTGGAGCTATTAATATGAACCTAGGTGTTTTAGGGAGTCATCTAGTAATCTAGCCATGTTTTGTGTTTCCAGTGTGATGAATATGGCCGTCATTCCCGAAAGCATCCCGTGATGCTACCTAGCAGTAGGTATTCTACTCTTGGGTTTTGAACCCAAAATTCACTCTACTTACCTCATGTTGATACTGTTGCTCGTACCTTTAGGTTAGTAGTAACTTTTGTGATAGTCCTCGAGGTCCGTGGTATTGCCTTCTTCCGAATACCATGAACTGCTTATGGCAGAAGTTCTCTATGCTGAAGGATCACAACAAGAGTACTCTTGAGGAGTTCTCCATTCATAATTGTGAATCTGCCAGTTCTACCCTTTCCGCATGGGTTATCCGGAAGAAATGTTGAGCTTCGCTCGACATACTAATCTATGCATCCACAACTCAGCAAGTTATATGTTCCTCGAGTTGTTCCTCCTTAGTTGTATTCTGACCCCGTCTGTCAATTGATAGCCAGGTGTAGTCGTGCATTCGTCATCGATGCCTATTATTCTTGTGGTCTGTCAAGTCATTCTATTCCGGAATGACTAGGAGAAACAAACTCCAGTACCTCATCCATATCCAGGATTGGGTCAAAGCAGTTGTAATCCGCAGATCAAATGCAATCAAGCTTTTGATTTTGTTCTATCCTGAAGTATTACCCACTTTATGTCAAGAACGTCATGAGAATTGCACTTTCTCTTATGAATTCTTGATGCAGTGATACTCCCGCCATCATCGTTCATTCCTCGGTCTCGTGTTGTTGCAACCGGAATGCCGACAAGTGAACCATGATGTGTGAAATTTATACTCCTCGCAACAGTGTTGTTTGGTAGTTAATGGACAATATTCTCATTCTTAGCCGTGTCCGCAGGGTTAACAAGATCTATTCAAATAGCCGTGTCCGTGGAAAAGGACTTCTGGGTTGCCTATATCAGTTCATAGACAAGTGAAAGTGGATACTCTAAAATGCGCAAGATAAGTGTGAGTGCTATGGATGGCGTTCTCGTAGGGAGACGGGAGCGGATCCATAGTGGTGTATTGATATGGTGAATATGTGGACTCGTGTGCGCCACCTCAAAAGAATTATTTGCAGTCATAGTTTAGGATAGCCACCGAGTCAAAGCTTGCTTGCTGCAGTTAAACTCCACCACCCCCTTTGTTGATAATGATGCATATGTAGTTAGTTCTGATGTAAGTCTTGCAGAGTACGTTTGTACTCACGTTTGTTTATTTTATGTTTTGCAGAGAGACGCCAGTCTCGCTAGTAGTTCCGCGTGGACTTCGACGTTTAGCTTGTTACCTCAGCTATGATCTTGTGCCCTCGGCAGGATCTAGTAGATAGTCAGGCTTCTCAGCCTTTTTCATTTATAGTTGTCTGTACTCAGACATGTTCAGCTTCCGCTTGTGTTTGAATTGTATGCTTTGAATGTTGGGTCATGAGACCCATGTTTGTAATATCTCGCTCCTCGGAGCCTAATGAATAAATATTTGAGTCGTAGAGTTATGTTGTGATGCCATGTTGTATTTACACATATTGAGCATATTGTGTGTATGTTTGAAATGCTTGGTATGTGTTTCACTTAGTTCATGTGTCTGTCCCTTCGTGGAAATGTCACGCGGTGACATCCGGAGTCCTGCCTAGCCTGCTACAGCCCGGGTTACCGGAGTCCTGTTAGCCCAGTGCTATAGCCCGGATTCACACGTTGATGACCGACATGCTCGATGTGATTCATGTATACCTGTCCCCATGGGTTAGTGCCGCTTTGGGTTCACGACTAGCCATGTCGGCCCGGTTCTCATCATATGGATGCTAGCGACACTATCATATACGCGAGCCAAAAGGCACAAACAGTCCCGGCCATGGTAAGGCGACACCTGTGGGAATACCGTCGTGAGGCCGCAAAGTGATATGAGGTGTTACCGCTAGATCGATGTGACTTGGAATCGGGGTCCGACAGCGTTGGTATCGAGCCTGATCGCTCAGAGGATTACCAAGCCAAACTGGTGAAGTTGTGTCTAGAAATGCTTTAGTTATGTAAGGAATTGATTGTGGAAGGAACGCAAGGCTCTTTTACTCCTTTACCTCATGGCCTTCGATCTGAGCCATCCTCTTCTCTTCTACGGGGTTTAAGAACTAGGCTTCTCATCTATATATCAGGATGACGTGTTACTAATCCATAGACCTTTAAGATTGTTGATTTTAAGCCTCAGTTCAGTTCCTACTATTTCTGTATGTTAACTGTTGATCACTGAATCTTGTTATGATGTTGTTGAGTGGTTATGCCACCATTTTTGCAGGATGTCTCAAATCATTTTAAGCATTTACAGCCGTTATGCTGCCCAAGCCATCCCAGGTCTCTAAATAGTCTGATGCATTTGCAAATCCTTTCTTTCCATTCCCGATGTCCTTTATGGTTAGAATAAGCACACTAACCGGTGCGTTGAGGTAATTTATTGCCTTGGCATATATGTTGGAGCTATTAATATGAACCTAGGTGTTTTAGGGAGTCATCTAGTAATCTAGCCATGTTTTGTGTTTCCAGTGTGATGAATCTGGCCGTCATTCCCGAAAGCATCCCGTGATGCTACCTAGCAGTAGGTATTCTACTCCTGGGTTTTGAACCCAAAATTCACTCTACTTACCTCATGTTGATAGTGTTGCTCGTACCTTTAGGTTATTAGTAACTTTTGTGATAATCCTCGAGGCCCGTGGTATTCCCATCTTCCGAATACCATGAACTGCTTATGGCAGAAGTTCTCTGAGCCGAAGGATCACAACAAGAGTACTCTTGAGGAGTTCTCCATTCATAATTGTGAATCTGCCAGTTCTACCCTTTCCGCGTGGGTTATCCGGAAGAAATGTTGAGCTTTGCTCGACATACTAATCTATGCATCCACAACTCAGCAAGTTATATGTTCCTCGAGTTGTTCCTCCTTAGTTGTATTCTGACCCCGTCTGTCAATTGATAGCCAGGAGTAGTCGTGCATTCGTCATCGATGCCTATTATTCTTGTGGTCTGTCAAGCCATTCTATTCCGGAATGACTAGGAGAAAAAAACTCCAGTACCTCATCCATATCCAGGATTGGGTCAAAGTAGTTGTAATCCTCAGATCGAATGCAATCAAGCTTTTGATTATGTCCTATCCTGAAGTATTACCCACTTTATGTCAGGAACGTCATGAGAATTGCACTTTCTCTTATGAATTCTTGATGCAGTGATACTCCCGCCATCATCGTTCATTCCTCGGTCCCGTGTTGTTGCAACCGGAATGCTGACAAGTGAACCATGATGTGTGAAATTTATACTCCTAGCAACAGTGTTGCTTGGTAGTTAATGGACAATATTCTCATTCTTAGCGTGTTGATTATTGAATCATCACCCTAAGTTTGATCGTGCCACCTAGTCCATTTTCCTGGTGCACACTTTGATTGATGAGTTAGGATCTTGTCAAGTCCTTGCTCATTTGATCATATCATCTTGCCCTCAAAAGCAAGATTGTTCTCGAGCTTAGTAACATACCGGTGGTTCGTGATTTCTGAATATCTTCTCGGAAGTATTACCAGGTTGTCCCCTGACTGTTATGTTGAGCTCGTGATCAAGATGGTTTTCCTCTAAACCAGCCATTCTCCAAGAATCTGTGTTGGATACCCCTGAGATAGTTGGTTAAGCTAAACAACAACTTGGAGAGTTGGAAGATGAGAGCTTGCCTGACTTAGTTCATCACTAAGGGATATACTTGTGTGTGTGTGTGTGTTGAAGAAAGATGATATTTCCATCATTTGGTCCTCGTGATCAGTTGTTGCATCTATTGCCTTGTCAAAACTTTGACTTGGGTATGGGCCATTGTCAAGTCAAATCAGAACCAACGATGTTTGTAATGTTATCTTACTCGTGGTTGATCCCTCGAGCATACACCGTTATATCTTTTGGTCTGACCAATACTATCACCGTGTTCACATGATGGTGGAAGTCCAATGATATCGAAATTCCGATGAGTTGCTGTTGAGCCCATCAGCAGCATTTTGTCTCCCCCATGATTCATGTTGAACATCAACCTAGTGTTGGAAACTTTGTAAGCATTATTTTTTTGTTTCGTTCATGAAGCCTATGTTTGGATGAAAAAAGTGACTTCCTCTAATTCATGTGCATTTGATGTAAGTTGTCGCCGTGGATCCGAGAAAGTTTGTTTTTTCTTCCTTTGGAATCATCCCAAGTCAGTCATGCACATGTGCGAAGTATTCTATGGTTTGGAGACTTGCAACCTTCATTCTATATGTATCCCTAGCACACCAAGCCACTGATTGATTTGTTCAAGGAGAAGAAGTTTCTTCTTAAGAGCTAGACTTACGCAAGGACTTCGATATCCTCGTTGATGGTTCCTAACCAGAATTCGGTAGTGTTTTGTTGTAAGACTACCATGTGATCATGAATGTCTGGGACAGCATGTTCACATGCTTGTAGTAGAACCGGCTCATGTTTTGGAGCTTGCTATCGTAGTTCATATCCCGAGAATATCGCAACGTCATCTCGTCGATTTGTGTTGCAAACTTTCTTTTCAGACATCTTTGAGTCTGAAGTATCCTATTACCAATCGGATCTGAATCTCAGGCAGATATGATGGTTGGAACATTCCCAATAGTTGCATCTTGATCCCAGCTTGCACCGCCATTGTGCCAATCCCCCATGGGCTGCCTTCTCGGTAGTTGATGTCCAATATCATCTTCAAAAGTAGACTTACAATGGGTCCCATCCATTTCCGATGATAAGCAAAATCATCCATTGTGTTGTCTTCAACAAGGTAATCCACATCATCCATTCTAGTCTGAGTATGTCATTCTTTCGAACTCCTTCAAATAATCGATTGTGATTGCCTTAGGCTGGTATGAAGAGTTTCAATGATCTCCGAATCAAAAGTAATTCTTTTTGCCACATAAGGGGATATTTCTACGAGTCACCTTCCCTAAGGTGCATCGTTATGGTATCATGGCAACTCAACTCCTCGCTACGTGGACAACCGTTCACCACCTTCTTAAGTGTGGAATTGTGTCTACGTAGTGAACCTTCGTCATCTGTTACACTCCATCCCTCTAGATGTATGTTTCATGTCTCAGCTCGAGAGATGTTGCTATGTCTCATTCCGTGAGTTAATCCTGAGTTGTTCGATCCTCGAGAAGATTGATTCTTCTAAAATTCCCCCTTCCCTCTCGTTGTTTTTGGATGAAGTTCTCAAAGCAAGATGTCAAGATCGACTTGAGTTACCAAATCAACATCCTCGAGAAAGACATCTGGATCGTGAAGATTGTGTTGGTCTTGTGCCCCCTCGGTCTTCTTACCTCACGTCTTGAATCTCAGGACGAGATTCTTGTTTAGTGGGGGTGAGTTGTCACAGCCCTAGAGCTTGTTTGCAAGTGGTTGCATAATCAGCCATGCATCATGTCTAAATTTATTGGAAACCTGAAATGGGGGTGATCAAACCCTAGCACTTTAAAAATCCAAATAGGTCCAGCTTAAAAAATGCATTCAATGAACCAAAAACACTCTTCATTAATGTCTGGTATTTTTGGCAAGGGCTTAGACCCAAACCAAAAATAATGAACATTTTTAAAGAATTATTTTGGTCACTGAATTTAAATCATATTTTACTTGAATTTGGAATTATATTCCTAATATATGGAATATATTTCAAATAACCCTGAGTTATTTTATGTGCATTTGGCCTAGTCCAAAGTATGTGCATAAAAATATTCAGAGTAGTTTGGCACTGTTTTAGTTCATGTGAATTTGCAAACAGTGGCAAATATTAAATAAAAACAGAAAAACAGAATTGAAACAGAAAGAAAGGAAAGGAGCAGAAACTTACCTGGCCTCACTGTGCAGCCCACCTAGTCGGCCCGGCTGGCCGAGCCCACTGGCCGAAGCGGTCGTCGTCAACCTCTGCCAGTAGGCAGAGGCGTGTCGACGTAAGCGCGCCCGAGGCCTCCACCTCCTGCTTGCTTGCCGCCCTCTCCCCGACGCGCCTGGAGGCGCCACGCAGCCCCCTGATCCCTCTCGCTCACCCTCCCTAGCTCTCCCCTCCCCTGGCTATTCCCCCTGATCTCACCCGAGCGATGCCGTCGACGCCGCTCGCCACCACCACGGCCACAGCCATCTCTGAGCCTCTCCGACGCGCCCCCAAGCTCCACCGTGACGTCCCCGCCCTTACCACTGAGCCACAAGACGCCGGACGCCCTGGAGCGCCGTCGTCGACGCCATCTTCGTCTTCCGCACCGACGGCCGCCGTCGACTGATTCGTCATCACCAGGCCGTCCCCGAGCCCTCTGAGATCACCGACAACCCCACCGTGAGCTCCCCTAACTAACCCCTCGCTCCCCGCCGTCGTTCTCCTCCTCTAGCCCCGTGGTCCACCGGAGCCGAAATCTCACCGCCGTCGTGGTCAGGGCCACCGCAGCCCGCGCCTAAGCACGTCACCGTGCTCTGTGAACCCCCAGGAGCGCGTAGCACCTGCCAGTTTATCCCCTAGCGTCAAACCCATCCACACCCGAACTCCGGCCGCCGCAGAAATGCTCGTCGCCGTCGTTACCGGCCTCCCCGCACCTAACCGCCTGCACCACTGGATGCGGCGCACTTCCAGCTCGCCGTAGAACCCAACCGCGCCCTAAACGGTGCCCTGCAGCGCGAACCCGATGCGTCTCCGCCGCGGTTTGCGTCACCGGCGGCTAAACGCCGGCGAGCCGACGTGGCGCTGTCATTAGCCACTAATGACGCCCTAACTAACCCACCTAGCTCACTAACACCTGGGTCCCACTCCCTAATTAGTTCTAGCTTTATTTTCTGTTAAGATTAGTACTAATCTATGTGGACCCCACGTGTCAGCTTTGATTTTGGTCAAGTCAACGTTGACCGGTTCCACCTGTCATACACCCAAAACCAGCCTGAGACACTGACGTATGGGTCCCACAGGTCAGGTTTGACCTGGCCGACCCAGTTGACCTGCTGACGTCACACCTATGTCGTGCTGACGCAGTAACCTATTTTCTGGATTTTTTCTTATTCAGGAAATTCCAGAAAATAGTGCTAACTTCTAAAAATCATAGTAATTCAAACGTAACTCCAAATGAAATAAATTATATATGAAAAATTACCAGAAAAATTCAAGGAATCTGTTTATGACATTTGCATGCATGTTTGAAAAACCTAGGGTTGCTGTACAGGGCAATTTGCATATTTGACATTTAAATAAGCACGTATGGAGTTTGAATTTGAATCTTGGATTCAAACCAACTTCATTTAATCTGCTGCTAGTTGCATTAGCTCAAATCATAGCATTTTGACATGCCATGATCATGCATCATATTGCGCATTGCATTGATTGTGTTCTTCCTTGTTTGCCGGTATTTGTCCCCTCTCAGAGATGACGTACCGACGATGAGTTCGATGACACCGATGAAGAGCTATAATATCTTCAGGAGTGCCAGGCAAGCAAAACCCCCTTGTTCATTCTGATATAACCCCACTCTCTCGCTCCTGCTCTCTTTTAATGCATTAGGACAACAACGATTCATCTGTTACTTTCTGCGGTAGCTGAACCCCTTTATCCTCTGCATGACCTGTCATTCCACAGTAATTAGATGAAACCCACTAGCATGAGTAGGAGTTGTTTGAGCCCTATTCTGCCTACTCATTCATCCTTGTTTGTCATGCCTGCTACTGCTTAGAGTTGAGTCAGGTCTGATTCATCGGGAATGAATTGCAATGGTGTGTGAACATGTCCTACTGTGTGTGAGCTAAGTGTGTGAACAGGATTTGGTAAAGGTAGCTGTGAGAGGCCATGTAGGAGTACATGGTGGGTTGTCTCATTGAAGCCGTCCTCAGGAACTGAGTTCTGTGTTTGTGATCCATGAACAGTTACTACCACACATTGGGATCCTTAATTGACTCTCTCGGCTTCTTAACCACCCTTGTTCTCTGTCCATGAGTTGCAACTAGTTTCTGGTGTTTGTAGGATATGTGTTGGAGGCCGTGCGTAGCGCTGACCCTAGGGGTAGGCTATGATGCGGTAGATACACCGTGGCCCGGTGTACCAATTCGCCCGTTTGGTGTCTCAGGAACCCTGCACACATCGTTCGGGGCCGTTAGTGGAAACCTCGGCCGGACTCCCTGCGGATGGAACCCGAATAGGCGATAAACCTGGACTAGGGACTTGAGTGTTTAGGTAGGCCGTGGCCGACACCCTCGCCAGGCTTCCGCTTGAAGGTTGTCGAGATACATGACGTGTACATGGCGGTAAGTGGCGAGAGCGTGTGTGAAGAAGTACACCCGTGCAGGGTTAACAAGATCTATTCGAATGCCGTGTCCGCGGAAAAGGACTTCTGGGTTGCCTATATCAGTTCATAGACAAGTGAAAGTGGATACTCTAAAATGCGCAAGATAAGTGTGAGTGCTATGGATGGCGTTCTCGTAGGGAGACGGGAGCGGATCCATAGTGGTGTATTGATATGGTGAATATGTGGACTCGTGTGCGCCACCTCAAAAGAGTTACTTGCAGTCATAGTTTAGGATAGCCACCGAGTCAAAGCTGGCTTGCTGCAGTTAAACTCCACCACCCCCTTTGTTGATAATGATGCATATGTAGTTAGTTCTGATGTAAGTCTTGCAGAGTACATTTGTACTCACGTTTGCTTATTTATGTTTTGCAGAGAGACGCCAGTCTCGCTAGTAGTTCCGCGTGGACTTCGACGTTTAGCTTGTTACCTCAGCTATGATCTTGTGCCCTCGGCAGGATCTAGTAGATAGTCAGGCTTCTCAGCCTTTTTCATTTATAGTTGTGCGTACTCGAGACATGTTCAGCTTCCGCTTGTGTTTGAATTGTATGCTTTGAATGTTGGGTCATGAGACCCATGTTTGTAATATCTCGCTCCTCGGAGCCTAATGAATAAATATTTGAGTCGTAGAGTTATGTTGTGATGCCATGTTGTATTTACACATATTGAGCATATTGTGTGTATGTTTGAAATGCTTGGTATGTGTTTCACTTAGTTCATGTGTCTGTCCCTTCGTGGAAATGTCACGCGGTGACATCCGGAGTCCTGCCTAGCCTGCTACAGCCCGGGTTACCGAAGTCCTGTTAGCCCAGTGCTATAGCCCGGATTCACACGTTGATGACCGACATGCTCGATGTGATTCATGTATACCTGTCCCCATGGGTTAGTGCCGCTTTGGGTTCACGACTAGCCATGTCGGCCCGGGTTCTCTGTCATATGGATGCTAGCGACACTATCATATACGCGAGCCAAAAGGCACAAACAGTCCCGGGCCATGGTAAGGCGACACCCGTGGGAATACCGTGCGTGAGGCCGCAAAGTGATATGAGGTGTTACCGGCTAGATCGATGTGACTTGGAATCGGGTCCGACGGTGTTGGTATCGAGCTCGACTGCTCAGAGGATTACCAAGCCAAACTGGTGAAGTTGTGTCTAGAAATGCTTTAGTTATGTAAGGGAATTGATTGTGGAAGGGAACGCAAGGCTCTTTTTACTCCTTTACCTCATGGCCTTCTGATCTGAGCCATCCTCTTCTCTTCTACGGGGTTTAAGAACTAGGCTTCTCATCTATATATCAGGATGACGTGTTACTAATCCATAGACCTATAAGATTGTTGATTTTAAGCCTCAGTTCAGTTCCTACTATTTCTGTATGCTAACTGTTGATCACTGAATCTTGTTATGATGTTGTTGAGTGGTTATGCCACCATTTTTGCAGGATGTCTCAAATCATTTTAAGCATTTACAGCCGTTATGCTGCCCAAGTCATCCCAGGTCTCTAAATAGTCTGATGCATTTGCAAATCCTTTCTTTCCATTCCCGATGTCCTTTATGGTCAGAATAAGCACACTAACCGGTGCGTTGAGGTAATTTATTGCCTTGGCATATATGTTGGAGCTATTAATATGAACCTAGGTGTTTTAGGGAGTCATCTAGTAATCTAGCCATGTTTTGTGTTTCGAGTGTGATGAATCTGGCCTTCATTCCCGAAAGCATCCCGTGATGCTACCTAGCAGTAGGTATTCTACTCCTGGGTTTTGAACCCAAAATTCACTCTACTTACCTCATGTTGATAGTGTTGCTCGTACCTTTAGGTTATTAGTAACTTTTGTGATAATCCTCGAGGCCCGTGGTATTCCCGTCTTCCGAATACCATGAACTGCTTATGGCAGAAGTTCTCTGAGCCGAAGGATCACAACAAGAGTACTCTTGAGGAGTTCTCCATTCATAATTGTGAATCTGCCAGTTCTACCCTTTCCGCATGGGTTATCCGGAAGAAATGTTGAGCTTTGCTCGACATACTAATCTATGCATCCACAACTCAGCAAGTTATATGTTCCTCGAGTTGTTCCTGCTTAGTTGTATTCTGACCCCGTCTGTCAATTGATAGCCAGGAGTAGTCGTGCATTCGTCATCGATGCCTATTATTCTTGTGGTCTGTCAAGCCATTCTATTCCGGAATGACTAGGAGAAAAAAACTCCAGTACCTCATCCATATCCAGGATTGGGTCAAAGTAGTTGTAATCCTCAGATCGAATGCAATCAAGCTTTTGATTATGTCCTATCCTGAAGTATTACCCACTTTATGTCAGGAACGTCATGAGAATTGCACTTTCTCTTATGAATTCTTGATGCGTTGATACTCCGCCATCATAGTTCATTCCTCGGTCCCGTGTTGTTGCAACCGGAATGCTGACAAGTGAACCATGATGTGTGAAATTTATACTCCTAGCAACAGTGTTGCTTGGTAGTTAATGGACAATATTCTCATTATTAGCGTGTTGATTATTGAATCATCACCCTAAGTTTGATCGTGCCACCTAGTCCATTTTCCTGGTGCACACTTCGATTGATGAGTTAGGATCTTGTCAAGTCCTTGCTCATTTGATCATATCATCTTGCCCTCAAAAGCAAGATTGTTCTCGAGCTTAGTAACATACCGGTGGTTCGTGATTTCTGAATATCTTCTCGGAAGTATTACCAGGTTGTCCCCTGACTGTTATGTTGAGCTCGTGATCAAGATGGTTTTCCTCTAAACCATCCATTCTCCAAGAATCTGTGTTGGATACCCCTGAGATAGTTGGTTAAGCTAAACAACAACTTGGAGAGTTGGAAGATGAGAGCTTGTCCGACTTAGTTCATCACTAAGGGATATACTTGTGTGTGTGTGTGTGTGAGTTGAAGAAAGATGATATTTCCATCATTTGGTCCTCGTGATCAGTTGTTGCATCTATTGCCTTGTCAAAACTTTGACTTGGGTATGGGCCATTGTCAAGTCAAATCAGAACCAACGATGTTCGTAATGTTATCTTACTTGTGGTTGATCCCTCGAGCATACACCGTTATATCTTTTGGTCTGACCAATACTATCACCGTGTTCACATGATGGTGGAAGTCCAATGATATCGAAATTCCGATGAGTTGCTGTTGAGCCCATCAGCAGCATTTTGTCTCCCCCATGATTCATGTTGAACATCAACCTAGTGTTGGAAACTTTGTAAGCATTATTTTTGTGTTTCGTTCATGAAGCCTATGTTTGGATGAAAAAAGTGACTTCCTCTAATTCATGTGCATTTGATGTAAGTTGTCGCCGTGGATCCGAGAAAGTTTGTTTTTTCTTCCTTTGGAATCATCCCAAGTCAGTCATGCACATGTGCGAAGTATTCTATGGTTTGGAGACTTGCAACCTTCATTCTATATGTATCCCTAGCACACCAAGCCACTGATTGATTTGTTCAAGGAGAAGAAGTTTCTTCTTAAGAGCTAGACTTACGCAAGGACTTCGATATCCTCGTTGATGGTTCCTAACCAGAATTCGGTAGTGTTTTGTTGTAAGACTACCATGTGATCATGAATGTCTGGGACAGCATGTTCACATGCTTGTAGTAGAACCGGCTCATGTTTTGGAGCTTGCTATCGTAGTTCATATCCCGAGAATATCGCAATGTCATCTCGTCGATTTGTGTTGCAAACTTTCTTTTCAGACATGCTGAGTCTGAAGTATCCTATTACCAATCGGATCTGAATCTCAGGCAGATATGATGGTTGGAACATTCCCAATAGTTGCATCTTGATCCCAGCTTGCACCGCCATTGTGCCAATGCCCCATGGGCTGCCTTCTCGGTAGTTGATGTCCAATATCATCTTCAAAAGTAGACTTACAATGGGTCCCATCCATTTCCGATGATAAGAAAAATCATCCATTGTGTTGTCTTCAACAAGGTAGTCCACATCATCCATTCTAGTCTGTGTATGTCATTCTTTCGAACTCCTTCAAATAATCGATTGTGATTGCCTTAGGCTGGTATGAAGAGCTTCAATGATCTCCGAATCAAAAGTAATTCTTTTTGCCACATAAGGGGATATTTCTACGAGTCACCTTCCCTAAGGTGCATCGTTATGGTATCATGGCAACTCAACTCCTCGCTACGTGGACAACCGTTCACCACCTTCTTAAGTGTGGAATTGTGTCTACGTAGTGAACCTTCGTCATCTGTTACACTCCATCCCTCTAGATGTATGTTTCATGTCTCAGCTCGAGAGATGTTGCTATGTCTCATTCCGTGAGTTAATCCTGAGTTGTTCGATCCTCGAGAAGATTGATTCTTCTAAAATTCCCCCTTCCCTCTCGTTGTTTTTGGATGAAGTTCTCAAAGCAAGACATCAAGATCGACTTGAGTTACCAAATCAACATCCTCGAGAAAGACATCTGGATCGTGAAGATTGTGTTGGTCTTGTGCCCCCTCGGTCTTCTTACCTCACGTCTTGAATCTCAGGACGAGATTCTTGTTTAGTGGGGGTGAGTTGTCACAGCCCTAGAGCTTGTTTGCAAGTAGTTGCATAATCAGCCATGCATCATGTCTAAATTTATTGGAAACCTGAAATGGGGGTTATCAAACCCTAGCACTTTAAAAATCCAAATAGGTCCAGCTTAAAAAAATGCATTCAATGAACCAAAAACACTCTTCATTAATGTCTGGTATTTTTGGCAAGGGCTTAGACCCAAACCAAAAATAATGAACAGTTTTAAAGAATTATTTTGGTCACTGAATTTAAATCATATTTTACTTGAATTTGGAATTATATTCCTAATATATGGAATATATTTCAAATAACCCTGAGTTATTTTATGTGCATTTGGCCTAGTCCAAAGTTTGTGCATAAAAATATTCAGAGTAGTTTGGCACTGTTTTAGTTCATGTGAATTTGCAAACAGTGGCAAATATTAAATAAAAACAGAAAAACAGAATTGAAACAGAAAGAAAGGAAAGGAGCAGAAACTTACCTGGCCTCACTATGCAGCCCACCTAGTCGGCCCGGCTGGCCCAGCCCTCCAGCTGGCCCAGCCCACTGGCCGAAGCGGTCGTCGTGAACCTCTGCCAGTAGGCAGAGGAGTGTCGACGTACGCGCGCCCGAGGCCTCCACCTCCTGCTTGCTTGACGCCCTCACCCCGACGCGCCTGGAGGCGCCACGCAGCCCCCCTGATCCCTCTTGCTCACCCTCCCGAGCTCTCCCCCTCCCCTGGCTCTTCCCCCTGAGCTCACCCGAGCGATGTCGTCGACGCCGCTAGCCACCACCACGGCCACTGCCATCTCCGAGCCTCTCCGACGCGCCCCCAAGCTCCGCCGTGACGTCCCCGCCCTTACCACCGAGCCACAAGACGCCGGACGCCCTGGAGCGCCGTCGTCGACGCCATATTCGTCCTCCGCACCGACGGCCGCCGTCGACCGATTCATCATCACCAGGCCGTCCCCGAGCCCTCCGAGATCACCAACGACCCCGCCGTGAGCTCCCCTACCTAACCCCTCGCTCCCCGTCGTCGTTTCTCCTCCTCTAGCCCCGTGGTCCACCGGAGCCGAAAGCTCACCGCCGCCGTGGTTCCTCGCCGCCGTGGTCAAGGCCACCGCAGCCCGCGCCTGAGCACGTCACCGTGCTCTGTGAACCCCCAGGAGCGCGTAGCACCTGCCAGTTTATCCCCTAGCGTCGAACCCGTCCACACCCGAACTCCGGCCGCCGCAGAAATGCTCGTCGCCGTCGTTACCGGCCTCCCCGCACCTAACCGCCTGCACCACTGGATGCGGCGCACTTCCAGCTCGCCGTAGAACCCAACCGCGCCCTAAACGGTGCCCTGTAGCGCGAACCCGACGCGTCTCCGCCGCGGTTTGTGTCACCGGCGGCTAAACGCCGGCGAGCCGACGTGGCGCTGTCATTAGCCACTAATGACGCCCTAACTAACCCACCTAGCTCACTGACACCTGGGTCCCACTCCCTAAATAGTTCTACATTCTTTTTCTGTTAAGATTAGTACTAATCTGTGTGGACCCCACGTGTCAGCTTTGATTTTGGTCAAGTCAACGTTGACCAGTTCCACCTGTCATACACCCAAAACCAGCCTGAGACACTGACGTATGGGTCCCACAGGTCAGGTTTGACCTGGCCGACCCAGTTGACCTGCTGACGTCACACCTATGTCATGCTGACGCGGTAACTTATTTTCTGGATTTTTTCTTATTCAGGAAATTCCAGAAAATAGTGCTAACTTCTAAAAATCATAGTAATTCAACCGTAACTCCAAATGAAATAAATTATATATGAAAAATTACCAGAAAAATTCAAGGAATCTGTTTGTGGCATTTTCATGCATGTTTGAACAACCTAGGTTGCTGTACAGGGCAATTTGCATATTTGACATTTAAATAAGCACATATGGAGTTTGAATTTGAATCTTGGATTCAAACCAACTTCATTTAATCTGCTACTAGTTGCATTAGCTCAAATCATAGCATTTTGACATGCCATGATCATGCATCATATTGTGCATTGCATTGATTGTGTTCTTCCTTGTTTGCCGGTATTTGTCCCCTCTCAGTAGACGACGTACGGACGATGAGTTCGATGACATCGATGAAGAGCTATAATATCTTCAGGAGTGCCAGGCAAGCAAAACCCCCTTGTCCATTCTGATATAACCCCACTCTCTCGCTCCTGCTCTCTTTTAATGCATTAGGACAACAACGATTCATCTCATTACTTTCATGTAGCTGAACCCTTTATCCTCTGCATGACTGTCATTCCACAAGAATTAGATGAAACCCACTAGCATGAGTAGGAGTTGTTTGAGCCCTATTCTGCCTACTCATTCATCCTTGTTTGTCATGCCTACATCGCTTAGAGTTGAGTCAGGTCTGATTCATCGGGAATGAATTGCAATGGTGTGTGAACATGTCCTACTGTGTGTGAGCTAAGTGTGTGAACAGGATTTGGTAAAGGTAGCTGTGAGAGGCCATGTAGGAGTACATGGTGGGTTGTCTCATTGAAGCCGTCCTCAGGAACTGAGTTCTGTGTTTGTGATCCATGAACAGTTACTACCACACATTGGGATCCTTAATTGACTCTCTCGGCTTCTTAACCACCCTTGTTCTCTGTCCATGAGTTGCAACTAGTTTCTGGTTTTTGTAGGATATGTGTGGGAGGCCGTGCGTAGCGCTGACCCTAGGGGTGGGCTATGATGCGGTAGATACACCGTGGCCCGGTGTACCGATTCGCCCGTTTGGTGTCTCAGGAACCCTGCACACATCGTTCGGGGCCGTTAGTGGAAACCTCGGCCGGACTCCCTGCGGATGGAACCCGAATAGGCGATAAACCTGGACTAGGGACTTGAGTGTTTAGGTAGGCCGTGGCCGACACCCTCGCCAGGCTTCCGCTTGAAGGTTGTCGAGATACATGACGTGTACATGGCGGTAAGTGGCGAGAGCGTGTGTGAAGAAGTACACCCGTGCAGGGTTAACAAGATCTATTGAATGCCGTGTCCATGAAAAGGACTTCTGGGTTGCCTATATCAGTTCATAGACAAGTGAAAGTGGATACTCTAAAATGCGCAAGATAAGTGTGAGTGCTATGGATGGCGTTCTCGTAGGGAGACGGGAGCGGATCCATAGTGGTGTATTGATATGGTGAATATGTGGACTCGTGTGCGCCACCTCAAAAGAGTTACTTGCAGTCATAGTTTAGGATAGCCACCGAGTCAAAGCTGGCTTGCTGCAGTTAAACTCCACCACCCCCTTTGTTGATAATGATGCATATGTAGTTAGTTCTGATGTAAGTCTTGCAGAGTACATTTGTACTCACGTTTGCTTATTTATGTTTTGCAGAGAGACGCCAGTCTCGCTAGTAGTTCCGCGTGGACTTCGACGTTTAGCTTGTTACCTCAGCTATGATCTTGTGCCCTCGGCAGGATCTAGTAGATAGTCAGGCTTCTCAGCCTTTTTCATTTATAGTTGTCTGTACTCAGACATGTTCAGCTTCCGCTTGTGTTTGAATTGTATGCTTTGAATGTTGGGTCATGAGACCCATGTTTGTAATATCTCGCTCCTCGGAGCCTAATGAATAAATATTTGAGTCGAGAGTTATGTTGTGATGCCATGTTGTATTTACACATATTGAGCATATTGTGTGTATGTTTGAAATGCTTGGTATGTGTTTCACTTAGTTCATGTGTCTCGTCCTTCGTGGAAATGTCACGCGGTGACATCCGAGTCTGCCTAGCCTGCTACAGCCGGGTTATCAAGTCCTGTTAGCCAGATGCTATAGCCCGGATTCACACGTTGATGACCGACATGCTCGATGTGATTCATGTATGCCTGTCCCCATGGGTTAGTGCCGCTTTGGGTTCACGACTAGCCATGTCGGCCCGGGTTCTCTGTCATATGGATGCTAGCGACACTATCATATACGCGAACCAAAAGGCACAAACAGTCCCGGGCCATGGTAAGGCGACACCCGTGGGAATACCGTGCGTGAGGCCGCAAAGTGATATGAGGTGTTACCGGCTAGATCGATGTGACTTGGAATCGGGGTCCTGACGGTGTTGGTATCGAGCTTTGATTGCAGAGGATTACCAAGCCAAACTGGTCGAAGTTGTGTCTAGAAATGCTTTAGTTATGTAAGGGAATTGATTGTGGAAGGGAACGCAAGGCTCTTTTTACTCCTTTACCTCATGGCCTTCTGATCTGAGCCATCCTCTTCTCTTCTACGGGGTTTAAGAACTAGGCTTCTCATCTATATATCAGGATGACGTGTTACTAATCCATAGACCTATAAGATTGTTGATTTTAAGCCTCAGTTCAGTTCCTACTATTTCTGTATGTTAACTGTTGATCACTGAATCTTGTTATGATGTTGTTGAGTGGTTATGCCACCATTTTTGCAGGATGTCTCAAATCATTTTAAGCATTTACAGCCGTTATGCTGCCCAAGTCATCCCAGGTCTCTAAATAGTCTGATGCATTTGCAAATCCTTTCTTTCCATTCCCGATGTCCTTTATGGTCAGAATAAGCACACTAACCGGTGCGTTGAGGTAATTTATTGCCTTGGCATATATGTTGGAGCTATTAATATGAACCTAGGTGTTTTAGGGAGTCATCTAGTAATCTAGCCATGTTTTGTGTTTCGAGTGTGATGAATCTGGCCGTCATTCCCGAAAGCATCCCGTGATGCTACCTAGCAGTAGGTATTCTACTCCTGGGTTTTGAACCCAAAATTCACTCTAAGTAAAGTAGCTTGTTATGTTGAGATAGGTCAGTGCCGTGTATAGTAGCTTGCTAGCTATGATCTATGCAGCTTGTCACCGAGCTATGTTTGTTGTTGCACTGCTTAGTCACTTTGCATTAGCTTGTATGATATACTTGATTGGTCAGAACTGTGATGTCATGTAGATCGCTGTTTATGAGTTCAGCATCTTTCGAGCTTGTATTTGCTGGGATGTTGATTTGATATGCTGCTATTTCATTTGATTGGTGTATTGAGTAGTGTCCTTTCAGCTTGTTGTGATCAGTTGATCTGTTGTCCTGCTGTGTAAGTTCGCTGTTGGCCATTAGCTACTGATGCATCTGCTCGAGCACATGAATATTGCATAAGTTTGTCATGTATGATCGCTATGGTTAGTGCCTTCGGCTTTGTCATTTGAGTGTTATGTGCTAGCATGTATCATCCTGAGCCTAAAAGTAGATCATTCGCTGGCCTGTAACTGGTCACCTGTGATCCGAGTTAGCTTCGCAGTTGATGGAGTTCATGCATGTATCGGTCCGAGTCTCGAGCCAGTTCGCGATCATGAACGATCCTAGTCCACCGATTCAAAGTGGCTTCAGAGCGTCAAGTTATGTACGTCGATCATGATGTATGTTAGGACCTTCTGTTCATCTGGCTTTGATACGAGCTCCATCTTTCGTTGCGAGTTCCCAAACTTGAGCTTAGCCTACTGTGAGTACTGTTAACTCAGTTAGTGGATGTATGATGTGAAGCGTGTTCGACTATCTAGTCAGTCTTGTCGAATCGGTTCTCTGACATTTGTACTGCACCATTAGAGTCTTATTAGCGTAATATCGAGATCCGACACTTTGGTATTTCGTATAGCAGCTTATGATTTAGAATGCATTGTAGACCAGTCATCTTGCTTCCTAATGCCTTTCGTATCCAATCTCGTAGCATGCACGTTCTCTGACTTTATATGACTTACTTGTAGTCTGATGATGACTCTGTTGTATTAGCTATATACGCTATTATCTGTGTTTAGCATCCGATGACTGCATTAGTGTCAACGTAGCTTCCTATCTCATCTTAAGTGTTAGTTGATACCTACGCTATGTCTCGTAATGTTGCACTTTTGCATATTGCTTAATATTACAGTTCAGTTATCCCTATGATTCCTACATCCTGCTGTATGCAATCCAGTCCGATCAGGTCTTGAGTCCTCATCAAGTGTCACTCGTATCCTGTGAGTCAACTATGATGCTACATGACTTGACGCTGTTAGAGCTTGTCGAATATGCTAGACTATGCAGTTATTAGTCCCATCAGCAGTTGTCTATGATTGCCTACATTGTGATTCCTCCCATAAGCATCTCTGTGCCTAGTGCACATTTTGCTGTGTCAGGATGCTATTCGATCTAGATATCCATATAGTTGCGATTGATCAAGTTATTAGTACTGATCTCGTTATCATACCTATCCTACTGCTTTGATACCTTCTTCAGTATCTTTCGAACGCCATATGATCTTAGGAATTCTTGATGAATGCTCATCTCATACGTATCGTCGATTCCTCCTTCCAGAATAAGATGTCATGCCTGAAAATTTATCCTCAATGTTGATTCATTATCTATTATTTAGTATGTTACCTATTGATCCTATGATTTACCTTGCATTTACCGTAGATGTGTTATTCTGCAGTGCTTGCATATCTATGCATGCAAATTATTCTGACATTGTCAGTACTTCAAGTTGTATCATATGCCTTGCAATATGTCCTGGTATCACGTAGTGATTCCATGATGTTTCAATCATTGATTTGCCTTTCACTCGATCTGGTAATTCACTTGCATATAGATGGCATATGCAACTTTTCAAGAACGTGTGATTGATTGAGATTATCATCATTACTATGTATGTTGAGTTGGCAATACTATTCATCAGTAGATGTTCTGTATGGTTGTAATCCTATGTGAATTACAGATTGGTTGCGTCAGTTGATGATGATTATTATCTTGATTTATAGTATTCATCCTGTGCATTACAACTTAGTCATTACTGTTATTCTTATCGTGTATATGATTATCAATGATTCTTATGTCCATGCATTTTACTATGCCACTTGATTCGACTTGTTCAGATTTGTACATAATCCTTGAGTGCGATTGTCCGATTTGAAGTCTATCATTCTGACCATATTTGTGAACCTTCGAAGTTTTTGTAGTCTGCAATCCAGATGATGATTGCTCTTGAAGCAGATTCTGAATTGTATCACCATTGTAGATAGTGTTTTTGCTAATGTCTTAACTGAAATTACTGAAGATGAGTTTGTAAGACTCAGACTTCTAAGTCACTAGTCATACCAGATTGATGTGTCGTTGGTAACAGTATATTGTCCATTCAGATCTCGACATGTTCACTTGCGCATTGATCCATGTGTCATAGAGTTGTAGTTGCATCGATCATCGATATTGCATCGTATCCGATACGTGTTGAATTCTCAGCCTATGAATCTGTTCGATACGCTATCATCGTTCAATGAGTCATTCATATGACTAGTTCACTTCCCATCAGTTGTTCATCATGTGTCTATCGCATTGATCCTATACCATGCTTCAGAAATCTGTATGCATGTCCATCATTCATTTAGAACATTCATGCTTGTTTCCAACATTGATACAGCATATTCCATCTCATTGTTTCCTTTCATCAATTCCATCGGATCCAAACAGTTGATTCTTCTATATCAATTCAATATCGTTGATCTATTCTCAAATGATTCGATTGTGATATAGCTTTACTAAGTTCGAATGCTTCAGATCTAGATTGATCTATTGGATTTCATGGTCATACAGTTCACTAATCGCATTCCAGCATCACTTAATTGATTGTCAGGATGCTTCAATGACAGACTTGACTCGGTTCTTATTCGTTGACTTCCATGAGTGAACTCTCCACTGCATTCATGTCTTAGTGTCAGACTGGACATTCCTTGAGTTGTTCCGAGTTCGATCTGTGATCATCTGATTTGTTAACGTTCTCTCTGGATTATCATAGCCCATTCTATGATAGTTCAATCATAGTCTCAGTTGATAATGTCGAACTGATCTGTCATCATGATCACATGCATTCCAATCCATCTCAGTAAATGCATGGATCAAATATTGCCATGTCATCTTGTGTCCAAATACTAACCTGGATTTGTCACTTCTAGTCATTGAGTTCGATATGCTTTATACACTATCCGAAAGTATTTATAATATTGTTATATGAACCTAGGAATCATGATAATGTTCATATTCCATAGGTATGATAGCTGAATACATGTATCATATCCGTATATGCCTAAGCTATGATCAATCCATGCAAGATAAGTCAGAATTAAATGCATTCATTACATGAATTCTCTGTACGATAGTATCACTGTCTACATCACCTCTGATAGCTCATCCATAAGTGCCATCTAGCATGTGTTGTGTCTCATTTGCACAGGCTCGAATCCTCGTTGATCGATTCCTTCAGAGTTCGCCAGAGATGTTTAATCCACCACCATCTGCTGTTTAACCTACTGGAAGCATTCTCAAGCATCAACCTGTCCTAAGCATTCTCATGACTAGCTGGTCCGTCTTCATGAGCATGCCACAGTGCTCAACGCACGTATTTTGCACATCGAGCTTGCCAGCATAGATTACAGCCGATCATGCCCACATGACTGCCATTTTAGCTGCTCCTGTCGTCTATCTCTATCTCTACGCATCCAGTCACTGGCCGACTTCACCATGCTGTCGGCACATTGCAAGCGACTTCTACCAGCTCCTGATCAGCGTATGCACCAGCCATTATCACAACGCCAAACTAGATGCGCATGAAGTCGCTCTGACCATACTCGGCTCACTCCGCACTGCCGAACTTCGAACTTCATCACCTGCTCCTCAAATGCAACTCGACGACCGCCACATCTATCGTTCTAGCCATCCGATGTCCACGCACGAGATTACGGCCTTGACTGTAGCATTTCAGGATGGAACCCGAATAGGCGATAAACCGGACTAGGGACTTGAGTGTTTAGGTAGGTGTGGCCGACACCTCGCCAAAGCTTCCGCTTGAAGGTTGCCGAGATACATGACGGTACATGGCGGTAAGTGGCTAGAGCGTGTGAAGAAGTACACCCCTGCAGGGTTAACAAGATCTATTCAATAGCCGTGTCGCATGAAAAGGACTTCGGGTTGCCTATATCAGTTCATAGACAAGTGAAAGTGGATACTCTAAAATGCGCAAGATAGTGTGAGTGCTATGGATGGCGTTCTCGTGAGGGAGACGGAGCGGATCCATAGTGGTGTATTGATATGGTGAATATGTGGACTCGTAGCGCCACCTCAAAAGAGTTACTTGCGGTCATAGTTTAGGATAGCCACCGAGTCAAAGCTGGCTTGCTGCAGCTTAAACTCCACCACCCCTTTGTTGATAATGATGCATATGTAGTTAGTTCTGATGTAAGTCTTGCTGAGTACATTTGTACTCACGTTTTCTTATTTATGTTTTGCAGAGAGACGCCAGTCTCGCTAGTAGTTCCGCGTGGACTTCAACGTTTAGCTTGTTACCTCAGCTACGATCTTGTGCCTCGGCAGATCTAGTAGATAGTCGCTTCTCAGCCTTTTTCATTTATAGTTGTCTCAGACTCGGACATGTTAAGCTTCCGCTTGTGTTTGAATTGTATGTTTTGAATGTTGGGTCATGAGACCCATGTTTGTAATATCTCGCTCCTCGGAGCCTAATGAATAAATATTTGAGTCGTAGAGTTATGTTGTGATGCCATGTTGTATTTACACATATTGAGCATATTGTGTGTATGTTTGAAATGCTTGGTATGTTTTTCACTTAGTTCATGTGTCTGTCCCTTCGTGGAAATGTCACGCGGTGACATCCGGAGTCCTGCCTAGCCTGCTACAGCCTGGGTTACCGGAGTCCTGTTAGCCCAGTGCTACAGCCCGGATTCACACGTTGATGACCGACATGCTCGATGTGATTCATGTATGCCTGTCCCCATGGGTTAGTGCCGCTTTGGGTTCACGACTAGCCATGTCGGCCCGGTTCTTGTCATATGGATGCTAGCGACACTATCATATACGGAGCCAAAAGGCTTAAATTGTCCCGGCCATGGTAAGGCGACACCGTGGGAATAACGGCGTGAGGCCGCAAAGTGATATGAGGTGTTACCGCTAGATCGATGTGACTTGGATTCGGGTCCCGACAGCGTTGGTATCGAGCCCGATCGTCAGAGGATTACCAAGCCAAACTGGTCGAAGTTGTGTCTAGAAATGCTTTACTTATGTAAGGGAATTGATTGTGGAAGGAACGTAAGGCTCTTTTTACTCCTTTACCTCATGGCCTTCTCGATCCGAGCCATCCTCTTCTCTTCTACGGGTTTAAGAACTAGGCTTTCATCTATCTATCGTGATGACGTGTTACTAATCCATAGACCTTTAAGATTGTTGATTTTAAGCCTCAGTTCAGTTCCTACTATTTCTGTATGTTAACTGTTGATCTCGGAATCTTGTTATGATGTTGTTGAGTGGTTATGCCACCATTTTTGCAGGATGTCTCAAATCATTTTGAGCATTTACAGCCGTTATGCTGCCCAAGTCATCCCAGGTCTCTAAATAGTCTGATGCATTTGCAAATCCTTTCTTTCCATTCCCGATGTCCTTTATGGTCAGAATAAGCACACTAACCGGTGCGTTGAGGTAATTTATTGCCTTGGCATATATGTTGGAGCTATTAATATGAACCTAGGTGTTTTAGGGAGTCATCTAGTAATCTAGCCATGTTTTGTGTTTCCGGTGTGATGAATCGTCATCATTCCTAAAAGCATCCCGTGATGCTACCTAGCAAGAGGTATTCTACTCCCGGGTTTTGAACCCAAAATTCACTCTACTTACCTCATCTTCATAGTGTTGCTCGTACCTTTAGGTTATTAGTAACTTTTGTGATAGTCCTCGAGGCCCGTGGTATTCCCTTCTTCCGAATACCATGAACTGCTTATGGTAAGTTCTTCGAGTCAAGGATCACAACAAGAGTACTCTTGAGGAGTTCTCTATTCATAATTGTGAATCCGCCAGTTCTACCCTTTCCTCATGGGTTATCCGGAAGAAATGTTGAGCTTCGCTCGACATACTAATCTATGCATCCACAACTCAGCAAGTTATATGTTCCTCGAGTTGTTCCTGCTTAGTTGTATTCTGACCCCGTCTGTCAATTGATAGCCAGGAGTAGTCGTGCATTCGTCATCGATGCCTATTATTCTTGTGGTCTGTCAAGCCATTCTATTACGGGATGACTAGGAGAAACAAACTCCAGTACCTCATCCATATCTAGGATTGGGTCAAAGCAGTTGTAATCCGCAGATCAAATGCAATCAAGCTTTTGATTCTGTTCTAACCAGAAGTATTACCCACTTTATGTCAGGAACGTCATGAGAATTGCACTTTCTCTTATGAATTCTTGATGCAGTGATACTCCCGCCATCATCGTTCATTCCTCGGTCTCGTGTTGTTGCAACCGGAATGCTGACAAGTGAACCATGATGTGTGAAATTTATACTCCTAGCAACAGTGTTGCTTGGTAGTTAATGGACAATATTCTCATTCTTAGCGTGTTGATTATTGAATCATCACCCTAAGGTTGATCGTGCCACCTACTCCATTTTCCTGGTGCACACTTCGATTGATGAGTTAGGATCTTGTCAAGTCCTCGCTCATTTGATCATATCATCTTGCCCTCAAAAGCAAGATTGTTCTCGAGCTTAGTAACATACCGTGGTTCGTGATTTCTGAATATCTTCTCGAAGTATTACCAAGTTGTCCCCGATCGTTATGTTGAGCTCGTGATCAAGATGGTTTTCCTCTAAACCATCCATTCTCCAAGAATCTGTGTTGGATACCCCTGAGCTAGTTGGTTAAGCTAAACAACAACTTGGAGGGTTGGAAGATGAGAGCTTATCCGACTTAGTTCATCACTAAGGGATATACTTGTGTGTGTGTGTGTGTGTGTGTTGAAGAAAGATGATATTTCCATCATTTGGTCCTCGTGATCAGTTGTTGCATCTATTGCCTTGTCAAAACTTTGACTTGGGTATGGGCCATTGTCAAGTCAAATCAGAACCAACGATGTTCGCAATGTTGTCTTACTCGTGGTTGATCCCTCGAGCATACACCGTTATATCTTCTGGTCTGACCAATAGTATCACCGTGTTCACATGATGGTGGAAGTCCAGTGCTATGGAAATTCCGATGAGTTGCTGTTGAGCCCATCAGCAGCATTTTGTCTCCCCCATGATTCATGTTGAACATCAACCTAGTGTTGGAAACTTTGTAAGCATTATTTTCGTGTTTCGTTCATGAAGCCTATGTTTGGATGAAAGAAGTGACTTCCTCTAATTCATGTGCATTTGATGTAAGTTGTCGCCGTGGATCCGAGAAAGTTTGTTTTTGCTTCCTTTGGAATCATCCCAAGTCAGTCATGCACATGTGCGAAGTATTCTATGGTTTGGAGACTTGCAACCTTCATTCTATATGTATCCCTAGCACACCAAGCCACTGATTGATTTGTTCAAGGAGAAGAAGTTTCTTCTTAAGAGCTAGACTTACGCAAGGACTTCGATATCCTCGTTGATGGTTCCTAACCGAATTCGGTAGTGTTTTGTTGTAAGACTACCATGTGATCATGAATGTCCGGGACAGCATGTTCACATGCTTGTAGTAGAACCGCTCATGTTTTGGAGCTTGCTATCGTAGTTCATATCCCGAGAATATCGCAACGTCATCTCGCCGATTTGTGTTGCAAACTTTCTTTTCGACATGCCGAGTCTGAAGTATCCTATTACCAATCGGATCTGAATCTCAGCAGATATGATGGTTGGAACATTCCCAATAGTTGCATCTTGATCCCAGCTTGCACCGCCATTGTGCCAATCCCCCATGGGCTGCCTTCTCGGTAGTTGATGTCCAATATCATCTTCAAAAGTAGACTTACAATGGGTCCCATCCATTTCCGATGATAAGCAAAATCATCCATTGTGTTGTCTTCAACAAGGTAGTCCACATCATCCATTCTAGTCTGAGTATGTCATTCTTTCGAACTCCTTCAAATAATCGATTGTGATTGCCTTAGGCTGGTATGAAGAGTTTCAATGATCACCGAATCAAAAGTAATTCTTTTTGCCACATAAGGGGATATTTCTACGAGTCACCTTCCCTAAGGTGCATCGTTATGGTATCATGGCAACTCAACTCCTCGCCACGTGGACAACCGCTCACCACCTTCTTAAGTGTGGAATTGTGTCTCACGAGTGAACCTTCGCATCTGTTACACTCCATCCCTCTAGATGTATGTTTCATGTCTCACCGAGAGATGTTGCTATGTCTCATTCCGTGAGTTAATCCTGAGTTGTTCGATCCTCGAGAAGATTGATTCTTCTAAAATTCCCCCTTCCCTCTCGTTGTTTTTGGATGAAGTTCTCAAAGCAAGACGTCAAGACCGACTTGAGTTACCAAATCAACATCCTCGAGAAAGACATCTGGATCGTGAAGATTGTGTTGGTCTTGTGCCCCCTCGGTCTTCTTACCTCACGTCTTGAATCTCAGGACGAGATTCTTGTTTAGTGGGGGTGAGTTGTCACAGCCCTAGAGCTTGTTTGCAAGTAGTTGCATAATCAGCCATGCATCATGTCTAAATTTATTGGAAACCTGAAATGGGGGTGATCAAACCCTAGCACTTTAAAAATCCAAATAGGTCCAGCTTAAAAAAATGCATTCAATGAACAAAAAACACTCTTCATTAATGTCTGGTATTTTTGGCAAGGGCTTAGACCCAAACCAAAAATAATGAACATTTTTAAAGAATTATTTTGGTCACTGAATTTAAATCATATTTTACTTAAATTTGGAATTATATTCCTAATATATGGAATATATTTCAAATAACCTCGAGTTATTTTATGTGCATTTGGCCTAGTCCAAAGTCTGCATAAAATATTCAGAGTAGTTTGGCAACTGTTTTAGTTCATGTGAATTTGCAAACAAGGGCAAATATTAAATAAAAAAGAAAAACAGAATTGAAACAGAAAGAAAGGAAAGGAGCGAAACTTACTCGGCGGCCTCACTGCAGCCCACCTAGTCGGCCCGGCTGGCCCAGCCTCCACCTGGCCCAGCCCATCGGGCAAGCGGTCGTCAGGAACCTCTCGCCAAGAGGGCGAGGAGTGTCGACGACGCGCCCGAGGCCTCCACCTCCCGCTTGCTTGCCGCCCTCTCCCGACGCTACTGGAGGCGCCACGCAGCCCCCCTGATCCCTCTCGCTCACCCTCCCGAGCTCTCCCCCTCCCCTGAGCTCACCCGAGCGATGCCGTCAACGCCGCTCGCCACCACCACGGCCACAGCCATCTCCGAGCCTCTCCGACGCGCCCCCAAGCTCCGCCGTGACGTCCCAGCCATAACCACCGAGCCACAAGACGCCGGACGCCCTGGAGCACCGTCGTCGACGCCATCTTCGTCCTCTGCACCGACGGCCGCCGTCAACCGATTCGTCATCACCAGGCCGTCCCCGAGCCCTCTGAGATTGCCAACGACCCCGCCGTGAGCTCCCCTACCTAACCCCTCGCTCCCCGCCGTTTCTCCTCCTCTAGCCCGTGGTCCACCGGAGCCGAAGCTCACCGCCGCCGTGGTTCTCGCCGTCGGCTGTGGCCACCGCAGCTCGCGCCGAGCACGCCACCGTGCTCTGGAACCCCTGTGAGCGCGTAGCACCCGCCGCTTATCTCTAGCGCCCGTAGCATCGAACCCGCCCACACCAACTCCGCCGCCAGAAATGCTCGCCGCCGTCGTTCCCGCCTCCCCACACCTAACCGCCGCACCATCTGGATGCGCACACTTCCAGCTCGTCAGAACCGAACCGCGCCCTAAACGGTGCCTCAGAAGGCGAACCCGACGCTGTCTCCGCCGCGGTTTGTGTCATCAAGGCTAAACGCGGCGAAGCCGACGTGGCGCCGCCATTAGCCACTAATGACGCCCTAACTAACCCACCTAGATCATCGACACCGGGACCCACTCCTAATTAGTTCTAGCTTTTTTCGTTAAGATTAGTACTAACTGCAGGGCCCCACGTGTCAGCTTTGACTTTGGTCAAGTCAACGTTGACTGGTTCCACCTGTCATACACCCAAAACCAGCCTGAGACACTGACGTATGGGTCCCACAGGTCAGGTTTGACCTGGCCAACCCAGTTGACCTGCTGACGTCACACCTATGTCATGCTGACGCAGTAACTTATTTTCTGGATTTTTTCTTATTCAGGAAATTCCAGAAAATGGTGCTAACTTCTAAAAATCATAGTAATTCAACCGTAACTCCAAATGAAATAAATTATATATGAAAAATTACCAGAAAAATTCAAGGAATATGTTTATGGCATTTGCATGCATGTTTGAACAACCTAGGGTTGCTGTATAGGGCAATTTGCATATTTGACATTTAAATAAGCACATATGGAGTTTGAATTTGAATCTTGGATTCAAACCAACTTCATTTAATCTGCTGCTAGTTGCATTAGCTCAAATCATAGCATTTTGATATGCCATGATCATGCATCATATTGTGCATTGCATTGATTGTGTTCTTCCTTGTTTGCCGGTATTTGTCCCCTCTCAGTAGCCGACGTACCGACGATGAGTTCGATGACACCAATGAACAGCTATAATATCTTCAGGAGTGCCAGGCAAGCAAAACCCCCTTGTTCATTCCGATATAACCCCACTCTCTCGCTCCTTCTCTCTTTTACTGCATTAGGACAACAACGATTCATCTCATTACTTGCTGCAGAGTTGAACCCTTTATCCTCTGATGACTGTCATTCCACAAGAATTAGATGAAACCCACTAGCATGAGTAGGAGTTGTTTGAGCCTCACAGCCTACTCATTCATGCTTGTTTTTCATGCCTACTACTGCTTAGAGTTGAGTCAGGTCTGATTGGTCAGAATGAATTGGAATAGTGTGTGAACATGTCCCACTGTGTGACCTAAGTGTGTGAACACGATTTGGTAAAGGTAGCGGTGAGAGGCCATGTAGGAGTACATGGTGGGTTGTCTCATTGAAGCCGCCCTCAGAACTGAGTTCTGTGTTTGTGATCCATGAACAGTTACTACCACACATTGGGATCCTTAATGGACTCTCTCGGCTTCATAACCACCCTTGTTCTCTGTCCAGGAGTTGCAACTAGTTTCTGGTGTTTGTAGGATATGTGTTGGAGGCCGTGCGTAGCGCTGACCCTAAGGGTGGGCTATGATGCGGTAGATACACCGTGGGTCGTGTACCGATTCGCCTGCTTGGTGTCTCGGGAACCCTGCACACATCGCTCGGGGCCGTTAGTGGAAACCTCGGACGGACTCTCTGCGGATGGAACCCGAATAGGCGATAAACCTGGACTAGGGACTTGAGTGTTTATGTAGGTCGTGGCCGACACCCTCGCCAAAGCTTCCGCTGAAGGTTGCCGAGATACATGGCGGTACATGGCGGTAAGTGGCGAGAGCGTGTGTGAAGAAGTACACCCCGCAGGGTTAACATGATCTATTCAATAGCCGTGTTCATGAAAAGGACTTCGGGTTGCCTATATCAGTTCATAGACAAGTGAAAGTGGATACTCTAAAATGCGCAAGATAGTGTGAGTGCTATGGATGGCGTTCTCGTAGGGAGACGGAGCGGATCCATAGTGGTGTATTGATATGGTGAATATGTGGACTCGTGTGCGCCACCTCAAAAGAGTTACTTGCAGTCATAGTTTAGGATAGCCACCGAGTTAAAGCTGGCTTGCTGCAGTTAAACTCCACCATCCCCTTTGTTGATAATGATGCATATGTAGTTAGTTCTGATGTAAGTCTTGCTGAGTACATTTGAACATTGAGGATATTGTGTGTATGTTTGAAATGCTTGGTATGTGTGGGATCCGACAATCTAGTTGTTTATCCTTAGCAGCCTCTCATGTGGGGAAATGTAGTCTAGTGCTTCCTGAGCGATAGTAGTCCGCTACAGCCCGGTTCACCGGAGTCCTGCTAGCCCAGCACTACTGCTCTGGACACTTGACTGGCCGGCATGTGTTTCACTTCGTTCCTGTGTCTGTCCCTTCGGGGAAATGTCACGCAGTGACATCCGTAGTCCTGCCTAGCCTGCTACAGCCCGGGTTACCGGAGTCCTGTTAGCCCAGTGCTACAGCTCGGATTCACACGTTGATGACCGACATGCTCGATGTGATTCATGTATGCCTGTCCCCATGGGTTAGTGCCGCTTTGGGTTCACGAGTAGCCATGTCGGCCCGGGTTCTCTGTCATATGGATGCTAGCGACACTATCATATACGTGAGCCAAAAGGCGCAAACGGTCCCGGGCCATGGTAAGGCGACACCCGTGGGAATACCGTGCGTGAGGCCACAAAGTGATATGAGGTGTTACCGGCTAGATCGATGTGACTTGGAATCGGGGTCCTGGCACCTTTCCAGGAATCTCAGCCGAGGCGAGCGCCGAAACCACCTCCATTGCGTGCCCAGACAGAACCGGCTCCTCAACGGCCTCGTCAACCACCATCTGGTCACTAGCAGGCGGCGGTGGCCGTCGTGGACGGTACCGGCCACCCCGCCCCCTTTGGCCCCCTCGATGACCACGAAATCCACCCCGATGTTGGTGATCCGGGCCAGATGCCCCCTCAACAAAGCCTCCTGGGGGGCCCAAGAACGGTCACTCTGCCGTGCCATCGCTCTGCCAAGCGTAGCCCCGACCACCGCCCGCGAACGAGGATCCACGGTGCTTACCAGCGCCATATGCATCGAAACCATCATCACCCCACTGTCCCTTGGGCGCGGCTGAAGCTTGAGGCGGCGGAGGTTGTTGCGTCTGCACCAGCCCGACCCTGTTCGGCGGTGGCTTCGCTACAACATAAGGCGGCGGAGCCGGCCTTGGTAGCTGCCCGGTTGATGGCCCGGTTGCAGGTGGCCTCGGCACCGCACCACCACGGCCAACAGCACCCGGCGCGGGAGGCCGGAGACCCACAGGAGCCGGGGTGGGCGGCCGAGGAAACTGACCGCCACGGCCCGCCATGGCCACCCCAGCCGCAGCCGGCGCCGGGGGCCGGGACCCTGCCTGGACCGAGTTCGGTGGTCGAGGTCCGGTGCCCCCTCCACCCCGGCCCGAAGCCGAGCCACCCGCAGGGACCCCTCTGCCAGCAGGAAGGTTCGGAGCAGGAGGCAGCCCCCGGCCAACCCCAACCCCGGAGGCTGGCGACGGCACGGCACCACGGCCAGCGCCGGCACCCTGTGGCGTCGCGGATTGGACGCGGCCAGTCCCAGCGTTCTTCCCCGGCGGCAGAGCTCCCCCGCGACCCGTCATCAGCCCCAGCGGCGGAATGCGTCGCGCTCTCCCACTCCCTGCCATACGCAGGTTTTGGCTACGCCGACGCAGAACCCTAGCGGGCGATGTCGAGGGACGAAGCAACGATGGAAACGACGCCCCGTCGTCCATAGCCGCGGTCAAAACCGGCTCCACCTGGGCCACATACCCAGGTGAGACTAGCCCGACCAGCCCACCCGCGAGGCCAGGATCGACACCCAGCTCCGGCTGGTTTGGCACCGGGTTAGCATGGGCCCCATACCCAGCTAACTCCGGCCCAACCGAACTCAGCCCAAGAGCGCACTCGCTCGGCCCCTCACGGCCTAAGATCGAGTTCAAACGATGTTGACGGGATGCAGCGATCCCGAGTCCCGGAAAAACCGGCGAGACGGCCGCACGCACCGCCGGCGCTGATTTGGCCGAAGTCCGGCGACTCTTTTTCTTGCGATTAACCATGATCCAAGACTCCGGCCTAATAAGATCGAAAACAGTAAGATCAGGGAGACTAACCTTCGGCAAAGGACCCTTCCAAGGTTTGACCGCCGCCGACGACAATCTCCGATGAACTAAGCGTCGAACCATCTCCCGTTCGTCGCCCTCGAGAAGCTCGTTCCTTGTCGGATCATCAAGGGGCAAGACTCCGCTGATGGATGATGCGGCCTCCTCTTCCGAATAACCGGCATTGAACCAGTCATTGGCGTGGTCGGAGGGAGTTGGTGTCGGCGGCGTTGGCGGGGCGTCGTCCGCATCCCCGTCCGCATCCTCCTCCTCGGCGTCCGCCAATGCCCAGAACCTGCCTCCGACCCGCCGGCCATCGCCGGAGAGGAGAGGCGGCCCGCCCCTAGTCGTCATGCCCGTCGCCCCTAGAGCGTCGCCCCTAGAGCGTTATCTATGGTGCAGGAAAATAAGTCTCCGCCTAAATGCATTGCGGGGATCGTCGACTCACCTCAGCTCGCCGCCGGCAAGTCCGCTCCCGACGAGGAGCCGCCGCCGGAGGTAGCAGAAAAATAGGGGAGGATGGATTACGTTTTCGCCGTTGAAACTTGTTGACGGTCAAAAGGGTGAGAGCTTCTATTGGACGCTCGTTGCATGCAATAACGCGCCGACGCACAGAGGGTGTCGCGACTGGGCCGGCCCACTCCAAGGCAACGAAGCTTCCCTTTCTTTTTCTTATAGTTATACAATACAATTATGTACTATGTATTATATGACCAACTTTCTATGGGTCACATAAACATCCAAATAAGCAGTAGAACTGAGATGGGGAAAAGAGGTCTTGAATAAAAAGGGAATATGATTTATGTATGGATTCCGGTAAAATACCTGTACTCTATTCCATAAGAGTGGAATAGGAAATTAAGATGAGGATGGTATCATCATAAAGAAAGATATAGGAGGGAATCCCCTCAGAAAAAAAAGCTAGCGCGAAAAAAATCCCAAAAGAAAAAATTGTAGGAGGGAATCGAATTCGTGACTCCCAAATAGTCTACCAGTGATGCTAGCCACTATATAGAACAACTACTAGTGACATATGGCATTGCAAAACATTTAAGAAGTGTGTGTAACAGCATATTCACTGTAGCAAAGGGTTTTCTATAGATTTCTAAATTATTTGAAAATATTATGAAAACAATTTTGCTAAGTCTCAGTCGACTGAGACTTCGTTATGTCTCAGTCGATGCTATCTGCCTTTGATTTTGCATGGAGATTTGTACAAAAAAATATTTTTCAGTTTTTCTTCTTCTTCTTACATACTATATCACTTGACTGAGACTTGGTAAGTCTCAATGATTGAGACCTAGCCGCATCCTTATGGAAAACACATACAGTGTTATGAAGAAATAAAATGTGAACACAATTTGAAATTTAAATATAACTTTTTTATAAACCCCAAATAAGTTTTTGGAAATTTCGAACATTTTTTAGGAAAAAAAACCATAATTTTAAAACACGAACATTTTCCAGAAATTCAAACGATTATTTGTAAAATGTGAACATTTTTTAAATTCCACTATCACATTTTGAATTTATTAACAGATTTTAAAAACATGAAAAAACTTCGAAAACATGAACAATTATTAAAATTCTAAACAGTTATTGAATTTGTGAAAAAAATCAAAAACATGAATATTTTTTGAATTTGCTAACAAATTTTGAATACAAGATCAACTTTTGAAAGTCCTGAACAATTATTTAATTTTAGAACAAAATTTAAAATGCAAACATTTTCTCAAATGTTGAACAATTTTCTAATTATAAACTTTTCTGAAACTTTCAAACATTTTTTTGAAAATAAGAGAACAATTATGAAATTGTAAACATTTTTTGAAAATAAGGAACAATTATGAAATTATAAACATTTTTTGAATTTTGAACACTTTTATATTTCCAAAAAAAATAAAATAGGAACTTTTTTTAATTTGGAATAAATTTATGAAAATGTGAATTTTTAAAATTTCTAAACATTTTTTAGAAAGAAAAAATTTAAAAGGCAAACGAAAAAAGGAAAAGGAAAAGAAAAGGAGAAACAGGAAAAGAAGCAGAGAAAACTAAAAAGAAAAAACCAAATGAAAACCAAAAAACCCAGAAAAGAAACAGCACAGGAAAAAACATGGTTCAGGGAGCCTTGTAGAAGGTTCTCAAAACGGTTGGCCGCATAGTGTAAAGTTGGAAGTGGGCCGACCCATGTCTTGTTGCCGCATGCTTGCCCGTTTGCGAATCACCGACAATTCGCCGCGCCGAGTAGCGACGAATAGGGCTTTCCCAGAAGGGTCGCTTCGCATAAAAGAGGGTGTCGCCTGTCAGGCCGGTCAGCCCATGAGTCCATGGCCCATTACCCATTTACTCCCTTCATACCTTGCATAACAATTTTGTATTGAGGGACTATGGGACGGAGGGAGTACCTTTTTTAGTGATCCAAAAGCTAAGGATAAAACATTTAGAATATTAGGGATAATACCCCGCACGTTGTTGCGGGAATTGGTTCAAATTATTTCAGTGAGCTTTGTTTGTATGAAACATTAGTACTCCCTCCGTTTTTATTTAGTCTGCATATTAGGTTTGACGAAGTCAAACTTTGCAAAGTTTGACCAAGTTTATAGAAAAATATATAAGCATTTACCATAACAAATCTATATGATGTGAAAGTACATTCAATAATGAATCTAGTGGTATTGATTTTTTATTACATATGTTAATATTTTTGTTACTAAACTTAGTCAAAGTTTACAAAGCTTGACTTTGACCAAAGCTAATATGCGGACTAAATAAAAACGGAGGGAGTATTTAGACTAACAATAATGTAAACTGAAACTAACATATAATTATATTTGCTTATTCTATAGTTGTGGAATATCTAATAAATATAAATAGTATGCTTGGTTCATTTTAATGTGGGTCTTTTCTCATGCATGCATGGTGGCATGATGTGGCATATTTGCATGTTAAAAGAATTAGAGATGATGGGGGTCAATTATTTAGGTCATGCATGGTGGCATGATGAGGTGGCATAGTTGCATGTTAAGTGAATTGTACTTATGAGGATCAACTTTTTAGGTATATAGGATTTGATCACCTTCTAGACAAAGTTGATCATGCATCTACTTTGATGCGAAACTTGAAACTTGTTGATGGTTAAAATGGCAAGAAATGCTTGGGCTCTTTCTTCAGACATAAGGGCATGGCCAATGCTTCACGGTGGACCGCTGCCCCAGCTATCCACGTAGGTTTAGAACTTCGGATGGCCCTATTAAACATAACATGCTGCTAAAAAGCCAAAGTGACATCTTCCAGAAGAGCCAGCCTCCTCGCCCAGAAAAGCATATGAGACCGGAGGGTGGGGGGGAGGGGGGAAGCAAGTCGGAGAGGGGTGTGTTGTTTGTATTCTTTGCTAGTCTAGAAAACAAAGGCGTGAAAAAACCGAGGAAAGAGATGAAATTAGAGCCCACCAATTATGATTGATTAGGACCATGAGTCTGATTGCTTCAGGTTTAATCCAATCTCATTAAACGCATCTTTTGTTGGAAGAAAAAAGTTCACATAATTCAACTCAAATGCAGTCTACCAAACAACATCTATTGTCTATAGCATCTCTCATGCATCCATATCATACAGTTCACCAAACATACATCTCGGCTCATCTTTGCATCAGCTCAACCAGGCCACACTCACCCAGGATCCACCATGCGATGCAGGCTAGAGCCACCCAGGCAACCAAACACCCCCTAGATGAAGCTCGTGCTCCACTGGTTCGTGCACTCGTGGAGGGCATGGGCTTGGTGTTGCCACCATAGCTCATGCCCTAATGGTGGAACACATGTGCGCTAATCAGGATGACAATGCTAAAAGTTGGTTGTTTCCCTTGGATGGCTCACTATCACATGATGAATTCATCCGGATGGTCATCACTTTACCGGGCTATAAAGGACAATAAAAATTATAGTTGTTGTCATGACGATCAAAGACAAGGAGATACCTTGTAATCCCTCTAATTGACTAATGAAGTTGTGATTCACAAAAAAAAAACTGCTTCAATCGAGCCTGAACTTGTGAATGAGCGAAGGGTCGCTAACTGAGGCCTAGAAACGCACGGAAGGGCGCTCGGCACATGAGATGGTCCGCGGCTTTCAAGTACGGCAGAGCAGAGGGGGCACCGGAGCCTGACGCGCCGAGGATGTGCTTGCGGGGGAGAACGCCGCGGGTCTACCGCTCCCCGGGACGAAAGGGTGCCATCTCCCATTCGAAGCAGAAAAGCTTGTAGAGATCAGCCACGCACATGTTTGACAAGGAGGAGCAACGACGCAAGCAGCCTCGAGCCCAGAACAGCGTACTGTCCAGACCGCGTCGAGGACAACAATTGCTCCATTAGACTTGAGAAGAATGGGCGGCTGAGATCGCCTCTCGGAGTAGCCCTTCCGCCGCTGCTAACATTCCAGAATGTTCAGAACTGCAGCTCATTTTCAGTTTCCCCTGCCCTGTGTATGCAAAACATCCGACAAACGGATCGACGGTGGCGAGTCAAAGAGTCCAACATATGCAACTTAACACCTCTTGCTTCACTTTTCCAAATATCCAGATCATGACAAAGGAGACAGAATAAACTGATCACGTCATAGCAGAACAAGTTATGAGCGAAACCCAAAGAAGAAAAAAGCGCCTGGCGAGCACTAACCAGTCTGAGAGCTGGAAAGATTCAGCATGGACCACAAGTCCACAAGTGCATATAGAAACTACAGGATACGATAAACCAAGTCCAGCTAGATGGTCTAGAGTTCATAGGTTATAAAGTGCAGATTCCACACCGTTCCTCTGAGTAGCGTTGGCATATGATGAAGTCACAAAAGGAGATGGAAATACTGCAGACGTATATGCTTAAGCCTTGCATTTCTGAATAGTGCATAGATGACCGACGACCCAGATCCACTCGCCCTTACTAGAAGCTGAATCCTGTACAGAAATGAAACAGTAGCGTAAGAGTCCGTTGCATCCGCGGAAGTAAAAAATGCTTAGTTACCCGCAAAAAAAATGTTTAGTTACTTGACAGCGAAAATAAAGAAACTGAAATGATGTTCTTTAAGTATAATGAGATGCAACTTATCTTAACATGAATACAGGACAAACTTTGTTTATATTTGGTACGGCCATTTCTAGGCGATAATCTAACACGAAAACATCTAAGCTAAACTGCTCCTAGATTAGAATGCAGAAGAAGCCACAAGAAATTTTGTAGAAATAAGGAATCATGAGAGATACACTACTAGGCATGTTATGAACAGGCTTTTACAATAAGGAAAATGTACAGTAATAAAATGTTATGTAAACTGTAGAGACATCGCAGAAGAAAGCGAGGAACCACAAGCAAATCGACTGTTGAATAATTTAGCCCATGGTGTCAATAAAAGTTACTACTTATAAGCACCAACTATTCAAAAACACAATTGAGTCAAAATATTGTATTACTGCACACATTTGAGTTGCTGTTCAGAGCTAAGCAAGATGTGCAAATATTTGTGCCAGTACCCACAAGATCAGAACTAACAACAAGTCCACATGGTGTGGTACGTGTTTCTGCACACAGTTAAATTAAACATCCTTTAACAAAATGGATTATGATGGTTTCACTTTTAGCCTCACTAGACATGGTCAAGTTTATTCATGCCTCAAACAATTTTGTATCCCTACAAATAGTTCCTATATACTTCAGGATTTACTTCACTGCTTGCTCTATTAGTTTCTTTCCTGCACATGAAAGCTAATTTGAGAATACAGGGAGCATGCAAAGTGTAATTAGTTAGCTTACGTATGTCAAATGCACACAGGAACTTCAAAACTTTGAGAATCCTCTCGTCCACCACAGTACACTTGACTTCAACTATGTTAAGGCGCTCTGGTATTGCAGACGATCTTTCCACTGAACTGAAGCTTCCTCTCATTTCCACTTTACAATTTGGTCCCTATGGTAAGAAGAAAATTAAGGAAGATTAATAGTCGATAATAACTTTAGCAGTGCGGCAATTGTCCATTAAGAGGATTTATACCTCGGAAAAAAGTTCAAGAGTGAGCTTCTCCAGAACTGGTGAGTTTTTCAGAATGCAAGCTAGTGGATCCAAGCCAGGAGCCTCGCACCAATACTCATTGAGCAATAATGTCTTTAACTTACTAAACGTAGGGCAGTATTTCAAATCTCTTGAGAAAATGAACTGGAAAGAAAATACAAAAGGTAAGCAAATCAAGTAACCACGACTGAGAAGCGAGATCATGATTTAAGAACCCAAATCGGTGGTGATGCATATGTAATCCTTTCATTGCCTATGTTTGACAACTGTATAGATAGTGCAACATCAGAAAAGGGTGACCTAAAGGTGTTAAAGACGAGTGCCATACGTTTCCAAATTCAGATATCAACTTCAGATGTTTAGCACTTGAGATACCACCTAGAAGCACAAGATCGCTTCCACAATTGTCATTAAAAAGATCACATTTCTCACATGTAATATTACTAGCTCCACAGTAAACACCAGACTCGTAATTCAGACAGAAATCTTCACAGGAATCACCAATATAAACATATGCTGTCTCTAACAACGCCATGTTTTCAAGAAAAGGAGTTGTGCCGGTAAAGTCATCTAGTTTCAGAGAGATAAGGCCTGGAGTAGAAACATGGAGCTGGCAATCGGAGCAGCACTTAGTAATGCTCAAATGCTTCAGGGAACGGGACGATATCTTCTCAACAGAAATGTCACAAAGGTTCATCTTCAGATCCTCCAGTGCTGGGCAGCCAGCAAAATCAAGAAAGCTCAGTTGTACGCATAGACCTTTCAGATCTAATGTTCTCAGATGCCGAGAGACAAGAGGCAGGACGTCGAACCATAGATAATGATTGGCTTGGATATGAAGGGTGAGCGCACGGACTTTGGACATGACAGCAAAACGGGTCCATAGCTTCACATAGACCTCGTCATCGTCTGAGCATTCATCGAATATCATCTCAACAGTGTCTAGGTCGGTGCGCTCACGCAGGATCAGCACATGGTCCACGAACACCCGGAGGTCTTCGACAGACTCGGCACCGTCAAGGCCGACAATTCGCAGGCCCGTGGTGGACCGCCAGAGGTGGCGCCAGCGCCGGGCGAGCACGCACGTCTGCACGGCCGCCTGCACTGGGAGGAAGGAGAGCAGATGGTGGAGAATATGGTCAGGGAGGGTTCCTATGATGTCGGAGCCGCTCGCCGGCGGCGCATTCTCGACCTTCTCACCGGGAGGCATTCTGTCGAACAGGTGGCTGGCTTCGTCGGAGCTCTGCGGAAAGGAAACCATCAAAAGACGCAAGGGGTGGAAAGCGTGGGATGGGATGGGATAGGGCATATGGATGCATTGCGGGGATCGTCGACTCACCTCAGCTCGCCGCCGGCAAGTCCGCTCCAGACGAGGAACCGCCGCCGGAGGTAGCAGAAAAACAGGGGAGGATGGACTACGTTGACGGTCAAAAGGGTCGTCTCGCATAAAAGAGGGTATCACCCGCTCGCCACTCGTCAGGGTCAGGCCGGTCGGCCCATGAGTCCATGGCCCATTTACCTTTTTTTCAATGAAATCCCAAATTATAGGGAGAAAAACATTTACAACTTGTTTGGTTTGTAGAAAAGATTGGTTTCGGCCATGATGGTTTCTTATAAGCGCGCTTTCCGATACTCCGTTTCACAAAGTCGAAACCGCTCGAATTGGCCGGGTTAGAAATCAGGACTCTGACGGACGAACCAAACGATTCGCGTGTTATGTAAGAAATATTCGAACACAACGCTTGCTAATACGATATAGCGAATACATTACCTGCGCCAAACCACACGCGGCATTAGAATCTGTTATCTCCTTCTCCACAAGCTGATCATGTGTGTATGATCTCCTTCCCGACTAAGTTGGAGCATCTCCAACAGCACCTCCGAACAAGGTCCCTAAGTAATTTATTTATGCCAAGGCAAAATATATCATCTCCAGCAGGAATCTCATACCAATCCCTACAATAAGAAGCACCAAAAAGATCATACATGACTCATTTGTCCTACGGGTGAAAAAGAAGGCCACTTACCACCATTTGGAAACGCGTGAGAAAACTTCACCATAAGTGGTCACACCATCTCCGTCCTCTCGCGCGACGGCGCTGACATATGCATCCCCCTCTGCCTTCCTCCCATAGCTCCTTGCAGGTTTGCCGCTCCAGCTTGAACTCTTGCGTTGTCATTCCCAAGCTTTATTATCGTTTCCAGGCCTTGACGCCATTCCCAAGCTCTTCACTAATCATCCTTCTTTGTTTGGACCGCCTCTCGACGTGCTCCACCATCGACGTACTCCTATTCCTGACCTCCTCCACCTCCATTTACAGCAGCCTCTCCTGACCTCCTCCACCACTGCGTAGAGCAACCTCCTATGCAACCACGTGTTTTCCAGGTCACCAACCTCGATCCATCGACGCCCTCCATGTCAGGCATTGGTGATTCTCCATTCTCCCAAGCCTCCACTACCGGCCTCCTTCGTTGTCATTAACTTTGAGCTCATCAGTGAATGCTCTAGGGGCATGGCTCATGTATGGCATCGACGAGAGGTTGAGAATGTTGCGCTCGGCATGATGGAGCAAACTTACATTGAGAAACCAGTAACATGAGAGGAAGGAGAGCGCCGGCGTGGGAGAAGGGCGAGCGGCGGCACTGAAGTTCAATCATGCCCTTAATTATTTTGACAATATACTTATAGTGGACTAATATATTTCTAAGATTATGGACCCCCCCCCCCTAATGACTCAAGACATGTGTGACAACGGTAACAAGTGTACATTGTTCCTAACGTTCTTTGAGTTATAAAGATCCCACACTGTTAAAACTAGATCACCGAGGTTTGCAAAAAGATTTGCTCAAGTCAAAATCATCACCGGATGTCAATCCTACTAAAAGTCCAATCCAATACATGAAAAGGGCAAAAGTGACAAGTTATCACGTGGCTGGACTGTCCGCTGCTACCTCTTGAGCACCGCGTTAGTTTTCCCTTGAAGAGGAAATGGTGATGCAGCAAAGTAGCATAAGTATTTCCCTCAGTTTTTGATAACCAAGGTATCAATCCAGTAGGAGGCTCCTCAAAAGTCCCACGCACCTACACAAACAAACAAGAACCTCGCAACCAACGCGATAAAGGGGTTGTCAATCCCTTCACGGAAACTTGCGAAAGTGAGATCTGATAGAGATAATAATATAAGATAAATATTTTTGGTATTTTTATGATATAGATTGGAAAGTAAAAGATGCAAATAAAAGATAGATGGGAAACTTATATGATAAAAGATAGACCCGGGGGCCATAGGTTTCACTAGTGGCTTCTCTCAAGATAGCATAAGTATTACGGTGGCCGGTGGGTGAACAAATTACTGTCGAGCAATTGATAGAAAAGTGCATAGTTATGAGATTATCTAAGCATGATCATGTATATAGGCATCACGTCTATAACAAGTAGATCGAAACGATTCTGCATCTACTACTATTACTTCACACATCGACCGACTCCTGCCTACATCTAGAGTATTAAGTTCATAAGAACATAGTAACGCATTAAGAAAGATGACATGATGTAGAGGGATAAACTCAAGCAATATGATATAAACCCCATCTTTTTATCCTCGATGACAACAATACAATACGTGCCTTGCTGCCCCTGCTGTCACTGGGAAAGGACACCGCAAGATTGAACCCAAAGCTAACCACTTCTCCTATTGCAAGAAAGATCAATCTAGTAGGCCAAACCAAACTGATAATTCGAAGAGACTTGCAAAGATAACCAATCACACATAAAAGAATTCAGAGAAGATTCAATTATTTCTCATAGATAAACTTGATCATAAACCCACAATTCATCGGATCTCGACAAACACACCGCAAAAAGAGTTACATCGAATAGATCTCCAAGAGGATCGAGGAGAACTTTGTATTGAGATTCAAAGAGAGAGAAGAAGCCATCTAGCTAATAACTATGGACCCGAAGGTCTGTGGTAAACTACTCACAACTCATCGGAGAGGCCTTGGAGATGATGTAGAGGCCCTCCATGGTCAATTCCCCCTCTGGCGGAGCGCTAGCGAAGGCTCCAAGATGGGATCTCACGGATACGGAAGGTTGCGGCGGTGGAATTAGGTTTTCGTGGTGCTCCTCGATGTTTTCAGGGGACGGGAGTATATATAGGCGAAGGAGGTGGGTCAGTTGAGCCACGAGGGGCCCACAAGGGTGGGGGCGCGCCCACCACCTTAGGGCGCACCGGGCACCCTGGTGGCTGATACGTCTCCAACGTATCTATATTTTTTATTGTTCCATGCTATTATATTACCCCTTTTGGATGTTTATGAGCTTTACTTTACACTTTTATATCATTTTTGGGACTAACCTACTAACCGGAGGCCCAGCCCATATTCCTGTTTTATTGCCTGTTTCAATATTTCGAAGAAAAGGAATATCAAACGGAGTCCAAACGGAATGAAACCTTCAGCAGCGTGATTTTTGGGAAGAATATGATCTGGGAGACTTGGAGTTCATGTCAGAAGATCCTCGAGGAGGCCAGGAGATAGGAGGGCGCCTGCCTCCCCGGGCCCTCGAGCACCCCGGACCGACTTCTTTCGCCCATATAAGCCTACGTACCCTAAAAACATCAAAACAGAAAATAGATCGGGAGTTCCGCCACCGCAAGCCTCTGTAGCCACCAAAAACCTCTTGGGAGCCCGTTCCGGCACCCTGCCGGAGGGGGGAACCCATCACCGGTGGCCATCTTCATCATCCCGACGCTCTCCATGACGAGGAGGGAATAATTCACCCTCGGGGTTGAGGGTATGTACTAGTAGCTATGTGTTTGATCTCTCTCTCTCTCGTGTTCTCTCTATGGCACGATCTTGATGTATCGCGAGCTTTGCTATTATAGTTGGATCTTATGATGTTTCTCCCCCTCTACTCTCTTGTAATGGATTGAGTTTTCCCTTTGAAGTTACCTTATCGGATTGAGTCTTTAAGGATTTGAGAACACTTGATGTATGTCTTGTCGTACTTATGTGTGGTGACAATGGGATATTCATGTGATCCACTTGATGTATGTTTTGTTGATCAACTTGCGGATTCCGCCCATGAACCTATGCATAGGGGTTGGCACACGTTTTTGTCTTGACTCTCCGGTAGAAACTTTGGGGCACTCTTTGAAGTAATTTGTGTTGGTTGAATAGATGAATCTGAGATTGTGTGATGCATATCGTATAATCATGCCCACGGATACTTGAGGTGACAATGGAGTATCTAGGTGACATTAGGGTTTTGGTTGATTTGTGTCTTAAGGTGTTATTCTAGTATGAAGTCTATGATAGATTGAACGGAAAGAATAGCTTCATGTTATTTTACTACGGACTCTTGAATAGATAGAACAGAAAGGATAACTTTGAGGTGGTTTCGTACCCTACCATAATCTCTTCGTTTGTTCTCCGCTATTTGTGGCTTTGGAGTGACTCTTTGTTGCATGTTGAGGGATAGTTATATGATCCAATTATGTTATTATTGTTGAGAGAACTTGCACTAGTGAAAGTATGAACCTTAGGCCTTGTTTCCTAGCATTGCAATACCGTTTGTGCTCATTTTTATCATTAGTTACCTTGCTGTTTTTATATTTTCATATTACAAATACCTATATCTACCATCCATATTGCACTTGTATCACCATCTCTTCGCCGAACTAGTGCACCTATACAATTTGCCATTGTATTGGGTGTGTTGGGGACACAAGAGACTCTTTGTTATTTGGTTGCAGGGTTGCTTGAGAGAGACCATCTTCATCCTACGCCTCTCACGGGTTTATAAACCTTAGGTCATCCACTTGAGGGAAATTTGCTACTGTCCTACAAACCTCTGCACTTGGAGGCCCAATAATGTCTACAAGAAGAAGGTTGTGTAGTAGACATCAAGCTCTTTTCTGGCACCATAGCCGGGGAGGTGAGTGCTTGAAGGCATATCTTTATATCTTGCAATCGAATCTTTTTGTTTCTTGTTTTATCACTAGTTTAGTTTATAAAAGAAAACTACAAAAAAATGGACTTGAGTTTGTCTCATACGCTTCGTCTTTTTAATATCTTTCGTGAGTTTGATAAAAAGGAAAATTGTGCTCAAGTGCTAGAAGAAGAAATCTATAGAATGTTTGATACTAAATCTTTGAATGATGAGCATGATTGCAATGTTGTTAGTATGAACTCTTTGAATATCCATAGTACTAATGATGATTTCTCTAGTCATGATGAAAATATCTCTCATAAGCATGTCAACTTTTGTGGAGTGCATGTTTGCATGAACACACCAAATAGAGAAGATATATATTGCAAGAGGCATAAGTATTTAGAAACTAAAAGGTTGCAAGAAAATCTTGATGTTTGTGCTGAAAAATTCAATATTTTTCGCGCTCCTTGTGAACTTTGCGATGAACGTGGTCATTTAAATCTCCAATGCAAATTGTTTCATGACCAAATCATATCCAAAAATTGTGATAACTTGATTACCCTTGGGCATCATAAAGATCTTAGTCTTCTTTGGGGGTATGAAGAAATGAAACATATAACTGAGGGTATTCCAAAATTTAATCTTGATATATTTCTTGATTGTGATCTAGAGAATATTTATATGTATTGTGCGGAGAGTTGCACTGAAAATCCTTATATTGCCAATTACCTAAAGAAAAGAAAGCAAATAGAAGATGATGAGAATACTGATGAAAGGGAAGAGACTTCCCAATATCCCCCTATTATTTCTTATGATGAATCAGGTAACGAGGAGGAGCTTTCTATTCAACCAATCTTGTCAATAAGGAGCTCAAATAGGAAGGTTGAACCCACACATAATGTGAAGAATAAAAAGAAAAGAAGGAGCAACAAAGGTAGAAATTTATCCCTCCCAAATGATGTTGCTCCTACTACTCATTGTGATGATGATAATTGCTATACTATTGGTGCTATCAATATTTTTAATGATGAGAGTGATTATGCTTATGATATGAAAGGGCCCAAGCTTGGGGAAGCTATGTTTGATGAGGATGAAATATTTGAGAATATATTTGCTGAAATTAATGTTTGTACCAAGCTTGGGGATGCTATGTTTAATGAAGATGATATTTTTTGCCTCCCAAGTTTTGATATGCAAAGTTGTTATGATAATAGCATGCCTCTTACCTATGATGATTATATTGATGAAAGTGGGTTTGGAAGAGTGTCAACTTTAGGAAGTAGTGATCCCACTATTTCGGAGGATGTTGAATCTTATAATATTTATGAAAGTGGATTTGTGTAACGCCCCGGATTCGATGCGCCAGGTGTCTGCCAGTTATTCGCCGTCGTTGCCATGTCATGTGCTTGCGTGTCTCTCTTTGCCATGTCATCATCTGCATTTCATATCATGTCATCATGTGCATCGCATTTGCATACGTGTTCGTCTCATGTATCCGAGCATTTTTCCCGTTGTCCGTTTTGCAATCCGGCACTCCTATGTCTCTCGGCGCCCCCTTTTACCTCTTTTCGTGTGCGGGTGTTAAACGGTCTCGGAATGGACCGAGGTTTGTCAAGCTGCCTTGGTATAGCACCGTAGACCGCTGTCAAGTTTCGTGCCATTTGGAGGTCGTTTGGTACTCCAACAGTTAACCGGTAACCGCAAAGCCTCTTTTGTTGCAGCCCAACTTCCCTTTCTAAGTGGCCCAAAACCCACCAAACTCCCTTCCATGCTCTCGGTCGTTCGATCACGATCGCGTGGGCGAAAACCGCACCTCATTTGGACTCTCCTAGCTCCCTCTACCTATATAAACACCTCCCCATCCGAAATTCGCGGCACAAACCTACCCTAACCCTAGCTTCTTCCTCTTCGGCCACGGACATGTCGCGCCCCACCGGACATGTCCGCCTCCACCTCACTCCGCGAATCGCGCCTCCACGCCACCTCCGCTGCCTCCCTTCTCCACTCCGTGGCGCCACGTGTCCGGCCGGGCCTCGCCGCCCGCCACCTGAGCTGGCTCGGCCCTCGAAGGCCTGCCCGGCCTGACCCGCCGACCCTGCTGAAACCCATCTGCATCTGCCGACCCAGCGCCTCCGCCCGGCTGCCCTGGCGCTGGCTGCCGCCGGCGCCCTTGGCCATCCGGCCATCCGCGCCCGCCGCAAGGCTTGCGCTCCCTCCCGCCCCGAGCTCCATCGCCCCTCGCCGCCCTGCTCGCCGCTGCCTCGGCCTCCCTCGCCGCCCGGAGCCGCCCGCTGCTTCGCTCGGCCGCCATGGCCGACCCGCCGCCTCCGTCCTCGGCCGGCCGCCCGCCGTCCGGCGCCCTCGTGGCCGGATCCGCCCCTCTCCGGTCGCCCTGGCCCCGTCTTCCCCGCCTTCGGCCCCGTCCACTCCGGCGAAGTTCCGGCGGAGTTCCGGCGCTGCATCGATAACCGTGCAAGAGGTTGACTTTTTCCCCCTCCAATTTTCTTCTAAGTCCTTTATCTGCAGTAATTTTGTGCCGTTTTCATTGCATCGTATCTCTGTCATCGTAGCTCCGTTTTGCGCGTATAATATGTCAAAATGTTCGTCTCGAAGAGTAGATCATTTCATCTCATTGCATCATTTTCATTTGAGATCATCTTGTTGCCCTAAATGCTGTTGCAAGAGTGCTATGTGATGTTAGTTTCTGATTTTTATCAGAACTTGCACTTTTGTCATTTTTGCCATGATTGATGTGTGCATCCTATGGACTTGAGCCCTACATGTGTTTTGAAATATGCCATGTCTTCTTTCCAGTGGTGCTTGCTATGTATTTTTGTGATCTATGTGGTGACTAGCACAAGCATGCAAACTAGGTGTCTTGTTGTTGCTGATTTCAGCCCTGTTTGCTGTTATTTTGATGCCATGTTTACTTGATGCTACAGAGTTATCCATGCATATTTTGAGATACTTCACTAAGGATGTTTTGTAAAGCATGTCTTGCTCTATCCATCCATGCCCTTTTTTGCAATTATGGAGTAGTCTAGCTTGAGTCAATCGAGCTCTACTTTTGCTATCAAATGTTTCCTGGCAGATTGTTTACATGTTATTCAATTTTGCCTAGGTTGTTGTGGTTGATCCGTATATGCTATGTTATTGTTCTTTCCATGTATGTCTTCTATGCCATGTCTTCTTGATGTATGTATGCTTAGTTTTTCATATAAGGCTCTGTAGTGAGTGCATTAGGCTTGTTAACATGCCTACTTGTTATCAGTTTTTGACATGCCATGTTGCTGAATCTGTTAACGAAACTTTCGATATTGACATGGGTGTTACTATATTTTCTAATCCTTTTTGGCTTATGGTCACTAAAGGACTTTTCTTATATGCTTTGAGTAGATTCATGCCATGCCTTTGTTTGCCAGGTTAAGTTCCTGTAACATGTTGTTTTCTTGCTCTAAACATTGCAACCTGATGTTAATTTCTGCTAAGTCTGAAACTGTTATTAGTTGCAATCTTGCCATGTGTTTTTGAGCATGTTCTAGTCATTCCTGGAGATAGCTCAGTGTTCATGTTTTGTAATGCTTTACCTGTAGATCATGCCCATGCCTTTTGTTTTCATATTGTGGTGCTGTAGCATGTTGTTTTGATGCTTGCAATATGCTTAGTTGCTGTTTTGGACAGCTTGTCCTTTAAACTTGTATTGGGTGTATGTGTTGATCCGTTGCTCCGTTTTGAGTGTGCTCTATATGAAACTTGCTTGATTTTGCATGTAGTTTCATATTATCATGTTGGATCCTTGTTTTGAGAGTGTTTGCTTGATGTTTGTATGCATTTTGCATCAATGCCATGCTTATCTTGTTTTGCTCATATCTTCTAGCCCGTAGCTCCGAATTTAATGAACTTTATATGTAACTTGACTAGAATTTCGTGTAGATCATCGTGGTGCATATTAAATTGCTGTTTAACAACTTGAACATAAATTTATTCAGATCTGGACCAATTTCGAAATTTGCATATGAGGACTTACCGGAATTGTTATATGTTGTTCCCGGCCTCATTTAAACTTGCTTTGATGTGTTGCTCTTGTTTGCATCATCCCTTGCCATGAGTAGCTTCATGTAGCTTTGTCATGCATCATGCTTGTTTGTGCATCATGCCTTGTTCATGGTGGTGTGTTTACTATGTTGTGTGCTTCTTCTTGTTAGTTCCTGTTTCGTTGCGATCGTGAGGATTCGTTCGTCTACGCTTGGTTCGGCTTCTTCCGTTCGTCTTCTTCATGGACTCGTTCTTCTTCCTTGCGGGATTTCAGGCAAGATGACCGTTACCCTGGATCTCACTACTATCATTGCTATGCTAGTTGATTCGTTCTATCGCTATGCTGCGTTACCTATTACCTGTTCCTCAAGCCATCCCAATTGCCATGAACCTCTAACCTTTTGCACCCTTCCTAGCAAACCGTTGTTTGGCTATGTTACCGCTTTGCTCAGCCCCTCTTATAGCGTTGTTAGTTGCAGGTGAAGATGAAGTTTGTTCCTTGTTGGAACATGGAGATGTTGTTCCTTGTTGGAACATGTTTACTTGTTGGGATATCACAATATATCTTATTTAATTAATGCATATATATACTTGGTAAAGGGTGGAAGGCTCGGCCTTATGCCTGGTGTTTTGTTCCACTCTTGCCGCCTAGTTTCCGTCATATCGGTTTTATGTTCCCGGATTTTGCGTCCCTAACGCGGTCGGGTGATTTATGGGACCCCTTGACAGTTCGCTTTGAATAAGACTTTTCCAAAGAAGGCCCAACATTGGTTTTACCATTTGCCTCACCACCACCTACTTTTCCCTTGGGAGTCGCTCTCTCGAGGGTCATCTTTATTTAACCCCCGGACCAGTGCTTCTCTAAGTGCTGGCCCGAACCGAGTAGATCGGGGCCCCTCGTGGCAACTCGAGGTTTGGTTTTACTCGAGGATGTCTCATCCGGTGTTGCCCGAGAACGAGATATGTGCAGCTCCTATCGGGATTGTCGGCGCGATCGGGCGGTCTTGCTGGACTTGTTTTATTGCTGTCGAAATGTCTTGTAGCCGGATTCCGAGATCGATCGGGCTTCCCGGGAGAAGGTCTATTCTTCGTTGATCGCGAGAGCTTATCATGGGCTTGTTGGGACACCCTGCAGGGTTTGAACTTTCAAAGCCGTTCCCGCGGTTATGTGGCAGATGGGAATTTGTTAATGTCCGTTGTAGAAAACCGAAGTTGATCTCAATTAAAATACGCCAACCTGTAAGGCGAATCGTGAGTGTCTCTTTTCGGGTTGATCGAAGGAGAACACGGTTTCTGGGTTATGTTTGACGTAAGTAGGAGTTCAGGATCACTTCTTGATCATTACTAGTTGACGATCGTTCCTTTGTTCCTCTTCTCGCTCTCATTTGCGTATGTTAGCCACCATATATGCTTAGTCGCTGCTGCAACCTCACCACTGTGCCCCTTCCTTTCCCATTAAGCTTTGCTAGTCTTGATACCCATGGTAATGGGATTGCTGAGTCCTCGTGGCTCACAGATTACTACACCACGAGTTGCAGGTACAGGTTATGCGATGATCATGACGCGAGAGCGATGTTTGCTTGTGTTGGAGTTCTTCTTCTTCTGCTTCTTCTTCGATCAGGGGATAGGTTCCAGGTCGGCAGCCTGGGCTAGCAGGGTGGATGTCGTTTGAGCTTTTGTTTATGTTTCATCCGTAGTCGGATGTTGATCTTGTATGTGATGTTGATGTATGCTTGTGGCATTTGTGCCTTATGTATGTATCCCCACTATTATGTAATGTTGATGTAATGATATCCACCTTGCAAAAGCGTTTCAATATGCGGGTCTATCCTTGGTGGGACCATCGAGTTCCTTTTGGATAGGGTCGCATATTGGGCGTGACAATTTGGAGAGGTCATGAATTTATTTAGTGATGAATCCACTATTTCGGAAGAGGTTCCAATTGATTATGAGAACAAAGTTGCTATCTATGATGATTATTGTGATGACTTGTATGCTATTAGGAATAATGATAACCATGAAACTTGTCATCATGATTTTAGTTTTCAATTGGATTATGCCTCACATGATAATTATTTTGTTGAGTTTGCTCCCACTACTATTCATGAGAAGAAATTTGCTTATGTGGAGAGTAGTAAATTTTATATGCTTGTAGATCATGAAAAGAATGCTTTATGTGTTGGTTATATTGTTGAATTCATTCATGATGCTACTGAAAATCATTATGAGGGAGGAACATATGCTTGTAGGAATTGCCATAATGTCAAGTTTCCTCTCTATGTGTTGAAAATCTTGAAGTTATGCTTATTTTGCCTTCCTATGCTAGTTGATTATTGTTCCCATAAGTTGTTTGCTCACAAAATCCCTATGCATAGGAAGTGGGTTAGGCTTAAATGTGCTAGTCATATTCTTCATGATGCTCTCTTTATGTTTCAATTCTTATCTTTTATGTGAGCATCATTGCCATCATCATGCCTAGCTAGAAAGGCATTAAAGAAAAGCGCTTGTTGGGAGACAAACCCATATTTATCCTTACTGTTTTTGTGTGTTCACGTGATTATGCTACTATAGTAATCATGTTTTATAGCTTTTGTTTCAATAAAGTGCCAAGTAAGATCTTTAGGATAGCTTACGGTGATAGTTGTGTTGATCCTGCTGAAAATCAGAAACTTTTGCACCCAGTAAATTAGTTTTGTTAATTCAGAGAAACGTGCTTCTGATCTGATTCATTTTGCTCTCGATTGGTACACAAATTTCTTAGGACTTCCTAATTTGGTAGAATTTTTGGAGTTCCAGAGGTATACATTTGATACAGATTACTACAGACTATTCTGTTTTTGACAGATTCTGTTTTTCGTGTGTTGTTTGCTTATTTTGATGAATCTATGAGTAGTATCGGAAGGTATGAACCATAGATAAGTTGGAGTACAGTAGATATTACACCAATATGAATTTAGAATGAGTTCATTACAGTACCTAAGTGGTGGTTTTATTTTCTTGTACTAACGGAGCTTACGAGTTTTCTGTTGAGTTTTGTGTTGTGGAGTTTTCAAGTTTTGAGTAAGGATTCAATGGACTATGGAATAAGGAGTGGCAAGAGCCTAAGCTTGGGGATGCCCAAGGCACCCCAAGGTAATATTCAAGGACAACCAGGAGCCAAAGCTTGGGGATGCCCCGGATGGCATCCCCTCTTTCGTCTTTGTTCATCGGTAACTTTACTTGGAGCTATATTTTTATTCACCACATGATATGTGTTTTGCTTGGAGCGTGTAGCGACCAGACCTCAAACAGTCGATCTCGTGCATCGTTGTCATCCTCGGATCGAGAATGCTTGACACGCACAAGTACTCAAGGATTTATACCAGAGTAGCCATCACACACTTATTACATCGAATGTCTCAAAAGAGAACTTACTACAATAAATATGGTTTAAGGCCATCTAATAACGATAACAGCGGAAGTCTTGGAAGATAAGTGAGTCCATCAACTCCAACGGCATCACTGAGTATAAGACCACGACCTAAGGCACCTTACTCGTCGTCTGGAAAGTCTGCAACATGAACGTTGCAGCCCGAAAACGGGTCAGCACATGGAATATGCTGGCAATCTAACACATAGAGAATAATGAACAGAGATATGCTATACTACATGCATATATGGCTGGTGGAAAGCTCTATGGTTACTGTTTTGCGAAAAGCCAATTTTTCCTACTGTAAAGGAATAAATTTTATTTAACAATCATGGTGGTTGTTAAACATTGAGAAGATAAACATCCTCTCAATCCCAATTAAACATCATCGTTAAACCCAACAAATTTAATTAAAGTAACATGACGAGATTCACATGATAATCCAAGTACTAGATACTCAAGATGTCCATAACCGGGGACACGGCTAACCATGATTAGTTTATACACTCTTCAGAGGTTTGCGCACTTTTCCCCACAAGACTCGATCTCCTCCGTTGGGATTCTCGCACTACATGATGTTTGTGGAATGGATGACCGAGACATAGTCTTTCAGAAGCGTTTGCACCTTACGATGGGGTAGACAGTACCACCTACATCCCCTACATCTGCTAGTCTACCACTGTAAGAGTTCACACGACTTAATCAACTATGCTAGAGTCCATAGTAGCTTGTGGCTACACACGGAAGTTTCTAGCCTGAATAATCTCATGATCCCTTTGAGCCTGGGTGGCGGTCCGAAAAAAAACAGGCAATCGCTGGAATACCCAGGTGCCTCAATCCACCCAGATGTGTGTTTAAGTTGCCACCTTAAGTAAACTATTAATTTAACATTCTCACATCTGTCATGGATACACTCACCCAATCCACGTCTACTAGCATAGGATGGCAATATAAGCAAACGTAGAAGTAACTCCCAAAGGTTAGATAATAAAACAGGTAATAGGTACTACCTCAACTACTTCCCAAAACCCACAATTTAATCAGATCCTAATCATGCAATGTTTGAGGATTGATCTAATGCAATAAAACTGGGTAGTAAAGAGGTATGATCAAAGTGTTACTTGCCTTGCTGATGATCCGTAAAACCTAGAGATTCAAAGTAACAAGCGGCGCACTCCGGGTACTCTATCGCAAACAAACAAGCATACAATAAGTACTCATCTAATGCATAGGTAAAACTCAAATAAGAGATCTAACCAGAAAGTTCAACTTAAGAACTCCGGTTTGCAAAAAGAATCAAATCAAACGAAGCAATGAAAGTCAAACGGCGAAAGAAACAAGCTTCGTTTACTAATCTGGACCTAAGTCAAAATTTAAAGTAGCAAAAACTTATTTGAGTTGGTTAAACAGAAAGAGGGTTTCGAGATGAAACTCTAGGCACTTGAATCGCCTGATTCCGATAAACGAGCGAAAAGTTAAACTAAAACGAAAATCGGATCAGAAATCGCGATCTGGAATAATTGCGGAAAATCTGAGAAAAAGAAAAACTGACGAACAGACTAATGAACGAACGTCCGCTGTCTGCGGCTAAACGACGAAAACCGTTCGTTAAAACGAACGTACAGATGAACGTCCGCTAAATAGACTAAACCGAAAAAAATAAACCAAACGGAATCTAATAAAAAAACGGATCTAGGGTTTCGAAAAAAAACCAATCGGTTTTATTAGAAAACCGGCGGCTACCTCGGGGTGCGGATCATCGGCGGCGGCTACTCGAGGCGGGTCGCGGCAGCGCCGCGGCAGGTCCGGCGGCAATGACGTCGGCGGCGGCGGCGGCTGGTCGGCGGCGGCGGCAATGCTTCATGGCATGGCGGCGGCGGGGGGCTAGGATTTGGGCGGCTCGGGCTGGGCTCCCCCGGCTTATAAAGGCCGGCCGGGCTAGAGTCCGTGTCGGGTACGGCCTAGCTAGGTCGGTAACTTAAAAAAAACATTACGCACAGAAAAACAAATAAAAGAAACACTAAACGTACTCCAAAAATCCTGGAATAATTTTCCCCGGCTTCTAAAATCAAGACGGACAAGATGAACATTTATTTGGGGCCTAAATGCAATTTTGAAAAACGCGCATTTTTCCTAAATTCAAATAAAATAGCGATAAAATCCAAAATAAAATCTTACTTGATTTTATTAATAAATCCTCAATATTTCTTTATTTTGGGAAAGTCATTTTATTCCCTCTCTCATATTTTTATAATAGAAATAATTGAAGATAAAATAAATAAAATGAAATGATCCTATTTCCAAAATTTGAGAAAACTCAAATATGAAAATAACGAAATCCCCAACTCACTCCGTGGGTCCTTGAGTTGCATGGAATTTCTAGGATCAAACCAAAATGCAATAAAATATGATGTGCAATGATGATCTAATGTATAACATTCCAAATTGAAAATTTGGGATGTTACAAACCTACCCCCCTTAAGATGAATCTCGCCCTCGAGATTCGGGTTGGCTATAAAATAGGTGAGGGTGGTCCTTCAGCAGATCTTCCTCTCGCTCCCAGGTGGCTTCATCCTCGGTATGGTGGCTCCACTGAACTTTGCAAAACTTGATAACCTTGCTGCAGGTGACTCGGCTGGCATACTCAAGAATTTTGACTGGTTTCTACTATAGGTCAAATCACTATCCAACTGAATTGCTTCCAGCGGCACTGTATCGCTCAGCGGTATATCAGCCATCTCTGCGTGGCACTTCTTCAACTGGGAAACGTGGAACACATCGTGAACTCCGGACAATCCTTCGGGTAATTCCAACTTGTAAGCAACTTCTCCCATATGCTCCAAAACTTGGTATGGTCCCACGAAACATGGCGCTAACTTTCCCTTAACTCCAAAGAGCTTAACTCCTCGAGGTGGAGATACACGAAGATAAACTCTGTCTCCGACTTCGTAAACTGTCTCCTTGCGTTTAGAATCTGCATAGCTCTTCTGCCTGGACTGGGCTACCTTGAGCCTATAGTGAATCAACTTCACCTTCTGTTCAGATTCTTTAATCAAATCGGGTCCAAACAACTGGCGGTCTCCTACTTTGTCCCACAACAATGGTGTTCTACACCTCCTTCCATACAAAGCTTCGAAAGGGGCCATCTTCAAACTGGATTGATAACTATTGTTGTAAGAAAACTCTGCATATGGCAAATTATCGTCCCAATTAGATCCATAATCTAGCACCCAAGCTCTCAACATGTCCTCCAAAATCTGATTGACTCTCTCGGTCTGTCCATCTGTCTGTGGATGAAAGGTTGTACTGAACTCTAGCCTGGTACCCAAAGTTTCATGCAACTGATTCCAGAACTTTGAGGTAAACTGGGTTCCTCTATCTGATACAATACTCCTTGGAACTCCATGCAGACATACGATCCTGGTCATGTATATCTTTGCCAACTTAGCACTGGTGTAAGTGGTCTTCACTTGGATGAAATGAGCTACCTTCGTCAAACGATCGACTACAACCCAAATCGAGTCATAGCCTGAACGAGTCCTGAGTAATCCCGTGATAAAATCCATACCTAGCTTACCCCACTTCCATTCGGGTATCAAAAATGGTTGTAGAAATCCTGCTGGCTTCTGATGCTCTGCCTTCACTCTCTGACATACATCACAAATAGCAATATCCTTCTTCATTCCGATCCACCAGAATGTATCCTTCAATCCAAATACATCTTGGTATTTCTTGGGTGAATCGAATATGGCGAATCATGAGCCTCTTGGAGAATCAACTTCCTGATCTCCGGGTCATTAGGCACATAAATGCGGTCCTCAAACCATAGGGTATCATGCTCATCCTCACGAAAACCTTTAGCCTTTCCTTTAGCCATCTTCTCCTTTATCTTGCCAATCTCCTTGTCTGTCTTCTGAACTTCTCTGATCTTATCCATCAGATTAGACTGAATTTCCAATGCTGCCACATAGCCTCTTGGAACTATCTCCAAACATGGCTCGCGAAGATCCTCGGCTAACTCCTCCGATAACTCTCCGGTCATGAGTGTGTTAACATGGCTCTTGCGGCTCAACGGGTCGGCTACTACATTAGCCTTTCCGGGGTGATAATGCATTCTCATATCATAATCCTTTATGAGCTCCAACCATCTCATTTGCCTGATATTTAACTCCTTCTGCGTGAAGATGTATTTCAAACTCTTGTGATCCGTATACACCTCACAGTGGTTTACGATGAGAAAATGTCTCCATGTCTTCAATGCATGCACTACGGCTGCTAACTCTAAATCATGCGTAGCATAATTCAACTCATGGGGCTTAAGCTGTCGTGAGGCATACGAAACAACTCTTCCCTCCTGCATAAGCACTGCTCCAAGTCCTTGACATGAAGCGTCACAATAAACTTCATAATCCTTGTGCTGATCTAGCAGAATCAACACTGGCGATGTTACCAAATGTTTCTTCAACTCCTGGAAACTGGCCTCACATTCCTCAGTCCATTTGAACTTGGTGTCCTTCTTCAACAACTCCGTCATGGGCTTGGCAATCTTTGAGAAATTCTCAATGAACCTCCGGTAGTTTCCTGCAAGTCCAAGAAAACTCCAGATCTCTCCAACTGACGTGGGTGATTCCCAGTTTGTCACAGCGACAACTTTGGTGGGGTCTAATGCTATTCCTTCTCCGGATATAACGTGACCGAGGAATCCAACTTCCTTCAACCAAAACTCACATTTCCTGAACTTGGCGTATAACTAATGTTCTCTGAGCTTCTCAAGTACCAAACGCAAATGCTCCTTATGCTCCTCTTCATTCTTTGAGTAGACCAAAATATCATCAATGAACACTACGACGAACTTATCCAGAAACTCCATAAACACCTTGTTCATCAGGTTCATGAAATAGGCAGGTGGGTTAGTCAGACCAAATGACATAACGGTATACTCATACAGCCCGTACCTGGTGGTAAAAGCCGTCTTAGGTATATCCTGCTCTCGGATCTTCAACTGGTGGTATCCTGATCACAGATCGATCTTGGAAAATACCTTAGCTCCTTGCAATCGGTCAAATAGATCATTGATCATCGGCAGTGGGTACTTGTTCTTGATGGTTACTTCATTCAGTCCTCGATAATAAACAACCATCCTTAACGATCCATCCTTCTTCTCTACTAGAAGCACTGGCGATCCCCAAGGTGAAGAACTTGGGCGAATTTAGCCTTTATCCAGTAACTCCTTAATTTGCTTCTTAATCTCCTCCAAATCTTTTGCGGGCATCCTGTACGGTCTCTTAGATATTGGCCCTGTGCCTGGCAAAAGCTCAATCAAAAACTCAATGTCTCTATCCGGTGGCATGCCTGGCAACTCCTCTGGAAATACGTCAGGGAAATCCTTCACCACTGGTACTTCCTCCTGTACAACTCCTGATAAGGAATTTACTTGAGTCCTCTTCGGCACATGCCGGGATACATACTTGATCCTTCTTCCTTCTGGGGTGGTAAGCAAAATTGACTTACTGGCGCATTCAATGTTTCCTCCATACTTCGATAACCAATCCATGCCTAATATCACATCCAATCCTTGCGATTCCAATACTATTAGGTCCAAGGGAAACACATAGTTACCAATCCTTAATGCTAACCGATCACACCATAAACTAGCCATATACTCTGCTCCAGGCGAGGTTACTAACATGGGTGACCTAAGGGCTTGGGTTGGCAGTTTATACTTATCCACAAATCCCCTTGATATGTATGAATGTGATGCACCAGTATAAAAAAGAACGAGTGCGATAAATGACTTAACCAAAACTTACCTATTTCGCATCCGGTGGGCTTCAACCTCCTCCACGTTAACGTGGTTCACCTGTCCCCTGTTGAAAGGGTTCGGCTTCTTCCCAGAGCTTCCATTGCCATTTCCATTCTGGGATTCAGGACATTCATTGGCATAATGTCCAGTCTTCTAACACTTATAGCAAGTGACTTGGCTCAGGTCTCTCTTGGCTGAGGTTGATGGGTTGGTACGGTTCTGGCCGTTGCTTCCTCCATTCCCGTTACCATTCTTAGGGCCATTATGATTGTGCGAACTCCCTCCTCCATGGGTATGCTAAAAATGTCCTCCCGATTTTGGGGTAAAACGTGGCTTCTGCTGAGCTCCAAAATTGTACTTCCCTTGTCCATACTTCCTCTTGCGGTTGTCAATCTGCTGCTGCTTCCCTTCAATCATGAGAGCTCTGTCTACCAACTCCTGGTAGTTGTTGAAGGTTGCTACCATCAACTGCATGCTCAGCTCATCATTCAGTCCTTCCAGAAACTTCTCCTGCTTAGCTGCATCCGTAGCAACGTCATCTGGGGCATAACGTCCTCCTTGGCGCAAGTTGCGAAACTCACGCTTCTTCATGGCCATAGCTCCTGCTGAAACATGGGCAGTACGGAAAGCCTGCTGAAACTGATCCCATGTGACAGTGTCGATAGGATAAGTGGTTGTGAAATTCTCCCAGCATGATGCTGCGGGCCCATCAAGCTAATGTGTGGCAAAACGCACCTTTTCCGCATCTGTGCATCCTGCAGTGGTGAAAGGATCGAGAAGAGGTGTCTAGAGGGGGGGGATTAGACACTAAGTACCAAAAGTTGCAGTTTTTAACTTCTTTAAGTTTGAGTGGAGTTTAGGCACAAGTTTAACACTCACAATACATAACAAGCAAGCATGCAAAGAGTATATGAGCAGCGGAAACTAAAGCATGCAACTTGCAAGTATGTAAAGGGAAGGGTTTGGAGGATTCAAACGCAATTTGGAGACACGGATGTTTTTGTCGTGGTTACGATAGGTGGTGTTATCGTACATCCACGTTGATGGAGACTTCAACCCACGAAGGGTAACGGTTGTGCGAGTCCACGGAGGGCTCCACCCACGAAGGGTCCACGAAGAAGCAACCTTGTCTATCCCACCATGGCCATCGCCCACGAAGGACTTGCCTCACTAGCGATAGATCTTCACGAAGTAGGCGATCTCCTTGCCCTTACAAACTCCTTGGTTCAACTCCACAATCTTGTCGGAGCCTCCCAAGTGACACCTAGCCAGTCTAGGAGACACCACTCTCCAAGAAGTAACAAATGGTGTGTTGATGATGAACTCCTTGCTCTTGTGCTTCAAATGATAGTCTCCCCAACACTCAACTCTCTCTCACAGGATTTGGATTTGGTGGAAAGAAGATTTGAGTGGAAAGCAACTTGGGAAGGCTAGATATCAAGATTCATATGGTAGGAATGGAATATCTTGGCCTATACACATGAGTAGGTGGTTCTCTCTCAGAAAATGGATACTGGAAGTGTAGGTTCGCTCTGATGGCTTTCTTTTCGAATGAAGAGTGGGTGGAGGGGTATATATAGCCTCCACACAAAATCTAACCGTTACACACAACTTGCCAAACTAGGTGGGACCGAATTGATAAACTCGGTCAAACCGATTCAGCAAATCTAGTGACCGTTAGGATTTTCGGTGGGACCGACATGCAACTCGGTAGGACCGATATGATTAGGGTTAGGGCATAACGTAATCTCGGTGAGACCGATTACACAAACTTGGTGGGACCGATTTTGGTAATAAGCTAACCAGAGAGTTGGTCAGGCAAACTCGGTGAGACCGATTACACAAACTCAGTGGGACCGATTTTGGTAATAAGCTAACCAGAGAGTTTGCATTGTAATCTCAGTAGTACCGATTGCACAAACTCGATGAGACCGATTTTGGTAATGGAAATACACAGAGAGATTACAATCCCATCTAGGTGAGATCGAGATCCCTATCGATGAAACCGATTTGCCTAGGGTTTGTGGCAGTGGCTATGACATCTGAACTCGGTGGCGCCGGATAGAAAGAATCAATGGGGCCGAGTTAGACTTTTGGTTTAGGTCATATGTGGATGTGAGAAAGTAGTTGAGGGCTTTGGAGCATATTACTAAGCACTTTGAGCAAGCAAGCCATTAAGCAACACCTCATCCCTCCTTGATAGTATTGGCTTTTCCTATAGACTCAATGTGATCTTGGATCACTAAAATACAAAATGTAGAGTCTTGTGCTTGGAGCTTGAGCCAATCCTTTGTCCTTAGCATCTTGAAGGGGTTCCACATCCTTTAGTACATACCACTTAATTGTTGAACTTTTCTGAAACATACTAGGTAAAAGTGTTAGTCCAACAAGAGATATGTTGACATTAATTACCAAAATCACCCAGGGAGCACTTGTGCTTTCAATCTCCCCCTTTTTGGTAATTGATGACAACATACATCAAAGCTTTAGATAAGGATGTAGAGAATAGCAAGTAAAGCTTTGGGAAGACATGTAACAAGCATAGGCTCCCCCTACATGTATGCAATCATGTGAATATGGAATATAGAAGCATGCGAGAGCATAACCATGACAGAGTAGGCAATGTGTTACATGTATCTTGGCTATAAGCATCAAAGCAACAGATGTGAATGTGGAAGTGTACCTTCATGCTCATGAGTCCTTCTTGCAAACAGTATGTACATCAGCAAGAATTCCTCATACACATGACCGTGATGCATATACTTACCTTATGGTCTTGAGTTGGCTTAGGATGGAATGAACCTATGAAAATAAGGTTAGATAACACAGATACACTTACTAGCCAGAGCAAACAAAAGAAACCACAAGAGTACCAAGACTAGGATGACATGTAGAGAGTGAGTACTGAGTACTACATTTGATATAGGCATGTCCCCAAAGGTAAAGATGTGCAATGAATTTAAGGATTCTTTCCCTTAGAAGTCTTGCTCCCCCTGAATCTAGCATGGGATACTGGGAGAAGATAGGGAACAGAAAATCAGAGCTCAAAGAAACAAATGAACCGAGCTAATGCAAATAAGCACATATGAACATGTATTTCCCCTCAAGAAGACATGTAGCATCTCTCCTCTTGAACACCAAGCATCTGGGATCCTTGAAGATTACTCTCACCTTGAGTATTCTCTCCCCCTAGAGATATGAATAAGCTTTGATGTGATCTCTCTCTCCCCCTTTGACATCAATTTCCAAGAAGGGCCTTCTGGAATTTGTCGTGAATGGGTTTGGTCCTTGAGTCACAACACAGAGCACTAAGAAAAATGTGATGCTTGTAGAGGACAAGATTCATTGAGTGGAGTTGGATCAGAAGTAATGCAGAAATAAATGGCAAAATGTTTTTCCTGTAGTGAAATCGGTGGCACCGAGTGGTATGCTTCGGTTGTACCGAAAGGATTCGGTTGGACTGAAAGCATAAAACCGGTGAGACCGAGTTCATCGCAGAGAAAACACTTGTCACCTCAGCTCACTAGACAAGTAAGATCTCTCAAGGATTTGCAAGGAATTAACTGAAAGATTTGCAATGAATTGGATGCAGGGAATGCAGAACAGAATAGAAGAGAAAAGAAATCTAGATGAAGTTTTTTTGAAAGGGGAAACAAATATGCATGAGACAAATGCAAGAGCATAGAAAAGAACACAAGAGAACTCCATCTAGAATTGGTCGGCGACAAAGTCACCTATGTTAAGAGTATATTGACTTAGGAGTCAAGTGAGATCACTTGATCATAGGTCATACTCATCGTTTAAGCTCAAAATGGGGTTACCATTTTTCGTTTAAGCATCTTGATGTATTCACATCTTGTCGAGTTGCTTTGACTCATGACTTGGAGTAAAGCTTCTCTAAGATGGAATAACATACCTTGGGTGGTGGGGTTGATCGTGATCATGTAGTTGAACTTATGTGGGTTGCTCAAAGTTGATGTAGCTCATCAAGAGTTGGGAGCACCACTTGGAATTGAGTTCATCTACCTACATGGGCTAGTTTTTGCAAGGAAGAGCACTTGTATATCCAAAATGACAATCATGAAGCTTAACATAGAATTTGTCAAAGGATATAGTTGAATGGTTCCGTGCTTCCTTTTCTTCAACCACCATTATGTAGAGACTTGGTGATGTAGAGATTGCTCAAGATGTGAGTAGGTTAAAATCTCATGGAATTAGATTCATCCAAGTACCTACATGGGTTAGATAACATGCAAGGTGCAAATATATCCAAGACATAAGATTAACATCATAAGAGAAATATCAAGGATTACTCATAAGCTCATGTCTTGCATGTATCCAATGGAGTTCCTACTCCAAATTTGAAGCATCAATGATGTTCAATTCACCTCTTAACCTGCAAAACACTTTCTCATCAAGTGGTTTAGTGAATATATCCGCTAATTTCTTTTCGGTGCGAACATGCTTAAGATTAATGTCACCCTTAGCAACATGATCTCGAATGAAATGATGACGAACTTCAATATGCTTAGTTCGAGAGTGTTGCAAGGGATTATGAGCAATCTTGATAGCACTCTAATTGTCACAAAGTAATGGAACATGTTTCACATAAATCCCATAATCTTTAAGAGTTTGGGTCATCCAAAGTAATTGAGCACAACATGAACTAGCGGCAATGTATTCCGCTTCGGCGGTGGATAAGGATACCGAGTTTTGTTTCTTGGAAGACCAAGACACAAGAGATCTACCAAGAAATTGACAAGTACCCGAAGTGGACTTTCTATCAACCTTGTCACCGGCATAATCCGAGTCAGAGTACCCAAAAAGATCGAAAGAGGCCCTCTTTGTATACCAAATGCCAAAATTTGGTGTATGGATTACGTATCTCACTATCCTTTTCATGGCCTTAAGATGACATTCTTTAGGAGCAGCTTGATATCTTGCACACATGCACACAGTTAGCATGATATCGGGACGTGAAGCACATAGATATAATAATGAACCAATCATAGAGTGATAAACCTTTTGATCAACCGGTTCACCATCTTTGGTCAAATCAAGATGTCCACTAGTAGGCATGGGTGTAGTCATACCTTTGCATTCTTGCATATTGAACTTCTTGAATAAGTCCTTGGTGTACTTTGTTTGAGAGACAAAGGTACCTTCCTTAGTTTGCTTGATTTGCAAACCAAGAAAGAATTTGAGTTCACTCATCATAGACATCTCAAACTTCTCCGACATTAGCTTCCCAAACTTTTCACTAAAATGAGGGTTAGTAGAACCAAATATAATATCATCGACATAAATTTGGCACACAAATAGTTCTCCATTAACCCTTTTTGTAAAAAGAGTAGAATCAATTTTACCAATTTCAAAGCCTTTTTCAATAAGGAACTTTGTCAAGCATTTATACCATGCTCTAGGAGCTTGTTTAAGACCATAAAGGGCTTTGTGAAGTTTGTAAACATGATCAGGTTTCTTAGGATTAACAAAGCCGGGAGGTTGCTTAACATAAACTTCCTCCTCTATTTCACCATTTAGAAAAGCACATTTAATGTCCATTTGGTACAAGGTGATATCATGGTGATTATCATAGGCAAGTAAGATGCGAATGGACTCAAGTCTAGCAACGGGAGCATAAGTCTCACCATAGTCCATACCTTCGACTTGTGTGTAGCCTTGGGCGACGAGACGTGCTTTGTTGTGAACTACTTGTCCATCTTCATCTTGCTTGTTGCGAAGCACCCATTTGGTACCGATGATGTTCTGGTTGTTGTCGGGCTTCTCAACCAATGTCCAAACTTGATTTCTCTCAAAGTTGTGTAGCTCTTCATGCATAGCGTTTATCCAATCCGGATCTTCCAATGCTTCTTCAACCTTCATAGGTTCAATGCTAGAGATGAATGAATAGTGTTCACAAAAGTTAGCTAAACGAGTTTTAGATCGAGTGATTCTCCCGGTTTGGATATCATTGTAGATTTTCTCGACGGGATGGTCTTTAGCATATCTTGCTCGAACTCGTGAAAGCTTTTGCTTGGGTCTTGGTTGAACATCTTCTTCATCTTGTTCTTCTTCTTGGCCTTCTTCATTGTTGACGTTGTCGTTCTCTTGTCGTGGTGGAGAAGGAGGTTGTTGACGTTCGTCTTGGTGCACTTCCTCGTTTTCTTCATCTTGGTGTGTCCCACTTGTGGATGCTTCCGTATCAACTCTTGGTTCACCTTGTCGTGAGGTAGAAGCTTCCACTTGGACGGACGAGGTACTCTCATTCACCTCCATTGGACGAATATTGCCAATAGACAAGTCTTGGATTGCTTCTGAGGGGTCTTTGTCTCCTACATCAATTGGCAATTGCTCTACTTGCGAGCCGTTAGATTCATCAAACTTCACATCTACCGTTTCTTCAACCTTTCGGGTGAAATTGTTGTAGACACGGTATGTGTGAGAGTTTGAGCCATAACCAAGTAGGAAACCTTCATGAGACTTAGGAGCAAATTTAGAACGACGATGCTTATCAAGAATGTAGAACTTTGAGCCGAATACTCGAAAGTATCCAACTTGGGGTTTGTTACCGGTGAGGAGCTTGTATGCCGTCTTGCCGAGTAGCTTGTGAAGATACAAGCGATTTGTTGCATGACAAGCTGTCTCAACAGCTTCCACCCAAAAGTGCTTCAGCGTCTTGTACTCATCAAGCATCGTTCTCGCCATTTCGATGAGCGTTCGGTTCTTTCTCTCAACAACTCCATTTTGTTGAGGTGTGTACGTAGCCGAGAACTCGTGTGAAATACCTTCTTCGTCAAGAAAGGTATCCACATTTGCGTTCTTGAACTCCGTTCCGTTGTCGCTGGGAACCTTCTTGATCTTCACTTCAAATTGATTTTGGGCCTTCCTAGCGAAGTTTTTGAAGATCTTTTGAACCTGCGATTTATCATCGAGAAATAAAACCCACGTAAATCTTGAAAAATCATCAACTATAACTAGACCAAAAAATTTCCACCGAGACTTTTGTAAGCGTTGGGACCAAAAAGATCCATGTGAAGTAGCTCGAGTGGCCTCCTTGTGGTCATGATGTTCTTCATGGGATGCCTCCCTCCAACCTGTTTACCTGCCTGACAAGCGCTGCAAAGTCTATCCTTATCAAATATGACATCGTTAATGCCAAGGATATGATTTCCTTTAATAAGCTTGTCAAGGTTTCGCATACCAACATGACCTAATCGTCTATGCCATAACCAACCTTTAGAAGATTTAGCAATAAAGCAAGTTCTAGGTTGATCCTTTTTAGTGAAATCAACAATGTATAGATCACCTCTACGCACACCGGTAAAGACCATTTTATGATTATCTCGACGAAACACTTGGCAATCTACTTCAGTAAATAGGACATTGAAACCGAAATTAGCAAGTCTAGATACTGAAAGTAAGTTGTAGCCAAGAGATTCAACGAGCATGAAATTTTGTATGGAGCTATCATGTGATATGGCCACCTTACCGAGGCCAACCACCTTACCCTTTGAGTTGTCACCGAAAGTGACATACTTTCGAGGACCATCGTTTTCAGCAAGCTCACGAAACATGTCTTTATCTCCGGTCATGTGATCGGTACATCCACTATCAAGAACCCATTCCTTTCCTCCTGCCATATATCCCCGAAGATTTTCCATAAGACCAAAGTGTCTCATTGCATCATCAAGATCATATTTACTATCATCATCCTCATCATAGTATCCATGTTCAACATCATCTTGTGATTGATCAATTCCTAGAGAGGGTAATTCATTAGAGTGAGTTTGACAATGATCTTCTTTATGAATTTTAATAGCTTCAGAAATAATATCACTAATAATTCCAACATCTCCTTTGGCACGCATAAGGTTTGTAAGCTCAAATGGACAATCACCAAACATAGGATCATTGGAATTCATCTTACTCAAGACAATAGACTTATGGAGAATTTCATATAGATTTTTCAAGGAATAATTTGGAAAACGTTCCTCAAGAAATTTCCATATAGTGTAGGCACACTTAAGAGTAGGCAAACATCCAATCAAGTTTCTAGGCAAGCCTCTAGTGATAAGTTCAAGAGTTCTAAGATTTCGAATCATGTCAATTGACTCATCAAGGGTAGGATGCATAGGATCAACATGAGGTGCACAAGGGCTAGCAATGTACTTGTTCAAATGATATTGACTGAAAATCACTAGCATCTCATTTTTCCACTCATTAAAATACTCTCCATCAAGTATAGGCACTCTATGTCTAAGACTCCCAATCGTAGACTCATCCATCTTCCTCCAATGGTGTTTAAACCAAAGCAATGGAGACAAAAGCTCTGATACCAATCGAAAGGATCGAGAAGAGGTGTCTAGAGGGGGGGATTAGACACTAAGTACCAAAAGTTACAGTTTTTAACTTCTTTAAGTTCGAGTGGAGTTTAGGCACAAGTTTAACACTCAAAATACATAACAAGGAAGCATGCAAAGATTATATGAGCAACGGAAAGTAAAGCATGCAACTTGCAAGTATGTAAAGGGAAGGGTTTGGAGGATTCAAACGCAATTTGGAGACACGGATGTTTTTGTCATGGTTCCGATAGGTGGTGCTATCGTACATCCACGTTGATGGAGACTTCAACCCACGAAGGGTAACGGTTGCGCGATTCCACGGCGGGCTCCACCCATGAAGGGTCCACAAAGAAGCAACCTTGTCTATCCCACCATGGCCATCGCCCACGAAGGACTTGCCTCACTAGTGGTAGATATTCACAAAGTAGGCGATCTCCTTGCCCTTACAAACTCCTTGGTTCAACTCCACAATCTTGCCGGAGGCTCCCAAGTGACACCTAGCCAATCTAGGAGACACCACTCTCCAAGAAGTAACAAATGGTGTGTTGATGATGAACTCCTTGCTCTTGTGATTCAATTGATAGTCTCCCCAACACTCAACTCTCTCTCACAGGATTTGGATTTGGTGGAAAGAATATTTGAGTGGAAAGCAACTTGGGAAGGCTAGAGATCAAGATTCATATGGTAGGAATGGAATATCTTGGCCTCAACACATGAGTAGGTGGTTCTCTCTCAGAAAATGGATACTGGAAGTGTAGGTTCGTTCTGATGGCTTTCTTTTCGAATGAAGAGGGGGTGGAGGGGTATATATAGCCTCCACACAAAATCTAACCGTTACACACAACTTGCCAAATTCGATGGGACTGAATTGATAAACTCGGTCAGACCGATTCAGCAAATCTAGTGACCGTTAGGATTTTTGGTGGAACCGACATGCAACTTGGTAGGACCGATATGATTAGGGTTAGGGCATAACGTAATCTCGGTGAGACCGATTACACAAACTCGGTGGGACCGATTACACCCAGGGAGCACTTGTGCTTTCAAGTGGTCAACTCCCTTCTTGTCTTGTAGAGCCAATCATATGCAACTATCGGCTCGGTGCTACTGGAGAACACCGGCAGATTCAGCCTAAGGAAACGGGTTAAGTGATCAACAGGTGGTGGAGGTGGTGGGTTGTTGTTGTTGTTCCCCTGATTCTGATTCTGGACTAGTAACTGCATCAACGCATTCTGCTGCTGGATCAACTCAGTGAGCTCCGATGGGAAAGCAAATCCATTGTCACGTCTCGGAGGCATCTGAGGGTTTAGAAAAGACGAGAATTCAGAATAGAATGAGGTCTAGAGAGAAAACACTACCCATATGCACATGAGATAAAAGCAAACAATATCACTTCATTCAAATCAAACAAGGGCATACAATCGATCTAACTATCGTTACAAAGTGCTCGGACTATACTATATACATGGGGGAATACTACTACTGATTATGGTGGTCTACTAGAAATTTTGATCGTTCGAAGATTCCATGATATCTGCTCCAGCTTCATCAACAAAGTCATCATCACTGGGGTCCGAGTCGGTGTCGTCGATGATGATGTAGTTATCCGGGCAAGTGCAATCATCGTCTCCTCCTCCTGGTGCTGGGTCTCCCATGAATACTCCGATCTTCTTTTCCAGGTCGTCATTCTTCTCCACTAATGTTGCGTTTCCTCCTCATCATCCTCGCGTGTAGCCTTGAGTTCTTCCAGCTCCGTGATCTTGGTCAATGCGTTCTTCAGATCTATCATGCCTGCGCACATTTGGTTCTCCTGGCGACGAATGTGTTGGTTTAACTCCTGGATGAAAGTTGCAATTGATCTATCCTTCTTGGTACTGATCATCTCCCATTGCTCATCTCGGCGCCCACAAATCTGGTAAATAGTATCCTTAAGCTCCTTGTGGTAAACTTCTCCAATGCGTCCCATGGTGATGTGGGCTGCCATGCTCTTTCCTAGACTCCAGGTTGGTGCATCAAAGGAAAACTCTATGGGCTCGGTGACGGGCATGAACGTCCTTCCTGGAACTTGAACTCGAATCATCCAACGCTCCTCTTCTGGTAGTGTGGCGTTGTAGGTTCCGGTGAAGCTTGGTATTCCGATGCTCAGGTATCTAGTGACTTCCTTCAAGTGGCATCCGAAGGGTGTCTTCATCTGGTTGCATGAACTTGTTCCTTGCAACCGCCATCCTAAAAGAGTAGAAAAGATAAGGAGTCAGAAATGAGAAGAGTGTAGTGATCTAGGGTTTAAGCTTAGTGGTCGTGTCCTACAGTCAGCATGTGCTCTGATACCATCTTGTAGCGACCAGACCTCAAATATCGATCTCGTGCATCGCTGTCATCCTGGATCGAGAATCTTGCACGCACAAGACTCAAGGATTTATACCATAGTAGCAATCACACACTTATTACATCGAATGTCTCAAAAGAGAACTTATTATAATAAATATGGCTTAAGGCCATCTAATAACGATAACAGCGGAAGGCTTGGAAGATAAGTCGGTCCATCAACTCCAATGGCATCACTGAGTATAAGACCACGACCTAAGGCACCTTACTACTCGTCTGGAAAGTCTGCAACATGAACGTTGCAGCCCGAAAACGGGTCAGCACATGGAATATGCTGGCAATGTAACACATAGAGAATAATGAACAGAGATATGCTATACTACATGCATATATGGCTGGTGGAAAGCTCTATGGTTACTATTTTGCGAAAAGCCAATTTTTCCCTACTGCAAAGGAATAAATTTTATTTAACTATCATGGTGGTTGTTAAACATTGAGAAGATAGACATCCTCTCAATCCCAATTAAACATCATCGTTAAACGCAACAAATTTAATTAAAGTAACATGATGAGATTCACATGATAATCCAAGTACTAGATACTCAAGATGTCCATAACCAGGGACACGGCTAACCATGATTAGTTTATACACTCTGCAAAGGTTTGCGCACTTTTCCCCACAAGACTCGATCTCCTCCGTTGGGATTCTCGCACTACATGATGTTTGAGAAACGGATGACCGAGACATAGTCTTTCATAAGCGTTTGCACCTTACGATCGGGTAGGCAGTACCACCTACATCCCCTACATCTGCTTGTCTACCACTGTAAGAGTTCACACGACTTAATCAACTATGCTAGATCCCATAGTAGCTTGTGGCTGCACACGGAAGTTTCTAGCATGAATAATCTCATGATCCCTTTGAGCCTGGGTGGCGGTCCGAAAAAAACAGGCAATCGATGAAATACCCAGGTGCCTCAATCCACCCAGATGTGTGTTTAAGTTGCCACCTTAAGTAAACCATTAATTTAACATTCTCACATCTGTCATGAATACACTCACCCAATCCACGTCTACTAGCATAGCATGTCAATATAAGCAAACGTAGAAGTAACTCCCAAAGGTTTGATAATAAAATAGGTAATAGGTACTACCTCAACTACTTCCCAAAACCCACAATTTAATCAGATCCTAATCATGCAATGTTTGAGGATTGATCTAATGCAATAAAACTGGGTAGTAAAGAGGTATGATCAAAGTGTTACTTGCCTTGCTGATGATCCGTAAAACCTAGAGATTCGAAGTAACGAGCGGCGCACTCCGGGTACTCTATCGCAAACAAACAAGCATACAATAAGTACTCATCTAATGCACGGTAAAACTCAAATAAGAGATCTAACCAGAAAGTTCAACTTAAGAACTCCGGTTTGCAAAAAGAATCAAATCAAACGAAGCAATGAAAGTCAAACGGCGAAAGAAGCAAGCTTCATTTACTAATCTGGACCTAAGTCAAATTTTACAGTAGCAAAAACATGTTTGAGTTGGTTAAACGGAAAGAGGGTTTCGAGATGAAACTCTAGGCGCTTAAATCGCCTGATTCCGATAAACGAGCGAAAAGTTAAACTAAAATGAAAATCGGATCAGAAATGGCGATCTGGAATAATCGCGGAAAATCCGAGAAAAAGAAAAACTGACGAACAGACTAACGAACGAGCATTCGCTGTCTGCGGCTAAACGACGAAAACCGTTCGTTAAAATGAACGTACGGACGAACGTCCGCTAAATAGACTAAACCGAAAAAATAAACCGAACCGGATCTAATAAAACGGATCTAGGGTTTCGAAAAAAAACCCGATCAGTTTTATTAGAAAACCGGCGGCTACCTTGGTAAGTCGGATCGGCGGCGGCTACTCAATGGCGGGCGGCGGCGGGGGTCGGTGGCGGCGGCGGCGGGGGTCCGGTCCGGATGGCGGAATGCTCATGATGGCGGCGGCGGCTGGGGCTAGGGTTTGGCGGCTCGGGCTGGGCTCCCGGCTTATAAAGGCCGGACGGGCTAGAGTCCGGGTCGGGTACGGCCCGGCTAGGTCAGTAACTTTTTTTAAAAAGACATTACACCAAGAAAAACAAATAAAAGAAATACTAAACGGACTCCAAAAATCCCGAAATAAATTTTCCCCGACTTCTGAAATCAAGTCGGACAAGATGAACATTTATTTGGGGCCTAAATGCAATTTTGAAAAACACGCATTTTTCCTAAATTCAAATAAAATAGCGATAAAATCCAAAATAAAATCTTATTTGATTTTATTATTAAATCCTCAATATTTATTTGTTTTGGGAAAGTCATTTTATTCCCTCTCTCATATTTTTATAATAGAAATAATTGAAGATAAAATAAATAAAATCAAATGATCCTATTTTCAAAATTTGAGAAAACTCAAATATGAAAATAACGAAATCCCCAACTCTCTCCGTGGGTCCTTGAGTTGCATGGAATTTCTAGGATCAAACCAAAATGCAATAAAATATGATGTGCAATGATGATCTAATGCATAACTTTCCAAATTGAAAATTTGGGATGTTACAGAGCGTCATTTTCTTTTGTTAGTATTTGCTTGCTGTTATTTAGAATAATGTTTTGCATCTTTAGTTTCAATAAAAATGTCAAGGATAGCCTTTGCCATGCTTATTTTGCTAGTATACATGTTGTTGTTTGAAAACAGAAAGTTTACCGCTGTTGCAAAAATTCCCTAGAAAAGTCAGAGAATGGTATAATGTTAAAAATTTTCGCATATTGAGCTCTGATAAATTTACTACAGTGGGAATTTTATTTCATAATTTTTGGAGTTAGGGAAGTATGATGAATCTTGCATTCTTTACAGACTGTACTGTTTTGATAGATTGCTGTTATGTTTGCATTGTTTGCAGATGTTTGCTTGTTTAATGATTCTATTTGAGGATAGGAGTATTAAATATGCAGAGGCATTTAGTATTCAATGTGGAATAATAATTTTAGTGATTTGTTACAGTAGAAAATGATAAGGTTTTGCATTGGTTTATACTAACCTATCTCACGAGTTCTTGTTGAGTTTGGTGTGGATGAAACTTTTGATAAAAAGAGAAACCATGATATGAGAGGAATTAAGGAGACACAAAAGTTCAAGCTTGGGGATGCCCAAGGCACCCCAAGATAATATTTCAAGAAGTCTCAAGCATCTAAGCTTGGGGATGCCCCGGTAGGCATCCCACCTTTCTTCTTCAACAACTATCGGTTAGTATCGGTTGAGCCTAAGTTTTTGCTTCTTCACATGAGTTGTGCTATCCTTGCAATGTCATTTTATTTTGCTTTGCTTGCTGTTTGAATACAATACCAAGATCTGAAATTCCTTAATGTTAGAGAGTCTTCACATAGTTGCACAATTATTCGACTACTCATTGATCTTCACTTATATCTTTCGGAGTAGTTTGTCATTTGCTCTAAGTGCATCACTTATATCTTTTAGAGCACGGCGGTGGTTATATTTTGTAGAAATTGCTAGTCTCTCATGCTTCACTTTTATTATTTTGAGAGTCTTTTAGAACAGCATGGTATTTGCTATGGTTATAAAGTTGGTCCTAGAATGTTAGGCATCCAAGTTGGGTATAATAAAAACTATCATAGAAAGTGAATTGGATGCTATGATCAATTTGATACTTGATAATTGTTTTGAGATATGGAGATAGTGATATTAAAGTCATGCTAGTTGAGGTGATTATGAAAAATGCTTGTGTTGAGGTTTGTGATTGCCGTAGCATGCACGTATGGTGAACCGCTTTGTGAAGAAGTAGGAGCAAAATTTTATTTATTGATTGTCTTCCTTATGATTGGCGGTCGGGGACGAGCGATGGTCTTTTCCTACCAATCTATCCCCGTAGGAGCATGCACGTAATACTTTGTTTTTGATGACTTCTAGATTTTTGCAATAAGTATATGAGTTCTTTTGACTAATGTTGAGTCCATGGATTATACGCACCCTCACCCTTCCACCATTGCTAGCCTCTCTTGTGCCGCGCAACTTTCGCCGGTACCATACACCCACCATATACCTTCCACAAAACAGCCACCATACCTACCTATTATGGCATTTCCATAGCCATTGCGAGATATATTGCCATGCAACTTTCCACCGTTCCGTTCATATGAAACGCATTACTTTTGTCATATTGCTTTTTGCATGATCATGTAGTTGACATCGTATTTGTGGCAAGGCCACCTTCATAATTTTCATACATGTCACTCTTGATTCATTGCATATCCCGGTACACTGCCGGAGGCATTCATATAGAGTCATATCTTGTTCTAGCTTTGAGTTGTAAATCCATAAAAGTGTGATGATCTTCAATAATTGGAGCATTGTCTCAGTGAGGAAAGGATGATGAAGACTATGATTCCCCCACAAGTCGGGATGCGACTTCGGACTTTACAAAAAGAAAAAAAAGAAAAAAGGGGAAAGGCCAAAGAAAAGAAAAAAGAAAAAGAAAAAAAGGGAAAGAGAAAAAAGGAAAAAATAATATAAAATGAGAGAAAAAGAGAGAAGGGACAATGCTACTATTTTTTTCCACACTTGTGATTCAAAGTAGCACCATGATCTTCTTGATAGAGAGTCTCGTACGCTGTCACTTTCATATACTAGTGGGAATTTTTCATTATAGAACTTGGCTTGTATATTCCAAAGATGGGCTTCCTCAAAATGCCCTAGGTCTTCGTGAGCAAGCGAGTTGGATGCACACCCACTTAGTTTCTTTTGTTGAGCTTTCATATATTTATAGCTCTAGTGCATCCGTTGCATGGCAATCCGTACTCACTCACATTGATATCTATTAATGGGCATCTCCATAGCCCGTTGATACGCCTAGTTGATGTGAGACTATCTTCTCCTTTTTGTCTTCTCCACAACCACCATTCTATTCCACATATAGTGCTATGTCCATGGCTCACGCTCATGTATTGCGTGAAAGTTGAAAAAGTTTGAGATTATTAAAGTATGAAACAATTGCTTGGCTTTTCATCGGGGTTGTGCATGATTAAATACTTTGTGTGATGAAGATAGAGCAACAGCCAGACTATATGATTTTGTAGGGATATCTTTCTTTGGCCATGTTCTTTTGAGAAGACATGATTACTTTGATTAGTATGCTTGAAGTATCACTATTTCTTATGTCAGTATGAACTTCTATTTTGAATCATTTGGATCTGAACATTCATGCACTACTTGGGAAAAGCCTATACACAAAATCTTACCAGCAACGCGCTTTAAAATCAGGCGCTGCTGCTAAGTAGCAGTAGCGCGCGCGGACAAAACTCGCTGCTGAAACAAGTTTACCAGTAGCGCGCACACTCAAAGACGCGCTACTGCTAAAATTCCCACGACGCCGCCGCGAGGCCAGTTATAGCGGCAGCGTGTTAATACGAAGAGCGCTACTACTATGGGCCATAGCAGTAGCGCATTTACGCAATAATCGCTGCTGCTAAGTTAACTAGTCGCAATCCAGATCCACAGATCCACACACTCACTCGATCTCCCTCTCAACCTCCCGCACCGTCGGTCCTCCCCCGTCGCCCCTCCTCCGATCTGCACCACCGTCACCTCATCCTCCACGCTGGACTCGGTACCGGCCTCCTCCTCCGTCCTCCCTCCACTCGCCGCTGGCCGGCCCCTCCTCGCTCCGCCTTCCTCCTCCGTCCTCCCTCCACTCGCCGCCAGCCGGACCCTCCTCGTTCCGCTTTCCTCCTCCGTCATACTCTCTACTCCCTCCTTGAGTCGCCCCTCCTTGTCCCTCCTCCCTGCTACATTTTGATTTAGTAGGCTAGTTTATATGCAACATTTTGATTTAGTTGATATGATTCAGTTGATTTAGTAGGCTAGTTTATATGCAACATTTTGATTTAGTTGATTTAGTTGATTTAGTAGGCTAGTTGATTTAGTTGATTTAGAACATTGTGTCATTTAGTTGATTTAGTATGCTAGTGGATTTAGTATGCTAGTTGATTTAGTATGCACCATTTTATTGTTATTTTTTCTATACATGGATAGGTAGATGCTTTTGTTTTTTTGTAATAAGTTATTTTTTGGCAAAATGTAGGTGCCAATTTAGATAAATTTGCCACTTGTTTTTTTAATCAATTATCTTAGGCAATAGGTGCCATCGAAATGCTTTGGTAGGTGGTACCTTGTCATCTAATCGTTAATCCTTTGCTCATATTGCTTTAGGAAAATGGCGCCACCACCACCACCACTATGTCGATTGTGTAAGTCAAGGTGCATGACAGCCTTGCAACCGGCAAGTTGTTCGGCATCTACTTCCACCGAAGTTTTCATCATGCGTGTAAGAAATTAGATGAAATGTAAAAACTATTTTATTTTTAGTGTTGGCATTACTGCATTTTTGTCATTTTGCTTTTCTTACACAGATCGTCCCATGCAATGTGAGGTTGAAATTCAACAAGCTAACAGGAGACTTGTGACATTTGAGGCTCTGGGGCCATACACTATGGAGGTCGAGAAAGGACGCAATATGTCACAGATTGGAGGAGATGGATGGGCCCGCTTCTCGCCTCGCATGCGTCTTCTTGGTGGTGAGTTGATCAGCTTCTCCTTCGAGAAGAAAGACCCAAGCTGGCTGTCATTTATCTCAACCTGGTGGAAGATGATGAAGATGACGAAGATGATGAAGATGACGAAGATGATGAAGATGACGAAGATGACGAAGATGATGCAGATGACGAAGATGATGAAGATAATGAGGACCCACTTCATGAATCCATCGTAGCTCAAAGGATGAGGCTGCGAGGACGAGGTGTGCAACCTATGGGACATAATTCCGCCACGTGATGACTTTGTCGGGGTGCCATTCGTGACCCGCCTGACAAGTACCATGGTCGATCGGCATGAAATGGTATGTTATACGTACTGACTGTAGTAATTTGATGATATATATATGCTTTATTGTTATACTTACAAATGAAAATTATCCGATGATATGCTTAGTGAATCCGATGAAATGCTTAGTGTAGAGTCCAATGATATGCTTAGTAGAATTCATGATTAATTAGTACAAATGCGTAGTACTGTGTCTTTTGATAGTGTAGAAATCTAGACTTAATAGAAATATATTTGCAAGAGTATGTGTGAGGCTATTTATTAATTGATATGTTTTTCTTATTTAGAAATTGCCAAAGAACCTATCTGTGAGTTGTGGTATCGAGCCTGATGAAGAAGGCTCAGCTGGACTATGCCTTATCGCAAGGGGCTCCGTCACCACTGCACTTACAAAGCATGGACATGACGGTCGCACACACTTAAACTCGGTTGGGTGGAAGAGATTCCTCGTTGGCAAGAATCTTCATGTTGGACAGGCCATCCTAATTACTATCAGGAACACCCACTGTCCAGGCTTGAGGATGATGATCGTCGTCGATATCATCTAGAACTACATATGTGTGGCTATATCATGTAGAACTACATATGATGATCGTCGTCGATATCATGTAGAACTACATATGATGATCGTTGTCGATATCATCTAGAACTAAATATGATGATCGTAGTCGATGTCACCTTGTACTGCTTGAGGATGCATGTTGAGTATATATGAAATTGTTATCTAGTACTTCCTCGGTTCCAAATTACTTGTCGTGGTTTTAGTTCAAATTTGAACTAAAACCACGACGGGTAATTTGGAACCGAGGGAGTACTACCTAGTACCTATAATGCTTTATGAAATTGATATCTAGTAGAATTAGTATCTGAAAATTGCAGTTTACTGAAGCCGGAATGGGGAAATGGTGGAAGATATAACAGTAGAGCGGGAGCAGGAAATCGCTACAGCTAACTAATAGTAGCGCATTCGGGAAATGCGCTGCTGATATAGTCAATGGTAGTAGCGCGGGTACAGACAGCGCTACTACTAACGGTTAGCTGTAGCACCTTATTCGTAGCGCGGGCGCCCGCGCTGCTGATAGCCTCAAAACCCGTGCTACTACTAGGGTTTTCCCTAGTAGTGATGCCCCAATAGAGAAAATTACATTGAGAATTATGCTAGGTGATACGTCTCCAACTTATCTACTTTTCCAAACACTTTTGCCCTTGTTTTGGACTCTAACTTGCATGATTTGAATGAAACTAACCCGGACTGACGTTTTTTTTAGCAGAACTACCATGATGTTGTTTTATGTGTAGAAAAGAAAAGTTCTTAGAATGACCTGGAAATCAACGGAGGCACTTTTTGGAATTCATAAAAAATACTGGGCGAAAGAAATACATCGGGGGCCGGGGTTCTGTCCACGAGACAGCGCGCCCCTGAGGGCACGCCCCCTATCTCGTGGGCCCCCTGGACCTCCTCCGACCTCAACTCCAACTCCATATATTCCATCTCGGGGATAAAAAAATCAGAGAGAAAGTTTCATCGCGTTTCACGACACGGAGCCGCCGGCAAGCCCTAATCTCTCGGGAGGGCTGATCTGGAGTCCGTTCGGGGCTCGGAGAGGGGATTAAATCGCCGTCGTCATCATCAACCATCCTCCATCACCAATTTCATGATGCTCACCGCCGTGTGTGAGTAATTCCATCATAGGCTTGCTGGACGGTGATGGGTTGGATGAGATTCACCATGTAATCAAGTTAGTTTTTTTATGGTTTGATCCCTAGTATCCACTATGTTCTGAGATTGATGTTGCTATGACTTTGCTATGCTTAATGCTTGTCACTAGGGCCCGAGTGCCATGATTTCAGATCTGAATCTATTATGTTTTCATGAATATATGTGTGTTCTTGATCCTATCTTGCAAGTCTATAGTCACCTATTATGTGTTATGATCCGACAACCCCGAAGTGACAATAATCGGGATACTTCTCGGTGATGACCGTAGTTTGAGGAGTTCATGTATTCACTATGTGTTAATGCTTTGTTCGGTTCTCTATTAAAAGGAGGCCTTAATATCCCTTTGTTTCAGAAGGACCCGCTACCACGGAGGGTAGGACAAAAGATGTCATGCAAGTTCTTTTCCATAAGCATGTATGACTATTTACGGAATACATGCCTACATTACATTGATGAATTGGAGCTAGTTATATATCACCCTATGTTATAACTATTGCATGAGGAATTGCATCCGGCATAATTATCCATCACTGATCCGGTGCCTACGAGCTTTCCATATATTGTTCTTCGCTTATTTACTTTTTAGTTGCTGATGTTACAACTACTACAAAAACCCAAAAACATTTATCTTTACTTTTGCTACTGTACCTTTATTATCATACCACTTTTGCTACTAAACACTTTGCTGCAAATACTTAGTTATCCAGGTGAGGTTGAATTGACAACTCAACTGCTAATACTCAAGAATATTCTTTGGCTCCCCTTGTGTCGAATCAATAAATTTGGGTTGAATACTCTACCCTCGAAAACTGTTGCGATCCCCTATACTTGTGGGTTATCACTAGGTAGCATTCCACATCAAAAATTCTATTTTTTATCATTTACCTACTCGAGGACGAGCAGGAATTAAGCTTGGTATGCTTGATGCGTCTCCAACGTATCTATATTTTTTTATTGTTCCATGATATTATATTACCCCTTTTGGATGTTTATGGGCATTACTTTACATTTTTATATCATTTTTGGGACTAACCTACTAACCGAAGGCCCAGCCCATATTGCTGTTTTATTGCTTGTTTCAGTATTTTGAAGAAAAGGAATATCAAACGGAGTCCAAATGGAATGAAACCTTCGGCGGCGTGATTTTTGGGAAGAATATGATCCAGGAGACTTGGAGTTCACGTCAGAAGATCCTCGAGGAGGCCAGGATATAGGAGGGCTCCCCCCTACTAGGCGCACCCCCTGTCTCCTGGGCCCCTCGAGCACCCCCTCGTCCATTATTAATAAGCTTGCGACACCTAAACCTGCTACTGCTATGAGTTCTGATATGTCGCATGTTATCGATGATGCCACTTCTGCTATGCATGATGAAACTATTTCCGTGCGTGATACTACTTTGCTATTAGGTGAATTTCTAGATGAACAACTTGCTAGAGTTAGAGGGGATGAAATTACTGAAGATCCTATTATTGATGATAGTGATGATGAAGGTTCCCCTAATGATTATGTTTTACCTGTTGTTCCTAAGGGTTATGTTGTGCATGAAAAAGCTGCTTTGGAAATCCTTGCCTGCAATGATAGGAATGATCTTAACTAATTATTAGCTAAATGGAAGCAACAGTCTCTTAATGCTAGAATGAAACCCGATACTGCTTTTGCTACTTCACCTATTTGTGTCACTGATAAGGATTATGAATTCTCTGTCGATCCTGATATTATTACTTTAGTTGAATCTAATCCTTTTTATGGCCTTGAATCTGAAACTGTTGTGGCACATCTTACCAAGTTGAATGATATAGCCACCCTATTTACTCATGATGAGAAGTATCGCTATTTATATATCCTTAAGATATTTCCGTTCTCATTAAAGGGTGATGCTAAGACTTGGTATAATTCTCTTGCTCCTGGTTGTGTGCGTAGTCCCCAGGATATGATTTATTACTTCTCGCTAAATATTTCCCGCTCATAAGAAACAAGCTGCCTTATGGAAATATATAATTTTGTGCAAATCAAAGAAGAGAGTCTCCCACAAGCTTGGGGGAGGCTTCTTCGGTTACTTAATGCTTTGCCCGATCATCCTCTTAAGAAAAATGAAATACTTGATATCTTCTACAATGGACTAACCGATGCTTCCAAGGACCACTTGGATAGTTGTGCTGGTTCTGTTTTCAGGGAAAGAACAGTCGACGAAGCTGAAATATTATTGAATAATATGTTGACTAATTAAAATAATTGGACTCTTCCTGAGCCAGTTCCTGAAGTAATTCCTGAACCAATTGAGCCAACTCCTGAGTCTATTCCTAAACCTACTCCAAAGAAGAGAGGTGTTTTATTTCTCAGTCCTGAAGATATGCAAGAGGCAAAGAAATCAATGAAAGAAAAAGGTATTAAAGCTGAAGATGTTAAGAATTTACCTCCTATTGAAGAAATACATGGTCTTAATTTACCGCCTGAAGAACCACATTGTCTTGATAACCCGACACAGGTAGTAAAGGTAAATTCTCTCTATAGATATGATAAAGTTGAAATACCCTCTACTAAATTTCATAGCCCATGCTTAGATGAATTTGATGATTTTATGGCTAGGCAAGAAAGTTTTAATGCTTATGTTGGTAGAGAGTTAAAGAATAATGCTTTGAAATAGGACGCGAGGTGATAATCGGCTAGAGTTAAAGATGAACTTCACCGCGTTAGCAAATATGCTTCTATGGTTGCTACTCAAGCTGAGCAAGTACTTAAAGCTCAAAATGATTTGCTTGATGAATTAAATAATAAAAATGACCTTGTTGTTAGAGTGGCTACTAGAACTGGTAGAATGACTCAGGAACCTTTGTATCCTGAAGGCCACCCTAAGAGAATCGAGCAAGATTCTCAGAGAAATAATTTAGAGGTACCTAGTTCTTCTAAAAATAAGAAGAAGAAAAACGATAAAACTTTGCATGCTTCTAGTGAACCTACTGTAGACACACCCGAGAATCCCAATAATATTTCTATCTCGATTTGAAACACAATCAGGTGATGAACATGAACCTAGTGATAATGTTAATGATAATGTTCATGTTGATGCTCAACCTAGCAATGATAATGATGTAGAGATTGAACTGCTGTTGATCTTGATAACCCACAATCAAAGAATCAATGTTATGATAAGAGAGATTTTGTTGCTAGGAAGCACGGTAAAGAAAGAGAACCATGGGTTCGAAACCCATGCCCTTTCCTCCTAAACCATCCAAGTCAAAGGATGATGAGGATTTTGAGCGCTTTGCTGAAATGATTAGACCTATTTTCTTACGTATGCGCTTAACTGATATGCTTAAAGTAAATCCTTATGCTAAGTATATGAAGGATATCATCACAAATAAAAGAAAGATACCGGAAGCTGGAATTTCCACCATGCTTGCCAATTACACTTTTAAGGGTGGAATACCAAAGAAACTTGGAGATCCGGGTGTACCAACTATACCATGCTCTATTAAAAGAAATTATGTTAGAACTGCTTTATGTGATCTTGGAGCAGGTGTTAGTGTTATGCCTCTCTCTTTATATCGTAGACTTGAATTGAATAAGTTGACACCTACTAAAATATCTTTGCAAATGGCTGATAAATCAACTACTATACCTGTCGGTATTTGTGAGGATGTGCCTGTTGTAGTGGCAAATGTCACTATCTTAACGGACTTTGTTATTCTTGATATTCCTGAGGATGATAGTATGTCTATTATCCTTGGTAGACCTTTTCTTAATACTGCAGGGGCTGTTATTGATTGCAACAAAGGCAATGTCACTTTTCATGTTAATGGTAATGAGCATACGGTACACTTTCCAAGGAAACAATCTCAAGTTCATAGCAATTCAATTGGAAAAGTTCCAACTATCATTTTTGGAGGTTTTGAATTTCCTCTCCCTACTGTCAAGAAAAAGTATGATATTCTTATTGTTGGGGATTTTCATATCCCCGTTGAGGTAACTTAGTGTTATTCAAAATTTCTCCGGTTCCGTGTTATTCGGAATGAGCTCGTTAACAAGACTTGATCAACCTTGTTAGTGGGTTCATTTTGATGATCATGAGATGGATGAAACTAGAAGGCACAACCTTCTCTACCCTCTTTTTACTTTCTGTTATTTAGAATAAATAAAGCAAAATTAGTATTATCCGTATGTTTTTTGAATTATCCATGCATTAAAAAATAGCCTGAAAATAAAAGCGCTCCAAATGCCCTGCAAATCTAGTATGATTTTTTCTGGAATATTTGAGGATTTTAGGCCCTGAAAATACTGCAGGAGGGCCAAGCACCAGGCCACAAGAGAGGAGGGCGCGCCCCCCCAGTAGGGCGTGCCCCCTGCCTCGTGGGCCCCTGTGGCTCCCCTCCACTTATTCCTGCACCCATCTTCTTCCTCTGTCTCACACAAACCCGAAAAACCAACTCAAGCACGAGTTCCAACCACTTTTGATGTGCTTTTCGATCTCCTTGCTCAAAGCTCCATTCACAAAATTGCTTTGGGAGATTGTTGCTTGGTATGTGACTCCTCCATTGGTCCAATTAGTTTTTGTTCTAGTGCTTTATTCATTGCAAATTTTTTCTGCATAGGTAACCATGTTCTTGAGCTTGCATGTTAGATTTTTGAGGTCCCAAGCAATTCCAATGCATGATATAGGCTCTAGGCACTTGTAGGAGTAGTTGCTATCAATCTTGTTCAGTTTTATGCACTTTTATTTTGAAGTTACTAAATTTTCAGAAATTTTCAGAAAAAGAAATATGCTTAGAAGAATGTACCAAGGAGGTTCCTCGGCAAAGAAAGGTCCAAGGATTGCTATACGTGAGCAAGATGTTGAATTGCCGAGGGACGCAAATGTACGGGCTTGCGAGTGGCCATCTGATGATTTTATGGTCGAAGCAGGCTTCAAGGAGGAATTTGACGCATATGTGAGTAATGCCGAGCTGGAGGACTTCTCACAAGATAAGTGTCCGCAGTACTATCAGTTGACTGATTCTTTTGTGGAGAGGTTTAGATATAACTCTTCGCGTAATTCTCCTAGTGTCATGTTTGATATTTATGATACATCTTATACCATGGATTTAGAGGACTTCACAACTGCTTGCAAACTCCCGCAGTGGGGTAATATTAATTATCCTCCCAAATCTGAATTTAGAGATTTTCTTGCTAGTATTACTGTGGGAGAATCTAGGGACGTAGCACAAGCTACCATAGGGAGCATTCATTTTCCTGCTATACATTACTTTGCTCTCTTTATTGGTAGACGCATTAACGGTAAGGACGAAGTATGTCACATGTGTGCTCCTGATCTTTCTGTCCTCAAGAGTGCTGTGTCAGGTTATAAAGGTTATAACTTGGGGCAATAGTTGCACGTAGGTTGCAAATTAATAGTAGAAAGGGAGATTTATTTGGAAGAATGTATGCAACCCGTGTGGCTAACTTTCTTAATATAGCTCCACGAGAGGGGGATATGATCCTACCCTCTATTTATTTGGATAAAGAAGCTATGTTCCAACATCATTTTCTTGAGAGGAATGAACAATTCCTCCATTATCGACTAATCTATGACAGACCTTAGCGTCGTCCTCATTACTCTTCCTGCCCCTACCTTTTTGATTATCAGGCAAGAGGAAGATACGTTGTCACCAGGGAGGAAGCAACTAAGTATGAGAGAGGAATGGAGGCAGCTCGCCAACAAGCTGCCGCTCAGGAGGCGATCGCCTCCGCATCTCAGTACAACCCCAGCTTCACTTATGGATATCAGCCAGGCGGTCCTTGGTACTAGACCAACTTAGGCCAAAGCCTAAGCTTGGGGGAGTACATATATCTCACCGACTTTACATTCATGTTCACACACTAGTCGTCGGTGCTCATACTCTTTCATTGTATTATCCATGTTAGTTTAAATCTCTTTTTCTAGTTTTCTTCTTGTGTGTTTGATAAACCTTAAGAAAAAACAAAAAATTAGTTAGTTTAATTTCCATGCTTGTAATAGAAATTAAAATGAAAATCCAAAAACATTTCTAGTTCTTCTTCTTACTTGTTGGGAGCTTTCCCGTGTAAATAGTTTTATTTTCTTTTCTTTCTTTTAGGGGTCGAGAAGACCATATTGAAAATGCTTAGTGGCTCTTATATGCATGAATGTTTATTTAACTTAGAGCCTATATTACCATGTCTTCTCTCTTGAGTTGAATGCTTGCAGATTCCAGCTTAGTCCGATGCACGTACACTCTTATTATTATTACACATCGTTCGGTCGTGCAAGTGAAAGGCAATAATGATGATATATGATGAACTTATTGGGATGAGAAAAGCTGGTATGAACTCGACCTCTTTTGTTTTTGTAAATATGATGAGTTCATCGTTCATGAATCAGTAATTATGAAGTAAACATACTTGCAATGACATTTAGAGATTATAGTTACTTGTGCCATGCTTGATCAGCTCTGAGTTATAATGATTTACCTTGCGTGCCAACATGCTATTAGAATGATTATGATATGATATGATGGGATGGTATCCTCCTTTGAATGAATTGAGTGACTAGACTTGGCACATGTTCACACATGTAGTTGAATCAAATCAACATAGCCTTCATGACATTTATGTTCATGGTAGATTATATCCTACTCATGCTTGCACTCGGTGTAAATTAATTTTAATGCATGTTTACGACTGTTGTCGCTCTCTCAGTTGGTCGCTCCCCAGTCTTTTGCTAGCCTTCACTTGTACTAAGCGGGAATACTGCTTGTGCATCCAAACTCCTTAAACCCCAAAGTTGTTCCATATGAGTCCACTATACCTTCCTATATGCGGTATCTACCTGTCGTTCCAAGTAAATTTGTATGTGCCAAACTCCAAACCTTCAAATGAAATTCTGTTTTGTATACTCGAGCAGCTCATGTACAACTGGGGATGCCTATATCTTCCATGCTAGGTGGGTTATTCTCAAGAGGAGTGGACTCCGCTCCTCATTCACGAGAAAGGGCTGGTAACTGGGATGCCCAGTCCCATGATCCAAAAGATCAAAACTAAGTCAAAATAATTGCAAACAAAACTCCCCCTGGGACCCGTTGAATGTTGGAGGCACTCGTTGTTTCGAGCAAGCCATGGATTGACGCTTGTGGAGGAGGGGGAGTATAAACTTTTACCATTCTGTTTGGGAACTGCCTATAATGCATGTAGTATGGAAGATGCAGCCATCTCATAGTTATTACGTTGACAGCGAAAGTATGCCGCTCAAAATGTTATTCAATCTCTATTTTAAAATCGAGCTCTGGCACCTCTACAATTCACTGCTTCCCTCTGCGAAGGGCCTATCTATTTACTTTTATGTTGAGTCATCATCCCTTCTTATTAAAAAGCACCCGCTGGAGAGCACACTGTCGTTTGCATTCATTACTATTAGTTTATATTGGGTATGACTTGACTGGATCTCTTTTACCATGAATTACAATGTTTAGTCAGTCCTTGATCTTTAAAGGTGCTCTGCATTTATGTTTTGCGGTCTCAGAAAGGGCTAGCGAGATACCATTTTGTTATATCATGATATCATTATTTTGAGAAAGTGTTGTCATCCGAGTTTTATTATTATGGCTCGCTAGCTGATTATGTTATTGATATGAGTAATTGTGAGACCTATGTGTTATTGTGAGTATGGTTAGTTCATAATATTTGTTGAAACTTGAATGCTGGCTTTTCATGTTTACAACAAAAAGAGCAACAGAGTTTGTAAAGTTTTTCTTTATCACTTTCAGTTTATCAACTGAATTTCTTGAGGACAAGCAAAGGTTTAAGCTTGGGGGAGTTGATACGTCTCCAACGTGACTACTTTTCCAAACACTTTTGCCCTTGTTTTGGACTCTAACTTGCATGATTTGAATGAAACTAACCCGGACTGATGCTGTTTTCAGCAGAACTACCATGATGTTGTTTTATGTGTAGAAAAGAAAAGTTCTCGGAATGACCTGGAAATCAACGGAGGCACTTTTTGGAATTTATAAAAAATACTGGGCGAAAGAAATACATCGGGGCCCAGGGGCACGAGACAGGGGCGCCTCAGTAGGGCGCGCCTCTATCTCGTGGGCCCCCTGGACCTCCTCCGACCTCAACTCCAACTCCATATATTCCGTCTCGGGGAGAAAAAAATCAGAGAGAAAGTTTCATCGTGTTTCACGACATGGAGCCGCCGCCAAGCCCTAATCTCTCTCGGAGGGCTGATCCGAGTCCGCTCGGGCCCGGAGAGGGGATTCGTCGCCGTCGTCATCATCAACCATCCTCCATCACCAATTTCATGATGCTCACCGCCGTGTGAGTAATTCCATCGTAGGCTTGCTGGACGGTGATGGGTTGGATGAGATTCACCATGTAATCAAGTTAGTTTTGTTAGGGTTTGATCCCTAGTATCCACTATGTTCTGAGATTGATGTTGCTATGACTTTTCTATGCTTAATGCTTGTCACTAGGGCCCGAGTGCCATGATTTCAGATCTGAACCTATTATGTTTTCATGAATATATGTGTGTTCTTGATCCTATCTTGCAAGTCTATAGTCACCTATTATGTGTTATGATCCGACAACCCCGAAGTGAAAATAATCGGGATACTTCTCGGTGATGACCGTAGTTTGAGGAGTTCATGTATTCACTATGTGTTAATGCTTTGTTCTGGTTCTCTATTAAAAGGAGGCCTTAATATCCCTTAGTTTCCGTAAGTACCCCGCTGCCACGGGAGGGTAGGACAAAAGATGTCATGCAAGTTCTTTTCCATAAGCACGTATGACTATTTACGGAATACATGCCTACATTACATTGATGAATTGGAGCTAGTTCTATATCACCCTATGTTATAACTATTGCATGAGGAATTGCATCCGGCATAATTATCCATCACTGATCCGGTGCCTACGAGCTTTCCATATATTGTTCTTTGCTTATTTACTTTTCAGTTGCTGCTTTTACAACTACTACAAAAACCCAAAACATTTATCTTTACTTTTGCTACTGTACCTTTATTATCATACCACTTTTGCTACTAAACACTTTGCTGCAGATACTAAGTTATCCAGGTGTGGTTGAATTGACAACTCAACTGCTAATACTCAAGAATATTCTTTGGCTCCCCTTGTGTCGAATCAATAAATTTGGGTTGAATACTCTACCCTCGAAAACTGTTGCGATCCCCTATACTTGTGGGTTATCACTAGGTAGCATTCCACATCAAAAATTCTATTTTTTATCATTTACCTACTCGAGGACGAGCAGGAATTAAGCTTGGGATGCTTGATACGTCTCCAACGTATCTATAATTTTTGATTGTACCATGCTATTATATTACCCCTTTTGGATGTTTATGGGCTTTACTTTACATTGTTATATCATTTTTGGGACTAACCTACTAACCAAAGGCCCAGCCCATATTGCTGTTTTATTGCTTGTTTCAGTATTTTGAAGAAAAGGAATATCAAACGGAGTCCAAATGGAATGAAACCTTCGGCAGCGTGATTTTTGGGAAGAATATGATCCGGGAGACTTGGAGTTCACGTTAGAAGATCCTCGAGGAGGCCAGGATATAGGAGGGCGCCCCCCCTACTGGGCGCGCCCCCTGTCTCCTGGGCCCCTCGAGCAACCCCCGACTGACTTCTTTCGCCTATATAAGCCTACGTACCCTAAAAACATCAAAAAGGAAAATAGATTGTGAGTTTCGCCGCCGCAAGCCTCTGTAGCCACCAAAAACCTCTCGGGAGCCCGTTCCGGCACCCTGCCGGAGGGGGGTGATGTCTACTACACAACCTTATTCTTGTAGACGTTGTCGGGCTCCAAGTGCAGAGGTTTGTAGGACAGTAGCAAATTTCCCTCAAGTGGATGACCTAAGGTTTATCAATCCGTAGGAGGCGTAGGATGAAGATGGTCTCTCACAAGCAACCCTGCAACCAAATAACAAAGAGTCTCTTGTGTCCCCAACACACCCAATACAATGGTAAATTATATAGGTGCACTAGTTCGGCGAAGAGATGGTGATACAAGTGCAATATAGATGATAGATATAGATTTTTGTAATCTGAAAATATAAAAACAGCAAGGTAACAAGCGGTAAAAGTGAGCATCAACGGTATTGAAATGATAGGAAACAAGGCCTAGGGTTCATACTTTCACTAATACAAGTTCTCTAAACAATAATAACATAGATAGATCATATAACAATCCCTCAACATGCAACAAAGAGTCACTCCAAAGCCACTAATAGCGGAGAACAAACGTAGAGATTATGGTAGGGTACGAAACCACCTCAAAGTTATTCTTTCGAATCGATCTATTAAAGAGTTCGTACTAGAATAACACCTTAAGACACAAATCAATCAAAACCCTAATGTCACCTAGATACTCCATTGTCACCTCAAGTATCCGTGGGCATGATTATACGATATGCATCACACAATCTCAGGTTCATCCAACCAACACAAAGTACTTCAAAGAGTGCCCCGAAGCTACTACCGGAGAGTCAAGAACGTGTGCCAACCCCTATGCATAGGTTCATGGGTGGAACCCGCAAGTTGGTCACCAAAACATACATCAAGTGGCACATGATATCCCATTGTCACCACAGATAAGCACGGCAAGACGTACATCAAGTGTTCTCATAAAAGACTCAATACGATAAGATAACTTCAAAAGGGGAAACTCGATTCATCACAAGAGAGTAGAGGGGGGGAGAAACATCATAAGATCCAACTATAATAGCAAATCTCGGGATACATCAAGATCGTGCCATAGAGGGAACACGAGAGAGAACACGAGAGAGAGAGAGAGAGAGAGAGAGAGAGAGAGAGAGAGAGATATCAAACACATAACTACTGGTACATACCCTCAGCCCCGAGGGTGAACTACTCCCTCCTCGTCATGGAGAGCGCCGGGATGATGAAGATGGCCACCGGTGAGGGATCCCCCCTCCGGCAGGGTACCGGAATGGGCTCCCGAGAGGTTTTTGGTGGCTACAGAGGCTTGCGGCGGCGAAACTCCCGATCTATCTTCTGTTCTGGAAGTTTTTCGATACGTAGGTATATATGGGTGCAAGTGGTACGTCGGTGGAGCTTCGGGGGCCCCACGAGACAGGGGCCGCGCCCTAGGGGGGTGGGTGCGCCCCCCACCCTCGTGGCCAGCTCCCGTATCTTCTGACGTAGAGTCCAAGTCTATCCGGTGGCTTTCCTTCCAAAAATAACTTCTCCAGTTGATTTCGTTCCGTTTCGACTCCGTCGATATTCCTTTTCCTCAAACACTGAAATAGGCATAAAACAGCAAATCTGGGCTGGGCCTCCGGTTAATAGGTTAGTCCCAAAAATAATATAAAAGTGGATAATAAAGCCCAATATTTCCTAAAACAGTAGATAAAGTAGCATGGAGCAATCAAAAATTATAGATACGTTGGAGACGTATCAGGCATCCCCAAGCTTAATTCCTGCTCGTCCTCGAGTAGGTAAATGATAAAAAAGATAATTTTTGATGTGGAATGCTAGTTGGCATAATTTCAATTTAATTCTTCTTACTTGTGGTATGAATATTCAAATTCGAAAGATTCAAGACAGAAGTTTAATATTGACATAAAAATAATAATACTTCAAGCATACTAACAAAGCAATCATGTCTTCTCAAAATAACATGGCCAAAGAAAGTTATCCCTACAAAATCATATAGTCTGGCTATGCTCTATCTTCACCACACAAAGTATTTAAATCATGCACAACCCCGATGACAAGCCAAGCAATTGTTTCATACTTTTGACATTTTGAAAACATTTTCAATCTTCACGCAATACATGAGCGTGAGCCATGGACATAGCACTATAGGTGGAATAGAATGGTGGTTGTGGAGAAGACAAAAAGGGGGAAGATAATCTCACATCAACTAGGCGTATCAACGGGCTATGGAGATGCCCATCAATAGATATCAATGTGAGTCAGTAGGGATTGCCATGCAACAGATGCACTAGAGCTATAAGTATATGAAAGCTCAACAAAAGAAACTAAGTGGGTGTGCATCCAACTCGCTTGCTCACGAAGACCTAGGGCATTTTGAGGAAGCCCATCATTGGAATATACAAGGCAAGTTCTATAATGAAAATTTCCCACTAGTATATGAAAGTGACAAAATAGGAGACTCTCTATCATAAAGATCATGGTGCTACTTTGAAGCACAAGGGTGGTAAAAGGATAGTAGCACTGCCCCTTCTCTCTCTTTTCTCTCATTTTTTGTTTTTCTATTTGGGCCTTTTCTCTCTTTTTTTTGCCCTATTTTTTCTCCCTTTTTTTTATTTTTCGTCCGGAGTCTCAACCCGACTTGTGGGGGAATCATAGTCTCCATCATCCTTTCCTCACTGGGACAATGCTCTAATAATGATGATCATCACACTTTTATTTTTCTTACAACTCAACAATTACAACTGGATACTTAGAACAAAATATGACTCTATAGGAATGCCTCCGGCGGTGTACCGGGATATGCAATGATCCATAAGTGACATGTATGAAAAAATTATGAATGGTGGCTTTGCCACAAATACGATGTCAACTACATGATCATGCTAAGCAATATGACAATGATGGAGCGTGTCATAATAAACGGAATGGTGGAAAGTTGCATGGCAATATATCTTGGAATGGCTGTGGAAATGCCATGATAGGTAGGTATGGTGGCTGTTTTGAGGAAGGTTTATGGTGGGTGTATGATACCGGCGAAAAGTGCGCGGTATTAGAGAGGCTAGCAATAGTGGAAGGAAGAAGGGTGCGTATAATCCATGGACTCAACATTCGTCATAAAGAACTCATATACTTATTGCAAAAATATACAGGTTATCAAAGCAAAGTATTACGCGCATGCTCCTAGGGGGATAGATTGGTAGGAAAAGACCATCGCTCGTCCCCGACCGCCACTCATAAGGAAGACAATCAATAAATAAATCATGCTCCGACTTCATCACATAACGGTTCACCATACGTGAATGCTATGGGAATCACAAACTTTAACACAAGTATTTCTCAAATTCACAACTACTCAACTAGCATGACTCTAATATCACCATTTTCATATCTCAAAACAATTATCAAGCATCAAACTTTTCTTAGTATTCAACACACTCATAAGAATTCTTACAAATCTTTTATGCTTAGCATATTAGGATTTTTTAAGCAAATTACCATGCTATTTAAGACTCTCAAAATAATCTAAGTGAAGCATGAGAGATCAATAGTTTCTATAAAACAAATCCAACATCGTGCTCTAAAAGATATAAGTGAAGCACTAGAGCAAACAACAAACTACTCCAAAAGATATGAGTGAAGATCAACGAGTAGTCGAATAATTATGTAACTATGTGAAGACTCTCCCATTTAATAATTTCAGATCTTGGTATTGTATTCAAACAGCAAGCAAAGCTAAATAAAACTACATTTCAAGGATAGCACAACTCATGTGAAGAAGCAAAAACTTAGGTTCAACCGATACTAACCAATAATTGTTGGAGAAAGGTGGGATGCCTACCGGGTCATCCCCAAGATTAGATGCTTGAGACTTCTTAAAATATTATCTTGGTGTGCCCTGGGCATCCCCAAGCTTGAAATTTTGTGTCTCCTTAATTCCTCTCATATCATGGTTTCTCTTTTTATCAAAAGCTTCATTCACAACAAACTCAACAAGAACTCGTGAGATAGGTTAGTATAAACCAATGCAAAACCTTATCATTTTCTACTGTAACAAATCACTAACATTATTATTCAATATTGCATACTAAATGCCTCTGCATATTTAATACTCCTATCCTTAAATAGAATCATTAAACAATCAAACATATGCAAACAATGCAAACATAACCGCAATCTGCCAAAACAGTACAGTCTGTGAAGAATGCAAGAGTATCAATACTTCCCTAACTCCAAAAATTATGAACTAAAATTCCCACTGTAATAAATTTATCATAGCTCAATATGCAAAAAGATTCAACATTATACCACTCTCTGACTTTTCTAGGGAATTTTTGAAACAGCGGTAAACTTTCTGTTTTCAAACAGCAACATGTATACTAGCAAAATAAGCATGGCAAAGGCTATCCTTGACTTTTTTATTGAAACTAAAGATGCAAAACATTATTCTAAATAACAGCAAGCAAAAACTAACAAGAGAAAATGACGCTCCAAGCAAAACACATATCATGTGGTGAATAAAAATATAGCTCCAACTAAAGTTACCGATGAACGAAGACGAAAGAGGGGATGCCTTCCCGGGGCATCCCCAAGCTTAGGCTTTTGGCTATTCTTGAATATCTTGGGGTGCCTTGGGCATCCCCAAGCTTAGGATCTTGCAACTCCTTATTTCATAGTCCATCGAATCTTTACCCAAAACTTGAAAACTTCACAACACAAAACTTAACAGAAAACTCGTAAGCTCCGTTAGCGAAAGAAAACAAAACACCACTTCAAGGTACTGTAGTGAACCCAGTCTTTATTTATATTGGTGTTAATACTACTGTATTCCAACTTATCTATGGTTTATAAACTATTTTACTAGCCATAGATTCATCACAATAAGCAAACAACACAATGAAAACAGAATCTGTCAAAAACAGAACAGTCTGTAGTAATCTGTAACTAACGCAAACTTATGGAACTCCAAAAATTCTAAAATAAACTAGTCATCAACCCGTGCACCTGCACGGGCTAGTTCTTGCATTAGCCCCTTAGTCATCAAAGTATCCCTTGTTCGGCAAAGTAGGTCAATGCCCACATAGAATTGAGTATGCAAACATATGATAAGAAACACCAATTATAATGGAGTAGTCAAACAATTGTATAACATGTTGATGGAATTGGATTTGCATCAGTTTTGTTAACAGGATATCAAAAGATTGAAGAATAAAATTTCTGTATTAGTAGTTCGCACCATACGAAAATTGTGAAGCATGTTATAGTGATAAGGTTTATTTGCACATGCACAAATGAAAGCACCTAAAAAGTCCCTACTATAATATTAACTCGTTCAAGTTAAATTATGTGCACCATTTTGTTAGTTATATATTTAATTTGAAGTAACAAACTTTTTTACGATGTACTTTGTAATCAAACCATACTCTAGACATCAAGGGCATGCGAGAAAATGAGCTGCAACCATCTTGCTGATTGAAACAAACAGCATAAGCCTAAGCCTAATTAATTCTGGAATAGAGCTTACATTCTGCTCCAACATATGTATCATTCTTGAACCATCACTGCTTTTCTACTCCTGACCCCTCGGTGCTCATGTAGCTTTGCGTGATTCAGTTAGGGAATTGACTATCGGATAGGCAGCTCCGAGCCTCCAACACCTACACAGGAACAGTGAAAAACACTTTTTTAATTCATGATATGAACCTCCATCGCTGATTAAATCAACGATGCCCTGTTATCAAATGAAAATCACTAAGTTTGTCCAGAAATAAGAATACATCATGTCTAAAAATTATACGCCTCAGCAACCTGTACTGTTAGTATTGAGTTAGAAATTAAGGAGACCTAACTATCAATACAATAGATCGATGTACCCATTTTTTCCCGGAAAAGATGTAACCAGAAATTAAGAGGATGATGTTTCTAGGTACATTTTCCCAGGTTGTTGTAGTATTCACAAATATGGATCCATTGTCTGATCCACGTGAAACCTGTGATTCTTAATGTGAACTTCGATCTTGGCATTGACACAATTTCTATGGAAAAAACAAATCAAAAGCCCCGTCTCAAAGAATCAAATGCTAAAGTTATAGAAACAATCTACGGAAATGACCTACGTACACCATCTCCACCAATCTCCTCTCCCACCTGATATTCACACGGGCCTCCTCCCTCTTCTTAATTCTCAATCATGTCCATAGTTCCAGCATCGCTCATCCTACGCCATAGCTCATGCAGCAAATCACATCAATATGAAAGAAACATAAGAGGACAGTAAAGCATTAAAACTCTGTTTGTATTGTACGTAATAAATCTGACAAATAAATCTGGAGCTAGGCAGGGGATTGAGAGACAAAGAGATGTATTTGATGGGAGCTGAAGTAGAAAATTGTGTATCTATGCGTGTACTTGATGCATGCACTGGAGAGAGGGTGAGAAACGAATCCAAGCATACTCGTCAGAAGCTCTTCGCCTCTTCTAGGGTGGTTGGTCCTGCGCTAGACGTAGCCTTTCTCCACTCAACGGACCTAGCTACGTGTACGACCGCCGCTTTTGTTGAGCTCAAAAGGTTGACTCTACACCTGCAGCAGGAGTCATCTACCATCTAATTCTCCACGGAAAAAAGGCTGTAGAAGATAGGAGCCGACAGCATTACAGCAATGGTAAGAGAAAGAGAAAAGGACAAAGGAGGAGGAACCTGCCGCACTGGCCTGCAGCAGCAAACCTCGAGAGATGACACTGATGCTGGAAGCAATCTTTGGAGTGTGGCTGTAGGATGTAGAAGATGTGGAGCAGTGATGCACACAGCAGCATCGACGGCGACTGGATCAGGCATGGCCACACATGCACTGGTGGAGCCAAATTTTAGGCCGTGGCGACTGCTCAATCAGGCGTGGATGTACGTGCAGTGCTGGAGAAAATTTTCATGGCGGTTCAGAGCACGACAGCAGCTCATCGTGGAAGATCGAGGGAAGAGCAGCTGGAGTCTCGTGGATAAAAAGTCGTAATTCCACGGCAAGATGCACGTGTGCTCTGCACGTTAAGGAATCAATCAAGATGCTTAATAATCTATCTTTGCACGGCAACGTACGCATACAGAACTCCTGGAGAAATTGATCTAGTAGTTCCAAAAACAACATCTCGGGAATTCCACCGAACTACTAATTCACAAAATAAGGCATGACATCCAATCTAGGTGATAGCACTACCTCGATCAAGTGGTTGCCATGGTCAATCCGACAACACATATGAGAAGGATTAGGGGTCTGGCACCATGGCGATCATATGTTATCACGGCCTTAGGATCTTTGCAGTTGGCACGTAGCAGTGATCCTTCGGTTGGGGCAGATTGGATCTTTTTGCATGAAGATTAGAGATGGAAAGGAGTAGGGGGTCTGATGTGGAAGATTAGCGCTAGGGATTTGGGGTTGGTTCGTGGGTGCCTGGGAGGTGTTTTCTTTTTACATACAGGGAAGGAGTTACTTGCGCCATCACGTGGGAGAAGGCTAGGACTCATAGAAGCCATCCGGGTTGTACATCTTTTGATCCAACGGTTAATTACAATTAAGGCGTGAGGATTAATGTGGAGGCTTCATTAGTGCTTCCGATTAGTAAATATAAGATATAAGATTGTTGGACCTGAGGAATTTGTCTAGTAATCATCTGCAAAAAGAATCAACTAAATATCACTCTCCAGTAAAAAGTTGAAGCTAATCTCGTGAGCGCTAAAGTTTCTGTTTTTTACAGCATGATCATAAAGACTTCACCCAAGTCTTCCCAAAGGTTCTACTTGGCACAAACACTAATTAAAACATAAAATCACATCTAAACAGAAGTTAGATGGATTACTTATTACTAAACAGAACCAAAAAGCAAGAAACTAAAATAAAATTGGGTTGCCTTCCAACAAGCGCTATCGTTTAACGCCCCTAGCTAGGCATGATGATTTCAATGATGCTCACATAAAAGATAGGAATTGAAACATAAAGAGAGCATCATGAAGAATATGAATAGCACATTTAAGTCTAACCCACTTCCTATGCATAGGGATCTTGTGAGCAAACAACTTATGGGAACAAGAACCAACTTGCATAGGAAGGTAAAACAAGCATAACTTCAAGATTTTAAGCACATAGAGGGGAAACTTGATATTATTGCAATTCCTACAAGCATATTCCTCCCTCATAATAATTTTCATTAGAATCATGAATGAATTAAACAATATAACCAGCACCTAAAGCATTATTTTCATGATCTACTAGCATAGAATTTTATTACTCTCCACATAAGCAAAATTCTTCTCATTAGGAATAGTAGTGGGAGCAAACTCAACAAAATAACTATCATATGATTGAAAATTAAGATCAATATGACAAGTTTCATGGTTATTGTCGGTGTCAAAACCGGCGGATCTCGGGTAGGGGGTCCCGAACTGTGCGTCTAGGCGGATGGTAACAGGAGACAAGGGACACGATGTTTTTACCCAGGTTCGGGCCCTCTCGATGGAGGTAATACCCTACTCCTGCTTGATTAATATTGATTATATGGGCAGTACAAGAGTAGATCTACCACGAGATCAAGGAGGCTAAACCCTAAAAGCTAGCCCATGGTATGATTGTTGTTCGTCCTACGGACTAAAACCCTCCGGTTTATATAAACACCGGATAGGTTAGGGTTACACAGTCGGTTACAATGGTAGGAGATCTACATATCCAGACGCCAAGCTTGCCTTCCACGCCAAGGAAAGTCCCATCCGGACACGGGACGAAGTCTTCAATCTTGTATCTTCATAGTCTTGGAGTCCGGCCGTGACGATAGTCCGGCTATCCGGACATCCCCTAGTCCGGGACTCCCTCAGTAGCCCCTGAACCAGGCTTCAATGACGACGAGTCCGACGCGTTGATTGTCTTCGGCATTGCGAGGCGGGTTCCTCCTCCGAATACTTCATAGAAGGTTTTGAACACCAGGATAGTGTCCGGCTCTGCAAAACAAGTTCCGCATAACACCGTAGAGAGAAAAAAATTTGCACAGATCTGCCGACGTATTCCGCGGCGCGACATCACACCCCGGCCAGGCCTTTATATGAATCGTTTTTTACCGTTCCACCTTAGCGCGTTTAGCGAGGCGGTTTCCTTGGCACGCCTTATCAAAGCATAGATCGTGCCCCCTTATTCCGGGATTCTCATCAATACGGACGTGGGTAACCCATCTGCGCCATTGATTATGGCGCTTGGGAGATAAGCGAGTTTTACCAGGCTGGTGGGGGACGCATAGCTTCGTCCGTCCATATAAGGGGATAAGGATCCACATTTTCACCTACGCCTTCTTCCTCCTTTGCTCCTCCATTTCCGCGCACTCGAGCTCCAGCGCCCAAGTGCGCACATCCCACCTCAACCTTCTCCAACCATGTCAGGAACGGGAGGCAGGTGGATGGCTTCCTCCGTCACGGAGGGGCACATCACAAGGCCGCGGGAGGCCGGATACTTGTCCGGCGATATCGCGCACAGGCTGCCCGACGCGGGGCAGCTCATCCCAACCCCAGGCCCCATGAGAGGGTGGTGTTTCTCCCCCACTTCCTCCACGGACTAGGTGAGGGAGTCCTGGATTAGGGGGTGTCCGGATAGCCGGACTATCATCATCAACCGAACTACCATCAGCCGGACTATCATCATCGACCGGACTCCAAGACTATGAAGATACAAGATTGAAGACTTCGCCCCGTGTCCGGATGGGACTTTCCTTGGCGTGGAAGGCAAGCTTGGCGATACGGATATGTAGATCTCCTACCATTGTAACCGACTCTATGTAACCCTAGCCCCTCCGGTGTCTATATAAACCGGATGGCTCTAGTCCGTAGGACAACGACAACAACCCTTACAATCATACCATAGGCTAGTTTCTAGGGTTTAGTCTCCCTGATCTCGTGGTAGATCCACTCTTGTAAACATCCACAATATCAATATCAATCAAGCAGGACGTAGGGTTTTACCTCCATCAAGAGGGCTCGAACCTGGGTAAAACATCGTGTCCCTCGTCTCCTGTTACCATCCGCCTAGACGCACAGTTCGGGACCCCCTACCCGAGATCCGCCGGTTTTGACACCGACATTGGTGCTTTCATTGAGAATTCCTCTGTGTCGTCACCGATAGGCGTGATGGCCTCTTCAATCGATAACGACGTAGTCCTGGGTGAGACTTTTTCCCGGACAGATCTTCAGATTCGGCGGCCATGCTGCGGGCCAACTCACTTGGCCATCTGGAGCAGATCGAAGTTACGCCCTGGCCGTCGAGTCAGGTTTGGCAGCCTAAACTTCACGGCCGATATCCGCGGGACTTGATCTTCGATGGATCTGAGCCACAGCCGGCGTGGCGCTGTCACGATGGGCATGACCTAACTCGCCGCGGACAGCACCTTGAGGTCAAGCCGCGAATCCGCTCCGACTCATAGTCCGGAGCCGATCGCTTCGGATCGAGGGCGGATGGCTGGACACCGCCGAGCTGCAACTTCTACGGCGATGGAGCCGAACACCTACCTTGTCCCGCATAAAGCTCATGACTCGAGGTGCCGGACTCCGAACCTCCTGCGCCCCGCCGGTCGAATCCGATTAGCGCCGATCATGGAATTCACCGCTGCGGACATCTTTCAGCTTTTCGCCCTTGGCGATATCATAAATTCATCAAGCATCTCTCGCTATCCGGAGAGCCTGGCGAACTACGGCCGGGATGGTTGGGACGCAGACGACGAAGAAATTCAGACCCCACCCACCACCCACTTCAGAGCCACCGTCGACGATTTAACCGACGTACTCGACTACGACTCCGAAGACATCGACGGTATGGACGACGATGCCGAAGACTACCAAGAACCAGTGCCTACAGGACACTGGAAGACCACCTCGTCATACGACATATACATGGTGGACACCCCAAAGGATGGGGACGACGAAGAAGCAACGGAGGCCGATTCCTTAAAGAAACAGCCCAAGCGCCAACGTCAGCGGCGCCGCTCTAAATCCCGCCACGGCAAGAATGGAGATTCCGGCATAGGAGATAATAACACCCCGAAAGTGCCGAAGACAACTCCCTCAAAGACGATCCAGCGCAGGAGGAGGCGGAAGCAAGCCCTCACGAGAGGGCGGCATTTAAGAGGTCGAGGAGGACAATTACTTACCTCCCTCCGGAGGCGAGGCAAGCCTCGACGACGACATTTAATTCGTCGTGCACGAGGATCCCGTCGAACAAGAGCGTTTCAGACGCAGGCTAATGGCCACTGCAAACAGCCTAAAGAAAAGCAGCAACGACTTCAAGCTGATCAAGACCTCTTGGCCGACGGATGGACCGAGGTCCTCGCGGCAAGAGTATGAACTCGAACGCCCCTCCAAAATTTACCCAAAACGCAAGTTGCTCCCCGATTAGAGGAGGAAGCGTACAAACCTGCATCACCAGCGCACAATACGGCAGACCGACCACCTCGTTGCCGCGACAGAGAGGAGTGCAAGCCCTCCACCAAAACAGTACCCCGGCATCGCTCAAAAGGCATGAAGCCACGGGGGAATGCGCCGGACTTGCGAGATATATTGGAGGACAAGGCAAGACAATCCAGATCTATCTATGGATCACGTGGGCGCCCCAAGACCCACGCGAATACCGTCGCTACTGGATACAACTACTCGGCGGGCGAACACAGCGTGATAATGCTCTCTCGAGCTACGTCGCGATATTGCTCAATCTGAGGCGCCGACACCCACTATGCTTCACCGACGAAGTAATGGATCATCAAATCCTGAAGGGTTTAAACCCGTTAATATCGAATCCTACGATGGCACAACAGACCCAGCGGTTTGGATTGAGGATTATCTCCTCCATATACATATGGCCCATGGCGACGATCTTCACGCCATCAAATATCTCCGCTCAAGCTCAAAGGACCAGCCCGGCATTGGCTTAACAGCCTGCCCGCAGAGTCAATTGATTGGGAGGACACGGAAGCCGCATTCCTCGACAACTTCCGTGGCACGACGTGCGACCACCGGACGTAGATGACCTAAGCCACATAATCCAGCAGCCAGACGAATCGCCACGCAATTACGGACATGGTTCTTAACAAAGAAAAATCAAATCGCCGATTGTCCGGATGCAGAGGCCCTCGCTGCCTTCAAACATAACATCCATGACGAGTGGCTGGCCCGGCACCTAGGACGGAGAAGCGAAATCCATGGCAGCCCTCACATCACTCATGACCCACTTCGTGCGGGAGAGGATAGCTGGCTAGCTCGCAGAACAACCTCGGCAAAAACGCTGGCAGTCCGGATACCAAGGACCGCAATGGCAGGTTGCGTCGAAACAAAAACAACGCCGCGTTAACGGCGGCAAGAACGAGGATACGGCGGTCAACACGGATTCGAGCCTCCAAGCCGGTCAACGGAAGAAGCCATTCAAAAGAACCACTCCGGGCCCGTCCAATCTGGACCGAATACTCGACCGCTCTGTCAAATACATGGAACCCCGAAGAGCCAGCTAACCACACCAACAGAGATTGTTGGGTATTCAAGCGGCAGCAAATTAATCGCCAAAACAGTGACAAGGGGCTACAGCGATGACGAGGAAGAGGCCCAGCCGCCCGAACAACAGAGGACAAAAGGATTCCCCCTCAAGTTTGGACGGTAAACACGATATACGCAACGCATATTCCCAAGAGGGAGCGAGCGTGCACTAAAGGACGATACGCGATGGAGCCAGTCGCCCCAAAATTCAACCCATGGTCCTCTTGCCCGATCACTTTCGATCAAGAGACCATCCGACCAATATCCGCCATGGCGGATTCGCGCGATTGGTTTTAGACCCAATCGTCGATGGATTTCACCTCACGAGTCCTGATGGGCGGCGGCAGTAGCCTAAACCTGCTTTATCGGGATAAAGTCGCAAGATGGGCATAGACCCTTCAAGGATTAAACCTACAAAGACAATCTTCAAAGGCGCCATACCAGGTGTCGAGGCCAATTATGCAGCTCGATTACATCGAAGTGGTCTTGGATCCCGGATAATTTCAAGCGAGGAGTTAATCTTCGACATAGTCACGTTCCGCAGCGGCTATCACGCTCTGCTTTCGGACGAACGCGTTCATAAAATTCAACGCGGTGCCGCATTATGCATACCTTAAGCTCAAGATGCCAGGCCCTCGTGGAGACATCACGGTCAATGGAAACACGAACGCTCCTCCGAACGGAGGAACATACAGCGCTCTCGCGGCAGAAGTACAGAGCAGCCTTTTAAGGCAATTTCGAGTCCGGACGTTAAACGACCGGACACGCCAAACGCGCCGGAGCAACATCAACCAAGACCACCAGCACGTTCCGAGCACGCCAGAGCAATGCGGCCTCAACCCCAGCCCTCACAAAATTATAAGACAAACTCTCGCGTACATAATTACGCCTTGGAGATACCATGGGCATAGGGGAAAGGCACAACCACAACAGACCCAGTGCGGTTCGACCACACCAGGGGCTCCCAAGTGTGTCGCTCTTTTTCTTTTATTTCTCTCTTTTTATACAGAACTCTGTCCGTGGCGAACCTGCGAACTCATGATGCAACAGCCAGGGAAGGACAAAGGCATGATTTAACACTCAGGTGGTCTCCATCACGAGCATTAAATTTGTTAAATAAAACATTCCGCTGCCTACCCACGGAGAGAGACACCTTTAATTCGCCCAATCCCTTTGCTTTCCGCACTCATAGCATATCTTCTCGAATAAAATGCAGCACTTTTTCCCATAATTGCATTATTTATATATATATATATATATATATATATATATATATATATATATATATATATATATATATATATATATATATATATATATATATATATATATGTTCATTTACGACATGTTGCACCTGTACATTTTGGTATGGCCAAATACACGAGGGCTTATGTTCTCCGCATTATGGTGTGATAAAGTCCGAACACTTTCACAAGTGCGGCACCCCGAACTTATAGCATTATATGAATCGGCTCCGAATCATGTCTTGGGTCAATAGTTGGGTTTGCCCGGCTCCCATGTTTGGCACCTTACGTTCCGTTCTATCGGCTAAGATAGCACTGGGAGAACCACTGCGATTGCGCCCCGGTTGAGCCGGGCTAACGCCTCAGTGGAGAAAGCTAAAACTGACTATCATGATAAGGCGAGAGACTGGTCGCTGTTCGAGAGGTCCTTCGGGTCCTTAAAGACCTCGCCGCTCGATAAGTTCGGATAATGTCCGATGAAGGCGTGGATAGCGCCCTAATTCGGTCCTCCGAATACTAGGGGCTTCGCCGAAATTTAAAATTATAGAATTCTATGGCTAAGTGAGAGTGTTCAAGCACTATAAGTCCGGTTGCCATGTTCGTTGTGTTGAGCGCCTCCTAGATGGACCCAAAATGGGAACAAGAGTGCTCAAGTTTATCCCGAACACCCCAAACTTTCGTGGCATGGGGGCTGAAGCCGACGACTTGCCATCTCTCGATTTAATAAACGGCCGCATGAAGGTAATATTTTAAATTAACAAGCGTTGCTTAGCGATATGAACAAAGTTTTCAGCGCACAGTGATAACACATTGCAAATTTACTCAATAATTACATCCACAGGGCACTCATCCGCAATCTTGCGGGCGCCCTTCAGGACAGTCTTATAGTACATCTTGGGCGTACGATATTCCTTGCCCGCTGGTGGCGCGTCAGTGATTAGCTTCTCCGCATCCAGCGTGCCCCAATGCACCTTTGCGCGGGCAAGGGCCCGACGAGCACCTTCAATACAGGCGGGCGCTTGATAACCTCCACCCGGGGCACGCATCCACCAGCCGCCGTGACGAGGCCGAAGTAGCTCCTGTGCATGGCCTCTCCAGCCACACCGGACTATGAGGCCCTTCATGGCCTGCTCGGCCACCTCGTGAAGCTCGACCAGCTGCTTCACTGGTCGCTAGGGGCACGGATGGCGGCCTCACATCTATCGAGACCGAAGACCTTCTCCGTTGAGCTCCCTCCTCGGCTCGGTAGAATGCGGCGGCATCGACACGCCATGAGGCAAATCTGCAAACGCATCGAGAGCTCGAATTTGGGTAAGTAACACGTAATTTACATTCACATGCTTGCTTTGCATGAAAAATGCCTTACCCGCCGCTATCTTCCTCATCAACTCAATCTCTGAAGGGACTTATGGGCATCGGCCTTGGCAGTTTTGGCACTTTCGAGCCGAGGCAAGCTCGGACTCTCGAGTCTTTGAGTCACGCCCAAACTCTCATGCTTTTCCATGAGAGCACGGAGCTCTTGCTGAACCACCGCCACCGCGCCTCTTGCTTTTCTCGCTCTGCCTGTTCCGTGGGCGCATTGCGTTCGGCGCGGACACGGCCTCCTTCGTGGTCTCCACCTCATTCATGGCCCTGCAGTACCCATGTTATCCTTGTTATTTTTGTTGCAACCTAAATCCTTTCTGAAGGTACAAGTTCAAAGTGGTGTTACTCACCTTCTTTGTCCTGGAGCTGCTTCTGGCGCGGCCGAGCTCTTGCTCGGACCGCCGAGCTCTGCTTCAAAGCACCGACCTCCATGATCGGTCTGGCAGAGGTCAAGAACGCAGCCTGCAACCCACATTGACATAATTTTTTAGCAACCCTGCGTGATATCTTTTTTCAGATCCTCGGTCCGGCTTTTCTTCCGAACACCGAACCGAGCATCGAGGGCTACTGTCTATGCGGTATTACATTGCATATTTTAACTTCTTACCTCAAAGCACGATAGAAGGCTCTGCGAGGCTTGGTCAGCCCGCTCTTGGCGAGCTGCACCTTCGAATCACCGCACTCATAATAGTGTGGTGTTCTTCCTCGATGGAAGCGCTCTGGCGCGCCCAAAACTGCCGGCGCCTCCGGTTGGGACGGAAGCCCGGCGTCACGGTCTTGCCCTTCGTTCGAAGGGCCGCCGGCGGACTCCGGAACCACTGCGGGTTCGATATGGAGTCCGGCGCCAAAGTCCGGAGGGCGCCTTGCGGCGCCCCGAGCCTCCCCGATGGGTCCATTCTTGGGACCCCACCTCGGCGTCCTCGGTGTCGCGAGGGGTGGAGGCGGTCGGGATGGAGTCTACATCCGACGGAGCCAACGACCGCTTCGATGAGGTGGGGAGATCATCACCGCCGGACTACTGAGCGGCATGCGGCATCGAATGACACTATGTGACGCAAAAAGAAATTATAAATCATTCAGAATCGGGATACTTACGATCTCGCGGAGGCCTGGCCCTTGAAGGCCATTCTTCCTCGCCAACGTTGATGTTGGCGGAGCTGTCCGGGAATAGTCCTTCCCTCTTGACCCTTGGCCTCCCCTGTTGGGGAAGCCTTCCTCTTCCTCTCTCCTCCTCCGGGAGAGAGTCCTCTTTCTCCTCCTCGTTTTGGGAGGAGTCCGCCTGAGTCGTCGGACACCTGAAAACGGAACTCTTCGAGCACCCGTGGCCTCCTTCTTGGCCTTCTTCTCGGCACCACGTGCGGTGCGGAACCAGCAGCCTCGCTAGACGGGCGTCTCATGGATTTTACGGCATAGGGCCGGGCAGATAATCTGCTCCGCCTTCCTCATCCGATCATGTCAAAGGAAAAGGGAAATTAAAACCAGATAGAGTCAAACTATGAAAAGCAAGTGTCCCATAAAGGGTAGAATCACTTACCTCGTTGGCTTGGCGCCTGAAGCGAAACCCGCGATCTTGATCGGCGGATGCGGGAAACTTGGCGCCCTTGAACAGCACCCTCCAGCGCCTTTCAGACGTCAGGTCGAAGAGCCCGCTCAGCGCTGGTGCTGTTCCGGATCGAACTCCACAGATTGAATGCCCGCTCTTGGCATGGGAGAATCCGCGGACGAGCATGACTTAGACCACGTTAACCAGCCTGAGCTTCTTCACCAGCTTCTGGATACAGGCTTGGAGTCCCGTCAACTCCTCCGAACTACCCCACAGCAAGCCCTTCTCTTTCCAGGAGGTGAGCTACGTGGGGATACCAGATCTGAACTCGGGGGCCGCCGCCCATGTAGGGTCACGCGGCTCGGTGATATAGAACCACCCCGATTGCCACCCCTTGACGGATTCCACAAAGGCCCCTTCGAACCAAAGGACATTGGGCATCTTGCCCAACATGGAGCCTCCGCACTCCGCTTGAGTGCCCTTCACTACCTTCGACTTGACATTGAAGGTCTTGAGCCGCAAGCCGAAGTGGGGCTGGATGCAGAGGAAGGCCTCGCACACGCACGATAAACGCCGAGATGTTGAGGATGAAGTTGGCGCCAGATCATGGAAATCAGGCCATAGTAGAACATGAGCCCCGGACAAAGGGTGAAGTGGAAAGCCCGATCCGCAGAGGAAGTGGGGAAGAAAGACGACCCTCTCATGGGGCTTGGGGTGGGGATGAGCTGCCCTCGTCGGGCAGCCGGTGCGCGATGTCGCCGGAGAGGTATCCGCGCCCAGAAGTTTGGCGATGTGCTCCTCCTTAACGGTGGAGGCCAACCATTTACCTCCCGCTCGGACATGGTCGGAGAAGGTTGAGACGAGATGCGTGAACTTGGGCGCTGGAGCTCGAGTCTTGCGGAGATGGATAAGCAAAGGAGGAAGAAGGCATAGGTGAGAAGGTGAATCATTATCCCTTATATGGGCGGGCGAAGTCTACGCGTCCCCCACCGGCCTGGTAAAACTCGCTTATCTCCCAAGCGTCACCATCAATGGCGCGATAGGGTTACCCACGTCCGTATTGATGAGAATCCCGGATTAAGGGGAAACACGATCTTTGCTTCGACAAGACGTGCCAAGGAAACCGCTTCGCTAAATGCGCTGAGGTGGTAAAGTAAAAAACAATTCGAGTAATGGCTTGGTAGTGGTGTGACGTCATGCCACAAAAACGCCGCAGATTGAACTTGTATATATATTATTCTCTACGGTGGAATGTGGAATTTATTTTGCAGAGCGGACACTATCCTGGTGTTCACAATCTTCTATCATTCGGAGGAGGAACCCGCCTTGCAATGCCAAGCAATATCTGCGCGGACTTATCGTCATTGAAGCCTGGTTCAGGGCTCTTGAGGAGTCTGGATTAGGGGTGTCCGGATAGCGGACTATCATCATCAACCGAACTACCATCGGCGGATTATCATCATCGACGGACTCCAAGACTATGAAGATACAAGATTGAAGACTTCGCCCCGTGTCCGGATGGGACTTTCCTTGGCGTGGAAGGCAAGCTTGGCGATACGGATATGTAGATCTCCTACCATTGTAACCGACTCTATGTAACCCTAGCCCTCTCCGGTGTCTATATAAACCGGATGGCTCTAGTCCGTAGGACAACGACAACAACCCTTACAATCATACCATAGGCTAGCTTCTAGGGTTTAGCCTCCTTGATCTCGTGGTAGATCCACTCTTGTAAACATCCACAATATCAATATCAATCAAGCGGGGCGTGAGGGTTTTACCTCCATCAAGAGGGCCCGAACCTGGGTAAAACATCGTGTCCCTCGTCTCCTGTTACCATCCGCCTAGACGCATAGTTCGGGACCCCCTACCCGAGATCCGCCGGTTTTGACACCGACACTAGGTTTTCCACTTCACCCATTTGTCCGGGGGCTCATGTTCTACTACGGCCTGGACTTCCATGATCTGGCCCCGAATTTCGTCCTCAACATCTCGGCGTTTATCGTCATGTGCGAGGCATTCCTCTGCATCCAGCCCCACTTCGGCCTATGGCTGAAGACCTTTAATGTCATGCCGAAGGTTGTGGGCGGCCGTCAAGCGGAGTGCGGAGGCGCCATGGTCGGCAAGATGGCCAAAGTCCTATGGCTCGAGGGCTCCTTTGTGGAGACAATAAAGGGGTGGCAACCGGGGTGGTTCTACATCACCGAGCCATGCGACCCTGAATGGGTGGCGGCCCCCGAATTTAGATCTGGCTTCCCCACACGGCTCTCATCATGGAAAGAGATGGGCCTGAAGTGGGGGGATTCGGACGAGCTATCCGGACTCCAAACATGCGTCCAAACCTGGTGGACAAGAATCTCGGGCTTGTCGGCGTAATCCAGTGATGCTCATCCGCCGATTCTCCCATGCTAACAACGAGCCTTCAATTTTGGGAGTTCGATCCGGCCAAGCACCGAACCTTGAGCGGCTCTTGACACTACGCATCTGAAGATGCACGGAAGGTGTTGTTCAAAGCGCTGAAGCCCCGCATCCGCTAACAAAGATCGCGGATACAGCTTGCGCGCGTCAAGCCGCGAGGTAAGTTATTTTACCCTTTATGGGACTCTTTTTCCATAGATTGACTCTATGTGGGATCTCAAAACTCCCTAATCTTTTGACAGATCGGTTGAAGACGTCGGGACAGATTAACTGTCCGGCTCCTTTGCCGAAGACCAGCGGACGCTTGATTGACGGGACTGCTGGCTCGGCGCCCATGTGGTGCCGGAGAAGAAGGCCAAGAAGGAGGCCACGGACCTCGAAGGAGCTCCCGACGCTATGTGTTGCAGATTCTCAAGCGAATCTCTCCCGAGGACGAGGAGGAGGAAAGAAGCTTCTCCCCCGGGGAGAGAGGAGAAAGGAAGGCCGCCCCAAGCTGGGGAGGCCGGAGGGTCAGAAGGAGGAACCCTTCCTCCGGACTTCTCCACCAACGCCGACGACGCGAGGAGGATTGGCCTACAAGGGCCAAGCCCTGGCGAAATCGTAAGTGTCCGGATACCCATGGCTTTTATTATTGCAGAGTGTTCTCTAATGTGAACAATCGTGCAGCCCACCCAAAGGCGAAGTTCGCCGATTCATCGAAAGCGGGTCCCTTAGCTCGTCGGAAATGGAGTACTGCCGCTTCCGACCGCCTCCTCGCCTCCTGCGGGACGACGCCTTGTGGGGGCCCTAAGGGGCTTAGTTAAGGAGGTGGCGAGGATGTGCCACAAGGCAACCTCCCGGACTCGAGCGTGGGGGGCAAGACCCCAGGGCTCTAAGCCCGACCCTTGTCCGGACTCCATGTCGGAACCTTCAGCCGTTCCGAGTCCGCAAGCGGTCCTTCGCAAGAAGGGAAGACGCCGGTGTCCTCCGCCCAACCGGAGGCACCGGATAGCTTACTAGAGGCTCAACGGCGCCTCCATCGAGGAGGAGCACCGCCTTGTTATGAGTGCGGTGATCCGACTGATTCGATCCGCCAAGAGCGGGCTGACAAGCCTGCATAACCCTTCTAACAGGCTTTGAGGTAAGTTTAGAATATGTAAAAATATTACCGCATAGACAGTAGCCCCGATGCTTAGTTCGTGTCCGGAAAGAAGAGCCGGATTAAGGATCTAAAAAGATATACGCAGGAGTCTAACATAAGTATGTCAATATGGGAATGCAGCTGCTTGTGCTGACCTCTGCCCGCCAGACCGACGCATGGAGGTCGGTGCGTTAAAGCAGATCCTCGGCGGTCCGAGAACGAGCTCGGCCAAGCCAAGAAGCAGCTCGAGGACAAGGAAGGTCGTGAGTACCTTATTAAAGAAATACCATATAGAAAGGTTTGGTTGCAAAAGATAACAGGAATAACATGGGTACTGCAGGGCCACGAACGAGGTGGCGACCACGAAGGAAGCAAATGTCCGTGGTCGAAACAAAGCGGCTGCGGAACGCACCGAGCGAGAGAAGGGGAGGCGAGCTGGCCAAAGAGCGGCAGGAGCTCCAAGCTCTCGTGGAAAAACACGAGAGTTTGGAGCGTGACTCGAAGACTCGAGAGTCCGAGCTCGCCTCGGCTCTTGAGAGTGCCAAAGCTGCTAAGCCGAGGCCCAAAAAGCCCTCCAAGAAATTGAGTCGTTAAAGAAGATAGCGGCGGGTAAGGCATTCTTTATGCAAAGCAAGCATGTGAAAGTGAATTACCTATTACTTACCCAGATTCGGAGCTCTCCAGGAGCATTCGCAGATTTGCCCCGTAGTGTGTCTGATGTTGCCGCATTCTACCACGCCAAGGAGGGGAGTTCAACGGAAAAGGTGTTCTGGTCTCAGTATGCTGAGGCCGGACATCCGGTGCCCCTGAGCGACCAGCTGAAGCAGCTGGTCGAGATCCACAAGGTCGCCGAATAGGCCATGAAGGGCCTTATAGCGCGGCTGTGGCCATTGGAGGCCATGCCCGGGAGCTACTTCGGCTTGGTGCAGCGGCTGGTGGATGCCTGTCCACGGATTGAAGTCATCAAGCGCTCCGTCTGCATTGAGGGTGTCCGTCGGGCCCTTGCCCGTGCTAAAGTGCACTGGGGCAAGCTGGATGCGGAGAAGCTTGTGACGGACGGGCCAACGAAGGGCAAGGAGCATCGCACGCCCAAAATGTACTATGAGGACCTCCTGAAGGGTGCCCGCCGAATAGCGGATGAGTGCTCCAAAGATGTAATTTTTTAATAGACTCGCATTTGTTATCCCTGACGCTGAAAACTTGTTCATATCGCTAAGCAACGCTTGTTAATTTAAAATATTACTTTCAGACGGCCGCTTATCAAATTTGAGAGATGGCAAGTCGTTGGCTTCAGCCCCCATGCCACAGTCTTTGGGGTGTTCAGGATAAACTTGAGCACTCTTGTTCCCATTCTTGGGTCCATCTAGGAGGCGCCAACACAACGTAACAAGGCAACCGGACTTATAATGCTTGAACACTCACTTAGCCATAGAATTCTATAATTTTAAATTTCGTGAAGCCCCTAGTATTCGAAGACCGAGTTCGGGCGCTATCCACGCCTTTGGCGGACAACTCCGGTTCCTCGCTCTAAGCGGCATAAGTCTTTAGGGACCGAAAAACCTCTCGAACAGCGATCGGCTCTCGCCCTATCATGACGGTCAGTTTAGCTTTCTCCACTAAGGTGCTCGACCCAGCTCAACTGGGGCACAATCGCAGTGGTTCTCCCGGTGCTACCTTAGCCGATATAACGGAACGTAAGGTACCAAAACACGGGAGCCGAGCAAACCCAACTATTGACCCAAGACATGATTAGGAGCCGATTCATATAATGCTATAAGTTCGGGGTGCCGCACTTGTGAAAGTGTTCGGACTTATCACACCATAATTTTGGGATACTTAAGCCCCTGGTGTATTGGCCGTACCAAAGTGTACGGTTGCAACATGTCATGAAATGAACTTATGTATAGATAAAGGAAGTAGAGCAATAATAAGCAAAAGCTATGTATTATTTATTCAAAAATGTACTGCAATGAAAGCAGAACGATACAAATAGTGCGATAAGCAAGGGATGGGACTATCTAACATGTCCCCCTCCAGGGGTAAGCTGCGGGATGGTATGTAAAACAGGTATAATGCTCGTAATAGAGACCACCGAACACTCGACGTGGCTTTACGCTTCCTGGCTGTTGCATCGTGAGTTCGGCGATTCTAGTGCCGACGGGACTTCAAAGACGGAGTCTGAAAGTAAGAAAAAGGAAGAAAAGGGAAAAGGAAAAGAATGACACAACGGGAGCCTCGGTGCGGTCGAGCCGCATTCTTGGCGTCTGTGGTCTTGCCCTCCCCATATGCCCATGGTATCTCCAGAGCGTAATTATGTACGGGTAACACTAGCTTCGCAATTTCACGAGGGCTGGGGTTGGGGCCGGATTGCTACGCGTGCTTGAATCGTGCCAGGCGGTCTTGTTGTAGGTTACTCCGGGCGCGCTTGACAGTGTCCGGACGCTTAATGGCCGGACTCGAGAGTTGCTGTGAGAGGCTTCTTTGTACCTCCGCCGCGAGGGCCACCGTATGCTCCTCCGTTCGGAGAGAGCGTTCGGTGTTTCCATTGACCGTGATTACTCCTCGAGGGCCTGGCATCTTGAGCTTGAGGTATGCGTAGTGTGGCACCGCATTGAACTTTGCAAATGCGGTTCGTCCGAGTAGTGCATGATAGCCGCTGCAGAATGGGACGATGTCGAAGATTAACTCTTCGCTTCGGAAGTTATCCGGGGATCCGAAGACCACTTCGAGTGTAACCGAGCCCATACAACTGGCCTCTACACCCGGTATGACGCCTTTAAAGGTCGTCTTTGTAGGTTTAATCCTTGAGGGGTCTATGCCCATTTTGCGCATTGTATCCAGATAAAGCAGGTTCAGGCTGCTGCCGCCGTCCATCAGGACTCTGGTTAGGTGAAATCCGTCGATAATTGGGTCAAGAACCAATGCGGCAAAACCGCCGTGACGGATGCTAGTGGGGTGGTCCCTTCGATCGAAGGTGATCGGGCAGGAAGACCATGGGTTGAACTTCGAGGCGACTGGCTCCATCACATATACGTCCCTTAGTGCACGCTTCCGCTCCCTTTTGGGTATATGGGTTGCGTATATCATGTTCACCGTCCGCACTTGCGTGGGAAAACCCTTCTGTCCTCTATTGTTCGGTGGCCGGGGCTCTTCCTCGTCATCGCTATGCAGCCCCTTGTCATTGAGTTCGGCACTTAACTTGCCTGCTTGCTTGAACACCCAACAGTCCCTGTTGGTGTGATTGGCTGGTTTTTCGGGGGTGCCATGTATCTGGCACAAGCGATCGAGTATTCGGTCCAAGTTGGACGGGCCCTGGGTATTTCTTTTGAATGGCTTCTTCCGCTGACCGGGTTTAGAGCCTATGAATCCAGCATTGACGGTCGTATCTTCGGTGTTATCGCCGTTAATGCAGCGCTTGTTCTTGTTGCGACACGACCTGCCATTGCTGTCCTTGGTATCCGAACTATCAGGATGTTTGGCCAAGTTGTTGCTTCGAGCTAGCCAGCTATCCTCTCCCGCACAAAAGCGGGTCATGAGTGTTGTGAGGGCTGCCATGGATTTTGTCTTTTCCTGTCCTAGGTGCCGGGCAAGCCACTCGTCGCGGATGTTATGTTTGAAGGCTGCAAGGGCCTCTGCATCCGGACGATCAACGATTTGATTTTTCTTTGTTAGGAACCGTGTCCGTAATTGTCCGGCGATTCTTCCGGCTGCTGGATTATGTGGCTAAGGTCATCGGCGTCGGTGGTCGCACATATGTACCTGGAAGTTATCAAGGAATGCGGCTTCCAGGTCCTCCCAACAACCAATTGATTCTGCTGGCAAGCTGTTGAGCCAATGTTGAGCTGGTCCTTTAAGCTTGAGTGCGAGGTATTTGATGGCATGTAGATCATCACCGCGGGCCATGTGGATATGGAGGAGATAGTCCTTGATCCAGACCGCAGGATCTGTGGTACCATCGTATGATTCAATGTTTACGGGTTTGAAGCCCTCGGGGATTTGATGATCCATTACTTCATCTGTGAAGCATAGTGGGTGTGCGGCGCCTCCGTATTGGGCTATATCACGACGTAGCTCATATGAGCTTTGTCTCTTGTTTGGCCCGGCGGGTTTGTTGTATCTGCGCGACGGTAATCATCCCGCATCGTTAGGCATACGCGATCCGTGGATCGATCTTGTATGTTTTGCCTTATCCTCCAATATATCTCGCAAGTCCGCGCGTTTTCCGTGCCTTGGTACTTTTTGAGCGTCGGGGTGTGGCTTGAGCAGAGGGCGAGAGGCTTCTCCGTCGCGACCGCAGGGTGGCCGATCTGCCATGTAGTCTGTTGGTGACTTGGGTGCTTCCTCCTCGATCGAGGCAGCGGCCTGCGTTTGGGGTAGCTTTTGGAGGGGCGTTCGAGTTCATACTCTTCGGCTGCAAGGACTTCAGTCCATCTGTCAGCTAGCAGGTCTTGGTCAGCTCTAAGATGTTGCTGCTTTTTCTTGAGGCTGCTTGCCGTGGCTATAAGCCTGCGTTTGAGACAGTCCTATTCGTCGGGATCCTCAGGCACGACAAATTCGTCATCGTCGAGGCTTGCCTCATCTTCGGAGGGAGGCGCGTAATTATCGTCCTTGACCTCTCTTTCTACCGCACTGTCGTGCGGACTTGCTTCTCCCTACTCCTGCGCCGAGTCCTGCTGGAGGGTTGTCTTGATCTTGTCAGGGGTGTTATTATCTCCGTGCGGAATCACCGTTTTCTTTGTGGCGGGATTTAGAGCGGCGCCACGACGCCGGGCGCTCGGTTGCTTTTTGAGGGTTCATCCTCCGTTGTTCCATCGTCGTTCCCATCTTTTGGGATATCCACCATGTATATGTCGATGAAGAGGTGGCCTTCAAGTGCCTCAGAGGCGCTGGGTCTTGGTCGTCTCCGCATAAATCGTCCATCTTGTCGATGTCTTGAGTCGAAGTCTAGCATGTCGGTTAAATCGTCGGCAAGTGGCTACAAAGTGGGTGGTGGGTGGGGTTGAATTTCTTCGTCGTCGCATCCCAACCTTCCCTGTCCGTAGTCCGGCCAGGCTCTCCGGATAAAGAGAGAGACTTTAGTGAATTCAGGATGTCGCCAAAGGGCGAGTCTGAAAGATGTCCATGCAGTGAACTCCATGACCGGCGCCCAATCGGATTCGATTAGCGGGGCGCGGAGGGTTGAGTCCGGAGAGGAGTCCGCACCACGAGTCAAGCCGTCGCAAGGATAGGGATGGAGTTCGGCTCAATCGCCGTAGAGATGGTAGCCCCGAGGCGGTGTCCAACCGCCCGTCCTCGATCGGGAATCCGCCCGGATTAAGGGTCGGAGCGGAAGCGGGTGCGGCCTCCAGGGCACTGTTCGGCTGCAGATCATGCCCATCAAGACAGTGCGGCACGCTTGGCTGCGGCTCGAATCCGTCGAAGATCAAGTCTCCACGGATATCGGTCGTATAGTTCAAACTTCCAAATCTGACCTATGGCCAGGGGCGTAGCTTTCGATCTGCTCGGATGGCTGCTTAATTGGCCCGCAGTGCAAAGCCGCCGAATACGAAGATCTGTCCGGGGAGAAAAGTCTCACCCTGGACCGTGTCGTTGTTGATGATCAAAGGATCTATCGGGCCTATCGGTGATGACACAGAGGAACTCTCAATGAAAGCACCAATGTCGGTGTCAAAACCGGCGGATCTCGGGTAGGGGGTCCCGAACTGTGCGTCTAGGCGGATGGTAACAGGAGACAAGGGGCACGATGTTTTTACCAGGTTGGGCCCTCTCGATGGAGGTAATACCCTACCCTGCTTGATTAATATTGATGATATGGGTAGTACAAGATTAGATCTACCACGAGATCAAGGAGGCTAAACCCTAAAAGCTAGCCTATGGTATGATTGTTGTTCATCCTCGAACTAAAACCCTCCGGTTTATATAGACACCGGATAGGTTAGGGTTACATGTAGTCGGTTACAATGGTAGGAGATCTACATATCCGTATCGCCAAGCTTGCCTTCCACGCCAAGGAAAGTCCCATCCGGACACGGGACGAAGTCTTCAATCTTGTATCTTCATAGTCTTGGAGTCCGGCCGTGACGATAGTCCGGCTATCCGGACACCCCCTAGTCCGGGACTCCCTCAGTTATCATTATTCTTTAAAGCATACGTGCCATCACAATAATCATCATACATAGGAGGCATGCTTTCATCATAGTAAATTTGCTCGTCAAAGCTTGGGGGACAAAAAATATCATCTTCATCAAACATAGCTTCCCCAAGCTTGTGGATTTGCATATCATTAGCATCATGGATATTCAAGGAATTCATACTAACAACATTGCAATCATGCTCATCATTCACATATTTTATGCCAAAGAATTTATTGCATTCTTCTTCTAACACTTTGGCACAATTTCCCTTTCCATCATACTCACGAAAGATATTAAAAAGATGAAGCGTATGAGACAAACTCAATTCCATTTTTTTTGTAGTTTTCTTTTATAAACTAGACTAGTGCTAAAACAAGAAACGAAAAGATTCGATTGCAAGATCTAAAGATATACCTTCAAGCACCAACCTCCCCGGCAACGGCGCCAGAAAAGAGCTTGATGTCTACTACACAACCTTCTTCTTGTAGACGTTGTTGGGCCTCCAAGTGCAGAGGTTTGTAGGACAGTAGCAAATTTCCCTCAAGTGGATGACCTAAGGTTTATTAATCCGTAGGAGGCGTAGGATGAAGATGGTCTCTCTCAAGCAACCCTGCAACCAAATAACAAAGAGTCTCTTGTGTCCCCAACACACCCAATACAATGGTAAATTGTATAGGTGCACTAGTTCGGCGAGAGATGGTGATACAAGTGCAATATAGATGATAGATATAGATTTTTGTAATCTGAAAATATAAAAACAGCAAGGTAACAAGCGGTAAAAGTGAGTGTAAACGGTATTGCAATGATAGGAAACAAGGCCTAGGGTTCATACTTTCACTAGTGCAAGTTCTCTAAACAATAATAACATAGATAGATCATATAACAATCCCTCAACATGCAACAAAGAGTCACTCCAAAGCCACTAATAGCGGAGAACAAAGGTAGAGATTATGGTAGGGTACGAAACCACCTCAAAGTTATTCTTTCGAATTGATCTATTAAAGAGTTCGTACTAGAATAACACCTTAAGACACAAATCAATCAAAACCCTAATGTCACCTAGATACTCCATTGTCACCTCAAGTATCCGTGGGCATGATTATACGATATGCATCACACAATCTCAGGTTCATCCAACCAACACAAAGTACTTCAAAGAGTGCCCCGAAGCTACTACCGGAGAGTCAAGAACATGTGCCAACCCCTATGCATAGGTTCATGGGTGGAACCCGCAAGTTGGTCACCAAAACATACATCAAGTGGCACATGATATCCCATTGTCACCACAGATAAGCACGGCAAGACATACATCAAGTGTTCTCGAAAAAGAGTCAATCCGATAAGATAACTTCAAAAGGGGAAACTCAATTCATCACAAGAGAGTAGCGGGGAAGAAACATCATAAGATCCAACTATAATAGCAAAGCTCGGGATACATCAAGATCGTGCCATAGAGGGAACATGAGAGAGAACACGAGAGAGAGAGAGAGAGAGAGAGAGAGAGAGAGAGAGAGAGAGATCAAACACATAGCTACGGTACATACCCTCAGCCCGAGAGTGAACTACTCCTCCTCGTCATGGAGAGCGCCGGATGATGAAGATGGCCACGGTGAGGATGCCCCTCCGGCAGGTCTTGGAACAGGCTCCCGAGAGGTTTTTAGTGGCTATAGAGGCTTGCGGCAGCGGAACTCCCGATCTATCTTCTGTTCTGGAAGTTTTTCGATGCGTAGGTATATATGGGTGCAAGGGGTACGTCGGTGGAGCTTCGGGGGGCCCACGAGGCAGGGGCACGCCCCCCACCCTCGTGGCTACCTCCCGTATCTTCTGACGTAGAGTCCAAGTCTACCGGTGGCTTTCCTTCAAAAAATAACTTCTCCAGTTGATTTCGTTCCGTTTTGACTCCGTCTGATATTCCTTTTCCTCGAAACTCTGAAATAGGCATAAAACAACAAATCTGGGCTGGGCCTCCGATTAATAGGTTAGTCCCAAAAATAATATAAAAGTGGATAATAAAGCCCAATATTGCCTAAAACAGTAGATAAAGTAGCATGGAGCAATCAAAAATTATAGATACGTTGGAGACGTATCAGGGGGAACCCATCACCAGTGGCCATCTTCATCATCCCGACGCTCTCCATGGCGAGGAGGGAATAATTCACCCTCGGGGCTGAGGGTATGTAGCAGTAGCTATGTGTTTGATCTCTCTCTCTCGTATTCTCTCTATGGCACGACCTTGATGTATCGCGAGCTTTGCTATTATAGTTGGATCTTATGATGTTTCTCCCCCTCTACTCTCTTGTAATGGATTGAGTTTTCCCTTTGAAGTTATCTTATAGGATTGAGTCTTTAAGGATTTGAGAACACTTGATGTATGTCTTGCCGTGCTTATCTGTGGTGACAATGGGATATTCACGTGATCCACTTGATGTATGTTTTGGTGATCAACTTGCGGATTCCGCCCATGAACCTATGCATAGGGGTTGGCACACGTTTTTGTCTTGACTCTCCGGTAGAAACTTTGGGGCACTCTTTGAAGTACTTTGTGTTGGTTGAATAGATGAATCTGAGATTGTGTGATGCATATCGTATAATCATGCCAACGGATACTTGAGTGACAATGGAGTATCTAGGTGACATTAGGGTTTTGGTTGATTTGTGTCTTAAGGTGTTATTCTAGTATGAACTCTATGATAGATTGAACGAAAAGAATAGCTTCATGTTATTTTACTACGGACTCTTGAATAGATAGAACATAAAGGATAACTTTGAGGTGGTTTCGTACCCTACCATAATCTCTTCGTTTGTTCTCCGCTATTTGTGGCTTTGGAGTGACTCTTTGTTGCATGTTGAGGGATAGTTATATGATCCAATTATGTTATTATTGTTGAGAGAACTTGCACTAGTGAAAGTATGAACCTTAGGCCTTGTTTCCTAGCATTGCAATACCGTTTGTGCTCATTTTTATCAACCTTGCTATTTTTATATTTTCAGATAACAAATACCTATATCTACCATCCATATTGCACTTGTATCACCATCTCTTCGCCGAACTAGTGCACCTATACAATTTGCCATTGTATTGGGTGTGTTGGGGACACAAGAGACTCTTTGTTATTTGGTTGCAGGGTTGCTTGAGAGACCATCTTCATCCTACGCCTCCCACGGATTGATAAACCTTAGGTCATCCACTTGAGGGAAATTTGCTACTGTCCTACAAACCTCTGCACTTGGAGGCCCAACAACGTCTACAAGAAGAAGGTTGGGTCGTAGACATCAGTAGCCGCCTCGTTTGTTGCTTGACGTCCACTCCAAGTCTCCTGGTTTGCATTTGTTCCAAAAAGATCGCTCCCGAAGGTTTCATCCCGTTTGGACTCCGTTTGATATTCCTTTTGTTCGAAATACTGAAATAGGCAAAAAAAACAGCAATTCGGGTTGGGCCTCCGGTTAGTAGGTTAGTCCCAAAAATGATATATAAGTGTAAAGTAAAGCCCATAAACATCCAAAACGGGTAATATAATTGCATGGAACAATCAAAAATTATAGATACGTTGGAGACGTATCAAGCATCCCCAAGCTTAATTCATGCTCGTCCTCGAGTAGGTAAATGATAAAAACAATTTTTTTGATGTGGAATGCTACCTAGCATAATTCTCAATGTAATTTTCTGTAGCGACCCGACCCAAAATCGGTCAAGTCTCTGTGTCTGTACCATCCCAAGATCATGCTGGCACACACAGTACATTGATGAAATAATCAAAGTTCAATCACACCTGAATTTATTACACGATTCTCATATCGAGTCTTTATTACAATAGAATAAATTCGGCCAAAGGCCAACTCATGAGAAATAAACTAAGTAAAGCGGCGGAAGCGTAGAAGAATAGCGAGTCCATCCGACTCCAAAGGGCAATCGCTAAGCGCGAGCGTAGCCTCACTCGATCGAATACTCCTCTCGCAACATAAGACGTTGCAGCCGTGTAGGTCGGCATTTTGAATATCTTGGCAAGACATGAATAGAGAATAATAAAGTATTACTAATACTATATGCAATTTGGCTGTGGGGCTCTAAGTTTCATCATTTTTTGAAAAGCCAATTTTTCCCTACTACAGTGGACTTGCTTGCAAATACTACAAAATTGTTGGTAGTTATTGAGATGGTTCCGCCAACCAATGTCTCATTCCCAAATTATTAAGTCATAACCCCCTTAATTAATTTTATTAATTTCAATGTTGAGATTTCGAATACTTCCTGTGTTCCGAGGCTCAAATTGTCCATAACCGGGACACGGCTAATCGATTAGATCTTTTCTCTGCAGAGGTTTGCGACTTTACCCGCAAGAATCGCTCCTCCTTTTAAGTCTTCGCACTTCACGGTGTTTGAAGCGGGACGAACAAACAGGTCTTCCGAAGAGTTCTTCCGCCACCGCGGTACCCATCCAAATCCTACCGTTCTTCTACATCTCGTAGCACCGTCCGCCAGAGTCACAACTAGGGTTGACCAAGCCGAGCCCATAATGGCTTGCGGCTGCATGTAAGCTTCCGGTCAATGGGGTATACATCCGTCTCCTCGTGGCTGGGTGAAGCTTTCCGCAAGATGTCATGGCACTTCTCCATGCATCCCGCCAACCTTGGGTTCTCTCAGGTGCCCGCCAACCGTCCTCCACCCAAAGAGTGAATTCAAGTCCATCTTGAGCTTGAAGTTCATGGGGTTGTCATCATCTTGACTCTCACATCTCCCTTATGAATTCACTCAACCAACCCTGTCTACGAGCATAGCAAAATTAAACTACTTCGTCCCGGGTCATGGTAACAAGGGGAATTGGTTCATCCTACCTCATGATACTACTCAAGAACATAACTTCAAAATTTCAACTACTGCATGCATGGTGGGGAGGTATAATTCTAATGCAATAGAAATCATAGGTATTGTAAAGAACATGATCAATGACTTGCCTTCTTGACGATCTTAAGTAATCTAGGGACTCGTGGTAGCAAGCTTCGCACTCCGGAAATTCTACCGAGGCAAACAATAACCATAATAAGCATACAACATATGATCACTTACATAACATCATAGTAATATGAAACACACAAAACAAACGAATCAAAAACCCAAAGGAAACTCAAAGAAATCCAACTCAAAGTTTTCCTACTTCAAGCAACAACTAAAAATAGTTTTACGTAACAAAAAATTTCTTAACAGAACCTAAGCATGGGTTTATGTTAACTAACAGAAAAGAATTCATCAAGCAACTAGGAGCAAAAAGAATCACTTTAAAAGCTATTATAAAACTCCTATTAGGCCTAAAGCAAATTCTAGTAGGAAAAATAAAATAAAAGTTTTATTTATTATAAATAAAAGTTCATGCTCTAAAGTTACAGAAACTAACCTAGAATAATCTATCACATAGGAAAAATAAATTTATTTGCTAAGTAAAACAATAGGAAAACAGTAGCTAGTTAATTAATTAAGAATAACATGATTCTGATTAAAACTATTTTTTTATTAATCCTAAAATTCCCAAATAAATTTCTACGGTTAGGCAATGTCAAAACAAAGTTGTGACAAAAAGAATCACTAAAAATAATTTTCCTAACTCTTTTATGGCAGAATTACTATTCTGTCTAAATCTAAAATAAGGCAATTTTAAATAATTTTAACATGACTAATTATATTTTCTACAGAAACTATAAGAAATTTGCAAACCAACAAAAAAGAATCACTTAAAAATATTAAGTAGATTAAAAGATATGAATTTTCAAATCTGAAACTATTCATTAAAACAGAAAACGAAAATAAAGAAAAAACGGCCTAATGGGCCTATCTAACGCCCTGGGCGTAACATAACTAAAACGGGCCCTAGGGTTTAAACCGAATCGGCCGGTTTAATAAAACCTAACTAAACCGATCTAATCCGGAAATAAACTGGTTCACTAAAAACTAACCTAATAAAACCATACCCCTTCGGGGGTTCTAATCCTAACCGTACGCTTAGATCCAACGGCGGGGAGGGGTCCGGCGAGTTATCGAGGCGGCGACGGCGACGGCGGCTCGGGCGGCGAGTGCTCCGGCGACTCCGGTGGTCGGGGGCGTCGGCGGAGAGGTCCGGGCGGTCTTGGACGGGCGAGGGGTTGGTTTGGTGGAGTCAGGCAGATCGGGGTGGCAAGGTGGGTCGGAGTGGAGCTAATGGCGGCGGCGGCGCTCGGGTGCTCCGGCGAGCGTTTGCGGAGGGAGGAGAGGGTCGAGCGATGGAGTCGGGCGCTGGCTCGCTGGGCCGGCTCGGCCGTTGGCTGGCTGGCCTGGCTGGGCCGCCTGGGTGTTGGCTGGGCCGGTTGGCCTGGCCGGCGCCCAGGGGCTTTTTTTTTTCTATTTTTTTTGAATATAAAAGAGAGGAAAAATGATATAAATATAAATATTTTATATAGGACATATATATATCAAAATGATCAGGAGAATATTCCCTATCATTTGAACATTTATCCAGGGGCAAAATCCAAACTTTATAAAAAGTCATTTTTAAAAAAAATCCAAATAAAATTCAAATTTGAATTCAAACTTTTTGGCAATGTTTTTTCCTCTGATATTTTTGGAGTGTCATGTTTACTCCTCTCATACTTTTTATCAAGTATTTATCAGGCATAGTTTTTGAAATGATTCCCACTGCCAAAATTTGAATTCAAATTCCAACAACTTCAAAACTTCTGAAACTTCAAATGCCACTCAAATTCAAACAGAATGCATAGATGCTTAGCTATAATTGTAAAACATTCCAAATAGGAAATTTGGGATGTTACAAACCTACCATTTTAAGATGAATCTAGCCCTCGAGATTCGGGTTGGCTAGCAAATAGGTGAGGTGGTCTCAAGAAGGTCTTCTTCTCGCTCCCGTGTGGCTTCCTCTTCGAGTGGTGACTCCACAAAGACCTTGCAAAACTTGATGATCTTGCTGCGGGTGACTCTGTTCGTAGTCTCGAGAATTCGGACGGGTTTCTCCTTATAAGTCGATCACCTTCGAGCTGTATGGCCTCTAGGGCACTTTGTGTCTCTCAACGGAATATCGGCCATGTCGGCATGACACTTCTTGGTGAGAAACATGGAAGACATCATGAACTCCGGACAATCCTTCCAGCAATTCCAACTTGTAAGCAACTTCTCCACGACGCTCGAGGATTTTGTAGGGCCAATGAATCGGGTGCTAACTTTCCTTTGACACCAAACCTCTTGATTCCACGAAGTGGGGACACACGAAGATATGCTCGGTCTCCCGCTTCGTAAGTTACTTCCTTGCGCCATCGTCGGCATAACTTTTACTGTCTCGATTGTGCTACCTTGAGTCTATCCCGAATCAGCTTGACTTTCTCTTCGAATCTCCGATAAGATCGGAACCGAAAAGTGATCGATCTCCAACACCATCCCACAAAGAATGGTGTTACGCACCTCCTTCCGTATAGAGCTTGAAAGGGCCATCTTGATTGGGTGATAAGCTTGTTGTTGTATGAAAACTCTGCGATGGCAAATTATCATCCCAGCTAGACCCATAGTCTAGCACACAAGCTCTCAACATGTCCTCCGAATCTGGTTGACTCTCTCGGTCCATCCATCATGCTCATGGATGAAAAGTTGTCTTGAACTCCAGCCTCGCACTCCAAAGTTTCATGCAACCGATTCCAAAACTTTGAGGTAAATTGTGTTCCTCTATCGACACGATACTCCTCGGAACTCCATGCAGACATACGATCCTGGCCATGTATATCTTGGCTAACTTAGCACTGGTATAGGTAGTCTTCACGGAATGAAGTGAGCTACCTTGGTCAATCGATCAACCACTACCCAGATAGAATCATAACTGAACGGGTCTGGGTAATCGTGATAAAATCCATTCCAAGTTTTTCCCATTTCCAATCGGAATCGGCAAAGGTTGAAGTAACCCTGCTGGCTTCGATGTTCGCCTTTACTCGTTGACAAACATCGCGACATCGCTACGCACTCGGCAATATCCTTCTTCATACCGTCCACCGAAACTTTCCTTCAAATCCAGGTACATCTTGGTGTTACCGGGTGAATCGAGTAAGGTGAATCATGAGCCTCTTGAAGAATTAGCTTCTGAGTTCGGGATCATTGGGCACATAAATGCGATCCTCGAACCATATAGCTCAGATTCATCCTTACGAAATCCTTTGGCTTTTCCTTCATTCATCTTTTCTTTATCTCCTCAATTTCCTTGTCCGACTTCTGGGCTTCACGAATCCTTTCGGCCAAAGTGGACTGAACTTCCAGAGTTGCAACATATCCTCTTGGGACTATCTCCAGTCGGAGATCTCTGAGGTCATCGACTAACTACTGGGGTAATCCTCCTGCTATAAGAGTATTCACATAACTCTTACGGCTCAAAGCATCTGCTACAACATTAGCTTTCCCTGGGTGATAATGCAGTTGAAGGAAATATGCCCTAGAGGCAATAATAAAGTTATTATTTATTTCCTTATTTCATGATAAATGTTTATTATTCATGCTAGAATTGTATTAACCGGAAACATAATACATGTGTGAATACATAGACAAACAGAGTGTCACTAGTATGCCTCTACTTGACTAGCTTGTTAATCAAAGATGGTTATGTTTCCTAACCATGAACAAGGAGTTGTTATTTGATTAACAAGGTCACATCATTAGTTGAATGATCTGATTGACATGACCCATTCCGTTAGCTTAACACTTGATCGCTTAGTATGTTAATGCTTTCTTCATGACCCATACATGTTCCTATAACTATGAGATTATGCAACTCCGTTTACGGAGGAACACTTTGGTACTACCAAACGTCACAACGAATCGGGTGATTATAAAGGAGTACTACAGGTGTCTCCAAAGGTACTTGTTGGGTTGGCGTATTCGAGATTAGGTTTTGTCACTCCGATTGTCGGAGAGGTATCTCCAGCCTTCTCGGTAATGCACATCACTTAAGCCTTGCAAGCATTACAACTAATGAGTTAGTTGTGAGATGATGTATTACGGAACGAGTAAAGAGACTTACCGTAACGAGATTGAACTAGGTATTGGATACCGACGATCGAATCTCGGGTAAGTAACATACCGATGACAAAGGGAACAACGATGTCGTTATGCGGTTTGACCGATAAAGATCTTCGTAGAATATGTAGGAACCAATATGGGCATCCAGGTTCCGCTATTGGTTATTGACCGAGAATGGTTCTAGGTCATGTCTACATAGTTCTCGAACCCGTAGGGTCCGCACGCTTAACGCTTCGATGACAGTTCATAATGAGTTTATAAGTATTGATGCACGAAGGTTGTTCGAGTCCGGATGTGATCACGGACATGACGAGGAGTCTCGAAATGGTCGAGACATAAAGATTGATATATTGGAAGCCTACATTTGGACATCGGAAGTGTTCCGGTGAAATCGGGATTTATCGAGTACCGGAGGTTACCGAACCCCGGGAAGTCCATGGGCCTTAATGGGCCATGGGAGAAGAGGAAGGGCAGGCCAAGGTGGGCTGCGCCCCCTCCCCTCTAGTCCGAATAGGACAAGGAAGGGGCGGCGCCTTCCCTCTTCCCCTCCTCCAATCCTAGTCCAACTAGAGAGGGGGAGTCCTACTCGGTGGGAGTAGGACTCCTCCTTGCGCCTCCCCTAGGGCCGCCACCTCCCCTTGGCTCCTTTATATCTGGGGCAGGGGGCACCCCATGACACAAGTTGATCTACGGATCGTTCCTTAGCCGTGTGCGGTGCCCCTCCACCATATTCCACTTCGGTCATATCGTCATGAGCTTAGGCGAAGCCCTGCGCCGGTGAAGTCATATCGTCGCGGAGCTTAAGCGAAGCCCTGCGTCGGTGGAGCATCATCATCGTCACCACGCCGTCAGGTTGTGGAACTCATCCCCGACACTTTGCTGGATCGGAGTCCGGGATCGCCATCGAGCTGAGCGATGTGCGAGAACTCGGAGGTGCCATACGTTCGGTGCTTGGATCGGTCGGATCGTGGGGACGTCGACTACATCAACCGCGTTGTTATAACGCTTCGCTTTCGGTCTCACGAGCGTGGGACGGACACTCTCCCTCTCGTTGCTATGCCATCACCATGGTCTTGCGTGATCGTAGGAAAATTTTTGAAATTACTACGTTCCCCAACGGTGGCATCCGAGCCTGGTTTTATGCGCGTTGATGTCATGTGCACGAGTAGAACACAAGTGAGTTGTGGACGATACAAGTCATACTGCCTACCAAGCATGTCATACTTTGGTTCAGCGGTATTGTGAGATGAAGCGGCCGGACCGACATTACGCCAGACGCTTACGCGAGACTGGTTTCACCGCCCGAGCACTCGTTGCTTAAAGGTGACCGGCGGTGTCTGTCTCTCTCACTTTAGTTGAATCGAGTGTGGCTACGCCCGGTCCTTGAGAAGGTTAAACGGAGTCTATTTGACGAAGTATCGTTGTGGTTTTGATGCGAGGTAAGAACGGTTCTTGCTCAGCCCGTAGCAGCCACGTAAAACTTGCAACAACAAAGTAGAGGACGTCTAACTTGTTTTTGCAGGGCATGTTGTGATGTGATATGGTCAAGACGTGATGCTATATTTTATTGTATGAGATGATCATGTTTTGTAACCGAGTTATCGACAATGGCGAGAGCCATATGGTTGTCGCTTTATTGTATGAAATGCAACGCCATGTAATTGCTTTACTTTATCACTAAGCAAGAGCGATAGTCGAGAAGCAATAGTTGGCGAGACGACAACGATGCTACGATGGAGATCAAGGTGTCGCGCCGGTGACGATGGTGATCATGACGGTGCTTGGCGATGGAGATCACAAGCACAAGATGATGATGACCATATCATATCACTTATATTGATTGCATGTGATGTTTATCCTTTATGCATCTTATCTTGCTTTGATTGACGGTAGCATTATAAGATGATCTCTCACTAAAATTATCAAGAAGTGTTCTCCCGAGTATGCACCGCTGCGAAAGTTCTTCGTCTTTGAGACACCACGTGATGATCGGGTGTGATAAGCTCTACGTTCAAATACAACGGGTGCAAAACAGTTGCGCACGCGAAATACTCGAGTTAAACTTGACGAGCCTAGCATATAACAGATATGGCCTCGGAACACGGAGACCGAAAGGTCGGCGTGAATCATATAGTAGATATGATCAACATAGTGATGTTCACCATTGAAACTACTCCATCTCACGTGATGATGGGACATGGTTTAGTTGATTTGGATCACGTGATCACTTAGATGACTAGAGAGATGTCATCTAAGTGGGAGTTTTTAATATGATTAATTGAACTTTAATTTATCATGAACTTAGTCCCGTAGTATTTTGCAAATTATGTTGTAGATCAATAGCTCGCGTTGTTGCTTCCCTATGTTTTTATATGTGTTCCTAGAGAAAATTGTATTGAAAAATGTTAGTAGCAATGATGCGGATTGGATCCGTGATCTGAGGTTTATCCTCATTGCTGCACAGTAGAATTATGTCCTTAATGCACCGCTAGGTGACAGACCTATTGTAGGAGCAGATGCATACGTTATGAACGTTTGGCTAGCTCAATGTGATGACTACTTGATAGTTTAGTGCACCATGCTTAATGGCTTAGAATCGGGACTTCAAAGACGTTTTGAACGTCATGGACCATATGAGATGTTCCAGGAGTTGAAGTTAATATTTCAAGCAAATACCCGAGTTGAGAGATATGAAGTCTCCAACAAGTTCTATAGCTAAAAGATGGAGGAGAATCGCTTAAACTAGTGAGCATGTGCTCAGATTGTCTGGGTACTTCAATCGCTTGAATCAAGTGGGAGTTAATCTTCCAGATAAGATAGCGATTGACAGAATTCTCTAGTCACCATCACTAAGTTACTAGAACTTCGTGATGAACTATAGTATGCAAGGGATGACGACAAAGATTCCGAGCTCTTCGTGATGTTGAAAATCGACGAAGGTAGAAATCAAGAAAGAGCATCAAGTGTTGATGATTGACAAGACCACTAGTTTCAAGAAAAGGGCAAAGGGAAAGAAAGGGAACTTCAAGTAGAAAGACAAGTAAGTTGTCACTCTTGCGAAGAAGCCCAAAGCTGGACCATAGCCCTGAAACCGAGTGTTTACACCGCAAAGGAAATGGTCATCGAAGCGGTAATACCCCAAATATTTGGTGGATAAGAAGGATGGCAAAGTGAACAAAGGTATATTTGATATACAGATTATTGATGTGTATTTTACTAGTGTTCATAGCAACCCCTCGGTATTTGATACTGGTTCAAGAACTTCGAAACGGAGTTGCGAATGAGCAGAAAATAGTTGAAGGGAAGTGACGATGAGTGTTGGAAGTAGTTCCAAGATTGATATGATCATCATCGCACACTCCCTATACTTTCGGGATTCTTGTTAAACCTAAATAAATGTTATTTGGTGTTTGCGTTGAGCATGAATATGATTTGATCATGTTTGTTGCAAAACGGTTATTCATTTAAGTTAGAGAACAATTGTTGTTCTGCTTACATGAATAAAACCTTACATGGTTACACACCCAATGAAAACAGTTCATTGGATCTCGATCATAGTGATACACATATTCATAATATTGAAACCAAAAGATGCAAAGTTAATAATGATAGTGCAACTTATTTGTGGCACTCGCCGTTTAGGTCATATTGGTGTAAAGCGCATGAAGAAAACTCCATGTCGATGGACTTTTGGAATCACTTGATTATGAATCACTTGATGCTTGCGAACCATGCCTTATGGGCAAGATGACTAAAGACTCATTCTCCGAACAATGGAGCGAGCAAATGACTTATTGGAAATAATACATACTGATGTATGCGGTCCGATAAGTGTTAAAGCTCACGGCAAGTATCGTTATTTTCGACCTTCACAGATGATTTGAGCAGATATGGGTATATCTACTTGATGAAACACAATTCGAAACAATTGAAAAGTTCAAAGAATTTCAGAGTGAAGTGAAGAATCATCGTAACAAGAAAATAAAAGTTTCTACGATATGATCGCAGAGGAAAAATATTTGAGTTACGAGTTTGGCCTTGATTAAAACAATGTGAAATAGTTTCACTACTCACGCCACCGGAACACCACAGCGTTATGGTGTGTCCGAACGTCAGAATCGTATTTTATTTGATATGGTGCGATCAATGATGTCTCTTACCAATTTACCAATATCGTTTTGAGGTTATGCATTAGAGACAGCCGCATTCACATTTAAAAGGGCACCATCTAAATCCGCTGAGACGACACCGTATGAACTATGGTTTAACAAGAAACCTAAGCTGCCGTTTCTTAAAAGTTTGGAGTTGTGATGCTTATGTGAAAAAGTTTTCACCTGATAAGCTCGAACCCAAATCGGAGAAGTGCGTCTTCATAGATTACCCAAAAGAAAATGTTGGGTACACCTCCTATCACAGATCCGAAGGCAAGTTTTTCGTTGCTAAAATGGATCCTTTCTAGAGAAGAAGTTTCTCTCGAAAGAAGTGAGTGGGAGGAAAGTAAAGAGCTTGATAAGGTAATTTGTACCTTCTCCCGAATTGGAAAGTAGTTCATCACGTAAATCAGTTCGGTGATTACTACACCAATTAGTGAGGAAGTTAATGATGATGATCATGAAACTTCAGATCAAGTTACTACCAAACCTCGTAGGTTTTCAGAGTAAGATCCGCACTGTAGGTGGTGCGGTAATCATGTTTCGGAAGTCATGTTACTAGAACATGATGAAACCTACGAACTATGAGGAAGCGATGATGAGCCCAGATTCGCGAAATGGCTTGAGGCCATAAAATCCGAGATAGGATCCATGTATGAGAACAAAGTATGGACTTTGATTGACTTGCTCGATGATCGGCAAGCCATGTAGATAAATGGATCTTCAAGAGGAAGACGGACACTGATAGTGGTGTTACTATCTACAAAGCTCGACTTGTCACAAAAAGGTTTTCGACAAGTTCAAGGTGTTGACTACAATGAGATTTTCTCAACTATAGCGATGCTTAAGTCTGTCCGAATCATGTTAGCAATTGCCACATTTTATGAAATCTGGCAAATGGATGTCAAAACTACATTCTTTAATGGATTTATTAAAGAAGAGTTGTATATGATGCAACCAGAAGGTTTTGTCAATCCTAAAGGAGCTAACAAAATGTGCAAGCTCCAGCGATCCATCTATGGACTGGTGCAAGCATCTCAGAGTTGGAATATATGCTTGATGATTTTATCAAAGCATATGGTTTTTTTACAGACTTTTGGAGAAGCCTGTATTTACAAGAAAGTGAGTGGGAGCACTACAGCATTTCTGATAAGTATATGTGAATGACATATTGTTGATCGGAAATAATGTAGAATTATTCTGCAAAGCATAAAGGAGTATTTGAAAGGAGTTTTTCAAAGAAAGACCTCGGTAAAGCTGCTTACATATTGAGCATCAAGATCTATAGAGATAGATCAAGACGCTTGATAAGTTTTTTCAATGAATACATACCTTGACAAGATTTTGAAGTAGTTCAAAATGGAACAGTCAAAGAAAGAGTTCTTGCCTGTGTTACAAGGTGTGAGATTGAGTAAAGACTCAAAACCCGACCACGGCAGAAGATAGAAAGAGAATGAAAGTCATTCCCTATGCATCAGCCATAGGTTCTATAAAGTATGTCATGCTGTGTACCAGATCTATTGCATACCCTACCACTGAGTTTGGCAAGGGAGTGCAATAGTGATCTAGGAGTAGATCAATGGACAGCGGTCAAAATTATCCTTAGTGGAATAAGGATATGTTTCTCGATTATGGAAATGAAAGAAGGTTCGTCGTAAAGGGTTACGTCGATACAAGTTTTAAACTGATCTAGATGACTCTGAGTCTCTATCTGGATACATATTGAAAGTGGGAGCAATTAGCTAGAGTAGCTCCGTGAGAGCATTGTAGACATAGAAATTTGCAAAATACTTACGGCTCGAATGTGACAGTAATCTGCTGACTAAAATTATCTCACAAGCAAAACATGATCACACCTTAGTACTCTTTGGGTGTTAATCACATAGCGATGTGAACTAGATTATCGACTCTAGTTAACCCTTTGGGTGTTGGTCACATGTCGATGTGAACTATGGGTGTTAACCACATATAGATGTGAACTATTGATGTTAAATCACATGGCGATGTGAACTAGATTATTGATTCTAGTGCAAGTGGGAGATCAAGGAAATATGCCCTAGAGGCAATAATAAAGTTATTATTTATTTCCTTATTTCATGATAAATGTTTATTATTCATGCTAGAATTGTATTAACCGGAAACATAATACATGTGTGAATACATAGACAAACAGAGTGTCACTAGTATGCCTCTACTTGACTAGCTTGTTAATCAAAGATGGTTATGTTTCCTAACCATGAACAAGGAGTTGTTATTTGATTAACAAGGTCACATCATTAGTTGAATGATCTGATTGACATGACCCATTCCGTTAGCTTAACACTTGATCGTTTAGTATGTTAATGCTTTCTTCATGACCCATACATGTTCCTATAACTATGAGATTATGCAACTCCCGTATACCGGAGGACTACAGGTGTCTCCAAAGGTACTTGTTGGGTTGGCGTATTTCGAGATTAGGTTTTGTCACTCCGATTGTCGGAGAGGTATCTCGAGCCTTCTCGGTAATGCACATCACTTAAGCCTTGCAAGCATTACAACTAATGAGTTAGTTGTGAGATGATGTATTACTGAACGAGTAAAGAGACTTACCGTAACGAGATTGAACTAGGTATTGATACCGACGATCGAATCTCGGGTAAGTAACATACCGATGACAAAGGGAACAACGATGTCGTTATGCGGTTTGACCGATAAAGATCTTCAGTAGAATATGTAGGAACCAATATGGGCATCCAGGTTCCGCTATTGGTTATTGACCGAGAATGGTTCTAGGTCATGTCTACATAGTTCTCGAACCCGTAGGGTCCGCACGCTAACGCTTCGATGACAGTTCATAATGAGTTTATAAGTATTGATGCACCAAGGTTGTTCGAGTCCGGATGTGATCACGGACATGACGAGGAGTCTCAAATGGTCGAGACATAAAGATTGATATATTGAAGCCTACATTTGGACATCGGAAGTGTTCCGGTGAAATCGGGATTTTATCGAGTACCGGAGGTTACCGAACCCCGGGAAGTCCATGGGCCTTAATGGGCCATGGGAGAAGAGGAAGGGCAGGCCAAGGTGGGCTGCGCCCCTCCCCTCTAGTCCGAATAGGACAAGGAAGGGGCGGCGCCTTCCTCTTCCCCTCCTCCAATCCTAGTCCAACTAGGAGAGGTGGGGAGTCCTACTCCCGGTGGGAGTAGGACTCCTCCTTGCGCGCCCCCTAGGGCCGCCACCTCCCCTTGGCTCCTTTATATACGAGGCGGGGGCACCCCATGACACACAAGTTGATCTACGTGATCGTTCCTTAGCCGTGTGCGGTGCCCCTCCACCATATTCCACTTCGTCATATCGTCGCGGAGCTTAGGCGAAGCCTGCGCCGGTGAAGTCATATCGTCGCGGAGCTTAGGCGAAGCCCTGCGTCGGTGGAGCATCATCATCGTCACCACGCCCGTCGTCGACGTGGAACTCATCCCGACACTTTGCTGGATCGAGTCCGGGATCGCCATCGAGCTGAACGTGTGCGTAACTCGGAGGTGCCGTGACGTTCGGTGCTTGGATCGGTCGGATCGTGGGGACGTCGACTACATCAACAGCGTTGTTATAACGCTTCGCTTTCGGTCTCACGAGGGTACGTGGACGGACACTCTCCCTCGTTGCTATGCCATCACCATGGTCTTGCGTGATCGTAGGAAATTTTTGAAATTACTACGTTCCCCAACAGCAGCGATCTCATGTCATAGTCCTTTATTAACTCTAGCCATCTCCTCCGCTCGAGGTTCAACTCTTTCTGCGTGAAAATATACTTCAAGCTCTTATGATCTGTAAACATCACAACGGTTTTCGATGAGGAAATGTCTCGTGTCTTGAGTGCATGCACTACGGCTGCTAACTCCAAATCATGTGTGGCATAATTCATCTCGTGAGGTCGTAGCTGTCTGGAGGTATAAGCTACAACTTTTCCTTCCTGCATGAGTACTCCTCCGAGTCCCTGACGAGAAGCGTCACAATATACCTAGTAATCCTTGTGTATGTCCGGCAAAATCAGTACTGGGGCTGTAACCAGACGCTTCAATTCCTGGAAAGTGGCTTCACAATCCTCGGTCCAAATGTACTTGGCCTCCTTCTTCAACAGCTTCACCATGGGCTTGGCAATCTTCGAAGTTCTCAATAAACCTCCGATAATATCCTCGCGAGTCCGAGAAAACTGCGGATCTCCTTGACTAAGGTGGGTGACTGCCAATCGGTGATCGATTCAACCTTGGCGGGTCAACTGCTATTCCTTCTCCTGAAATAACATGTCCGAGGAATCCGACTTCCTTCAGCCAAAATTCACATTTGCTGAACTTGGCATACAATCGATGTTCTCAAGTTTCTCCGTAACTAGACGAAATGTTCCTTATGCTCTTCCTCGCTCTTGGAGAATATCAGATATCATCGATGAACACCACGACAAACTTGTCCAGATATTCCATAAATACCTTGTTTATCAAATTCATGAAGTATGCAGGAGCATTAGTCAATCCAAATGACATGACGGTATACTCATATAAACCATACCTGGTGGTGAATGCTGTTTTGGGTATATCCTTTTCACGGATCTTCAACTGATGATACCCTGATCGAAGATCGATCTTGGAGAATACCTTGGCTCCAACTAGCTGATCAAATAGATCATTAATCATCGGCAGAGGGTACTTGTTCTTGATGGTCACGCTGCTCAACGAACGATAATCCACAACCATTCTCGTGGTTCCATCCTTCTTCTCTACCAAAAGAACTGGGCTCCCCAAGGTGATGAGCTTGGCGAATATATCCTTTCTCCAATAGCTCATTAATTTGATTCTTGATCTCTTTCAAATCATTCGGGGCATCCGATAGGGTCTCTTGGATATCGGGCTGTGTCGGGCAATAACTCAATCGAAACTCAATGTCCCCGTCCGGTGGCATTCTCGGTAATTCCTCAGGAAACACATCGGAAAATCCTGCACCATCGGCACTTTCTCTGAACAACTCCCGTGAGGGAATTCACCGATTCTTCATCCGCTATGCTCGGATACATACTTGATCCTCTTCGCCCGGTGGTGAGCAGAATCGACTTCTTGAGCGATCTATGTTTCCTTCAAACTTCGTCAACCAATCCATGCCTATGATTACATCCAAGGTCCGGGTTTCAATACTATGAGGTCTGCGGAAAATTTATGATTTCGATGTTGAGGGTTGCATGACAGCCTAAACTGCCATCATTTCTCCTCTGCGAACCGACGCAAAGGGGCTTCTAAGGGTTTTAGTGGGCAACCCGTACTTTTCCACAACTACCCTTGATATGAATGAATGCGTTGCACCGTAATCAAAGAGTACCAATCTCGAACGTGAATTCAATAAAACTTACCAACCACGTTGTCCGGCTGATCATAGACGCCCTCCACGTCAATGTGGTTCACCCGAGCACGAGGAAAAGGGTTGGGCTTCTTCGCTGAGCTTCCATTGCCGCTTCCATTCCTCCGCTTGGCCTCCGGCGATCGGTGGCATAGTGCCCTGTTTTTCGGCACTTGAAACAGTGATGTGACTCAGATCCTTGAGAGGCGGGGCAGGACGATGCTGGTTACCATTGCCGTTTCCATTGCCATTGCCTGACTTGTTGTCCTGGTTGCGGTTGTTCCCATTGCCTCCATGGTTATGCCCTCCATGGTTGTGATGGGTATGCCCTCCGAGTATGGGGCATAACGGGCTTCGCTGAGCTCTAGAGTTGTACTTCCCGGCTGTACTTCCGCTTATGCTATCAATCTGCTGCTGCTTGCCTTCAAGTATGGTGGCCTTGTCTACCAGCTCACGGTAGTTGGTGAAGGTAGCCACCATAAGCTGCATTCCCAGCTCATCATTGAGTCCTCGAGAAACTTTTCCTGCTTATGCGGCATCGTGGCCACATCATCCGGGGCATAGCGAGCTAACTTGCTGAACTCATCCACGCATCGCCCACAAGACGGTTCCCTGGCGTAAGTTGCGGAACTCACGCTTCTTCGCACTCATGGCTCCACTGAAACATGAGCGGTGCGGAAAGCTTCTGGAACCGACCCCACGTGATGGTGCCGATGGGATAAGTGGCGTGTAGTTCTCCCACCAAGAAGCTGCAGGTCCATCAAGTTGATGTGCGCAAAGCGCACCTTCTCTCGCATCCCGTATCCAACCGTGATTAACTCTCTTCCGACCTTGCGGAGCTAATCGTCGCCACAATCGGCCAAGGTCTGCTAGAGAACACCGCGGATTCAGCCTTAGGAACCGAGTCAAGTTGTCAACAGGGGTGGTGGTGGTGGATTGTTGTTGTTGTTGTTCAGTTTCGGATGAGCATCCGCATGAGGGCATTCTGCTGCAGGATCAGTGGGTGAGCTCCGCGGAAGTTGAGACCGGGTCACGTCTCGGAGGCATCCGGTGTTGTGGAGTGGATGAGAAAATTAGAATAGAACAATGGTCTAATGAGAAAATATCACTACCCATATGAATGCACAATCATAATCACACCAATCATTTATTCATTCCACTCAAACATGGTTCAATCTTGATTACAAAATGCTCACGACTAATCGAAAATATCGGCCTAAGCGATCGATTTAAAAGGTAAAATAACATGGTGGTCGACTAAATGTCTTCATCAATAATCCTTGCGTCCCTCCGTGCGATGTCCTCCGGTGTGGCGTCCTCTGTTACTGGCGCCTCCTCTTGCGGCTTTCTCGGTGGAACTCCCTTCGTAATCCCGATCATTGCTCACGAGGGTCCGTCATCTCCACTCGGAAAAGGTCCTCTCCCAAGTCCATCTTTTCCTCCAATGCGGCAACCTTCATCTTCAGATCGTCGACTCTCTCCATGAAGTCCGCGATTTCTTCCTCATGGTCAAGGAAGTCTGCGTGTGCCTTCTCCTCTAGTTCCAGTTCACGGAACAACAGCCTCCTGTGTACCTTCAAGCTACGGCGAGTCTGGATCTCCCGTTTCCTGAGGAGACACTCCAAGTCTTGGACATACGAGAGAATGGAGTCGTCCTCTACGGTACGGATGATATGTCTATTCCTTGCTCTGCGAGAAACCATGGCGAGGTCTGATGGATTGAGCTTGGCCCTGTACTCTTCTCAGAGATGTCCAAGTGCACGATAAATCGCCATGTCTCTTCCGAGGATCCAGATTGAAGTCGGTAAACTCAAAGTCAATAGGCTCAGATGTCCTCCGAAGGTTCTCCTCGAATGTGCACCTCGATCCAGAGCGGTATCCGTCGGAAGTGCATTGGTAGGCTTCCGGTGATCGAGGGCAGGGCAATCTTCAGCTTCTTCATGATCTGGACCAGCTTCCGCCAAGGGCATCGCCTCATCTGGTGGCAAAACTCCGTAGCAAAACTGGGGTAAACTCGTGCCATCTAGAATGTTGAAAATCGGAGAGAAGTCGAAATGAACAGGGAGAATTACGGAATGATAAGGATATAAAATAAATAGTCTCTTCCGATGGCTTTCCGATCCTAGGGGTTACGTCCACGGTCGTAGCGTGCTCGATACCATCTCAGAGCGACCCGACCCAAAATCGGTCAAGTCTCGTGGTTCTGTACCATCCCAAGATCATCGCACACACAAGACATTGATGAAATAATCAAAGTTCAATCACACCTGAATTTATTACACGATTCTCATATCGAGTCTTTATTACAATAGAATAAATTGGCCAAGGCCAACTCATGAGAAATAAACTAAGTAAAGCTGCGGAAGCATAGAAGAATAGTGAGTCCATCCGACTCCAAAGGGCAATCGCTAAGCGCGGAGCGTAGCCTCACTCCCGATCGGAATACTCTCTCGCAACATAAGACGTTGCAGCCGTGTAGGTCAACATTTTGAATATCTTTGGCAAGACATGAATAGAGAACAATAAAGTATTACTAATACTATATGCAATTTGGCTGTGGGGCTCTAAGTTTCATCATTTTGCGAAAAGCCAATTTTTCCCTACTACAGTGGACTTGCTTGCAAATACTACAAAATTGTTGGTAGTTATTGAGATGGTTCCGCCAACCAATGTCTCATTCCCAAATTATTAAGTCATAACCCCCTTAATTAATTTTATTAATTTCAATGTTGAGATTTCCGAATACTTCCAGGTTCCAGAGGCTCAAATTGTCCGTAACCGGGGACACGGCTAATCGATTAGATCTTTTCTCTGCAGAGGTTTGCGCACTTTACCCACAAGAATCGTTCCCTCCTTTTAAGTCTTCGCACTTCACGGTGTTTGAAGACGGGACGAACGAAACAGGGTCTTCCGAAGAGTTCTTTTGGCCACTGCCGGTACCCATCCAAATCCTACCGTTCTTCTACATCTCGTAGCACCGTCCGGCCAGAGTCACAACTAGGGTTGACCAAGCCAGAGCCCATGTAAGCTTCCGGTCAATGGGGTATACATCCGTCTCTTCGTGGCTGGGTGAAGCTTTCCGCAAGATGCCATGGCACTTCTCCATGCATCCCGCCAACCCTGGGTTCTCCAGGTGCCCGTCAACAATCCTCCACCCAAGAGTGAATTCAAGTCCATCTTGAGCTTGAAGTTCATGGGGTTGTCATCATCTTGACTCTCACATCTCCTTATGAATTCACTCAACCAACCCCGCTCACGAGCATAGCAAAATTAAACTACTTCGTCCGGGTCATGGTAACAAGGGAATTGGTTCATCCTACCTCATGATACTACTCAAGAACATAACTTCAAAATTTCAACTATCTGCATGCATGGTGGGAGGTATAATTCTAATGCAATAGAAATCATAGGTATTGTAAAGAACATGATCAATGACTTGCCTTGCTGACGATCTTCGTAAGCTAGGGACTCGTGGTAGCAAGCTTCGCACTCCGGAAATTCTACCGAGGCAAACAATAACCATAATAAGCATACAACATATGATCACTTACATAACATCATAGTAATATGAAACACACAAAACAAACGAATCAAAAACCCAAAGGAAACTCAAAGAAATCCAACTCAAAGTTTTCCTACTTCAAGCAACAACTAAAAGTAGTTTTACGTAACAAAAATTTTCTTAACAGAACCTAAGCATGGGTTTATGTTAACTAACAGAAAAGAATTCATCAAGCAACTAGGAGCAAAAAGAATCACTTTAAAAGCTATTATAAAACTCCTATTAGGCCTAAAGCAAATTCTAGTAGGAAAAATAAAATAAAAGTTTTATTTATTATAAATAAAAGTTCATGCTCTAAAGTTACAGAAACTAACCTAGAATAATCTATCACATAGGAAAAATAAATTTATTTGCTAAGTAAAACAATAGGAAAACAGTAGCTAGTTAATTAATTAAGAATAACATGATTCTGATTAAAACTATTTTTTATTAATCCTAAAATGCCCAAATAAATTCCTACGGTTAGGCAATGTCAAAACAAAGTTGTGACAAAAGAATCACTAAAAATAATTTTCCTAACTCTTTTATGGCAGAATTACTATTCTGTCTAAATCTAAAATAAGGCAATTTTAAATAATTTTAACATGACTAATTATATTTTCTACAGAAACTATAAGAAATTTGCAAACCAACAAAAAAAGAATCACTTAAAAATATTAAGTAGATTAAAAGATATGAATTTTTCAAATCTGAAACTATTCTGTTAAAACAGAAAACGAAAATAAAGAAAAAACGGCCTAATGGGCCTATCTAACGCCCTGGGCGTAACATAACTAAAACGGGCCCTAGGGTTTAAACCGAATCGGCCGGTTTAATAAAACCTAACTAAACCGATCTAATCCGAAATAAACCGTTCACTAAAACTAACCTAATAAAACCATACCCTTCGGAGTTCTAATCCTAACCGACGCTTAGATCCAACGGCGGGGAGGGTCCCATGAGTTACCGAGGCGGCGACTGCGGCTCGGCGGCGAGTGCTCCGGCGACCGGTGGTCGGGGCGTCGGCGGAGAGGTCCGCGGTGCGGACGGGCGAGGGGTTGGTTTGGTGGAGTCGAGGCGAGATCGGGTGGCGGGATGGGTCGGAGTGGAGCTCTTGGCGGCGGCGGCGCCGGGTGCTCCATGGCGTTATGGAGGAGGAGAGGGTCGGGCGAGGAGTCAAGCTGGCTCATTGGGCCGGCTCGGCCGCTGGCTGGCTGACTGGCTGGGCCGCTGGGTGTTGGTGGGCGGTTGGCCTGGCCGGCGCCCAGGGGCTTTTCTTTTTTTCTATTTTTTTTGAATATAAAAGAGAGGAAAAATGATATAAATATAAATATTTTATATAGGACATATATATATCAAAATGATCAGGGGAATATTCCCTATCATTTGAACATTTATCCAGGGGCAAAATCCAAACTTTATAAAAAGTCATTTTTTTTAGAAAATTCCAAATAAAATTCAAATTTAAATTCAAACTTTTTGGCAATGTTTTTTCCTCTGATATTTTTGGAGTGTCATGTTTACTCCTCTCATACTTTTTATCAAGTATTTATCAGGCATAGTTTTTGAAATGATTCCCACTGCCAAAATTTGAATTCAAATTCCAACAACTTCAAAACTTCTGAAACTTCAAATGCCACTCAAATTCAAACATAATGCATAGATGCTTAGCTATAATTGTAAAACATTCCAAATAGGAAATTTGGGATGTTACATTTTCTTTATTGTGGCATGAATGTTCAGATCCAAATGATTCAAAATAAAAGTTCATATTGACATAAAAACAATAATACTTCAAGCATACTAAGAGAGAAATCATGTCTTCTCAAAATAACATGGCTAAAGAAAGTTATCCCTACAAAATCATATTGTCTGGCTATGCAATATCTTCATCACACAAAGTATTTAATCATGCACAACCCCGATGACAAGCCAAGCAATTGTTTCATACTTTAGTATTCTCAAAAAAAATCAACTTTCACGCAATACATGAGCGTGAGCCATGGACATATATAACACTATATGTGGAGTAGAATGGTGGTTGTGGAGAAGACAAAAAAGGAGAAGATAGTCTCACATCAACTAGGCGTATCAACGGGCTATGGAGATGCCCATTAATAGATATCAATGTGAGTGAGTAGGGATTGCCATGCCACGGATGCACAAGAGCTATAAATATATGAAAGCTCAACAAAAGAAACTAAGTGGGTGTGCATCCAACTCGCTTGCTCACGAAGACCTAGGGCATTTTGAGGAAGCCCATCATTGGAATATACAAGCCAAGTTCTATAATGAAAAATTCCCACTAGTATATGAAAGTGACAACATAGGAGACTCTCTATCATGAAGATCATGGTGCTACTTTGAAGCGCAAGTGTGGTAAAAGGATATTAGCATTGTCCCTTCTCTCTTTTTCTCTCATTTTTTCTTTTTTTCTTTTCCCTTTTTTCTTTTTTTCCTTTGGCCTTTCTCTTTTTTTTTAAAGTCCGAAGTCTCATCCCGACTTGTGGGGGAAGCATAGTCTCCATCATCCTTTCCTCACTTGGGACAATGCTCTAATAATGAAGATCATCACATTTTTATTTACTTACAACTCCATACTTAGAACAAAATATGACTCTATATGAATGCCTCCGGCGGTGTACCGGGATATGAATGAATCAAGAGTGACATGTACGGAAGAATTATGAAGGTGGCTTTGCCAAAAATACGATGTCAACTACATGATCATGCAAAAGCAATATGACAATGATGATGCATGTCATAATAAACGGAATGGTGGAAAGTTGCATGGCAAAATATCTCGGAATGGCTATGGAAATGCCATAATAGGTAGGTATGGTGGCTGTTTTGAGGAAGGTATATGGTGGGCGTATGGTACCGGCGAAAGTTGCGCAACACAAGAGAGGCAAGCAATGGTGGAAGGGTGAGAGTGCGTATAATCCATGGACTCAACATTAGTCATAAAGAACTCATATACTTATTGCAAAAATCTACAAGTCATTGAAAACAAAGTACTACGCGCATGCTCCTAGGGGGATAGATTGGTAGGAAAATACCATCGCTCGTCCCTGACCGCCACTCATAAGGAAGACAATCAATAAATAAATCATGCTCCAACTTCATCACAAAGCGGTTCACCATATGTGCATGCTACGGGAATCACAAACTTCAACACAAGTATTCCTCAAATTCATAATTACTCCACTATCATGACTCTAATATCACCATCCTCATATCTCAAAACAATTATCAAGCATCAAGTTGATCATAGCATCCAATTCACTTTCTATGATAGTTTTTATTATACCCAACTTGAATGCCCATCATTCTAGGACCAATTTTATAACCATAGCAAATACCATGCTGTTCTATAAGACTCTCAAAATAATATAAGTGAAACATGAGAGATCAACAATTTCTACAAAATTAATCCACCGCCGTGCTCTAAAAGATATAAGTGAAGCACTAGAGCAAAAATTATCTAGCTCAAAAGATATAAGTGAAGCGCATGGAGTATTCTAATAAATTCCAAATCAAGTGTGTCTCTCCCAAAAGGTGTGTACATCAAGGATGATTGTGGTAAACTAAAAGGCAAAGACTAATATCATACTAGACGCTCCAAGCAAAACACATAGCATGTGGCGAATAAAAATATAGCTCCAAGTAAAGTTACCGATAAACGAAGACGAAAGAGGGGATGCCTTCCGGGGCATCCCGAAGCTTAGGCTTTTGGTTGTCCTTGAATATCTTGGGGTGCCATGGGAATCCCCGAGCTTAGGCTCTTGCCACTCCTTATTCTTAGTCCATCAAATCTTTACCCAAAACTTGAAAACTTAACAACACAAAACTCAACAGGAAATCTCATAAGCGTCGTTAGTGCAAGAAAGAAAAACCACCACATAAGGTACTGTAATGAACTCATTCTTTATTTATATTGGTATTAAACCTACTGTATTCCAACTTATCTATGGTTCATACCCCCCGATACTAGCCATAGATGCATCAAAAATAAGCAAACAACACACGAGAAACAGAATCTGTCAAAAACAGAACACTCTGTAGCAATCTGTAACTTTCGAATACTTTTGAACTCTAAAACTCCTACCAAAATAGGAAGTCCTGGTAAATTTGTCTTTTGATCTACTGCAAAAAGAATCAACGCAAAAGCACGTTTCTGTGATTTATTAAAATTATTCTCGTGCGCGCAAAAGTTTCTGTTTTTCAGCAGAATCAAATTAACTATCACCGTAGGTTATCCTGTAGGTTCTACTTGGCACAAAACACCAATTAAAACATAAAACCACATCTATACAGAAGTTATATGAAATATTTATTTCTAAACAGAAGCAAAAAGCAAGGAACAAAAATAAAATTGGGTTGCCTCCCAACAAGCGCTATCGTTTAACGCCCCTAACTAGGCATAAAAGCGAGAATAGATCAAAGAATTGCCATCTTTGGCATTCAATTCATAAGTGGCTCACATGATAGATTCATAAGGTAATTTGACTTTGTTTCTTGGAAAGTGTTCCATGCCTTTCCTTAATGGAAATTGGAATATAATATTCCCTTCCTTCATATCAATAATTGCACCAATCGTTCTAAGGAAAGGTCTACCAAGAATAATAGGACATGAAAGATTGCAATCTATATCAAGAACGATAAAATCTACGGGCACATAATTCCTATTTGCAACAATAATAACATCATTGATCCTTCCTGTAGGTTTCTTAATGGTGGAATCCGCAAGGTGCAAGTTTAAAGAGCAATCATCAAAATCATGGAAACCTAGCACATCACATAAAGTTTTCGGAATCGTGGAAACACTAGCACCTAAATCACACAAAGCATAGCATTCATGATCTTTAATTTTAATTTTTACAGTAGGTTCCCACTCATCATAAAGTTTTCTAGCTATAGAAACTTCCAATTCAAGTTTTCCTCATAAGATTGCATCAAAGCATCAACAATATGTTTGGTAAAAGCTTTATTTTGACTATAAGCACGAGGAGAGTTCAACACGGATTGCAACAAGGAAATACAATCTATTAAAGAACAATTTCATAATTAAATTCTTTGAAATCCATAATAGTGGGTCCAATGCTATTTAAAGTTTTGACCTCTCCAATCCCACTTTTACCAAATTTAGCATCAAGATCTAAAAACTCCGAATCATTGGGACGCCTTTTAACTAAAGTTGACTCATCTCCAGTCCCATCATTATCAAGATTCATATTGCAAAACAAAGATTTAATAGGGGACACATCAATAACTTTTAGATCTTCATCATTATTTTCATGGATACTAGAAGAACACGCTTTTACAAAGCAATCTTTCTTAGCATGCATCCTAGCGGTTCTTTATTTGCACTCATCAATGGAAATTCTCATGGCTTTGAGAGACTCATTGATATCATGCTTAGGTGGAATAGATCTGAGTTTCAAAGAATCAACATCAAGCGAAAGTCTATCAACGTTCCTAGCCAATTCATCAACTTTAAGCAATTTTTCTTCAAGCAAAGCATTGAAATTATTTTGAGAGATCATAAATTCTTTAACACTATTCTCAAAATCAGAGGGCATCTTATTAAAATTTCCATAAGAGTTGTTGTAGGAATTTCCATAATTATTAGAGGGATTACTAGGAAACGTCCTAGGATTAAAGTTTCCTCTATAAGCATTATTACCAAAACTATTCCTACCAACAAAATTCACATCCATAGATTCATTATTATTCTCAATCAAAGTAGGCAAAGGCATATCATTGGGATCAATAGGAGCACTCTTAGTAGCAAACAATTTCATAAGTTCATCCATCTTTCCACTCAAAACATTAATTTCTTCTATAGCATGCACTTTTTTACTAGTAGATCTTTCGGTGTGCCATTGAGAATAATTAACCATAATGTTATCAAGGAGTTTAGTGGCTTCTCCTAACGTGATTTCCATAAAAGTGCCTCCCGCGGCGAATCTAAAAGATTTCTAGAAGCAAAATTCAATCCGGCATAAAAATTTTGTATGATCATCCATTAGTTCAAACCATGAGTAGGGCAATTGTGAATCATTAATTTCATTCTTTCCCAAGATTGGGCAACATGCTCATGATCAAGTTGTTTAAAATTCATAATGTCGTTTCTAAGAGAGATGATCTTAGCGGGAGGAAAATACTTAGAGATAAAAGCATCTTTGCACTTATTCCATGAATCAATACTATTTTTGGGCAAGGACGAAAACCAAGTTTTAGCACGATCTCTAAGTGAAAACAGAAATAACTTCAATTTAACAATATCATTATCCGTATCTTTCTTCTTTTCCATATCACACAAATCAACAAAGTTGTTTAGATGAGTAGCGGCATCTTCGCTAGGAAGGACGGAGAATTGATCTTTCATAACAAGATTCAACAAAAGCAGCATTGATTTCACAAGATTCAACATCATTAAGAGGAGCAATTGGAGTGCTAAGGAAATCATTGTTATTGGTATTGGAAAAGTCACACAATTTGGTATTATGTTGAGTCATCATGACAAGCAATCCAACACACAAGCACACAAGAGGCAAGCGAAAGACAGAGGAGAACGAGAAAGAGAGAGCGAATAAAACGGCAAGGGTGAAGTGGGGGAGAGGAAAACGAGAGGCAAATGGCAAATAATGTAATGCGAGGGAGATGAGTTTGTGATGGGTACTTGGTATGTCTTGATTTGAGCGAAGACCTCCCCCGCAACGGCGCCAGAACTCCTTCTTGCTACCTCTTGAGCACTGCGTTGGTTTTCCCTTGAAGAGGAAATGGTGATGCAGCAAAGTAGCGTAAGTATTTCCCTCAGTTTTTTAGAACCAAGGTATCAATCCAGTAGGAGGCTCCTCAAAAGTCCCACGCACCTACACAAACAAACAAGAACCTCGCAACCAACGCGATAAAGGGGTTGTCAATCCCTTCACGGAAACTTGCAAAAGTGAGATCTGATAGAGATAATAAGATAAGATAAATATTTTTGGTATTTTTATGATATAGATTGGACAGTAAAAGATGCAAATAAAAGATAGATGGGAAACTTATATGATAAAAGATAGACCCCGGGGCCATAGGTTTCACTAGTGGCTTCTCTCAAGATAGCATAAGTATTACGGTGGCCGGTGGGTGAACAAATTACTGTCGAGCAATTTATAGAAAAGTGCATAGTTATGAGATTATCTAGGAATGATCATGTATATAGGCATCACGTCCATAACAAAGTAGATCAAAACGATTCTGCATCTACTACTATTACTCCACACATCGACCGACTCCTGCCTGCATCTAGAGTATTAAGTTCATAAGAACAGAGTAACGCATTAAGAAAGATGACATGATGTAGAGGGATAAACTCAAGCAATATGGTATAAACCCCATCTTTTTATCCTCGATGGCAACAATACAATACGTGCCTTGCTGCCCCTGCTGCCACTGGGAAAGGACACCGCAAGATTGAACCAAAAGCTAAGCACTTCTCCTATTGCAAGAAAGATCAATCTAGTAGGCCAAACCAAACTGATAATTCAAAGAGACTTGCAAAGATAACCAATCACACATAAAATAATTCAGAGGAGATTCAATGATTTCCCATAGATAAACTTGATCATAAACCCACAATTCATCGGATCTCGACAAACACACCGCAAAAAGAGTTACATTGAATAGATCTCCAAGAAGATCGAGGAGAACTTTGTATTGAGATTCAAAGAGAGAGAAGAAGCCATCTAGCTAATAACTATGGACCCGAAGGTCTGTGGTAAACTACTCACAACTCATCGGAGAGGCCTTGGAGATGATGTAGAGGCCCTCCGTGGTCAATTCCCGCTCCGGCGGAGCGCCGACGAAGGCTCCAAGATGGGATCTCGCGGATACATAAGGTTGCGGCGGTGGAATTAGGTTTTCGTGGTGCGCCTCGATGTTTTCAGGGTACAGGAGTATATATAGGCGAAGGAGGTAGGTCGGTTGAGCCACGAGGGGCCCACGAGGGTGGGGGGCGCGCTCACCCCCTTAGGGCGCGCCGGGACCCTCGTGGCCGCCTTGTTTGTTGCTTGACGTCCACTCCAAGTCTCCTGGTTTGCATTTGTTCCAAAAAGATCGCTCCCGAAGGTTTCATCCCATTTGGACTCGGTTTGATATTCCTTTTCTTCGAAACACTGAAATAGGCAAAAAAAATAGCAATTCGGGCTGGGTCTCCGGTTAGTAGGTTAGTACGAAAAATGATATAGAAGTGTAATGTAAAGCCCATAAACATCCAAAACGGGTAATATAATAGCATGGAACAATAAAAAATTATAGATACGTTGGAGACGTATCATCCGCTTGAATGGAAAACATACTTTAGCTGGACTATTTAGGTAGTTGAAAGGGTTTATGCCCTTAATTGTTTTCGGTATTAAGGGCAACATAATTTGTGGTCAAACCTCATGCTTGACGTGTGTAAATAGTGTCGTCGCATCATAAAGAGAAGCATGGATGGTTGGTCCCCCCCCCCCCCAAATTTTGAAAAGGGAAAATATGCTTTTGTCGATGAATTTTATGTTTCATTTCAGTGGGTAGGGCAACCGCACTATTAAGATGGCGTACATCTTGGAGATATTGCGGGAATCATCTTAGAGAGAATGCCCTACACTGGAGTTCCATTTGTTCTGCTTAGCTTGGACTTTCGGGGCTTGGCTCTTCTAGGGCAAGGTTTGGCCACCTTCTGAGGCGCTCAAAGAGTTTGTGATCTTTCGCAAACCTTCTACAAATCACATAGCCTTCCCGAAAATTGGCCCAAAAATTCTGGGGCCCGGTACTTTCAGTTAGGTCCAGACAACTTCTGGAGTATCCATAAGGTGTGCAACCCTATTGCAAACCTTTTGTGAGTCCCAAGACCTGTCCGGAACTTGGCCTAAAACTTCTAGGGTTGCCTGAAACTTTCGGGCCATGCAAAAAAATGTGTCATAATGGTTGGATGGGGGGGGGGCTATTAATAGGCCCCTTCTCCCCCATAAAAGAGGTGATGCCTCCATTCTCACTCTCCATTGTTCTAGCTCTAATTTCTTGTAGAACTCCCTCCGCTTCGACTCAAACTTTTTGATCTTTTGTGGAGTTAAAGAGAAGTGCCCAATCTATGTTTCCACTATGACCCCCCTTGTTTTCCTTGGTGGATCTTGGTACTCTTGGAGATTGGAGACTCCTATGCGGTAGAAGTCCCCATTGAGAAATTGATTTGTGAGTCTCCCTGTGTTTTTGAGAAGGTTTGAAGATCTCCTTAAGGTCTACCAGTAGTTGTCAAGAATCGCCTTGGTGGTGATGTATCAAGGAGAATATGGTGAGTCTTTGTTGTGTTTTTGTGCCTACAATAAATATGTCCTAGAAGCAATAATAAATTTGTTATTATTCTATTTTCATGTTCATATTAAGTTTATATTTCTATTCTAGAATTGCATTGGTTTTTGAAGAGATTTCGATGAAAACCTAATTGCATATGTGGAATGATAAACACCAAACAGATCCCTAGTCAGACCTCTGGACTAGATCATGTATTGGTGATAAGGATGTCCACAATAACGAGAGGACAATTTTAGGGTAATAAAGATGTTCATATGTTAACGTTTACTTATGTTCTTAGACCATGAGAATACCGTAAACCTAAACACCAGATGGTTACTTTCAGGTTATCAGATGTTACTTCGCAACCGGGTGATTATAAAGAAGACTCTTGGGTACACCAGAAAGTAGGCAGTGGTGCGAGATACGTCAAGATTGGACACACTACAGGCCCACTCGGTATTAAGGCGTCCAACATCGCCTAGCCAAGTATTGTGACTAAGGAGTCCCAGGGATACGAAAATGAGAAAAGAGTATAAACCAGTAGCAAGGATAAATAGGTATAGTGATCAAGAAGTTGATCACAAGGATACCATCAAAGTCTCGCATCGGGTTGTGTAATGTATCACACAAGAGATGATGAGGAGTCGTGACTAAAGTCGAATGTCCCACTCTTTGCTGTTGGGCTCTATCACCGCACGCGACAACCCGAAAGAGCCTCGTAGCATCGCGTGGAAGCTCACCATCTTGTACCTCGTCGGCGTCCTCGATGCATCCATACCTAGCTCCAAGTGGAACGTAGCTCGACCACCACGCTCCCTCCCACTGTCGCACGACGCGACATGGTGCTGGTCGACAATCGTCTCAAGATACCCATCAGTTTTAAGTGTGTGGAGGTTGACACATGCAGTGCGGTACAGGTAGGGCACACGACAATGCCACGAGGTGGTGGAGAACATGGTCAAGGCGGCCGTCGTGTGCGTGCCTAGGAAGTGGAGGAATGTGAGAGCGGTGCACTTGGCACCCAAGTCGATCACCCTACCTCTCTATCCGTCGTCGGGTTGTGCACGTGTGTCTGAGCTCCGATGCACAAGAGGAAGTGACTCATGAAACCAAACAAATAGCAAAATTTTGGTGACTGGCATTGGATTGCAAGCTTCCCTATCCCTATCCCTGTCCGCAGACACGTTACAGTGTTTGATCTGGTGACAATGCGTTGGAGATGCCTAAGTTTTTGTTTTTAGACAAAAGAGATGCCCTAAGTAGGGCCCACACGTCAGTCGGTTACCAACCATGCCTTGCTTCAGGTCTTCGTTTTTCTTAGGGTGCTTCAGGTCTCCGTGGGCAATAGCAAATACGATGGCTAGGGCTTGGGCCCCCCAAACCCAGCCTAAACTATAATAAGTTTTTCTTTTGAGCAAAACTACTACTCCCTCATTTTTATAATGTAGTGCACCCATACTTTTCGAGATTCAACTTTGATTATAAATTAGCCTAATAATACATGAATCATTTTACTGAGAAGTTATACTTTTGAAAACTTCTTTCAAATACGAATTCAAAGCTATTTGTCATGCTTCTCTCGCAGTCGTCCATGTTAGTTGAATTTATGGTAAAAACTAAATCTTCAAAAGCGTGGGCGCATTACATTTGTGGAGGGAGTACATACTAAGTAGGTCCCACACGTCACCAACCAGGCCTCGCTTCAGGTGGTGATCAGGGCTTCGTGGGCTATAGCAGCACGGTGGCTAGGGCTTGGGCCCCCGAACCCAGCCTATCCTCGTCAAATCTTCCTCACCTCGTCGCAATCCAATCCACCACCCGGCGAAGAAAGGCGACGAGATGGCGGCGAGCAACTTCATGGGGTCGTCGTCGCGGCTCCGCGTTGGGCTCCTCCCGTCCGTGACCCCGCGCTTCGGCCGCCGCGCGCTCGCCGCCCGCGCCTCCACGGACGGCGGCGGCGGCGGCCCGGTCCGCGTCCGCTTCGCGCCGTCGCCCACCGGCAACCTCCACGTCGGGGGCGCCCGCACCGCGCTCTTCAACTACCTCTTCGCGCGCTCCAGGGGCGGCAAGTTCGTCCTCCGCGTCGAGGACACCGACCTCGAGCGCTCCACCAAGAAATCCGAGGAGGCCGTCCTCAGCGACCTCTCCTGGCTCGGCCTCGACTGGGACGAAGGTATATACTGTCACCTACATTTCAGCCTGTTAGGGTTCTTCTGAGGTGACCGAGGGATATCTGATGACTAGAGTTCAAGAGCGAATTCCTACTCTGGATTGTGTTTGCGATGGTTGAATTTGTATAAGAAATTTGCGATGGTGTAGTTGCTTATTAAGCTGTATTGGGGTAGTTAATCACTAGAGTAGAATCTGTTACCTGCAAATTGCTATGCTCATTTGTGTACCTGTTTAGGCCCGGACATTGGTGGCGATTTCGGCCCTTACCGCCAGTCCGAGCGCAATGCTCTGTACAAAGAGCATGCCCAGAAGCTAATGGAGTCTGGTGCTGTTTATCGCTGCTTCTGCTCTAGTGAGGTATCTTTCTCCCCCTCTCCTGACCTGCATTTTTGCCTGCTTAGTGATACATGAGTTTCCTGGTTCCAAGTTCCACATATATGTACTAGCACAGGCTGTTTTGTTGGCTCTTATCAACATCGGAGCTGATTAAAGTTCCTCAAATGAATTATTTTGGTTGCCTTTGAGTAAAATGCTTGGGATTTTGTGCTTCTCATGAAAATTTAAATGTGACATATCCTACCATGACCACTATGTATGAGTCATTTAAAACCCGGTGAACAATTTGAGGGCGTTATTTCGTGTAAACTCATGGCCTGGCCTGGCTGCAATATTTACTGATCAAATAGTAGCTCGTCTAACAAGTGTTATTGATACTTTAGGAACTTGAGAAAATGAAGGTAACTGCGAATCAGATGAAGATTCCTCCTGTATACATGGGGAAGTGGGCTACTGCTTCAGATGCAGAAGTTCAACACGAGTTAGAGAAAGGCACACCTTATACTTACCGTTTCCGAGTGCCAAAGGAAGGTTCACTGAAAATTAACGACCTTATACGTGGTGAGGTAATGACATAAAGTGTTTGAGCTTATGCTTTCACATTACCATACATTCACACCATCAACTGCTCTTATGCTTACTACGTTAGCAATTCAAATATTGTGAATTGTGTGAGTCGCACAATGATATACATACACTGACCATCGGATAGTTTTATAAAGGTCAGTTGGAATCTAAACACACTTGGTGATTTCGTGATCATGAGAAGCAATGGCCAGCCAGTGTATAACTTCTGTGTTACGGTTGATGATGCTACCATGCGCATCTCTCATGTTATCAGGTAATGAAAAGTTATTACATCTTGGTCCTTACTTTTGATCATCTGGCACTGAATTCATTTACTTGTGGCCATTCTGGCACAGAATTCATGCATTCTCTTGTTTTTTCCAGAGCTGAGGAGCACCTACCAAACACATTACGGCAAGCCCTCATTTATAAAGTAATTTCCTGCACCTGCTTTTATTGTGTGTCGTGATTATAGCCTTGACCTTCGAAATGTGTGATCATAGTCCTGACCTTCAAAATGTCCATCTCATCAAATGCAAATCCTCTGCAGGCTCTTGGATTTGCAATGCCTTTATTTGCTCATGTCTCACTCATTCTGGCTCCTGATAAAAGTAAACTGTCTAAACGTCATGGGGCTACTTCTGTGGGGCAGGTAACTAGCTGATTGTTGGAAATACATGGTGCTTACCTGCATCAAAATATGTGACTGTCAAACTGTATTCTTGCTACACTTCTCTCTAATTGTTTGTACTCTTCAACTTAATTATGTGACTGTCAAATTGTATTTGTGCTACAATTCTCTCTAATTGTTTGTATTCTTCAACTTAATTACGGATAATTTCACATCTTCTCTGGACATATTTTACTTTTGAAAGACGTGAAAGTGAAACACTCATTTGTTTTTCTTTCTCTGAACAGTATAAAGAGATGGGCTATCTGCCTCAGGCAATGGTCAATTATTTAGCACTCTTGGGCTGGGGTGATGGTACTGAAAATGAGTTCTTCACCATTGATGACTTGGGTTAGTTTGTCAACTCTTACTTAACTTGGCGTTTTTTAAAAACATATGGACCTTTTGTTTCATCAATTCTCACTTTGGTGTTCCATCACTTGCAGTTGAGAAGTTCACTATCAATCGCGTCAATAAAAGTGGAGCAGTCTTTGACGGAACAAAATTGAAGTAAAGCAAAATTCTAACAATTTTCATATTGCCAGGAACTTTCTCACTCACTTGAACATGGGAAGTTGTATACGTGCTTCACTGATCTATTTTGACAATAATCTGGTTTGTTTATAGATGGATGAATGGGCAGCATCTAAGGTCACTTCCTTCTGATTTGCTCATCAAGGACTTCGAAGATCGATGGAGGAGCACAGGCATTCTTCTGGAGTCTGAAAGTGGTTTTGCTAAAGTAAGACTGGAGTTAATTTTCTGTACACACCAGGGGTTCTTTACCTTGGAGTTACTCCTTCTGTCCCATAATGTAAGATGTTTTTTGACACTACACATTACGGGACAGAGGGAGTACATGCTAAAGGGATACGCAGACTTATTTGCTACAGTATTTAGTTTGAAGAGTTTCTGTTTCTTTCTCACAACCACCAAAAGAAAGCGATGTTGCGTCAAAGACTTAAAACCAAATACTTGGAACAAATCATTTTTCCTTCAAATGTTGCAACATCAGGAGGTTTAGGACTAGTTGCTATCCTGGGAAGCTTTAATAATATGCACTATTTTGCACAGGAAGCTGCTGAGCTTTTGAAGGAGGGCATTGATTTGATAACAGATGCGGATGCTGCCCTTTGCAAATTATTGTCGTATCCCCTTCATGACACTTTAAGCAGGTCTGCAAAACACTTTAATGTCTCATTAATTATTAATTTACCCTTTTCCTGAACTACCTCGGAAATTGTTGCCAAATGTGTAATCTTGTAAATTGCTTTGACTGAGTGTGGTAGGCTTGTTCCTATCAATAACTGTTTTTTTATTCGCGTGTTTTTAATCTCCAGTGATGAAGCTAAATCTGTGGTGGAAGACAAACTTTCTGAGGTTGCATCGGGTCTCATTGCTGCTTATGATAGTGGTGAGCTTGGTCAAGCACTAGCTGAAGGCCATGATGGTTGGAAGAAGTGGGTGAAATCTTTTGGCAAGACTCACAAAAGGAAGGTCAGTGTTATTGAGGGCGATTGTGGTTTGATTTTGTTGCCAACGGAATCTAGGGTTGTTCCTGGGCTGTTTCAATGGTCTGGCCAAACCGTTGGAGCATCTAAATTAATTTTAATTTTGAATTTTGAACTGCCTCAACACATACATGCAAGATTTATTATGGTAATTTTCAGCTATAACTTCTGGAAGCAACCTATCTCTCACCTAAACCATGATAACTAGAGATGTTGAAAACACAGCTAACAAATAATTAGTTCAATACAAACCTTGACAATCCTGGCTGATATCAAGTTCTTCATTCAGCTCCGTGAATACTAATGCTTTTCCTGGCATTATATACAACTGAAAGAAACAACTAATATGCATTGTATTGTTGTATTAACCTGTGATCAGGGAAAGTCGCTATTTATGCCACTCCGAGTACTGTTGACCGGGAAGCTTCACGGACCTGCCATGGACAGTACCGTAATCCTCGTGCACAAAGCAGGCACCTCTGGTGCGGTGGCCCCTCAGTCTGGTTTCGTGAGTCTCGACGAAAGGTTCAAGATCCTGAAAGAGGTTGACTGGGAGTCACTGCAGAAGCAGCAAGAGTCCCCGGTTGAATCTGCGGTTCCCGCAGCTTCGTAAATTTTGTAGCGAATTCAAAACAAATATAATGTGAGTGAGCGATGGTTTTTTTACCTTTTCTTTTTATTTACGCGTGTAATGAATTTTGATGATATGTGCTCCATCTCGCTGTACTTTTTGTAGGTTGTGTTGCCTATTTCTTCCGTTGCTGGGAACACATAGGACACGTCTAGTAAGATGTACGAATAGTTTGGCGCTTAATAAAGTGTTTTTTACCCTGTATCATAGTACAAGTTGATGCTTCAACTGCCAATATTTGATGATGTACTACAGAGATATTTTCTACGCCATGTGCTTTTGTTCCTAAAACCTACATTTATAGTTTACCAAAAGAAAAAAAAATTCTTTCACCTTTGAAAATAAAAATAAAAAAGCCTCTCAAGCTCTCGATGTACCTAAAAAATGTTCATCTTGTGAACTGAAATACTCCCTCCCTTACGAATTTAGTTAATTTGAACTAAGACAACACACTTATTTTAGAATGGAGGGAGTACATAATAACATTTAGACATGATGTAATCTTCAAGGTGCAACTTTTATTTTTGCTTCATATATGAATATGTTACTGTAAGCATTTGAAAATAAAATTATAATATTTTTACAACTAATTTATTGGTACTACTTTCGCTTGGCCAATCAAGATCCTATTGTAAATCAAGGAACCCTAAAGGGGCAGCTAGATTCTACAAGCAACAAGATTCCGGGAATTCATGGTTTTTGCAAATTTCCATCAGTCCAAATTTTGTTTCATACCCATGAATAATATATAAATTTTAGCATTTTAAGCACACACTTTTAGTTCTTACTATTAAAATACAATTAATTACCATTCGCGAAAAAATCATACTCCTACAAGTAAATTACCATTCGCAAAAGAAAAAAACTACATTTAATTACCCCAAAAATGTTACCCTTCTAAACCTGGGCAAAGTTGGGGTTTAGGTCGCTGCTCCAAAGACCCGTGCCCACGACTTTCTCGCCCGACCGCTCCTTTTGCGCCGCCACCGCCGCATCCGCGAAAACCTCGCCCCCACTCCCGCCGCCGCCTCCGCCGCAGCTCCGGGCCCCTGGAATCCCAGCGGCGATGGCGTCCTCCATACTCTCCGACTGCTCCTCCTGCGCCACCTCCCGCCTCCTCCCCCTCCGCCGCGCCCTCCACCCGCCGCCGCCCCGCTTCCGCCCCTCCCCCGGCCCGGCGCCGTTGCCGAGGAGGCCTCTCCTCGCCGCCGCCGCCGCCCCGCTCCCGCTCCTCCCCCGCGCGCGCCGCATGGCCGCGCTCTCCGCCGCCGCCTCCTCCGCTGACGCAGGTGCGCGCGTCCATTTCTTCCCTCACTACTAGTAGTAGTCTTTTAAGTATTCGTTAGTGTACTGCTGTCGCCTTCGGTGGTGTCTCTAGGCAGAAGCACAGCCTTCAGATAGTATTTTCTTCTTCTTGTCCCATTAGTTAAGTGTAGCAACAGGTGAATTATCCGAGGAGGCTTGGCTTGTTAGTTGTTAAAAATACATACATATGCATAGCTGTAAATCCTGTTCTACATCATGTTGTTCCGGTGTTATAATTGTGTCGATGGATGGGTTTTCTTGTGCAGCCACCGTTTTGGCCGATGCGTCTGCAAAGATCATCGACGGGAAGCTGGTGGCGAAGCAGATAAGAGAGGAGGTCGGCGTTGAGATCGCCAGGATGAAGGACGCGATCGGGGTGGTGCCTGGGCTGGCGGTCATCCTAGTCGGCTCGAGGAAGGATTCCCAGACATACGTGCGGAACAAGAAGAAGGCGTGTGATGCGGTCGGTATCAAGTCGTATGAGGTCAATCTGCCAGAGGACGCTTCCGAGTACGAGGTCATCAAGCACATAGCAACCTTCAATGATGACCCGTCGGTGCATGGCATCTTGGTTCAGTTGCCCTTACCTCGCGTGAGTTCTCAATAGCCGCTACTCAATGGCTAGTATAATTGTTGAACCCATTGCCTGAAGGGACTGTCATATTTGATCTTATTTAGTTATTTGTTTTCTAATGATTACTGACCAAGATATTATGTAGCGTGCCACTGAAATATGTATCAGGCATAATAAATCTGTTAAGGCATCGATAATGGCAGATTCCCTCTACCCTACACCAAACATTCCCATTTATTGATTCAAATAACTGCACATATATTGTATAATTGTTAAAGAAGCCATCTGGTTACATTCTTTAGAACTCATGGATAATACAGATGAACACATTTTATTTTATTTTGGCTAATGGTCATATGCCAATTGTGGTTTTGTGTTTCTTGTCAGCATTCTATTAAAAATGACTATCTATACTGATTCTTGAGCTTCTTTTTTCACCTATGTGTTCTAATTAATTTGCAGCATATGAACGATGAGAACATATTGAATGCTGTTAGTATTGAAAAGGACGTTGATGGCTTTCATCCAGTGAACATTGGACGACTTGCGATGCAAGGTCGGGATCCATTCTTTGTTCCATGCACCCCTAAAGGATGCATGGAGCTGCTACACAGATCTGGAGTTGAAATAAAAGGGAAGAGAGCTGTTGTAATTGGAAGAAGCAATATTGTGGGGACGCCTGCTGCTTTACTCTTACAAGTATGAACTAGTTTTTCATTTAACATAGTTTGATCAAGTTTATTTCGGTGTTTAATATGTTTTCAAATGATTATTAGAAAGCAAATGCAACTGTGAGTATTGTACATTCAAAAACCAAGAACCCGGAGGAAATAACAAGACAAGCAGATATTATAATCGCGGCTGTTGGAGTTGCTAACCTGGTCAGAGGGAGTTGGATAAAGCCTGGAGCTGCTATTATTGATGTTGGCATCAATCCGGTTGATGTAAGGCAGCCACTCTCTTTTAGCTAGAACCTTTCCATCTTTTCCCGTTCTTTTCCTTTTAGTGCTAAGGTGATCTGTTTACTTTAACATACGCCTGTTTCTCAATGGAAAAGCTTGATAATGTTTGTTAAAACAGTTATAATGCTGCACATTTTGTATCATGTTTTGGTTCAGATATGCAGAATTTTGACAATCTCAGAATATGGGGAGTTCTGCATGGTTTTTTTTGGGGAGTATGTGTTTGTCTTCGGGTTCCTCCCCGGGATCAAGCTCTATGAAGCCCCGTGCTCCCACCATTGGGCAGATATTTATGGAAGTTGCAACTATCGTAGCTTCTTAAGTTTTTATGAACGCCGCGTTTGGAATATTCTGGTGAATTTGTATACTTCTTATTTTAAGTTTGGGCAGCACAGTGATCAATTAATTCAGAACTCTATTAGTACCTGGAAGGTTCTACTTGATTCATGTCTTCCAGTGTATATTTTCACTTTCGCTATGGCTGTGCCCCTTGCAGCACGTGTATTACTTTTCCTGCATGGTATACTTACTGCTGATTTGAAATGTATCAGGATCCAGCAAGTCCTCGAGGTTATCGGCTCGTTGGAGATGTCTGCTTTGAGGAGGCCTCCAAGGTTGCAGGAGCCATCACACCAGTTCCCGGCGGTGTCGGGCCAATGACAATTGCGATGCTTCTGTCGAACACACTGGATTCAGCTAAAAGAATCCACAAATTCAAGTAACTGGACAACCCTGTAGTCAAAACTTTGGAGAGTGCTTAACCTTTGGTTTAGTCTACCAGGAAAGGTATTGCCAACTGTTCGATGCGCCTTTTGTTGGACCAGAAAAAGGTCAACAAGAGCTGTGAAATAAATTTTTGACAGGGGTGAGAAATTTATCCCGGCTTCAAACTTGTACCGTATTCGCTAATGTTCGGTGAAATCCCAGTTCAATCTGTGGCACCACTTAGTCAATTGAGATCTCAGTTCAGCTTGGATGAACCGTATGTTATGCTTGTTTGAACAAACTGATTGGGCATATATGAGTGGTGCTGGGCTCCGCTGCTGATGTGGCAGGACAGGGGAGGGAAGGAAACAACAGCTCCATCCAATCTAATCTATCCAGTTGGATCCTGGATTTTATTAGCTGTCCCAAGTCCCAACTAGTTTATGTATGGTACACACACTGCACTCACAGGGATATATATGATGGTTGTTCCTAACTGCTCCCACTCACAGCTGGATGGGAAGTTAGCTGATGAACCATTTCTGTTCAGGCAAGTAATCAGTGCAGTTTCTAGACCACATACATATATGTATGATATTGCTTTGCTTCTAAGTGTAGGGAGGGATGCTTGGCATCCTAATCAGTGGAACCGCCAAATAAATGAGGACCGCTTCGACGTGATGGAATTTCCCCTCATTTCTGCAGGAATTGGAGTGTTTTCTTAATGAAATGTTGCTGCAAATGATAATAATCTATAACCATGACCTGGAACTGATTCAGAGGTGTGCAAAAGGTTTCTGAAATAATAACATGTATATACACGCACAACTGAAAGTATATGGTCCAATTATATGAGATGCCTGTGCGCTTCTGAATCTTGGTGTCTTGCCTTTCAACCAATATATCCCACTTTTCCCTTTCTGGCAAGAGTGGCTAGTGCCTATATGTCACCCTAGAAAGGAAGTGACACTGAATACAGTTGGTATGGTGGTGTGGGCAGATGGCGGCCATAAATAAATAGATAATGTAATAAAATAATAATACAAAGTTGAAAAAATGATTAGAAAATATCATATCAAGAAAAGGGAAGGCCAGGAGCGGTTGTGCAACCACCCTAGTAGTGCACCGTTCCTTCAGAATTAAGATACCCCATTTGGAACGCCTAAGAACCTGCTGGAATATCCGAAACATAGTTATATCCTATGAAATTCCCGCAAAAACTCGTTAAATTTACGTGGTAGAAACAAGTTGTTAAAATTATCATACGGGCATATCTTAATCTCATCGTCCTGGTGGAACCGTGGAAGCTACATGTAAGATATACTTTTGGAGGATATTATTGTATCTTATACGAGATTAGCTGTTGACAACTTTTGCTGCTCTCTTTGGTCTAGGTCGTTAAACAACTCACGCCGTCGGGCGCAGCGAAAATGCCGTTGAACAATCAGGGGACACATGACGCAACAATGTAGCAAGGGAAAACGATGGCATGGAGATGCAGCGGTCCTGCAATTATTTTAATTGCCATTAATGTGCGATCTTTATTGTGTTTATACATTAGAGAAGATTAGAGAAGAATCTTCACTGAATCGAGTAGCATTGCACCGCCCCTACATTCATGGTGATATCTCTTTCAAGGATATGGTGGTTTCTTTGGGTTAGACTTGGATTACAAGCTTAAAACACCTTTTTCTGATCCTCCTGCTCCATTACAGACATGCACTCCATCTGTTTCAAAATAAGTGTCGTTGTTTTAGACTTTTAGTTTGAACTGTTCTGAACCCTTCGAACTTTTTAGAAAAGTTGAACCATTTCATACGAAATTTACGCATTACAGACACAGTGATAAAAAAATTTGCATCTACCAAAATCGCTAATTACCTACTCTATTTGTTACATAATGCTTAAATAAATAACAAAAAAATTAACCAGAATCAACTTTTGCGACGGAAACATGTAACCGAATTATTTTTTGTGACGTGCATACCGATACAATGCTCTTTGAAAGATAGATGTGGATATAATATTGGAGGATAACAAATTATCTTAGAAGTGAAATTTTTGTAGTAATTTGGAAAGCTCTCTTTGTCCCACGTTGCTGAACAACCCATAGCTGCAAGCATAGACCGAAATCTGTGTAACAACCATGAAGGGGGAATAATAAAAAAGAAGCATGCATCTACACAAAGGATGAAAAGGATGTTCCTCTTATTTAATAATTCACATTATATCTTTTAGATGAAATGTGAGACCTTTATCAGATCAAGTAAGACTTATGTTTAAAAAATTCAAGTAGGACTTACTTACCACATAGCACAACGTGGCGATACAACTAGCAGTACCAACGACAGTGGCGGAGCCATGAATTTCCTCCTAGTTATTCATTGGTATTCATCATGTGTATGATGCAATAGCAATATGATAGCAAATATAAAACAAGGTAGCAACAGTATACCAAAAGATCAACAATTCTTTGGTATTCCATGAAAATCCCAGAAAGACCTCTTGCGCCGCCACTGCCAACGATACAGTGGTTTCTTATGGTTCACCTTGAATGACAGGCTCAAAACACCTCTAAGGGTCCTTCTAGGCCGAGTCCCTAACAAAAAGTTCGCGGATTCAATTTTTTTATAGGAAAGTAAAAATCATATGAAATAATTCAATTTCTACAAAAAATAGGGGTTCGGGTCCGGAAAGGATACACTGGCTCCTTACGATTCACCTTGGATTACAAACTTAAATTACCTTGGAGGGTCTTTCTAAACCGAGTCCCTGAGAAGGTAGAACTTTGCCCAAATTGAATCAGACTCTACACACAACCAACAACTTGTACCTAAGCCCTCAAAGACACTCGAAATGTTGTTCAACAATTAATTACTCTCTTTGTTCCAAATTATATAAATAAATAATCACAAAATTAACTAAAATTGGCTTATCAATGGACACAAGCCTTTGAGTATTTGTGAGTGACACATCTTGATACAATCCCATTCGAAGATAGATCTACATATAAATTTGGATGATAATGTCAATTCTTAGAAGCGACACTATTCCAATTTGCAACATTCTCTTTCACACATCATGATGAAGAAACCATAGCATCAAGGTAGCCTGAAAGTTTTTTAATAAAAATTAAGTGTGAACAATCGGAAAGAAGCAGACATATAAAACGTGTTATATTCTTTCGACAAAACGTGAAATCATCATTGAACCAAGGAGGTCCTAACTTACCACCAATGTAGCACAACAGCTACATTTATGATGATATCTAGGTGTACCTAGGATACATTGGATTCTTACCGTTCGCCTCAAAACAAGCATTATGTTTTTCAACAAAATGTGAGATCTTTATTGAATCAAGAAGAACTTGCTTGCACACACCCTACATTTATGACGATATAACTATCCCTAACAAGGGTACAACGGGTTCCACCTTGGAGTCGGGCTAGAAATCTATACTCATTTTTTTGGTAGCAAGTTGTAAAAGTAGGGTATGTGTTTTTAGGGCTTAGGGTTGGGAGGATGGGGGGAGGGGGTTGCACACATCTTGTTATAATCCTCTTTGAAGATCATATATTATATGTTGGATAATAAATTTGTATCTCATAAGTGAGACAATGATGGTCTGCAAGTGCACAAGGTTTAGTTATAGCCTTTCCGATGTAAGAGTGTCGATCCCACAGGGAGCACAAGAATTTGACTTTGTCTCTTGTAAAGACTAATGGAATTGTGCCTAGAAGTTAGTTGTAGACGAAAATAAAAATGGAGGTGGAAATTTTGCAATGTTTTGAGTGAAGTTCGATCAGAAGTAATTGTGCAAAAAGAAGTAAAAGAACATCACAGAGTAAATAAAGCGATGAAACTGACAACATGATTAAGGCATTCTCAGGGAGTCTAGATTCCCCACTAGTATAGGTTGGATAATTGAGCCACTCTTCATGTTTGTAATTGGGCAGAGCCAAGTACAGTATATGAGCTACTTGTGTAGTCTCTGTATCCCACACGCCACCACTGTAGTTTCTCCACTCTGATTCTCACTATGGCGATTAACGGGTTTCCCATGCACATGGCCGCACTAAGGGTTCTCCTTTTATCAATTGCAAAAGTGGGGAAGAGAGGATATTACTTTCACCTCTTTAACCCTATATCCCAATCTTTACAACGACATTAATATGCTCCATGGCCATACAAGGTGGAAATGTTGAGTGCCCCCCTTCATAACATTCACAAGATGCTATTAAATCAAACATTCAACAGAGGATCTCATATCTCTATAGGCATCTACTGTTGGAAATATTCCCTAGAGACAATAATATTGTATTATTATATTTCCATTTTCATAATTAAGAATTAATATTTCATGCTATACTGTTATGATTCTAGAATATGCGATTCAGTGGAAAACTCATATGCACAGTGGAATGATAAATGGTAAAATATAGATTCCCGATCGTTCCTCTAAGACTAGCTCAAGTATTTTTGGTGATCACGTTTTATGGATCTTAGAATATCATTAAGTGTAGCAACAGCCCTAACAACATTGAGAGTATGACGCTAGAAGAACGATCATATTGAATTGACCCAAATCTTGTTTTTTATACTTTGAGATAATATTGTGATGCGGAGCATCCCTCACTCATCCCCATGGACGTGCCTACATCTCCCTCGACACCACTCGGACCCATGACACGAGCCCGAGCTAAGGCTATCGAAGATAAGGTGAATTCGCTCCTCTCCGAACTCCCTCTTCCTACTCACGAGACATGGCTACTACCTCATTCGGAGACTCTATGTGTAATCAGGTACATGGAGGTGAGCCAAGGATCAACTACTTCCGAGAGCCAAGACGGCGAGGACTCCAAGCATATTGAAGAAGAAGAAGAGATGCTGCTGAAGGCACAGGCACCGGATGACCGACGCCTTCCGGACGTCCGCGAGTCCAGACCCGGACGGCCGGACTCCCGGACGTCCGGCACTTTGCCACCGAACCAAAACTACGGACGACCGAAGCCTCCGGACGTCCGACCGACGCACGCCCGAACCGAATCTACGGACGACCGACAACTTCCGGACGTCCGGACCGTCACGAAGCTCCGGACGACCGACCCTCTTCGGACGTCCGACGCGCCCACGACAGAACTGATTCTACGGACGCCCGAGCCCGTCCGAACGTCCGGACCGTCCTGAGCCTCCGGACGTCCGACGCCTTCCGGACGTCAGACGCCTGTGTGTTGACTTCGTTTGGGCCGCAGCCCTTGTACCCCTTCGCCCCCTAGACTATATATACTCCTTCTTCCCCAACTTTCTAGGGTTAGCTTTGGTTTAGGTCATGTTTGTGTGAGAGCCTTGCTCATCCACTTGGTTACTTCTCCTCGGAGCTCAGGACCTCTACGGAGAAGATTCCCCAAGCGGATTCAAGACCCCCTTCTAGGGTGGACCCCATCAAGACCTCCTCTCGGAGAAGAACGGCTACTCGTGTATCCTTACCTTTGTTGATTGTGGATCATATGTATCTCTTTGTGTTCGTGATCTAGCACTTGTGTGATCGATTCCTTGTTGGTTGAGTGATTTCTCTCTCGTTTCCTCCGTATTCCCCTTTGTGCTTCCGCGTGTTTTTCGTGATTCCCCGTAGGATCCACTCCAAACGTGAAAGATCGTCCACATAGGGTTACGCCCTACATCATCTTGGTATCATGAGCCACGTTGATCACATTTTTGGAGCCCCTACCCCTCTTTTTCTAGCTTGATTTTGTTGTTTTCGTCCTAATTCCGAAAATTCCCCACCAAAAATAGCCCCAAATTTTTTTTTTTGATTTGTTTGTGAGTTGAGATTTTGTTGGATTTGGTCCATGGATTTGAGTTGCTACGTGTGGATCTAGCTTTTCCCTCACTCCCCACCCTTTTCCATCCACCAAATCACTCGTTTTCGACCTCACCATTTCATTGTTCCCCGAAATCTCGCAGTTCTTCCCGAGCCAGATTTTCGCCCAGCCTCCGGACGACCGGAAAAAGTCGGAGGTCCGACGAAGTCCGGACGACCGTAAAAGCCCGGACGTCCGTAAAACGCTGACGAAACTGAACTTTGTCAGTTCGCCACCACCACAACCCCAAATACCTCCACCTCTTCCTAACCCACATACACCACCATCTTCCCCAATACATCTTATGACGATTTTTTACCACATTTTGGTCCTTGAGATTTTGAGTTGTGGCTCCCATATCCTTTTGTGTTTCGGCTATCTAGGTACGGTTCGATCTCATCATCACCACGTCTCAACTTCGCAAGGGTCTGATCATCGCCAAGGACGGTAACTTCGACGACATATTTGTCATACCTTGCAATTGCATTGATACCCACATGGCCTTATTTTTGCGTAGCTTACCCATCGAGACTAGCCATTGAGTATTGTCGGCAACGTGACTTGTGCACATTAGTGATCATACTCCATAGCATACATACCATACCACCGTGGTGCATATCTTGGGATCCATTTGTGTGTCACAAAGTTGTCATAGCATGCACAATTGCTATCTTGGTTAGTGAAGTTTTGCATGAGAAAAGAGCTCAAAAGTGAAAGAGCCACCCAAGCTTTTAAGCAAAGAGGAAAGATAAGCAAAGAGCTTATGAGCAAGAACCATAGCATCATACTACATTAAGATTGTCATATTGGATCATCTTGGATCATCGCTTTGAAATACCATACATATAGCATCGTGGGACAGAGATAGTTGCATTTTTGCATAGTAGGTTGTGCACAAGTTCCGTATCCGCCTATTGTGCAATCGTGCTAGCGTCTCTCTAGTATTGTGCAACAAGAGCATTTTCGTGGATTCCACATTTTGGCTCACTTTTGGTTTGCACAATCCCACTTATCTATTTGCATGTGTGTTTCTGTGTACCACTAGTTGCTTGGTCTACTTGTGGCATTTGCAAATTTGTGTACCTTCTCCAACATTATTGACGCTCACTTACAATTGCATCAAATTTTGTACCACCATCCTCACCAAGCTCCACCATAAGCTTTTATTTGTGTAGGTGTGAGAACCGACAAGGATTGGTACCAATAGTGCTATTTCATTGTCCGCATTTGAGTGAACTTGATTCATCATCAACATCGGTCAAAGGTACATTGGTATAAGTTCTTCTCCTTCTACCACTCACATTTTTGCTTGGAATGATGGATAGGCCAAGTACTTCTACCAACCCACTCTTCATTGAACAAGACGACGACATGTCATCATACGTCACCAAGAATCACCTCTTTGGTGCACAACGAGCGTTGCACCAAGAACAACAAGCAATGAGCGACCGCATCGACAACCTCGCAACCGACTTGCGACTCTCCGAGCAACATACAAGAGACTACTTCGACAACAAGTTTGACGCTCACACAAGCAAGAGAATGATGCAAGAATGGATGAGATCCGCGCCTTGATGAGAAACCGGCATCATTCCACTTCTTCATCCTCAAGACGGAGCCGCTCGAGTCGACACTCCGACGACACCTTCTACGACTCAAGTACACCTACTTCGAACACTCTTCGTCGTGCCGCGCGTCAAGACCGTCATGCATCTCGCAACCCGCTACATGACAAGCATTCACAAGAGCAAGTTGATGAGCAAGTCCCTTGTCCTCAATCAAACCAAGACGCTTTTGCCCAAGCTCAAGAACAACAACGACTACGGCGCCAACAGGAAGAATGAGCGCGTCTACACCAAGACGATCAAGACGCCAAGGCTCAACATCTTCAACAACAACAACGTGAAGCGCAAGCTCTTGAGGCGCAACGTGCCCTCCAAGAATCAAGTCGAGCCTTCGCCAACCGCAATCGCGAACGGCGCAATCAAGAGGAAGCCAGAAGAAATCCAAGAAAGGAACTACCAACCCCATGTACAACGTCAAGTCCGTCAAGCTCCACCTCAACCTCAAGTTCAACAAGAGCAAGTTGATCGTGGTATTCCTCCACGCCAAGAGCAACATGAAGACGATTGCAATCCACATCAAGGGCGTCATCATCACCATCGCCAACAACACAATGAAGAGCAACGCTATGGAAAGTTAAAATTCAACATGCCCAAGTTCAATGGAAGCAATGACCCCGAAGAGTACCTCTCATGAGCATTGAAGGTTGACAAAATCTTCCGGTTGCACAACTACGATGAAGAGAAGAAAATCGCTTTGGCATCACTTGAGTTCCAAGACTATGTGCTCATATGGTGGGAACAAATCATCGAGCGACGACAAACAAGAGGTGAACCCCCAATCACCACTTGGGCTCAAATGAAGGATGTCATGCGAGCACGTTTTGTGCCAACCTACTACAACCGCGACCTCTTCAAGAAACTCCAACTTCTCAAGCAAGGAACAAAGAGTGTTGAAGAATACTACAAGGAAATGGAGATAGCCATGATTCGAGCCAATGTCAAGGAAGATGATGAGCAAACCATGGCACGTTTCTTGAATGGACTCAATCATCCAATCAAGAAGATCGCCGACTTCCAACCATAATCCACCCTCATTGAGCTCGTACATCAAGCTACAAAGGCGGAACGTCAAGTGCAAGATGACTTCAAGTACACCAAGTACTCATCCAAGACCTACGGCTTCTCCAACAACCAAGCTTCAACACCTCCTCCAACATCTACATCAACCAAACCTTCTACAAACAACGACGACAAGTCGAGTTACAAGAGAAATTCGACAAGTTCAAGTCGTCCTCCTCCTACTAAAAGCAACCTCAAGCCGCGTGCTTCATCATCTACTCCGACCGATGAGACCATCAAAACAAGCTCCTTCAAGTGTTTTACTTACGGCGGACGAGGCCACAAGTCCTACGAATGCACCAACAAGCGCACCATGATCATCAACGACGACGGCACATATGATTCAATGAGTGATTAGGAGATGGAAGCCCTTGAGCAAGTGGCCATGCACCGGCGAGTGAACAAAGATGAAGATGAGCAAGTCTTTTGCGATGAGGATTCGAGCCCCGCTCTCGTTGTCTCCAAGGTCTTGACCCTTCAACATCAACAAGAAGACGACCAAAGATGCCACATCTTCCACACAAAGGCCGGCATCAACGGAAGGTCTGTCAAGGTCATCATCGATGGAGGTAGTTGCCACAAATTGGCAAGTGAAGAACTATGTTCCAAACTTCATTTGGTCAAGAGGAAGCACCCGCACCCCTACAAGGTTCAATGGCTAAGTGACTCCGGCACTATACGAGTCGAGCATATGGTCCAAGTCTCCTTCAAAATTGGTGCTTATGAAGACACGTTGGAGTGTGATGTGGTCCCAATGACCGTTTGCCACCTACTTCTAGGTCGACCATGGCAATTCGACCGTGGTGTCATCCACAATGGGCGCACCAATCACTATAGCTTCAAGATGAAAGGGAAGGAATATGTGCTACGACCTATGTCTCCTAGTCAAGTGATAGCCGACAAGCAAGCCACCCATCATAGAGACAAGAGTGAGAAAGTGATCCACCAAAAGTGAGTGCGAGCCACAAGCCAAACTTGGCGCCTCTTAGCCTAGAGAAAAACCTCATCCGATTTGCCACCAAAAGTGAGATGAGAGAAGTGTGTGAGAACCCATCTAGTGTGATGCACTTTGTCCTTGTGTGCAAGGATGGAGACCCAACAACTAACACCTCTCATGAGCTACCTTTAGTGTTTAAATCTCTTTTGCAGGAATTCCAAGATATTTTCCCCGATGAGCTACCTCCGGGTCTACCTCCTCTTAGAGGCATTGAGCATCGAATTGACCTCATCCCCGGAGCGCCTCTACCAAACAAAGCTCCATACCGAGTCAATCCCGAAGAAACCAAGGAGATTCAACGGCAAGTACAACAACTCATCGACAACGGTCATGTACGTGAAAGCCTAAGCCCTTGTGCCGTTCCCGTTATACTTGTGCCTAAGCCCGATGGAAGTTTCCGCTTGTGTTCCGATTGTAGACCTATAAATGCCATTACCATTCGCTATAGGCATCCCATTCCTCGCTTAGATGATATGCTTGATGAACTTAGTGGAGCCAACTTTTTCTCAAAAATTGATGTAAAAAGTGGCTATTATCAAATCCGCATACACGAGGGTGATGAATGGAAAACTGCTTTCAAAACCAAATTTGGTTTATATGAGTGGTTAGTGATGCCTATGGGTCTTTCGGAGGCTCCCGGTACTTTCGTGCGTCTTATGCATCATGTGCTTCATCCTTACATTGGAGTCTTTGTTGTGGTTTACTTCGACGATATTCTTGTGTTTAGCAAAACCATGAAAGAACATCTTAATCATGTTAGGGCTGTTTTGCAAACCCTTCAAGGAAAGTCTTTACGCAAACATGAAAAAAATGCACATTTGGTGTTGACAAAGTGGTTTTCTTGGGTTTTGTAGTATCCTCAAAGGGTGTCCATGTTGATGAATCTAAAATTGAAGCAATTAAAACTTGGCCCCAACCCACCAATTTGCAACAAGTGCGTAGCTTTCTTGGTCTTGCGGGTTTTTATCGTCGCTTTGTGAAAGATTTTAGCACAATTGCCGCTCCTTTGCATGCCTTGAGTAAGAAGAATACTCCCTTTGTTTGGGGAACTTTGCAATCAACCGCTTTTGATGAGCTCAAGTCTTTGCTTACTCATGCTCCGATTCTTGCTTTGCCCAATTTTGACAAAACTTTTGAGGTTCATTGTGATGCAAGTGGTACCAGAATTGGCAGAGTTTTGATGCAAGAAAAACGAGCCATTGCTTATTTTAGTGAAAAACTCTTCGGTGCTCAACTTAATTATCCCATCTATGACAAAGAATTGTATGCTTTAGTGTGTGTGCTACATGTTTGGGAACATTACCTTAGACCTCATGAATTTGTCATCCATACCGATCATGAAACGCTTAAGTACCTCAAAGGTCAAACTAAGTTGAACAAGCGTCATGCCAAATGGAGTGAATTTATTGAATCTTTCCCATATGTCATCAAGTACATTAAGGGTAAGGAAAATGTAGTTGCCGATGCACTTTCACGCATATGCATGCTTGTCACTCAACTTGAGTTGAATGTTATTGGGTTTGAGCACATCAAAGACTTGTATGCTAATGATCCATCTTTTGCTATTCCTTATGATAAGTGTTTGACGTATACTTCTTGGGAACAATATTACATCAAGGATGATTATCTTATGAGAGCTAACAAGCTATGCATTCCCGAGTCTTCTTCTCGTCTGCTCCTTTTGCAAGAGGCTCATGGAGGCGGACTCATGGGACACTTTGGACGTGACAAGACATTCGCCACGCTCTCCAACAACTACTTTTGGCCCAAGATGTTCCGCGACGTCTCACGCTTCACCAACCGTTGCTCTACATGCCGCAAAGCTAAGTCTAAAGCTCAATCCCACGGTCTTTACATGCCCCTTCCTATTCCTTATCAACCTTGGGAAGACATTAGCATGGACTTTGTACTTGGTTTGCCGAGAACTCAAAATGGAAAGGATTCCATGTTTGTTGTTGTGGATAGATTTTCTAAGATGGCACATTTCATTCCTTGCAACAAGATAGACGATGCTTCACATGTTGCAAATCTCTTTTGTAGGGAAATCTTGCGACTCCATGGAGTACCAAAGACAATCGTTTCCGATCGTGACGTCAAGTTCTTGAGTTACTTTTGGAAGACCCTATGCGCCAAGCTCGGAATCAAGCTCTTGTTATCATCGGCATACCATCCTCAAACTGACGGCCAAACAGAGGTGACGAACCGCACACTATCCACTCTACTTCGTGTCTTGATCAAGAAGAACATCAAGGAGTTGGAAGCATGTCTACCCGTCGCCGAGTACGCCTACAACCGTGCAAGACATTCGACTACCGGCAAGTTCCCCTTCGAGGTCGTCTACGGCTTCAACCCGTTGTCCCCATTGGACATTCTACCTCTTCCTCTACAAGAGCGCACCAACATGGATGCGAGTGCACGGGCAAGCTACATCAAGAAGATGCATGAGGATACAAGACAAACCATCGAGCGCCAAGTACAACGACTAGCGACCAAGCTCAACATCAACAAGCAACCCATGGTCTTCAACATTGGTGATCTAGTGTGGCTACACCTTCGCAAGGACCGCTTCCCCAAAGAACACAAGTCCAAGCTTCTTCCTAGAGCCGATGGACCTTTCAAGGTGCTAGCACGCTATAACGACAACGCCTACAAGATCGACCTATCTCGAGACAAGTACAATGTGAGCGACATCTTCAACGTCAAGGACCTCGCACCTTACCATGGAGATGAAGCTTTTGATCTGAGGTAGGATCTCTCCCAAGGGAGGGGAGATGACGCGGAGCATCCCACACTCATCCCCATGGACGTGCCTACATCTCCCTCAACACCACTCAGACCCATGACACGAGCCCGAGCTAAGGCTATCGAAGATAAGGTGAATTCGCTCCTCTCCGAACTCCCTCTTCCTACTCACGAGACATGGCTACTACCTCATTCAGAGACTCTATGTGTAATCAGGTACATGGAGGTGAGCCAAGGATCAACTACTTGCGAGAGCCAAGACGGCGAGGACTCCAAGCATATTGAAGAAGAAGAAGAGATCTTGCTGAAGGCACAGCACCGGACGACCGAGCGCCTTCCGGACGTCCATGAGTCCCAGAGACCGGACGGCCGGACTCCCGGACGTCCGGCACTTTGCCACCCTAACCAAAACTACGGACAACGAAGCCTCCGGACGTCCGACCCGCCGCGCCGAACTGAATCTACGGACGACCGACAACTTCCGGACGTCGGACCGTCCAAAGCTCAGACGACCGACCCTCTCCGGACGTCCGACGCGCCACTGACAGAACTGATTCTATGGGCGCCGAGCCCGTCCGGACGTCCGGACCGTCCCGAGCCTCCGGACGTCCGACGCCTTCCGGATGTTCGACGCCTGTGTGTTGACTTCGTTTGGGCCGCAGCCCTTGTACCCCTTCGCCCCTAGACTATATATACTCCTTATTCCCCAACTTTCTAGGGTTAGCTTTGGTTTAGCTCATGTTTGTGTGAGAGCCTTGCTCATCCACTTGGTTACTTCTCCTCGGAGCTCAGGACCTCTACGGAGAAGATCCCCCAAGCGGATTCAAGACCCCCTTCTAGGGTGGACCCCATAAAGACCTCCTCTCGGAGAAGAATGGCTACTCGTGTATCCTTACCTTTGTTGATTGTGGATCATATGTATCTCTTTGTGTTCGGTGATCTAGCACTTGTGTGATCGATTCCTTGTTGGTTGAGTGATTTCTCTCTCGTTTCCTCCGTATTCCCCTTTGTGCTTCCGCGTGTTTTTCGTGATTCCCCGTAGGATCCACTCCAAACGTGAAAGATCGTCCACATAGGGTTACGCCCTACATCATATTGTCTGAAATCATTGGTTATAACACGGAGTGTTAGCATGTGTTTTCGTTCCTTAGACCATGAGAGTTTCATAGTCACTTCTGATGTCGCTTGAACTATGTCAGCATTTCCCCAAAGAGGAAGGGATGATGCAGCACAACTACAGCAGGTATTTCCCTCAGTTATGAAATCAAGGTATCAATCCAGTAGGAGAACCAAGCAACACTATGTAAACGGTACCTACACACAAAGAACGAATACTTGCAACCCGACGCATATAAGGGGTTGTCAATCCCTTTTTTCGGGTAACGGCGACAGAAATTGTCAAGTTGACGCGATAAAAATTGTGATAGATTGGATAAATAGATCTCAATTTAAACGCGAAATAAAATAAGTAACAAAAAATGCAGCAAGGTATTTTTGGGTTTTTGGAATAATAGATCTGAAAATAAAAGTGGCAAATAATAGATCAGAAAGCAAATATAATGAAGAATAGACCCGGGGTCCGTAGATTTCACTAGTGGCTTGTCTCAAGAAATAGCACACAGTGGGTAAACAAATTACTGTTGGGCAATTGATAAAACCTCAAATAATTATGACGATATCCAGGCAATGATCAATATATAGGCATCACATCCAAGATTAGTAGACCGACTCCTGCCTCCATCTACTACTATTAATCCACACATCGACCGCATCTAGTGTATTAAGTTCATGGAGAAACGGAGTAATGCAATAAGAACGATGACATGATGTAGACGAGATCTATTCATGTAGGGATAGCCCCCATCTTGTTATCCTTAATAGCAACGATACATACGTGTCTTGCTACCCCTTCTGTCACTAGGAAAGAACACCACATGATCGAACCCATCACAAAGCACCTCTTCCCATGGCAAGAAAAATCGATCTAGTTGGCCTAACTAAACCAAAGATTCGAAGAAGAAATACGAGGCTATAAATAATCATGCATACAGGAGATCAAAAACTCAAATAACTTTCATCGATATATAGATCTGATCATAAACTCAAAGTTCATCGGATCCCAACAAACACACCACAAAAAGAGTTACATCAAATATATCTCTAAGAGACCATTGTATTGAGAATCAAAAGAGAGAGGAAGCCATCTAGCTACTGCCTACGGATCCGTAGGTCTATGATGAACTACTCACGCATCATAAGAGAGGTGCCAATGAGGATGATGAACCCCTCTGCGATGGTGTCTAGATTGGATCTCGTGGTTCTGGAACTTGCAACGGCTGGAATTGTGTTTCGTTGCCTCCCCTAGGGTTTCTGAAATATTTGGATATTTATAGCGCGAAGAGGCGGTGCGGGAGGCCACCGAGGTGGGCACAACGCACCAGGGCGCGCCTGGGCCCCCAGGCGCGCCTAGGTGGGTTGTGCTCCCCTTAGGGCACCCCTTTGGTACTTCTTTGACCCATGTTGTTCTTCTGGACCATAAAAATTCTCCAAAAAGTTTCACTGTGTTTGGACTCCGTTTGGTAGTGATATTCTGCAAATTAAAAAATAAGCAAAAAGCAGCAACTAGCATTGGGCACTATGTCAATAGGTTAGTCCCAAAAAATGATATAAAGTTGCTATAAAATGATTGTAAAACATCCAAGAATGATAATAGCATGGAACAAGAAAAAATTATAGATACGTTGGAGACGTATCAGCATCCCCAGGATTAATTCCTACTCGTCCTCGAGTAGGTTAATTATAAAAACCAAATTTTTGATGTGGAATGCTGCCTAACATGTTCATCACATATTCTTTTCTTTTGTAGCATGGACGTTTGGACTTTTATATGGTTCAAAGCTATAGTCTAGTTTTGACATGAAGATTTCAATACTGAAGCATATCAACAAGCAACCATGTCTTTCAAAATATCAACACTAAAGAAAGTTATCCCTAGCCCATCATGCTCAACCATTGATCCATTCATGAAACACACTCGCATATTAGCCACATCCAATGCTCAAGTACGATCGTAGTGCCCCTTAGTTGGTGCTTTATAAGAGAAGATGGAGACTCAAATAAAAATAAAAAAATGCATAAAGTAAATAGATAGGCCTTCGCAGAGGGAAGTAGGGATTTGTAGAGGTGCTAGAGCTCAAAGCTAAAATTGAGAGATAAATTTTTTAAGAGGCATACTTTTCCCGTCAATGAAAACGACCGAGTAATTCACAACACTTTCCATGCTAGATATATCATAGGCGGTTCCCAAATAGAAAATAAAGTTTATTCCTTTTTCCACCATTCTTTCACAATCCATGTCTAGCTGTATCCACGGGTGCCTTTCATACCAACACTTTCCAAGGAATTTATTATTTGACAATATAAAGTAAATTTCTTTTTTCCTTTCGGGACTGGGCATCCCTATCACCGACGTACTCTCGTGCAATGACAAGTGAATAAACACTCATCTTGATAATAACACATCTAGCATGGAAAATATTGGCCACCCCTGCCGCTTCATGAGCAGTACGAGCACACAAAAAAGAAATTTATTTTGAAAATTAGAGATGGCACATACAAGTTTGCTTAAAATGGCACGAGAATACCGCATATAGGCCGGTATGGTGGACTCATATGGCAAAACTAGGTTTAAGGATTTTGGATGCACAAGTAGTAATTCTACTTAGTACAAGTGAAGGCTAGCAAATAGATTGAGAAGCACCCAACCAAGAAACAAAAAATCACATAAGCGAGCATTAAGCATAACTAACACCGAATAATGCACCACAAGTAGGATGTAATTTCATTGCATAACTATTGACTTTCGTGCTTGCATAGGGAATCACAAACCTTAACACCAATATTCTTACTAAAGCATAATTAGTCACCAACATGACTCACATATCACTATCATCATACCGCAAAACTATTACAAAGAATCAAGTTTATTTTGTCCAATGATCTTCATGAAAGTTTAATTATATCCCTCTTGAATATCTATCACTTTGGGACTAATTTCATATGTTGCTTTTGATAACCTCAAACAAATCTAAGTGAAGAACATGAGCATAAATTTTTCGTCGCTCAAAATAATATAAGTGAAGCATGAGAGAATTTCTTCAAAAATATTAAAGCACACCGTGCTCAAAAAGATATAAGTGAAGCACTAGAGCAATTCCATAGCTCAAAAAATTTAAGTGAAGCATAGAGAGCAATTCTAACAAATCATAGCATAATTTTGGCTCTCTCAAATAGGTGTGTCCAGCAAGGATAGATGACATAAACTAAAAAGCAAAAAAAAGCAAAGACTCATATAATACAAGACGCTCCAAGCAAAACTCATGATATGCGACGAATAAAAATATAGCTCCAAGTAAAATACCGATGGTCGTTAGAAGAAAGAGGGGATGCCTTCCGGGGCATCCCCAAGCTTAGTTGCTTGTTTCTCTTTGGATAATACTTTCGGTGCCATGGGGCATCCCCAAGCTTAGGCTCTTCTTACTCCTTATTCCTTCATCCATCGTGATCTCTCCAAAACTTCAATCACACAAAACTTAACAAAACCTTTGTGAGATCTGTTAGTATAAGAAAGAAATTCACCACTCTAAGTACTGTTGCAAACCATTCATATTTTAGTTTTCATTATATATACTGTATTTTAACTATACAATGGCTTATACCCTCCAATAAAATCCATAGATTTATCAAAATAAGCACACAACGCAAAGAAAACAGAATCCGTTAAAAACAGAACAGTCTGTAGTAATCTGAAACTTCGTATACTTCTATAACTCCAAAAATTCTGAAAAATTAGGACAACGTAGGAAATTTGTATATAAATCTTGTGTAAAAAATTCAGAATTTTATCACGCTTTTGTAATTCTAAACAATTCTATTATTTGCACAAAAAATTTTCCGTTTTTCAACAAGATCAAATCAACTATCGCCCAACATGATCCCAAAGGCTTTACTTGGCACATACACTAATTAAAACATAAAAAACACAATCATAACAGTAGCATAATTGTCCAAACACTCAAGAATAGAAATAAAAAGGTAAATAAAATAAAATTTATTCATTGGGTTGCCTCCCAACAAGCGCTACCGTTTTATGCCCCTAGCCAGGCATAATGCATAGATTCAAGTGTTGTCATCTTTAGTTCTAGATCCATAAGATGCCCTCATGATTGATTCATATGGTGGCGTAATTCTTGTAGAAGTGTTCCATACCCTCCCTTAGTGGAAACTGAAATTTAATATTGCCTTCTTTCATATCAATCACGACACCTATAGTGCGTAAAAACGGTCTACGAAGTATAATTGGACATGATGGATTGCAATCAATATCAAGAACAATAAAATCTATGGCACATAATTCCTATTTGCAAGAATAAGAACATCATTAATTCTTCCCATAGGCTTTTTAATAGTAGAATCTGCCAAGTGAAAATTAAGAGAACATTCTTCAATATCTGTAAGACCAAGCACATCACATAAAGATTTCGAAATTGTGGAAACACTAGCACCCAAATCACATAAAGCAAAAAACTCATAATTTTTAATCTTGACTTTGCTAGTAGGTTCCCGTTCATCATGTAATTTTCTAGGAATTGAAATCTCTAATTCCAACTTTTCTTCTAATGCTTTCATCATGGGATCTGTGATATGTTTAGTAAAAGCTTTATTTTGTTCATAGGCATGAGGTGAATTTATCATGGATTGAAACAAATATATACAATCAATCAAATAAAAATTATCATAATTAAAGTCTTTATAATCCAAAAGAGTGGGCACATCACTAGTTAAAGTTTTGACCTCTCCAAACCCACTTTTATCAATTTTTTCAACAAGATTTTCACCCTTCGAATTATCGGGACACCTTCTAGCTAAAGTTGAATCTTCTTCAGTCCCTTTATCATCAATTTTAATTTTACTAAACAAGGAATAAATAGAAGAAACACCGATCATTCTAAGATCTTCACCATATTTTTGAAAGCAATCACTAGAAAACGCTCTTTCTAAAAATTACCTTTTAGCTCTAAGCATAGCGGTTAATTTCTTACATTCATCCATAAAAAAATATAAAGCTTTAATTGATTCCTCAACTTTTGGTACAAAAAATTTCAACTTGAGATTTTCTACGTCATGAGAAATTCTATCAATGCTTCTAGACATATCATCAATCTTATTCAATTTTTCTTCTATCGTAGTATTAAAAACTTTTTGAGCATTGATAAATTCTTTAATATCATTCTCAAGATCAGAGGTGTTCCTGCTATTATTCTAAGAAGAATTACCATAATTATTAGAGGAATTTCTAGGAAAAGGCCTAGGATTAAAATTACCTCTATAAGCATTGTTATTAAAATTGTTTCGCGAGACAAAATTCACATCTACGGGATCACTATTTTTCTCAATCAAAGTAGACAAAGGACATCATTAAGATCAATAGGAGCACTTTTATTAGCAACCAATTTCATAAGAGCATCAACTTTTTCACTTAAAGTAGAAATCTCTTCAATCGAATTAACTTTTTTACTAGTAGGTGCTCTTTCGGTATGCCATTGTGAATAATTAGCCATAATATTATCTAGAAATTTAGTATCTTCGCCCAAAGTAATTTCCGTAAAAGTACCACCCGCGGAGAAATCTAAAAGATTTCTAGAAACAAAGTTCAATCCCGCTTAGAATTTTTGTGTGATCATCGAAAGATTTAAACCATGAGTAGGACAATTACTTAGCATCAATTTCATTCGTTCCCAAGATGGCGCAACATGTTCATGCTCAATTTGCTTAAAATTCATGATTTGAGTCCTAAGGGAAATAATTTTAGCGGGCGGAAAATACTTAGTAATAAAAGCATCTTTGCACTTATCCCAAGAATCAATACTATTGCGAGGCAAAGAGGAAAACCAAATTTTTGCACGATCTCGCAAAGAAAACGGAAATAATTTCAACTTCACAATATCATTGTCCACATCATTTTTCTTTTGCATATCGCATAATTCTACGAATGTGTTAAGATGGGATGCGGCATCCTCATTAGGAGTACCAGAAAATTGATCTTTCATGACAAGATTCAAGAAAGTGGCATTAATATCACAAGACTCCACACTAGTGGCGGGAGGTGCAATCGGAGTGCTAATAAAATCATCTGGTATTGGAAAAACCACACAACTTGGTATTTTCTAGAGACATCGTGACTTTGCGAACAAGATTGCGCACAAAAAGATAGATTTGACGAGAAAACAATGAACGAAAAAAAGGGCAAATAAAACCGCAAATTTTTGTGAAGTGGGGGAGATGAAAATGAGAGGAAAATGTTAAATAATGTAAATTGCAAGGAGATGAGATTTGTGATTAGGAACCTGATATATTTTGATGATATTTCCCCAGCAACGGCGCCAGAAATTCCTTTTGATGTCGATTGAACTACGTCGGTATTTCTGCAAAGAGGAAGGGGTGATGCAGCACAGCTACGGTAGGTATTTCCCTCAGTTATGAAACCAAGGTATCAATCCAGTAGGAGAACCAAGCAACACTATGTAAACAGTACCTGCACACCAAGAACAAATACTTGCAACCCGACGCGTATAAGGGGTGATGACCCACAAGTATAGAGGATCAATTGTAGCTCCTTTCGATAAGTAAGAGTGTCGAACCCGACGAGGAGCAGAAGGAAATGACAAGTAGTTTTCAGTAAGGTAATGTCTGCAAGTGCTGAAATTGTGAGTAGCGAGTAGTTTGATAGCAAGATAATTTGTAACGACCAAGTAACGATAGTAGTAACAAGCATGCAGCAAGGTAGCCCAATCCTTTTGAGGCAAAGGGCAGGCCAAAACGGTCTCTTATGATAAGCAAAGCGTTCTTGAGGGTACACGGGAATTTCTTCTAGTCACTTTCATCATGTTGGTTTAATTCGTGTTCGCTACTTTGATAGTTTGATATGTGGGTGGACCGGTGCTTAGGTGCTGTTCTTACTTGAACAAACCTCCTACTTATGATTAACCCTCCGGCAAGCATCCGCAACTACGAGAAAAGTATTAAGAATAAATTCTAACCATAGCATTAAACTTTTGGGTCCAATCGGTCCCTTACGGAATAGTGCATAAACTGGGGTTTAAGCTTCTGTCACTCTTGCAACCCACCATCTATTTACTACTCCACAATGCATTCCCTTAGGCCCAAATATGGTGAAGTGTCATGTAGTCAACGTTCACATGACACCACTAAGGGAATCACAACATAAATACTATCAAAATATGGAACACATATCAAATTCACATGATTACTTGCAACATGATTTATCCCATGACCTCAAGAACAAAAGTAACTACTCACAAATAATAAACATGCTCATGATCAGAGGAGTATTAAATAGCATCATGGATCTGAACATATAATCAACTACAATATGTAATCAACACTACTAGTCACCCCCTAGTAACAATCTATAGTTCCGGTAACAAGATTGAATACAAGCGATGAACTAGGGTTTGAGATGAGATGTTGTTGGTGAAGATGTTGATGGAGATTGCCCTCCCCAAGATGGGAGAGTTGTTGGTGATGATGATGACAATGATTTTCCCCTCTGGGAGGGAAGTTCCCCCGGCAGAATCGCTCCGCCGGAGGGCAAAAGTGCTCCTGCCCAAGTTCCGCCTCGAGACGGCGACGCTCCGACTTATATACCAAAAGATGGGCACCGAAGGTGGGACGAGGCCACAACCCACCAGGGCGCGCCTGGGGGGCCTGGCGTGCCCAGGTGGGTTGTGCCCACCTGGTGGCCCCCCTCAGGTGTTTATTGGCTCCAGTATTTCTTGAATAATCCACAAAAAATCTCCGTGAAGTTTCACCTCATTTGGAGTTGTGCAGAACAGGTGGCCTGGCGTAGCTTTTTCAAGTCCAGATTTCCAGCTGCCGGAATTCTCCCTTTTGGCGTGTCCCTTGGAAATTATGAGAGAAAAGGCATTAGAATTACTCCAAAAAGCATTATTATGGATAAAAACATTATAAATAACAGTAAGAAAACATGATGCAAAATGGACGTATCAAGGGGTTGTCAATCCCTTTTTCGGGCAACGGCGCCAAAAATTGTCAAGTTGACGCGATAAAAATTATGATAGATTGGATAAATAGATCTCGATAAAACGTGAAATAAAATAAGTAAAAAAAATGCAGCAAGGTATTTTTGGGTTTTTGGAATAATAGATCTGAAAATAAAAGTGGCAAATAATAGATCGGAAAGCAAATATGATGAAGAATAGACCCGGGGGCCATAGATTTCACTAGTGGCATCTCTCAAAAAATAGCACACGGTGGGTAAACAAATTACTGTTGGGCAATTGATAAAACCTCAAATTTGTTGGGGAACGCAGTAATTTCAAAAAAAAATCCTAGACACACGCAAGATCTATCATGGTGATGTATCGCAATGAGAGGGGCGAGTGTTGTCCACGTACCCTCGTAGACCGAAAGCGGAAGTGTTATGACTACGCGGTTGATGTAGTCATACGTCTTCAGGATCCGACCGATCCTAGTATCGAAAGTACGGCACCTCCGCGATCTGCACACGTTCGGCTCGGTGACGTCTCACGAATCTTGATCCAGCTGAGTGTCGAGGGAGAACTTCGTCAGCACGATGGCGTGATGACGGTGATGATGAAGCTACCAGCGCAGGGCTTCGCCTAAGAACTGCAACGATATGACCGAGGTGGATTATGGTGGAGGGGGGGGGGCACCGCATACGGCTAAGAGATCAATGATGAACTTGTGTGTCTATGGGTGCCCCCTACCCCCGTATATAAAGGAGCAAGGGGGGAGGCCAGCTGGCCCTAGGTGTGCCAAGGAGGGGAGGAGTCCTCCTAGTAGGAGTAGGACTCCCCCTTTCCTAGTCCAACTAGGAGGGGGAAGGGGGAAGGAAGGAGAGGGAGAGAGGGAGGGAAAGAGGGGGCACCGCCCCCCTCCTTGTCCAATTTGGACTCCTCAGGGGGGGGGGGCAGACCTAAGGCCCCCTCCTCTCTCTATCACAAGGCCCATGTTGGCCCATTAGTTCCCCCGGGGGTTCCGATAACCCTCCGGCACTCCAATAATTATCCGGTGACCCCCGGAACTCATCCGGTGGCCGAATATAGTCATCCACTATATCAATCTTTATGTCTCGACCATTCGAGACTCCCCGTCATGTCCGTGATCACATTCGGGACTCCGAACTATCTTCGGTACATCAAAACACATAAAATCAATACCGATCGTCACCGAACGTTAAGCGTGCGAACCCTACGGGTTCGAGAACTATGTAGACATGACCGAGACTCATCTCCGGTCAATAAACAATAGCGGAACCTGGATGCTCATATTGGTTCCTACATATTCTACGAAGATCTTTATCGGTTAAACCGCATAACAACATATGTTGTTCCTTTTGTCATCGGTATGTTACTTGCCCGAGATTCGATCATCGGTATCTCAATACCTAGTTCAATCTCGTTACTGGCAAGTCTCTTTACTCATTCCGTAATGCATCATCCCACAAATAAATCATTAGTCACATTGCTTGCAAGGCTTAAAGTGATGTGCATTACCGAGAGGGCCCAGAGATACCTCTCCGACAATCGGAGTGACAAATCCTAATCTCGATCTATGCCAACTCAACAAGTACCATCAGAGACACCTGTAGAGCACCTTTATAATCACCCAGTTACGTTGTGATGTTTGGTAGCACACTAAGTGTTCCTCCGGTATTCAGGAGTTGCATAATCTCATAGTCATAGGAACATGTATAAGTCATGAAGAAAGCAATAGCAACATACTAAACGATCAAGTGCTAAGCTAATGGAATGGGTCAAGTCAATGACATCATTCTCTAATGATGTGAGCCCGTTAATCAAATGAAAACTCATGTCTATGGCTAGGAAACTTAACCATCTTTGATTCAATGAGCTAGTCAAGTAGAGGCATACTAGTGACACTCTGTTTGTCTATGTATTCACACATGTACTAAGTTTCTGATTAATACAATTCTAGCATGAATAACAAACATTTATCATGATATAAGGAAATATAAATAACAACTTTATTATTGCCTCTAGGGCATATTTCCTTCAGTCTCCCACTTGCACTAGAGTCAATAATCTAGATTACAAAGTAATGATTCTAACACCCATGGAGTCTTGGTGTTGATCATGTTTTGCTCGTGAGAGAGGCTTAGTCAACGGGTCTGCAACATTCAAATCCGTATGTATCTTGCAAATCTCTATGTCTCCCTCCTTGACTTGATCGCAGATGGATTTGAAGCTCCTATTGATGTGCTTGGTTCTCTTGTGAAATATGGATTCCTTTGCCAAGGCAATTGCACCAGTATTGTCACAAAAGATTTTCATTGGACCCGATGCACTAGGTATGACAACTAGATCGGATATGAACTTCTTCATCCGGACTCCTTCATTTGCTGCTTCCGAAGCAGCTATGTACTCCGCTTCACACGTAGATCCCGCCACGACGCTTTGCTTAGAACTGCACCAACTGACAGCTCCACCATTCAATATAAACACGTATCCGGTTTGTGACTTAGAGTCATCCGGATCAGTGTCAAAGCTTGCATCGACTTAACCATTTTCGACGAGCTCTTTGTCACCTCCATAAACAAGAAACATATCCTTAGTCTTTTTCAGGTACTTTACGATGTTCTTGACCGCTGTCTAGTGATCCACTCCTGGATTACTTTGGTACCTCCCTGCTAAACTAATAGCAAGGCACACATCAGGTCTGGTACACAGCATTCCATACATGATAGAACCTATGGCTGAAGCATAGGGAATGCCTTTCATTTTCTCTCTATCTTCTGAAGTGGTCGGACATTGAGTCTAACTCAACTTCACACCTTGTAACACAGGCAAGAACCCTTTCTTTGCTTGATCCATGTTGAACTTCTTCAAAACTTTATCAAGGTATGTGCTTTGTGAAAGTCCAATTAAGAATCTTGATCTATCTCTATAGATCTTGATGCCCAATATATAAGCAGCTTCACCGAGGTCTTTCATTGAAAAACTCTTGTTCAAGTATCCTTTTATGCTATCCAGAAATTCTATATCATTTCCAATCAACAATATGTCATCCACATATAATATTAGAAATGCTACAGAGCTCCCACTCACTTTCTTGTAAATACAGGCTTCTCCGAAAGTCTGTATAAAACCATATGCTTTGATCACACTATCAAAACGTTTATTTCAACTCCAAGATGCTTGCACCAGTCCATAAATGGATCGCTGGAGCTTGCACACATTGTTAGCATCCTTTTGGATTGATAAAACCTTCAGGTTGCATCATATACAACTCTTCTTCCAGAAATTCATTCAGGAATGTAGTCTTTACATCCATTTGCCAAATTTCATAATCATAAAATGTAGCAATTGCTAATATGATTCGGACGGACTTAAGCATCGCTACGGGTGAGAAAGTCTCATCATAGTCAACTCCTTGAACTTGTCGAAAACCTTTCGCAACAAGTCGAGCTTTGTAGACAGTAACATTACCATCAGCGCCAGTCTTCTTCTTGAAGATCCATTTATTCTCGATGGCTTGCCGATCATCGGGCAAGTCAATCAAAGTCCACACTTTGTTCTCATACATGGATCCCATCTCAGATTTCATGGCCTCAAATCATTTTGCGGAATCTGGGCTCATCATCGCTTCCTCATAGTTCGTAGGTTCGCCATGGTCAAGTAACATGACCTCCAGAACTGGATTACCGGACCACTCTGGTGCGGATCTTACTCTTGTTGACCTAAGAGGTTCAATAGTAACTTGATCTGAAGTTATATGATCATCATCATTAGCTTCCTCACTAATTGGTGTAGGAGTCACAGGAACTGATTTCTGTGATGAACTACTTTCCAATAATGGAGCAGGTACAGTTACCTCATCAAGTTCAACTTTCCTCCCACTCACTTCTTTAGAGAGAAACTCCTTATCTAGAAAGGATCCATTCTTAGCAACGAATGTCTTGCCTTCGGATCTGTGATAGAAGGTGTACCCAACAGTCTCCTTTGGGTATCCTATGAAGACACATTTCTCCGATTTGGGTTCGAGCTTATCAGGTTCAAGCTTTTTCACATAAGCATCACAGCCCCAAACTTTAAGAAGCGACAACTTGGGTTTCTTGCCAAACCACAGTTCATAAGGTGTCGTCTCAACGGATTTAGATGGTGCCCTATTTAATGTGAATGCAGCCGTCTCTAAAGCATAACCCCAAAACGATAGCGGTAAATCAGTAAGAGACATCATAGATTGCACCATATCTAGTAAAGTACAATTATGATGTTCAGACACACCATTACGCTGTGGTGTTCCGGGCGGCGTGAGTTGCGAAACTATTCCGCATTGTTTCAAATGAAGACCAAACTCGTAACTCAAATATTCTCCTCCACGATCAGATCGTAGAAACTTTATTTTCTTGTTACGATGATTTTCCACTTCACTCTGAAATTCTTTGAACTTTTCAAATGTTTCATACTTATGCTTCATCAAGTAGATACACCCATATCTGCTCGAATCATCTGTGAAAGTGAGAAAATAACGATACCCGCCACAAGCCTCAATATTCATTGGACCACATACATCAGTATGTATGATTTCCAACAAATCTGTTGCTCGCTCCATTGTTCCGGAGAACGGATTTTTAGTCATGTTGCCCGTGAGGCATGGTTCGCAAGTACCAAGTGATTCATAATCAAGTGATTCCAAAAGTCCATCAGAATGGAGTTTCTTCATGCGCTTTACACCAATATAACCCAAACGGCAGTGCCACAAATAAGTTGCACTATCATTATCAACTCTGCATCTTTTGGCTTCAGTATTATGAATATGTGTGTCACTACTATCGAGATTCAACAAAAATAGACCACTCTTCAAGGGTGCATGATCATAAAAGATATTATTACTCATATAAATAGAACAACTATTATTCTCAGATTTAAATGAATAACCGTCTCGCATCAAACAAGATCCAGATATAATGTTCATGCTCAACATGAAGGAAATATGCCCTAGAGGCAATAATAAAGTTGTTATTTATATTTCCTTATATCATGATAAATGTTTATTATTCATGCTAGAATTGTATTAATCGGAAACTTAATACATGTGTGAATACATAGACAGACAGAGTGTCACTAGTATGCCTCTAGTTGACTAGCTCGTTGAATCAAAGATGGTTAAGTTTCCTAGCCATAGTCATGAGTTGTCATTTGATTAACAGGATCACATCATTAGAGAATGATGTGATTGACTTGACCCATTCCGTTAGCGTAGCACTTGATCGTTTAGTATATTGCTATTGCTTTCTTCATGACATATACATGTTCCTATGACTATGAGATTATGCAACTCCGAATACGGAGGAACACTTTGTGTGCTACCAAAGCGTCTGGCGTAATCGGGTGATTATAAAGGTGCTCTACAGGTGTCCCCGATGGTGTTTGTTGAGTTGGCATAGATCGAGATTAGGATTTGTCACTCCGATTGTCGGAGAGGTATCTATGGGCCCTCACCGTAATGCACATCACTATAAGCCTTGCAAGAATTGTGACTAATGAGTTAGTTGCGGGATGATGCATTACAGAACGAGTAAAGAGACTTGCCAGTAACAAGATTGAACTAGGTATTGAGATACCGAAGATTGAATCTCGGGCAAGTAACATACCGATGACAAAGGGAACAACGTATGTTGTTATGCGGTTTGGTCGATAAAGATCTTCGTTGGATATGTAGGAGCCAATATGAGCATCTAGGTTCCGCTATTGGTTATTGACCAGAGATGAGTCTCGGTCATGTCTACATAGTTCTCGAACCCATAGGGTCCGCACGCTTAATGTTTGGTGACGATCGGTATTATGAGTTTATGTGTTTTGATGTACCAAAGATAGGTCGGAGTCCCGGATGTGATCACGGACATGACGAGGAGTCTCGAAATGGTCGAGACATAAAGATCGATTGGACGGCTATATTCGGACACCGGAAGTGTTCCGGGTGATTTCGGAGAAAACCAGAGTGGCGGAGGGTTTACCGGAACCCCCCGAGGAAGTATTGGGCCTTAGTGGGCCTTAGGGGAGAGAGAGGGCAGCAGCCCAGGAGGTGGCGCCCCCCCAAGGGGAGTCCGAATAGGACTAGGGGAAGGGGGGCCCACTTTCCCTCTCCCTCTCCCTCTCTTTCCTTCCCCCTCCCCCCTTCCTAGTTGGACTAGGAAAGGATGAATTCTACTCCTACTAGGAGGAGGATTCCTCCTCTCCTTGGGCGTACCAAGGGCCTGCTGGCCTCCCCCCTTGCTCCTTTATATACGGGGGCAGGGAGCACCCTAGAACACACAACAGACATTGTTCTTAGCCGTGTGCGGTGCCCCCCTCCACCATAATCCACCTCGGTCATATTGTCGTAGTGCTTAGGCGAAGCCCTGCGACGGTAGCTTCGTCATCACCATCATCACGCCGTCGTGCTAACGAGGCTCTCCCTCGAAGCTCTACTGGATCGTGAGTTCATGGGACGTCACCGAGATGAACGTGTGCAGATCACGGAGGTGCCGTATGTTCGGTACTAGGATCGGTCGATCGTGAAGATGTACGACTACATCAACCGCGTTGTCATAACGCTTCCGCTTTCGGTCTACAAGCGTATGTGGACAACACTCTCCCCTCTCGTTGCTATGCATCACCATTGTAAGGGCATATTTATCCCTAAGGTGTTTGGGTGATTGATGACAATGCTTTTGCGGACTAATCGTGTGCCTTGAGTTTCTCAAACATTTCATCGCTAGGCACAAGACGGTTTGGTGCCCCTCGAAGACTATTGAAGACGGCGTTCTTTTTACATTTATTTTCGGTGGAATTGAGTCATAGGAAAGCCGTACTATCAAGAGGGGGTCCGCTTCGGAAAGGTTCGGGTGGAATCATCACGTACACGTTTTCTTCCTTGTCTCCACGTTTCCCCTTGCGCTTTGGAGCATCCTCCGTTTATCCTCTTTGCATTATGTCTTGGTTGCTGAATTTGGGCTCAAGGTAGTACTACTCCCCGGAGCGGTAGTACCACAGGAACCTGCAGTAGTACCGGACCTCAGCGCGGTAGTACTGCAAGAGTCCACGGTAGTACCGCTCCTCAGGAGCTGTAGTACCGTGGCCCCCAGGCCAAGTGCCGCTGCAATGCGGTAGTAGGGGCGGATGCAATTTTTTTACATCCGCGCCCTCCGCGGTAATACAAGACCTTGTTGTGAGTAGTACCGCGCGCCCTGGCCTGGCTCAGCCGCCACGCGGTAGTACCGCTCGCCATTTGCGGTAGTACCGTGTCGGACTTTTGCATCGATTGTTTTCCAGCGGAAGTTGGCACAGATGTAATTTTATTCATCCTCGTCCTTCCCAAGCTAGTCCAGTCCTGCCTTGCGGTAGTACCGCAACGGGGTGCGGTAGTACCGCGGCAGCGGCAGTACCGCCCTCCGCCTCTGGGCGTCAGGCTTGTCCTCGCTCCTGCCGTGGCTACGGTAGTACCGTGAGGCCTTGCAGTAGTACCGCTTGCCTGGTGCGGTAGTACTGCAAGTCGCGGACTGGTTAGGTGGATAACGGTTGGATTTAGTACTCGACTATAAAAGGGGTGTTTTCTTCCTCTAGTTGATTACCTCTTTCAACCCTAAGCTCCATTGTTGCTCCAAGCTCCATTTTTGCCCGATCTCACTCCCTAGCCAATCAAACTTGTTGATTTGCTCGGGAGTGGTTGAGAAGGCCCCGATCTACACTTCCACCAAGAGAAATTTGATTTCCCCACTAATCCCTTGCGGATCTTGTTACTCTTGGGTGTTTGAGCACCCTAGACGGTTGAGGTCACCGCTGAGCCATAGTCCATTGTGGTGAAGCTTCGTGGTGTCGTTGGGAGCCTCTAATTAAGTTGTGGAGATTGCCCCAACCTTGTTTGTAAAGGTTCGGTCGCCGCCTCCAAGGGCACCAATAGTGGAATCACGGCATCTCGCATTGTGCGAGGGCGTGAGGAGAATACGGTGGCCCTAGTGGCTTCTTGGGGAGCATTGTGCCTCCACACCGCTCCAACGGAGACGTACTTCCCCTCAAAGGGAAGGAACTTCGGTAACACATCCTCGTCCTCACCGGCTCCACTCTTGGTTATCTCGTGCCTTTACTTGTGCAAGCTTATTTGTGTTATATCTCTTGCTTGCTTGTGTGCTTATTGTTGTTGCATCATATAGGTTGCTCACCTAGTTGCATATCTAGACAACCTACTTTGATGCAAAGTTTAAATTGGTAAGAAAAGCTAAATATTGTTAGTTGCCTATTCACCCCCCTCTAGTCAACTATATCGATCATTTCAATTGGCAGAGCCTCGTCTCTTTATTAAGGACTTCACCGTCCGAGGAGTATGTTTTACGTCATAGACGGTGTGGAGGAGCACTCCGGTGCGAATCCGGTCTCGTCTACGGGAGATGGGGGAACCAGGATCTCTCGTGAGGAATTCAATGTGGCGTTGGACACATTGAAAACCTCCATGACGACCGAGGTCGAAAGCTTGTTTAATAAATTCTTAGAAGGGCTTAAACTTTACACCGCACCGTTGAAAGTGGGTGATCCTTCTAACAAGGTGGCGGATGCTACCTCCGACAAGGGGGAAGCTACTAGCGAGAAAGCTCCTTCTTCTAGTGGTAAAAATGGCACCAGCATCTTTGCCCATGTGGAACCTCCACTTGTCTATGGTGGACCGCTTCCTTCCACTCATTTGAGTCATGTCGGCCCGGGCCCTAAGATTGAGAAGAATGTAGAATTTGATTCTTGGGTCTATCATTTTAAGCGTCATTTAAATCATGTGAACACTAACCTTTGGAGAATCATTGAAGAAGGTTTCTATCCGCATGACCGAAGCAACTTCACTCCTAGAGAAGCCGTGGATAATCAATTCAGTGAGAATGCTCTCTTCATCATCCAAGAAGCAATCCCACCCGAAGATCTTCCTCATCTCCGGCCCTACTCCATGGCTAAAGATGCTTGGCACCAAGTGGTTTCCCTCTATCGGGGAAGCACAAGCATTCAATGCTCCAACTATGAAGTGGTACAAGATGAAGCCGATGAGTTTGCAATGAAAGAAGATGAAGAACCTCGTGAGCTTTATCGGAGGGTAACCAAACTCGCGGTCTCTCTCTGAGATCATGGAAGTAAGGACACGGATGACAATTGGATCAAGCGCACATTCCTCAAGGCAATGATGCCCTACCACAAAGCCATGTCCTCCGTCATTCGTCAAAGGCCGGACTTCCACACCTTGTCCTCAAGTGAAGTGTTGGATGAGTTCGTTTCAATGAGCATCTTGGACAAGACCACCGACAATGCGGTACTTCGCTCTCAAAGAGTAAAGAAGCCCAACCTTGCTCTAAAGGCCAAGTTAGTATGGAGGAAGAGGGTGAAGAGGAAGAAGAGGAGAGCAACCTCGAAGATACGAAGTATGCCTATCATGAACACATGGCCCTTGCTTCAAGGCAATTTTGGAGCAAGAAGAACTCAAGGCCCAACTTCAACAAGAACAATTCAAGTGGCGCAAAGGGCAAGCAACGAGTGAGGACTTGCTTCAATTGTGGCAATGTGAGCCACTTTGTTGCGGAGTGCCCTTATGAGAAGAGGGAAGACAATGGTGGCAAGCTCATCCGAAAGGACAAGGCCAAATCGTTCCCCAACAAGAGCAACTTCACCAAGAAGACTCCTCCCAAGGCATTGGTGGTACAAGAAGAGTACAATGAGGATGATGACGATGATGAAGATGGTGAGTCGGTTGCCATGGCCTCCGTTGCCATTGCGACGACTCCACGGGTGTCTCTCTTCGAGTCACCCAATGAGAGCATCACCGCCAAGTGCCTCATGGCTAAAGCCACCAACAAGGTAAACCCCAACATCAAAACTACCATCATTAATCATCCTTGTTTGATGGATAGCATTGATGAACATGAGGGAACAAATGTGGAGGAGAATGAGTTTGAGACCTTTATGGGCAAACTCAAGGGTAAATCCAAGAAGCACTTCGTTGCTCTCTTGGAACAACTTGGTGAAGCCAATGACATGATCGAGGCTCACGAAGATACCATCTCTAAGATGGAGGGGCATAGTCATGACTATGCCGATGAGATTTCGGATCTTTCCAATGCTCTTGAGGAAGAGCGTGGTCTTCGTTTGGCTCTTGAGGAGTCACACAATGATGATCATGCTAAGTTAAAGAAAGATCTTGATCATGCTCTTGTTGTTTCTCGTGTGCTAAACTCCGAGAAGGCAAAGCTTGGGGTTGATCTTGCTAGACTCAAAGAGGAGTTTGACATTCTCGACAAGGGTCACAAAGTCTTGAAGGGTGTTCATGCTAGCCTCAAGGAGTCTCATGATCAACTCCAAGTGAAGCTAACCAAGGAGAAAGCCACATTTCCTCATATGGTGTTAATTGATAATGCAAATGCTACTAACCCATGTTGTGAGCATGTGCATCTTGTTGAGGAGAATGCTAAGTTAAAGGAGCAGCTTGAGAAGGGTCTTGTGTCTTGCATACAAGGCGAGAAGAACCTCAACGACCTTTTGAGCAATCAAAAGGAAGTTGTGGACAAGGAAGGGGCTGGGTACGCACCCAAGTCCAAGATCAAGAAGAAGAATGACAAGGCCAAACGACCTCCCCCTCTTAAGCAAACCTTTGTGAAGGAGGGAGAGGGTGCTACTAAGGAGAAGAAGAAGAACACCGTGAAGGGTGGTGATGCCAAGATGGGGAACACTTCCCTTCTCAACAAAGCCGGCGACTTTAACCCTTCTTATGTGTTGTGATGTGCTAGTGATGGACATGTTTTTGCCAAATTTGTTGGTTCTCCTTATGAGTACATTGAATGGTCTATTTGGGTTCCTAAGACCCTTGTTACTAACATCAAAGGACCCATTACAAAATGGGTACCTAAAACCAAGCATTGATCTCATGTAGGTGTTTGCTTCTGGTGGGGGATCATGGTTGCTCAATAGTGGAGCTACAAATCATATGACCGGAAGCAAGGACTTGGTGGTGGACGTGCACAAGATTCCATCTATGCCCACCAATGTCGAGTGGGGTGATGCCTCGTCTTCTAAGGTATTGGGACTCGGCAAGGTTGTCATTTCTCATGATCTCACGATCGAGAAGGTCATGCTTGTTGAGTCCCTTGCATACAATTTACTTTCCGTTCGTCAACTTGCAATCATGGGCTTTGCCACTTTCTTTGATATTGATACCGTGGCCCTCTTGTGGAGCAAGACTCTTAAAGTAGCCTTTGGGCATGTCGAGAACAGTCTATATGTGATTAACTTTTCGGAGCAACCCACTAAGACCGCGACATGCCTAATGGCTAAAGTTGATGTGGGATGGCTTTGGCATCGCCATTTAGCCCATGTCAATATGAGATCTTTGCAAAGTCTTCTCAAGGGGGAGCATGTCCGTGGACTAACGAATGTTAGTTTTGCTAAAGATCGTGCAAAGTGCTTGTATCGAAGGAAAGCTACATGAGAAGGCTCACCCTCCCGACTATCATTTACTCGAAGAGGCCTTTGGAGCTCCTTCATTTGGATCTCTTTGGGCCTCCATCCTTTGATAGTCTTGGGGGTAGGAAGTATTGCTTGGTGATTGTGGATGACTATTCAAGATACACTTGGGTGTATTTCTTCAAGAGGAAGAGCAAGACCCAACAAACCGTCATTGACTTTGCAAATGAAGCCCAACGTCAACACAATGCAAAGATCTTGACAATAAGAAGTGACAACGGCACCGAGTTCAAGAACTACACCTTGGATGAGTTTCTTAGTGACGAGGGGATCAAGCATCAATATTCCGCACCTTACACCCCTCAACAAAACGGTGTTGCGGAGAGGAAGAACCGGACGTTGATGGATGCGGCAAGGACCATGATGGCGGAGTTAAAGTCTCCATACAACTTTTGGGCCGAAGCCATCAACACCGTGTGTCATGCATCCAATCGGCTCTACCTCCGCAAGGGCTTGAACAAGACTCCATATGAGATACTCACCTGTAACAAGCCCAACCTCAAGTACTTTCGGGTGTTTGGGTGTAAGTGTTTCATTCTCAATAAAGGTGTTCATTTGTCTAAATTTGAGGCTAGAGCATATGAGGGCATTTTTGTTGGTTATGCTACAAACTCTCATGCTTACCGTGTCCTCAATAAATCCACGAGACTTATTGAGGAGACGTGTAACGCGGAGTTTGATGAGAATAACGGCTCCCAAGTGGAGCAAAGTGGCACTTGTGATGTAGGTGATGAAATTCCTCCTCAAGCCATAAGAAGAATGGGTGTTGGTTTTATCCTACCCATTGAGGAACCCCTTATGGCCGAAGGAGAAGGACAATGCTCCACTCAAGTGGAGCCATCACCAACCCAAGGCCCACACGCTTCCGAAGAACAATGTGAAGGCCCTCAACCTCATGAACAAGACTAAGGGCAAGATCATGCTCAAGACGGTGTTGACACACCAAGTGATGTCCAAGGTCAAGTTCTCTCCTCCGAGCAAGTTCAAGATCAAGAACAAGCTCAAGACGACGCTCAAGATGATCAAGTGACCGCTCCTCAACTCACCACCGAGGAGGAATTGGAGCGTCGTGCCGCCAAGATTGCATCCAAGCTCTCCACCAAGGGTCTTCTCATGAAAAATGTGCTTGGAAGCATCCAAAAGGGGGTAAGCACTCGTAGACAATTGGCAAACTATTGTGAACATCACGCGTTTGTCTCTTGTGTTGAACCCCAAAAGGTATATGAAGCCCTCGAAGATCCGGATTGGCTTAATGCCATGCATGAAGAACTCAACAACTTCGAGTACAACAAGGTGTGGAGATTGGTGCCAAGGCCAACGGGGAACCACAATGTCATTGGAACCAAGTGGATATTCAAGAACAAGCAAGATGCTCATGGGACCATCATTCGCAACAAGGCAAGATTGGTGGCACAAGGCTACTCCCAAGTCGAGGGTATCGACTACGGTGAAACCTTTGCTACCGTTTCTTGCCTTGAATCCATTCGTTTGTTGATTGCTTATGCTTCTCATCACAACTTTAAGTTGCAACAAATGGATGTGAAGAGTGCTTTTCTTAATGGTCCTATTAATGAGTTGGTATATGTCAAGCAACCCCTCGGGTTCGAGGATCCCTACTTTCCCGATCATGTGTATCAACTCGATAAGGCACTCTATGGCCTTAAACAAGCCCCACATGCGTGGTATGACCACCTTACCGAGTTGTTACAAGACCGTGGATTTGAAGTTGGGCTAATCGACCCCACTCTTTTTACTAAGAAGGTCAAAGGGGAGTTGTTTGTGTGCCAACTTTATGTTGATGATATTATCTTTGGTTCCCCTAACAAAGCTTTCAATGAGGAATTTGCCGCTCTCATGACCTCAAAGTTCAAGATGTCTTCCATGGGAGAGTTGAAGTTCTTTCTCGAGTTCGAAGTGAAGCAAAAAAGAGAAGGAACCTTCATCAACCAAGCCAAATACACTCAAGACATGCTCAAGAGATCCAAGCTAAGTGATGTCAAGCCAGCTTCCACTCCAATGCCCACCAAGTGCCAACTTGACATCGATCCCAATGGTAAAGCGGTGGATCAAAAGGTATATTGTTCCATGATTGGATCCTTACTTTACCTTTGTGCATCTAGACCGGATATCATGTTGAGTGTGGGAATTTGTGCACGGTTTCAAGCCGCACCTAAGGAAAGCCACTTTGTGGCGGTCAAGTGAATCTTTCGATATTTGGCTCATACCCCAAACTTTGGCTTATGGTACCCAAGAGGAGCAAACTTCAAGCTTGTAGGGTATTCGGACTCTGATTGAGCGGGAGACAAAGTGGATAGGAAGTCCACTTCCGGAGGGTGCCAATTCCTTGGTTGCTCTTTGGTAAGTTGGTCTTCTAAAAAGCAAAGTTGTGTGTCTCTCTCGTCCACCGAAGCGGAGTATGTGGCGGCCGGTAGTTGTTGTGCACAACTCTTATGGATGAGGCAAACTTTAAAGGATTACGGTGTCATTTGTGACAAAGTGCCTCTTTGGTGTGACAATGAAAGTGCCATCAAAATTTCTCTCAACCCGGTGCAACACTTCAAGACAAAGCATATTGAGATTCGGTATCACTTCATCCGGGATCACATTAGGCGAGGGGAGATCGAGCTCAACTATGTCAACACTCATGATAACCTTGCAGATATTTTCACGAAGCCGTTGGATGAAGCAAGATTTCGCGAGTTAAGGCATGAGCTAAATATCATTGATTCGAGCAATGTTGCTTGAACCCTTGCACACCCCACCATACTCAACTTGTTGTCTTGTTTAGATGTAGGCATGGACATAGGGGGAGTGTTGTTCTCTCAATGAACTCTCCCTCCCCCCATTATGCATAAATTGATCAACTCTTTCACATTAGCCATTTTTTATGGTACTTGTGCTTCAAAGACGAGTTTTGGTCATGGGCCCAAGGATAATTCTTCGCGGTGCCATACCAATTGACTCAAACGTAGGTGGCTCCGGCCACCGCCCTCTCTTTGGAGAGGTTGTGTCTCGTGGTTGATTCTTGTTGTATTTTGCCTTTCTCTCTTCGTGTTGAGCGTGTTCTTGTGGTGTCTCATTTGCTTGAAGATTCCGTGCGAAGACCACTTTTTCTTGTGTTTGAAACGTGCATCTTCTTGAGCTCACGGTACTACCGCGGCCTGCCACGGTACTACCGCATGTGGAGTGCATGGTACTACCGCACCTAGCGCGGCAGTAATTTTTTACTGCCGCCTGGGAGAGCGGTACTACCGCTTCGGTGCGGCACTTCCGCCCGAGCGGTACTATCATGATGAAGCGCGTACTATCATACTGGCAGCGTCTTGGCGATGGGGTTATGACCCGGGCAGGGGGAGTTCCAACCCCCCCCCCACACCCATTCATTTGTCTCTCTCCCCGCCGCCCCTCTCTCTCCTACTCAAGAACGGTGCCGGAGACCCTCGCCGGATCTCCCTCTCCGGCCACTCTCCTCGGATTTCGATCGGTGGGATCGTTCCCCACCACTTCCTCTTGCCATGGAACAAGGTGGTGGCTCCGGTGCTCCTGCTCGCCATTCCAATCCCAGTCGTGATACTGGCTCCAAGCATCTGCGAAATCAAGATGAAGCTCCAGAGGGCTCCAGTGCCCCCAAGCACAATGTCAAGTCCTCCGCCAGCAAGTACAAGGAACCCGCAAAGGGCATGGACGAGATTCCACTTTCTGAGTTTATCCCTCGAAGGCAGATCAACCCATATGTGAATGCCCGTGCTATCTTCAGAGGCAATGACTTGTTTTGGACCAAGCAGCAGACTCTCATCTATCTGGATGTGATCAAGGCCAAGCAAAACACCTACGTGGATGTCAAGTGGATTGACATGAATCACATGAGGCAGGCCAAGCACCATGATTACTTTGGAGAAGCTCTGGATTTGGTGGAGCAGTTTGGCATTGAGCATGTGATCTCCTTCCATCTGGACTTTGACCCTGAGCTTATTTGCCAGTTCTTTGCCTCAGCTCACTTCCACACTGGGGAGGATCGAAGAATGACCTGGATGACTAATGGACGTCAGTTAACTGCTACCTGGAAGGATTTCATGGATCTGCTCCATGTTCCTGATGACGGGCTCACCACGCCCGTAGGTGTTCACCCTCATGCCAACCCTGAGTCTGCCAGCAAGAACAGGCTTCAGCAGTATTATGTTGAGAAGGTGCTTCCCAGTGGCAATTCGACGTGGGTGTTGAACCCATTTCTGGACATCATGTATCGCATCTTCCACAACTCTCTCTTTCCTCGCATTGGCGACAAGGACAAGGTGCATGCCTATCTGATGGATATGATGCTCCTGTGCGAGGAGGTGCGTGTGTCTCAGTATCAACCACTTGATGTCTCACATATCATGTGGTGTGAGCTTCGGTTCGCGGTATTCAACCGCAAGGTACCTATCTATGGACCATACCTGTTTCTGTTGATCTCCAAGACTTGGGAGAAGTTGTTCCCTGGTGATGAGTTCCTTGCTCCAGACTGGATTCAACATGAGTCCATCAGTCTCCGTGTCAAGCCCAAGTGGGCCAACACTACCACTCGTGCTGAGGCGACGGCGGCTAAGAGGGCTGTTGATGAGGAGGAGGCTGAGGCAGAGGCTGCTGCTGAGGACAGTACTGCTGGGTATACCCATCGTTCCTCTGAGCCCTCGTGGGCCAAGAAGCTGAAGGACAAGATGAAGACTCTGTTCTGCATGCAGGCAAAGGGGCAGTACAGGACTCACGTTGCTTCCAAGGAGAGTCGCCACCGCGACAAGAAGATCATGAAGGTTTTTGGTGAGGCAGAATCCAGCGGGTCAGAGAGGCACATCACCCCAGAGGCAGAATGGATGGTGAAGCAAGGCTACAGGTGGACTGATTCTGAGGAGGACATCGAGGAGACCATCCCCGCCGCCGAGTATGACGAGGAGCGTTGGAGCAATTACTCTTCCTGAGCCACCCCTTGTGTGTAGGTGTCCTCTCTGCCTTTTTGGCGTCTCGATGCCAAAGGGGGAGAGAGTGTAGGGATTTCCTTGCGAGTCGTGTGTCGTGTTTGGTTTGTTTGCCTTTTCGTTTGAACCTCGTTTTATTTGGTTTGGTTTGCGCTTGTGAGACTTATGCACTTATCCTTCATATGGTGTAAGACATATGCACTCTATCTTATCTTAGTGAGCTTATGATATATGGTGCTACTTATGTTATGCTCTTGCTTGCTATCCTACTTAGTGCTAGCCTTCTATTGCATGATATGCCTTGTCTCTAAAATATAGGGGGAGTGTTGATCCTAGTATGTGTGTCGTGCAGTCTAAAGCACCCATCTAGATTGCACACGTCTAGGGGGAGCCCATCTATATTTTAGAGAGGAGGGGTTTGCGTTTGCTCAACAGTATTTTCCTTTGTGCAAATCCCGTATTGTCATAAATCCACCAAAAAGGGGGAGATTGTTAGGGCATATTTATCCCTAAGGTGTTTTGGTGATTGATGACAATGCTTTTGCGGACTAATCGTGTGCCTTGAGTTTCTCAGATGTTTCATCGCTAGGCACAAGACGGTTTCGTGCCCCTCGAAGACTATTGAAGACGACGTTCTTTTTACGTTTCTTTTCGGTGGAATTGAGTCGTAGGAAAGCCGTACTATCAAGAGGGGGTCCGCTTCGGAAATGTTCGGGTGGAATCATCACGTACACGTTTTCTTCCTTGTCTCCACCTTTCCCCTTGCGCTTTGGAGCATCCTCCTTTTATCCTCTTTGCATTATGTCTTGGTTGCTGAATTTGGGCTCGCGGTAGTACTGCTCCCCGGAGCGGTAGTACCGCAGGAACCTGCGGTAGTACCGGACCTCAGCGCGATAGTATTGCAGGAGTCCACGGTAGTACCGCTCCTCAGGAGCTGTAGTACCGTGGCCCCCAGGCCAACTGCCGCTGCAATGCGGTAGTAGGGGCGGATGTAATTTTTACATCCGCGCCCTCCGCGGTAGTACCGCACCTTGTGCGCGGTAGTACCGCGCGCCCTGGCCTGGCTCAGCCGCCACGCGGTAGTACCGCTCACCATTTGCGGTAGTACCATGTCGTACTTTTGCATCGATTGTTTTCCGTCGGAAGTTGGCGCGGATGTAATTTTATTCATCCATGTCCTTCCCAGGCCAGTCCAGTCCTGCCTTGCGGTAGTACCGCAAGGGGGTGCGGTAGTACCACGCTAGCGGCAGTACCGCCCTCCGCCTCTGTGCGTCAGGCTTGTCCTCGCTCCTGCCGTGGCTAGGGTAGTACCATGGGCTGTAATGGTAGTACCGTGAGGCCTTGCGGTAGTACCACTTGCCTGGTGCAGTAGTACCACAAGTCGCGGACTGGTTAGGTGGATAATGGTTGGATTTAGTTCTCGACTATAAAAGGGGTGTCTTCTTCCTCTAGTTGATTACGTCTTTCAACCCTAAGCTCCATTGTTGCTCCAAGCTCCATTTTCGCCCGATCTCACTCCCTAGCCAATCAAACTTGTTGATTTGCTCGGGAGTGGTTGAGAAAACCCGATCTACACTTCCACCAAGAGAAATTTGATTTCCCACTAATCCCTTGCGGATCTTGTTACTCTTGGGTGTTTGAGCACCCTAGGCGGTTGAGGTCACCATGAGCCATAGTCCATTGTGGTGAAGCTTCATGGTGTCGTTGGGAGCCTCTAATTAAGTTGTGGAGATTGCCCCAACCTTGTTTGTAAAGGTTCGGTCGCCGCCTCCAAGGGCACCAATAGTGGAATCACGGCATCTCGCATTGTGCGAGGGCGTGAGGAGAATACGGTGGCCCTAGTGGCTTCTTGGGGAGCATTGTGCCTCCACACCGCTCCAACGGAGACGTACTTCCCCTCAAAGGGAAGGAACTTCGGTAACACATCCTCGTCTTCACCGGCTCCACTCTTGGTTATCTCGTGCCTTTACTTGTGAAAGCTTATTTGTGTTATATCTCTTGCTTGCTTGTGTGCTTATTGTTGTTGCATCATATAGGTTGCTCCCCTAGTTGCATATCTAGACAACCTACTTTGATGCAAAGTTTAAATTGGTAAAGAAAAGCTAAAAATTGTTAGTTTCCTATTCACCCCCCCCCCCCCTCTAGTCAACTATATCGATCCTTTCAACCATGATCTTGCGTGTGCGTAGGAATTTTTTTGAAATTACTACATTCCCCAACAGTGGCATCTGAGCCAGGTTTATGCGTAGATGTTATGTGCATGAGTAGAACACAAGTGAGTTGTGGGCGGTGCTAGTCATACTGCTTAGCAGCATGTCATACTTTTATTCGGCGGTATTGTTGGATGAAGCGGCCCGGACCGATATTACGCGTACGCTTACGCGAGACTGGTTCTACCGACGTGCTTCGCACACAGGTGGCTGGCGGGTGTCTGTTTCTCCAACTTTAGTTGAATCGAGTGTGGCTATGCCCGGTCCTTGTTGAAGGTTAAAACATCACATACTTGACGAAATATCGTTGTGGTTTTGATGCGTAGGTAAGAACGGTTCTTGCTCAGCCCGTAGCAGCCACGTAAAACTTGCAACAACAAAGTAGAGGACGTCTAACTTGTTTTTGCAGGGCATGTTGTGATGTGATATGGTCAAGACATGATGCTAAATTTTATTGTATGAGATGTCATGCTTTGTAACAGAGTTATCGGCAACTGGCCGGAGCCATATGGTTGTCGCTTTATTGTATGAAATGCAATCACCATGTAATTGCACTTTATCACTAAGAGGTAGCAATAGTCATAGAAGCAATAGTTGGCGAGACGACAACGATGCTATGATGGAGATCAAGGTGTCGCGCCGGTGACAATGGTGATCATGACGGTGCTTTGGAGATGGAGATCAAAGGCACAAGATGATGATGGCCATATCATGTCACTTATATTAATTGCATGTGATGTTTATCCTTTATGCATCTTATTTTTCTTAGTTCGGCGGTAGCATTATAAGATGATCTCTCACTAAATTTCAAGGTATAAGTGTTCTCCCTGAGTATGCACCGTTGCGATAGTTCGTCGTGCCGAGACACCACGTGATGATCGGGTGTGATAAGCTCTACGTTCACATACAACGGGTGCAAGCCAGTTTTGCACACACGGAATACTCGGGTTAAACTTGACGGGCCTAGCATATGCAGATATGGCCTCGGAACACTGGAGATCGAAAGGTCGAGCGTGAATCATATAGTAGAAATGATCAACATAGTGATGTTCACCATTGAAAACTACTCCATCTCACGTGATGATCGAACATGGTTTAGTTGATTTGGATCACGTGATCATTTAGATGACTAGAGGGGTGTCTATCTAAGTGGGAGTTCTTAAGTAATATGATTAACTGAACTTTAATTTATCATGAACTTAGTACCTGATAGTATTTTGCATGTTGATATGTCTCCAACGTATCTATCATTTTTGATTGCTCCATGCTACTTTATCTATTGTTTTGGACTATAATGGGCTTTATTTTCCACTTTTATATTATTTTTGGGACTAACCTATTAACCGGAGGCCCAGCCTTAATTGCTGTTTTTTTGCCTTTTCAGTATTTTGAAGAAGCAGAATATCAAGCGGACACCAAGCGGAATGAAATCTTGAGCGTGATTTTCTCATCAGATAAGACCCAGGAGACTTGGACCCTCCGTCTAGAAAGCCACAAGGCGGTCACGAGGGTGGAGGGCGCGCCCCCTGCCTCGTAGGCCCCTCGAAGCTCCACCGACGTACTCCTTCCCCCTATATATACCTACGTACCCCTAAACGATCAGAACAGGAGCCAAAAACCTAATTCCACCGTCGTACCTTCCTGTATCCACGAGATCCCATCTTGGGGCCTATTCCGGAGCTCCGCCGGAGGGGCATCCACCATGGAGGGCTTCTACATCAACACCATAGCCCCTCCGATGAAGTGTGAGTAGTTTACTTCAGACCCTCGGGTCCATACCTAGTAGCTAGATGGCTTGTTCTCTCTTTTTGGATCTCAATACAATGTTCTCCCCCTCTCTCGTGGAGATCTATTCGATGCAATCTTCTTTTTGCGGTGTGTTTGTTGAGACCGATGAATTGTGGGTTTATGATCCAGCTTATCTATGAATAATATTTGAATCTTCTCTGAATTCTTTTATGTATGATTGAGTTATCTTTGCAAGTCTCTTCGAATTATCCGTTTGGTTTGGCCAACTAGATTGGTAGTTCTTGCAATGGGAGAAGTGCATGGCTTTGGGTTCAATCTTGCGGTGTCCTTACCCAGTGACAGAAAGGGTTGCAAGGCACGTATTGTATTGTTGGCATCGAGGATAACAAGATGGGGTATTTATCATATTGCATGAATTTATTCCTCTACATCATGTCATCTTGCTTAAGGCGTTACTCTGTTTTTAACTTAATACTCTAGATGCATGCTAGATAGCGGTCAATGAGTGGAGTAATAGTAGTAGATGCAGAATCGTTTCGGTCTACTTGTCTTGGACGTGATGCCTATATACATGATCATACCTAGATAACCTCATAACTATGCTCAATTCTGTCAATTGCTCAATAGTAATTTGTTCACCCACCGTAGAATACTTATGCTCTTGAGAGAAGCCACTAGTGAAACCTATGGCCCCCGGGTCTATTCTCATCATATCAATCTCCATCACTTTTATACTTGCTTTGTTTTACTTTGCCTTTTACTTTTTAATTTGCATCTTTATACCAAAAATTCCAAAAATATTATCTCTATCAGATCTCACTCTCGTAAGTGACCGTGAAGGGATTGACAACCCCTAATCGCGTTGGTTGCGAGTAGCTATCGTTTTGTGCAGGTATGAGGGACTTGTGCGTGGCCTCCTACTGGATTGATACCTTGGTTCTCAAAAACTGAGGGAAATACTTACGCTACTGTGCTGCATCATCCTCTCCTCTTCGGGGAAAACCAATGCAAGCTCAAGACGTAGCAAGAAGGATTTCTTGCTCCGTTGCCGGGGAGTCTACGCAAAAGTCAACATACCAAGTACCCATCACAATCCCTATCTCTCGCATTACATTATTTGCCATTTGCCTCTCGTTTTCCTCTCCCCCACTTCACCCTTGCCGTTTTATTCGCCCTCTCTTTTCTATTCGTCTTTTCGTTTGCCTTGATGTCTTACTTGGCTCGTTTGCTTGTTTGGTTGAAATAGTTGGGTATTTATTCCTAAACAGAGTAGCTAATATCCATGGATCCTCATCCGCTTGCCAATCTTTTTAAGAGATCCAATTATGATGAACCAATTCCTAGTGATTTGGATGCACTAGATTATCTTTATAAGGTTTTGCCTGAAATACGTGAAGTGACTCACGATAGATCTTTGAATAAAAAGCATGATTGCAATGATTTTATTATAAATTCTTTTGATGTCAATTGTGCTAATAAGATGCAAAACCCTAAGCTTGGGGATGCTAGTTTTGCTATGTCTACTACTTGTTGCAATGATCATGATTGGGGTGATTCTTCTTATGATCTTGAAAATTTATTTAAGCCCCATGACGAATATGAGATTGATAATATTGTTTGCAATAATATTGAAAGTGGGTTCGGAAGAGTGTCAACTTTAGATCTCACATATTTGGAGAATGTTCAATCTTATGAAGTTTTTGATAAAAGTGGGTTTGGAAAGGTCATGACTTTAGTTAATGGTAATCCCACTATTTTGGAAGAGTATCAACTTTGCATGCATGTGGATCGTGTTGAGAATATACTTTGTGATAGCTATTTTGTTGAATTTGCCTATGATCCTACATCTAATTATTATGAGAGAGGAAAATATGGTTATAGAAATTTTCATGTTACTAAATTACCTCTCGTTATGTTGAGATTGTTATTGTTCCTTTCCGCTTCCTTGCATATGCTAGTTTTTGCTTGCTACGATAATTTGTTTTGCCTATAATATGTCTATGCATAGGAAGTATGTTATACTTAAGTGTGTTTGTCACATGTTTTATGATGCTCTCTTTGTGCCTCAATTCCTGTCTTTCTTGTGAGCATCATTGAATCTCAATGCCTAGCTAAAGAGGCTTTAAAGAAAAGCGCTTGTTGGGAGACAACCCAATATTTTTCCTTGCTTCTTAGTAATAAATAATCCATCTAGCCTCTGTTTAGATGTGGTTTTATCTTTTAATTAGTGTTTGTGCCAAGTTAAACCTATTGGATATTCTTGGATGATAGTTATTTGATCTTGCTGTAATTTCCAGAAACTTTGCGCTGAGTGCCCGAATTGTTAAAAATCACTAGAACGTGATAAAATACTGATTCCAATTTCTGCTGATCAATAAACAAATTTTCCAGGTCATCTAATTTTGGTAGAAGTTTTTGAGTTCCAGAAGTTTGCGTTAGTTACAGATTACTACAGACTGTTCTGTTTTTGACAGATTCTGTTTTGCGTGTGTTGTTTGCTTATTTTGATGAATCTATGGCTAGTAAAATAGTTTATAATCCATAGAGAAGTTGGAATACAGTAGGTTTAACACCAATATAAATAAATAATGAGTTCATTACAGTACCTTAAAGTAGTCTTTTGTTTTCTTTCTCTAACGGAGCTCACGAGATTTCTATTGAGTTTTGTGTTGTGAAGTTTTCAAGTTTTGGGTGAATTCTTTTTGATGGATTATGGAACAAGGAGTGGCAAGAGCCTAAGCTTGGGGATGCCCATGGAACCCCCAAGATAATCCAAGGACACCAAAAAGTCAAAGCTTGGGGATGCCCCGGAAGGCATCCCCTGTTTCGTCCACTTCCATCGGTAATTTACTTGGAGCTATATTGTTATTCACCACATGATAAGTGTTTTGCTTGGAGCGTCTTGTATTATTTGCGTCTTTGCTTGTTAGTTTACCACAATCATCCTTGCTGTACACACCTTTTGAGAGAGCCATACATGAATTGGAATTTGATAGAATACTCTATGTGCTTCACTTATATCTTTTGAGCTTGATAGTTTGCTCATAGTGCTTCACTTATATCTTTTGAGCGTGATAATTTTTGCTCTAGTGCTTCACTTAGATCTTTTAGAGAACGGTGGTGGATTTGTTTTAAAGAAACGTGATCTCTCATGCTTCACTTAGATTATTTTAAGAGTCGTTAATAGCATGGTAATTTGCTTAATGTTAATATACTTGGTATTCAAGATATGTGAAACTTTCTTTTGAGTGCGTTGAATACTAAGATAAGTTTGATGCTTGATAATTGTTTTGAGATATGGAGGTGATAATATCAAAGTCGTGCTAGTTGAGTAGTTGTGAATTTGAGAAATGCTTGTGTTGAAGTTAGCAAATCCTGTAGCATGCACGTATGGTTAAAGTTGTGTAACAAATTTGAAACATGAAGTGTACCTGGCTTGTGCATCCTTATGAGTGGCGGTCGGGGACGAGCGATGGTCTTTTCCTACCAATCTATCCCCCTAGGAGCATGCACGTAGTACTTGATTTTTGATGACTTCTAAACTTTTGCAATAAGTATATGAGTTCTTTTGACTAATGTTGAGTCCATGGATTATACGCACTTTTACCTTTCCGCCTTTGCTAGCCTCTTCGGTACTGTGCATTGCCCTTTCTCACCTTGAGAGTTGGTGCAAACTTCGCTGGTGCATCCAAACCCCGTGATATGATACGCTCTTTCACACATAAACCTCCTTATATCTTCCTCAAAACAGCCACCATACCTACCTATTATGGCATTTCCATAGCCATTCCGAGATATATTGCCATGCAACTTTCCACCGTTCCGTTCATCATCATCATGACATACATTACTTTTGTCATATTGCCATTGCATGATCATGTAGTTGACATCGTATTTGTGGCAAAGCCACCATGCATTATTTTTCATAAATGTCACTCTTGATTCATTGCACCATCCTGGTACACCGCCGGAGGCATTCATATAGAGTCATACCTTGTTCTAGTTTCGAGTTGTAATCCTTATGTTGTAATCAATAGAAGTGTGATGATCATCATTATTAGAGCATTGCCCAAAGAAAGAGAAAGGCAAAAAAGAAAAAAAGAAAGGCCCAAAAAAAGGGCAATGCTACTATCTCTTTTTCCAGACTTGTGCTTCAAAGTAGCACCTTGTTCTTCATGTAGTGAGTCTCATATATTGTGCTTCAAAGTAGCACCATGTTTTTCATATAGTTAGTCTCATAAGTTGTCTTTTTATACTAGTGGGAAGTTTTCATTATAGAACTTGGCTTGTATATTCCTACGATGGGCTTCCTCAAAATGCCCTAGGTATTCATGAGTAAGCAAGTTGGATGCACACCCACTAGTTTTCCTTTGTTGAGCATTCATAGCTCTAGTGCATCCGTTGCATGGCAATCCCTACTCCTCATGTTGACATCAATTGATGGGAATATCCATAGCCCGTTGATTATCCTCGTCAATGTGAGACTTTCTCCTTTTTTGTCTTCTCCACACAATCCCCATCATCATATTCTATTCCACCCATAGTGTTATATCCATGGCTCACGCTCATGTATTCCGTGAAGATTGAAAAAGTTTGAGATTATTTAAGTATGAAACAATTGCTTGGCTTGTCATCGGGGGTATAGAAGTTGGGAACATCTTTGCGTGACAAAAATGAAGCATAGCCGAACTATATGATTTTGTAGGGATGAACTTTCTTTTGCCATGCTATTTTGAGAAGACATGATTACTTTGATTAGTATGCTTGAAGTATTATTATTTTTATGTCAATATGAACTTTTGTCTTGAATCTTTCGGATCTGAATATTCATACCATGATTAAGAAGATTTATATTGAAATTATGCCAAAGTATCACTCCGCATCAAAATTCTCTTTTATCATTTACCTACCGAGGACGAGCAGGAATTAAGCTTAGGGGATGCGATACGTCTCCAACGTATCTATAATTTTGATTGCTCCATGCTACTTTATCTATTTTTTGGACTATAATGGGCTTTATTTTCCACTTATATATTATTTTGGGACTAACCAATTAACCGGAGGCCCAGCCTGTAATTGTTGTTTTTTGCCTTTTCAAGATTTCAAGAAACAGAATATCAAACGGAGTCCAAACGGAATGAAATCTTGAAACGTGATTTTCTCATCGATAAGACCAGGAGACTTGGACCTCCGTCAAGAAAGCCACGAGGCGGTCACGAGGTGGAGGGCGCCCCCTAGGGCGCCCCCCGCCTCGTGGGCCCCTCAGCTCCACCGACGCACTCCTTCCTCCTATATATACCCACGCACCCCAAACGATCGAACAGGAGCCAAAACCTAATTCCACCGCCGCACCTTCCTGTATCCACGAGATCCCATCTTGGGGCCTGCTCGAGCTCACGGAGGGGGCATCCACCATGAGGGCTTCTACATCAACACCATAGCCCCTCCGATGAAGTGTGAGTAGTTTATTTCAGACCTTCGTGTCCATAGCTAGTAGCTAGATGGCTTCTTCTCTCTTTTTGGATCTCAATACAATGTTCTCCCCCTCTCTCGTGGAGATCTATTCGATGTAATCTTCTTTTTGCGGTGTGTTTGTTGAGACCGATGAATTGTGGGTTTATGATCCAGCTTATCTATGAATAATATTTGAATCTTCTCTGAATTCTTTTATGTATGATTGAGTTATCTTTGCAAGTCTCTTGAATTATCCGCTTGGTTTGGCCAACTAGATTGGTAGTTCTTGCAATGGGAGAAGTGCATGGCTTTGGGTTCAATCTTGCGGTGTCCTTACCCAAAGGATGTAAAGGGTTGCAAGGCACGATTGTATTGTTGCCATCGAGGATAACAAGATGGGGTATTTATCATATTGCATGAATTTATTCCTCTACATCATGTCATCTTGCTTAAGGCGTTACTCTGTTTTTAACTTAATACTCTAGATGCATGCTAGATAGCGGTCGATGAGTGGATTAATAGTAGTAGATGCAGAATCGTTTCGGTCTACTTGTCTTGGACGTGATGCCTATATACATGATCATACCTAGATAACCTCATAACTATGCTCAATTCTGTCAATTCTGTCAATTGCTGCCACGGGATGTGCGATGGTAATGATGTGTGTTGGAAGTGATTCCAAGGTTGACAAGATCACCATCGCACACTCCCTTTACCTTTGGGATTAGTGTTGAACCTAAAATAAATGTTATTTGGTGTTTTCATGAATATGATTGGATCATGTTTATTGCAATACGGTTATTCATTGAAGTCAAAGAATAATTGTTGTTCTATTTACATGAATAAAACCTTCTATGGTCATACACTCAATATAAATGGTTTATTGAATCTTGATCATAGTGATACACATATTCATAATATTGAAGCCAAAAGATGCAGAGTTAATAATGATAGTGCAACTTATTTGTGGCACTGCCGTTTAGGTCATATTGGTGTAAAGTGCATGAAGAAAGTCCATGCTGATGGGCTTTTGGAATCACTTGATTATGAATCACTTGATGCTTGCGAACCATGCCTCATGAGCAAGATGACTAAGACTCCGTTCTCCGGAACAATGGAGCGAGCAACTGACTTATTGGAAATAATACATACTGATGTATGCGATCCGATGAGTGTTGAGGCTCGCGGCAGGTATCATTATTTTCTGACCTTCACAGATGATTTGAGCAGATATGGGTATATCTACTTGATGAATCATAAGTCTGAAACATTTGAAAAGTTCAAAGAATTTCATAGTGAAGTGGAAAATCATCGTATTGATGCCACCTGGAACACCACAACATAATGGTGTGTCTGAATGTCATAACTGTACTTCATTGGATATAGTGCAATCTATGATGTCTCTTACCGATTTATCACTATCATTTTGGGGTTATGCATTAGAGACAGCTACATTCACGTTAAATAGGGCACCGTCTAATCCGTTGAGACGACAACGTATGAACTATGGTTTGGCTAGAAACCTAAGTTGTCATTTCTTAAAGTTTGGGGTTGCGATGCTTATGTGAAAAAGTTTCAACCTGATAAGCTCGAACCCAACTTGGAGAAGTGCGTCTTCATAGGATACCCAAAAGAAAATGTTGGGCACATCTTCTATCACAGATCCGAAGGCAAGATCTTTGTTGCTAAGAATGGATTCTTTCTAGAGAAGAAGTTTCTCTCGAAAGAAGTGAGTGGGAGGAAAGTAGAACTTGATGAGGTAATTGTACCTTCTCCGGAATTGGAAAGTAGTTCATCATAGAAATCTGTTCCAGTGATGCTTACACCAATTAGTGAGGAAGTTAATGATGATGATCATGAAACTTCAGATCAAGTTACTACCAAACCTCGTAGGTCAACTAGAGTACGTTCCGCACCAGAGTGGTACGGTAATCCTTTTCTGGAGTTCATGTTACTTGACCATGACGAACCTACGAACTGTGAGGAAGCGATGATGAGCCTAGATTCCGCGAAATGGCTTGAGGCCATGAAATCTGAGATGGGATCCATGTATGAGAACAAAGTGTGGACTTTGGTTGACTTTCCCGATGATCGGCAAGCCATAGAAAATAAATGGATCTTCAAGAGGAAGACGGACGCTGATAGTAGTGTTACTATCTACAAAGCTCGACTTGTCAAAAAGGGTTTTTGACAAGTTCAAGATGTTGACTACGATGAGATTTTCTCAATCGTTTCGATGCTTAAAGTCTGTCCGAATCATGTTAGCAATTGCCACATTTTATGAAATCTGACAAATGGATATCAAAACTGCATTCCTTCATGGATTTATTAAAAAAGAGGTTTACATGATACAACCAGAAGGTTTTTCCAATCCTAAAGGTGCTAACAAAATATGCAAGCTCCAACGATCCATCTATGGACTAGTGCAAGCATCTCGGAGTTGGAATATATGCTTTGATAAGTTGATCAAGCATATAGTTTTATACAGACTTGCGGTGAAGCCTGTATTTAAAAGAAAGTGAGTGGGAGCACTACAGCCTTTCTGATAAATATATGTGAATGACATATTGTCGATCGGAAATGATGTAGAATTTTCAAAGAAAGACCTCGGTGAAGTTGCTTACATATTGAGCATTAAGATCTATAGAGATAGATCAAGACGCTTGATAAGTTTTTTTAATGAGTACATACCTTGACAAGTTTTTGAAGTAGTTCAAAATGGAACAGTCAAAGAAAGAGTTCTTGCCTGTGTTGCAAGGTGTGAAGTTGAGTAAGACTCAAAGCACGACCACAGCAGAAGATAAAGAGAGAATGAAAGTCATTCCCTATGCCTCAGCCATAGGTTCTATAAATTATGCCATGATGTGCATCAGACCTATTGTATACCCTGTCCTGAGTTTGGCAAGGGAGTACAATTTTGATATAGGAGTAGATCACTGGACAGCGGTCAAAATTATCCTTAGTGGAATAAGGATATGTTTCTCGATTATGGAAGTGACAAAAAGGTTTGTCGTAAAGGGTTACGTCGATGCAAGCTTTGACACTGATCCAGATGACCCTAAGTCTCAATCTGGATACATATTGAAAGTGGGAGCAATTAGCTAGAGTAGCTCCGTATAGAGCATTGTAGACAAAGAAATTTGCAAAATACATACGACTCTAAATATGACAGACCCATTGACTAAGCTTCTCTCACAAGCAAAACATGATCACACCTTAGTACTCTTTGGGTGTTAATCACATAGTGATGTGAACTAGATTATTGACTCTAGTAAAACCCTTTGGGTATTAGTCACATGGCGATGTGAACTAATCACATGGTGATGTGAACTATTGGTGTTAAATTACATGGCGATGCGAACTAGATTATGGACTCTAGTGCAAGTGGGAGACTAAAGGAAATATGCCCTAGAGGCAATAATAAAGTTTTTATTTATATTTCCTTATATCATGATAAATGTTTATTATTCATGCTATAATTGTATTAACCGGAAACTTAATACATGTGTGAATACATAGACAAACAAAGTGTCACTAGTATGCCTCTACTTGACTAGCTCGTTGAATCAAAGATGGTTAAGTTTCCTAGCCATAGACATGAGTTGTCATTTGATTAATGGGATCACATCATTAGATAATGATGTGATTGACTTGACCCATTCCGTTAGCGTAGCACTTGATCGTTTAGTATATTGTTATTGCTTTCTTCATGACTTATACATGTTTCTATGACTATGAGATTATGCAACTCCCGAATACCGAAGGAACACTTTGTGTGCTACCAAACGTCACAACGTAACTGGGTGATTATAAAGGTGCTCTACAGGTGTCTCCAATGGCGTTTGTTGTGTTGGCATAGATCGAGATTAGGATTTGTCACTCCGATTGTCGGAGAGGTATCTCTGGGCCCTCTCGGTAATGCACATCACTATAAGCCTTGCAAGCATTGTGACTAGTGAGTTAGTTGCGGAATGATGCATTATGGAACGAGTAAAGAGACTTGCCGGTAACAAGATTGAACTAGGCATTGAGATACCGACGATCGAATCTCGGGCAAGTAACATACCGATGACAAAGGGAACAACGTATGTTGTTATGCAGTTTGACCGATAAAGATCTTCGTAGAATATGTAGGAGCCAATATGAACATCCGAGTTCCGCTATTGGTTATTGACCGGAGATGAGTCTCGGTCATGTCTACATAGTTCTCGAACCCGTAGGGTCCGCACGCTTAACGTTTGGTGACGATCGGTATTATGAGTTTATGTGTTTTGATGTACCGAAGATAGTTCGGAGTCCTGGATGTGATCACGGATATGACGAGGAGTCTCGAAATGGCCGAGACATAAATATTGTTATATTGGACGGCTATATTCGTACACCGGAAGTGTTCCGGGTGATTTCGGAGAAAACCGGAGTGCCGGAGGGGTTATCGGAACCCCGAGGAAGTATTGGGCCTTAGGGGAGAGAGAGGGTAGTAGCCCAGGAGGTGGCACCCCCAAGGGGAGTCCGAATAGGACTAGTGGAGGGGGGCCCGGCCCCTCTTTCCCTCTCCCTCTCCCTCTCTTTCCTCCCCCTTCCCCCTTCCTTGTAGGACTAGGAAAGGATGAATCCTACTCCTACTAGGAGGAGGATTCCTCCTCTCCTTGGGCGCACCAAGGGCCGGCCGGCCTCCCCCCTTGCTCCTTTATATATGGGGGTAGGGGGCACCCTAGAACACACAACAGACATTGTTCTTAGCCATGTGCAGTGCCCCCCTCCACCATAATCCACCTCGGTCATATTGTCGTAGTGCTTAGGCGAAGCCCTGTGCCGGTAGCTTCATCATCACCGTCATCACGCCGTCGTGCTGACGAAGCTCTCCCTCGAAGCTCTACTGGATCATGAGTTCGTGGGACGTCACCGAGTTGAACGTGTGCAGATCGCGGAGGTGCCGTACGTTCGGTACTAGGATCGGTAGATCGTGAAGACGTACGACTACATCAACAGCATTGTCATAACGCTTCCGTTTTCGGTCTACGAGGGTACGTGGACAACACTCTCCCCTATCGTTGCTATGCATCACCATGATCTTGCGTGTGCATAGGATTTTTTTTTTTGAAATTACTACGTTCCCCAACACAACGCTGGCACCAAATAACAATTATTCAGGTCTAAAACTAATCCCAAAGGTAGATGTAGAGGTAGCATGCCAACGGCGATTGCATCGACTTTGGAACCATTTCCCACGCGCATCGTCACCTCGTCCTTAGCCAATCTTCACTTAATCCGTAGTCCCTGTTTTGAGTTGCAAATATTAGCAATGTAACCAAGATTAAATACCTGGCACTCTGCGAGCATTAGTAAGGTACACATCAATAACATGTATATCACATATACCTTTGTTCACCTTGCCATCCTTCTTATCCGCAAAATACTTGGGGCAGTTCCGCTTCCAATGACCAGTCCCTTTGCAGTAGAAGCACTCAGTCTCAGGCTTAGGTCCAGACTTGGGCTTCTTCACTTGAGCAACAACTTGCTGGTTGTTCTTCTTGATGTTCCCCTTCTTCCTTTAACCCTTTTTCTTGAAACTGGTGGTCTTGTTGACCATCAACACTTGATGCTCTTTCTTGATTTCTACCTCTGCAGCCTTTAGCATTGTGAAGAGCTCGGGAATTGTCTTATCCATCCCTTGCATATTATAGTTCATGATGAAACTCTTGTAGCTTGGTGGCAGTGATTGAAGAATTCTGTCAATGACACTATCATCAGGAAGATTAACTCCCACCAGTTGAATCAAGTGATTGTTATACCCAGACATTTTGAGTATATGCTCACTGACAGAACTATTCTCCTCCATTTTGCAGCTGTAGAACTTATTGGATACTTCAAATCTCTCAATCCGGGCATTTGCTTGAAATATTAACTTCAACTCCTGGAACATCTCATATGCTCCATGACGTTCAAAATGTCGTTGAAGTCCCGGTTCTAAGCCGTAAAGCATGGCACACTGAACTATCGAGTAGTCATCAGCTTGGCTTTGCCAAACGTTCATAACATCTGGCGTTGCTCCTACAGCGGGTTTGGCACCTAGCGGTGCTTCCAGGACGTAATTCTTCTGTGCAGCAATGAGGATAATCCTCAAGTTACGGACCCAGTCCGTGTAGTGGCTACCATTCATCTTTCAACTTAGCTTTCTCTAGGAACGCATTAAAATTCAAAGGAACAGTAGCACGGGCCATTAATCTACAACAACATGCAAAATACGATCAGGTACTAAGTTCATGATAAATTAAAGTTCAATTAATCATATTACTTATGAACTCCCACTTAGATAGACATCCCTCTAATCATCTAAGTGATCACGTGATCCAAATCAACTAAACCATGTACGATCATCACATGAGATAGAGTAGTTTTCAATGGTGAACATCACTATGTTGATCATATCTACTATATGCTTCACGCTCGAACTTTCGGTCTCAGTGTTCCGAGGCCATATCTGCATATGCTAGGCTCGTCAAGTTTAACGTGTGCAAAACTGGCTTGCACCCGTTGTATGTGAACGTAGAGCTTATCACACCCGATCATCACGTCGTGTCTCGGCACGACGAACTTCCGCAACGGTGCATACTCAGGGAGAACACTTGTACCTTGAATTTTAGTGAGAGATCATCTTATAATGCTACCACCGAACTAAGCAAAATAAGATGCAAAAAGGATAAACATCACATGCAATCAATATAAGTGATATGATATGGCCATCATCATCTTGTGCCTTTGATCTCCATCTCCAAAGCACCGTCATGATCACCATCGTCACTGGCGCGACAACTTGATCTCCATCGTAGCATCGTTGTCGTCTCGCCAACTATTGCTTCTACGACTATCGCTACCGCTTAGTGATAAAGTAAAGCAATTACATGGCGGTTGCATTTCATACAATAAAGCGACAACCATATGGCTCCTGCCAGTTGCCGATAACTTTCTTACAAAACATGATCGTCTCATACAATGAAATTTAGCATCATGTCTTGACCATATCACATCACAACATGCCCTGCAAAAACAAGTTAGACGTCCTCTACTTTATTGTTGCAAGTTTCACGTGGCTGCTACGGGCTGAGCAAGAACAATTCTTACCTATGCATCAAAACCACAACGATTTTTCACAAGTATGTGCTGTTTTAACCTTCAACAAGGACCGGGCGTAGCCACACTCGATTCAACTAAAGTTGGAGAAACTGACACCCGCCAGCCACCTGTGTGCGAAGCACGTTGGTAGAACCAGTCTCGCATAAGCGTATGCGTAATGTCGGTCCGAGCCGCTTCATCCAACAATACCGCCGAATCAAAGTTTGACATGCTGGTAAGCAGTATGACTATTATCGCCCACAACTCACTTGTGTTCTACTGGTGCATATAACATCTACGCATAAACCTAGCTCTGATACCACTGTTGGGGAACGCAGTAATTTCAAAAAAAAAATCCTACGCACACGCAAGATCTATCATGGTGATGTATCGCAACGAGAGGGGAGATTGTTGTCCATGTACCCTCGTAGACCGAAAGCAGAAGCGTTATGACAAAGCGGTTGATGTAGTCGTACGTCTTCACGATCCGAACGATCCTAGTACCGAAAGTACGGCACCTCCGCGATCTGCACACGTTCGGCTCGGTGACGTCCCACGAACTCTTGATCCAGCTGAGTGTCGAGGGAGAGCTTCGTCAGCATGACAGCGTGATGACGGTGATGATGAAGCTACCGGCGCAGGGCTTCGCCTAAGCACTGCAACGATATGACCGAGGTGGATTATGGTGGAGGGGGGCACCGCACACGACTAAGAGATCAATGATCAACTTGTGTGTCTATGGGTGCCCCCTGCCCCGTATATAAAGGAGCAAGGGGAGAGGCCGGCCGGACCTAGGGCACGCCAAGGAGGGGAGGATTCCTCCTCCTAGTAGGAGTAGGACTCCCCCTTTCCTAGTCCAACTAGGAGGGGGAAGGGGGAAGGAAGGAGAGGGAGAGAGGGAGGGAAAGAGGGGGCGCCGCCCCCCTCCCTGTCCAATTCGGACTCCTCAAGGGGGGGCATGACCAGCCCTAAGGCCCCCTCCTCTCTCTCACACAAGGACCATGTTGGCCCATTAGTTCCCCGGGGGTTCCGATAACCCTCCGGCACTTCGATAATTATCCGGTGACCCCCGGAACCCATCCGATGTCCGAATATAGTCATCCAATATATCAATCTTTATGTCTCGGCCGTTTCGAGACTCTCGTCATGTCCGTGATCACATCCGGGACTCCAAACTATCTTCGGTACATCAAAACACATAAACTCATAATACCGATCGTCACCGAACGTTAAGCGTGCGGACCCTACAGGTTCGAGAACTATGTAGACATGACCGAGACTCATCTCCGGTCAATAACCAATAGCGGAACCTAGATGCTCATATTAGTTCCTACATATTCTACGAAGATCTTTATCGGTCAAACCGCATAACAACATACGTTGTTCCCTTTGTCATCGGTATGTTACTTGCCCAAGATTCGATCGTCGGTATCTCAATACCTAGTTCAATCTCATTACCGGCAAGTCTCTTTACTCATTCCGTAATGCATCATCCCACAACTAATTCATTAGTCACATTGCTTGCAAGACTTATAGTGATGTGCATTACCGAGAGGGCCCAGAGATACCTCTCCGACAATCGAAGTGACAAATCCTAATCTCGATCTATGCCAACTCAACAAGTACCATCGGAGACACCTGTAGAGCACCTTTATAATCACCTAGTTACATTGTGACGTTTGGTAGCACACTAAGTGTTCCTCCGGTATTCGGGAGTTGCATAATCTCATAGTCATAGGAACATGTATAAGTCATGAAGAAAGTAATAGCAACATACTAAACGATCAAGTGCTAAGCTAACGGAGTGGGTGAGGGAGTCCTGGACTAAGGGGTCCTCGGGCGTCCGGCCTGTTAGCCATGGGCCGGACTGATGGGCTGTGAAGATACGAAGACCGAAGACTGCACCCGTGTCCGGATGGGACTCTCCTTGGCGTGGAAGGCAAGCTTGGCGGCCGAATATGTAGATTCTTTTCCTTTGTAACCGACCTTGTGTAACCCTAGATCTCCCCGGTGTCTATATAAAACAAAGGACTTAGTCCGGAAAGGGAGATACTCATTACCATAGTCATACAGGCTAGACTTATAGGGTTTAGCCATTACGATCTCGTGGTAGATCAACTCTTGTAATACTCATATTCATCAAGATCAATCAAGCAGGAAATAGGGTATTACCTCCATAGAGAGGGCGAACACTGGGCAAACATCGTGTCCCCTGTCTCCTGTTACCATCGACCTCAGACGCACGATTAAGGATTCCCTATTGATATCCGCGGTTTTGACACCGACATTGGTGCTTTCATTGAGAGTTCCCTATGTCGGTGTCAAACCGCGGATCTCGGTAGGGGGTCCCAACTCATGCCTAGGATCGATGGTAACAGGAGACGGGACACAATGTTTACCTGTGTTCGGCCTCTCTATGGAGGTAATACCTTACTTCCTCGCTTGATTGATCTTGATGAATATGAGTGTTACAAGAGTTGATCTACCATGAGATCGTAATGGTTAAACCCTAGAAGTCTAGCCTATGAGTATATGAATATGTCCTATCCGGACTATGCTCTGCGGTTTATATAGACATCGGAGAAATCTAGGGTTACACGAGGTCGGTTACATAAGAGGGAACCTTCATAATCAGCCGCCTAGCTTGCCTTCCACGCCAAGTAGAGTCCAATCCAGACACGGGTATAGTCTTCGGTCTTCATGTCTTCACAGCCCATCAGTCCGGCCCATGGATAACAGGCCGGACGCTCGAGGACCCCTTAGTCCAGACTCCTCAAGAGCTCTCGAACCTGGCTTCAATGACGAGGAGTCCGGCGCGCAGTTTGTCTTCGGCATTGCAAGGCGGGTTCCCCTTCTTCCGAACTCCAGTATAGCCTTCGGAGATGATGATTGTATCCGGACCTGTGTATATAATCGCAGAAAATACAATACTCCACGAGTCCAATCTGTAGATAATTGTTTATGATACTGTATCACGCCTGCCCGATTATTATTTCCAACCATTGGCTAGCCCATCGCCTCACGTCTCGGGAAGCGGTTCTATTGGCACGTCTTGTCAAAGCAGAGATCGTGTCCCCTTATTCACGGAATTTTCAATAGTATTGGTACGGGTATCCCAACCGTCCCTGGGTACAACTCTTTGAGGATAGGTAAGTTTAGTGACCCAGGAGGGGACGGTCGACATTCTGGGCCTTTATATAGGGACCCAGACTTGTCCTTTTTTCCGCGCTTGCTTCTTCCTCAACCCCAGCCACCTCGAGTTCTAGCCCTCGAGTCCTAATCACCACTAGCCCCAATCATGTCCGGATCCAGCCGTTCAGGCCTGTGGGTGGCCTCTTTCGTCACGGAGGAGGATATTGTGAAGCTCCGTGTAGCGAGGTAGCTGACCCCAGAAATCCTTCATCGGCTTCCTGCCGAGGGGCAGATTATTCCCACCCCCAAATCCGGAGAGAGGGTAGTATTTGTGTCCCACTTCCTCCATGGGTTAGGGTTCGCGCTTAATCCCTTCATCCGGGGGCTCATGTTCTACTATGGGCTAGATTTTCACGATCTGGCCCCGGACTCCGTTCTCCTCATATTGACATTTATCGTCACGTGTGAGGCCTTCCTCCGGACTCCTCCGCACTTTGCTTTGTGGCTCAAGACTTTTGATGTGAGGCCACGGGTGATAGAGGGGGAGCAGGCGGAGTGCGGCGGCGTTGTAATAAACAAGCTTGCCAGCGCGGTTTGGTTTGAAGGATCCTTCGCCGAGTCTTCCAAACTATGGCAGCAGAGGTGGTTTTATGTTAACGAGCCGCGGGGCTCCAAGTGGGCGGCTACGCCTGCGTTCCGACCCGGCCCTCCGACTCAGCATGCTTCATGGATCAACAAGGGGTTGGACTGGGGATCCGCTAATGAGGTGTAGGCTCTGCAAGGTCGTATCTGGAGCCTTACCGAGAAGGGCATCGATCTTGTGAACGTCGTTCAGGTAATACTAGTCCGCCGGATCCTGCCGTGTCAACGGCAGCCTCTCCGTATGTAGGAGTTCAATCCAGAAGGGCGGCGGACTCTTCAGCACTTCTTCGGTACTACACACTAAGGAATGTGGAAGTTATATTTCGGGGAGCGAGAGCAATGGCCGGACACCACCGAAGATGTCGGCCTCGACTGCAACAATCCGGAAACTCCGGTAAGTATTCAATCCCCGCACACCTTTCATTCAAGCATCTCTTGACAAGACACTAAACAACATGCCCTTATACAGGACTGGATAAAGAAAGCGGTGTTAATCTAGTGTCCGGCACCCCTTCCCAAAGACCCTGCGTCTGCCCTACTGACGCGGATGTTGATCCCGACACCATACCTGGTACCTACAGAGGGGGTTGAGAGCGGGGAGCCCAAAGGAGACGCCTGCCATGGCAAAAAGTGGGCTGCTTCTGGAGGCCCGGAGGGGAAACCTTCCAAGAAAGGAAAAATGCCATCGTCGGTCGGCTTGAACTAGGAAAGCGATGTTGATGTAGAGCTTGATGATGAGGACGAACCTTTGGCCAAGCCGTAAGTGAAGCGGGGTACTTTAACCATACCTCATTCCTTTCTTATTACTGAAATAACCCTTCGACATATGTGCATCCTCGTAGGTTAACGCCTGGTGTTTCTCAATCGTCCTCCTCCTCGGGAGACCTTCTTCCGGAGATGATGGAGAGTGACACGCCTTCTCCTGCCTCCTCGCCTAACAGGGCGGATGATCTCGAGGTGTCATCCCGGAGGGCTCCTCCCAACCGGCAAGTAGTGCAGGAAACAAGGAAGGAGCTACCCGAAGGTGGTGCCTCTGTCTCTCAGGGTTCGGGGATCAAGGATGACAACCCTGAACTGTACGGGTTACAGCCGGAGACAATGCTGGAGGCGGGTGAACAGATTCCTTCAAAGGAATGTCGTGCTCTGGCAACGGTGTCCGAAGACCCAGGAGTGTCGGAGACGCTGACGGACATGCTACGACGAGCGTCCGTTTCAGAGAAGCACCGTGCCTTAATGGTTACGGTGGTCGAAAAAGTTGTATCCATGAAGAGCGGGTTGAACGAGGCTTTTACGAGCCTTCTGAGAAGTTTTGAGGTTTGTGATGTAATGTTGCCAATTGAATAATATTGACAGAATGCACCTGTTGTGTATGCAGTAGCCCCTGAGACTCGGATTGCCTTCCAAAGGAAGTGATCGAAGGATCGAAAAGATATTTGCAGGCACTAACCTTGGTTTATTTTGGAATGCAGGCTGTCTCCCCTCCTGCCGCTGCCCGGAATTCGGAGGTAGTCGAACAGCAGCGAAAGCTGGATATTGCAGAGGATGACGTTGCTTTAATCAACAGGCTTCTTCACGACTCGCAAGGTATATATTTTCGAGCATTCCTTACACCAATGTGCTTATAATGTAATCCTGACTCTGAAAAGAGTTTGATATAAAATCTGCATTAATGCAGATGGTGCTGCTGCCGTGGAAGTCCTTCGGGCGGAGCTAGCCCGAGCCAAGGAGCAGGCCCGGTTTAGTAACGCGGCTGCCAAAAAGGCATCGGCTGACTTGAAGGCCGAACAAGCCGCATGGCGCCAGGATAAGGAGGCCATGTCCACCATGGCGCGTGAGTTAGAGAATGCGGCTGGCCGCTGTAAACTTCTTGAGAAGGAAAATGAAGCCAAAACGGCTGAACTTGACAAGGCCTTACGAGAGGCGAGAGAAGCGCGGTCTGAATCCAGAGCAGCCCGTGAGGAGATCCGGCAAGCTGGGGAGATTGTGGCTGGCAAGCCCTCTTGCTACAGGCTAAGTTCGGCGATCCGAACTCAGCTTAACCAAGTATGGAGTTCTCCGGACAATTTTTTAGACTTGCCGAAGAGTTCTTCCGATGCGGCGCAGTTTTATCAGGCGCAAGAGGGGTATGCAATGGAGAAGCTTTTCTGGTCGCAATTCTGCACGTCGAAGCGCCCTCTGTTGCTGAATGAACAGATGTCCCAGTGGGCCGAACTGCATAGGATATCCAGCGCTGCCATGAACAACGTCATAGTCCGTTTGTGGCCGACTGAACCTGTTCTGAGTAGTTACTTTGGCCAGGTGCAGCGGCTTGCTGACGCGGTGCTGCGTATCGACGCTGTGAAGCGGTCGACGTGCATTGAAGGTGTACGGATGGCCTTCGCCCGTGTCAAGACATTCTGGGGGAAGATGAAGGCAATCAATATTGTGACGAAGAGTCCACCCGAAGGCAAGGACCATCCGGAATCGGAGCATTATTTTGGAGACGTCCTAGAGGCCGCCAGCTTGATAGAGGGTCAGTGCTCGAAAGACATAATATTCGAGTGACGTGTACAAGGGTTGTAACAGACAACTTTGTAGTTAATCTATTTGTTTTTTGAAAGTTTTTATTCCTCCTGTGCGGCTGTTTTGATGTAATTTTAAAGTTTTCCAGTCGTCGGCTTCAGCCCCCTCGTAGGAAATATGGGGGTGTTCAGAAAAGCATTGAATCACTCTTTATCCAACGTCTTGGTCCATAAAGGAGGTGATAATGCGGCGAACCAGGAAATCGGACTATAGGGCGTTAACACTTTCACTCAGCCATAGGAGTTTTATGGTGGGACTACGACATAGCCCCTGGTATGTATGCGGCGTATCGTAATATTGTGCCTTACATGTTCTGATCTGAAAAAGATCCTTCATGTGACACAGAGAATCGCTAAAGATTCGAATAAGTCGTCAAGTGGTTGACCAGCTCTCGACGCATCATGAAAGTCAGTTTTCAGCTTTCTCTACTGAGGTGCTCATCCGGTCAAAGCCAGGGCACAATCGCAGTAGTTCTCCCTTTACTACCCTAGCTGATAGAACAGAATGTAGGGTAGCAAGCACAGGAGCCGGGCAACCCAACTATTGACCAAAGACAATGATTCGGAGCTGATGCATATAAGGCCAAACTTGCGACGCTGAAGTATGCTATAGAGTTGTTCGGACTTTTATTGGCGACTCATGTGTTCCCATACCGAGCCCCTGGCTGGTTATGCCGAGGTGTGTCTTGTAACATCGCCGTTAAGGCCGTACTCATTGTAAAAAGAGTATAAAAGATTAGTTTGGATGAAGTTTACTGGGAGTGGAGCAATAAGCCGATGATAAATATATATAAAAAGAAGAGAAAAACCACAACCCGGCTATTTGACATGCTCGGGGTCGAGAACGGAGGAAAAAGGCATAGTACAGGCTCAGAATAAAGAGTGCGGTCGACAAAAAGCTATTTTGGACCTCTTGTCGCACGTTTGCGCCGCCCCTCCTCTGGGAGGGGAGTCCTTAACTGAAGTAACCCCGTAGGTGAGTGTGCGGACCCGAACTCCGACAGAGTCCGTTGTATATGCAGTCCTGTCAGTCACCTGTTTCTTATAAAGAAAAATAAAGAAAATAGATAAAAAAACGTTACGGGGATGCTTGCAGGGTTGTCGTATTGTGCTTCCGCCGATGCCCATGGTATCTTGAACGCGTAGTGATGTACAGTGTAAATCCTGCCATCATAGTGGGTGGGTGGCGGAAGCCGAACTGCTATTTCCGCTCCGGTAGTGGTCGATCGTCGGAGGGAAACTGCTTCTGGCCCTCGGTGTTCGGCTAGCGAGCCTTGCCGTCGTCTTTATCGCTTGGTGGCCTTCTCCCTTTGTATTCGGCATTAAGCTTGCCTGCCTGCTTGAAGACCCAACAGTTTCTGTTGGTATGATTAGCTAGCTTATCAGGGTGGCCGTGAATCTAACAGGGTCGGTCCAATATCCTGTCAAGGGCGGATGGTCCGTCCTGTTTGGCCTTAAATGGCTTCTTCCATTGACCGGGTTTCGGATTGTGAAATCCGGCGTTGACCGCTATGTCATGCAATCTTTCGTTATTGCTGCGACTGTTATGTTTGTTCAGTCGCAGCTTGCCGTTGCTGTCTCAGATTTCGGAAGTGCCTGGGTCGCTGGCATTGTTGCGTTTACGAGCGAGCCAGTTGTCTTCTCCCGCACAAAAGCAAGTCATTAGAGCGGTAAGATCTGTCATGGATTTAGGTCCTTCCTGGCCGAGGTGACCTGCTAGCCATTCATCCCGGACGCTATGTTTGAAGGCCGCGAGGGCTTCCGCATCCGGACAGTCGACGATTTGATTCTTTTTGACTAGGAACCTGGTCCAGAGCTCCCTGGCTGACTCGCCGGGATGTTGGACAATATGACTTAAGTCATCGGCATCTGGTGGCCGGACATGTGTTCCTTGGAAGTTGTCACGAAAGGCGTCTTCCAGATCCTCCCAGCTGCCAATAGAATTTTCTGGCAAACTATTTAGCCAGTATCGTGCTGGCCCCTTAAGCTTGAGAGGCAGGTATTTAATGGCATGAAGGTCATCTCCATGAGCCAAGTGGATATGGAGGAGGAAGTCCTCAATCCATACTACGGGATCTGTTGTTCCATCGTATGATACGATGTTGATGGGTTTTAACCCGTCTGGAAATTCATGCTCCATTACTTCGTTGGTGAAGCAAAGAGGGTGTGTGGCTCCTCTATGTTGGGCCACACTGTGAAGCACCTCCAGCGGACTCCGCTTACGGTTTTCGGACCGAGCGTGCTTGGGTCTATTGCGTCCGAATAGATAACCGTTATTACTGGTCGGGGCATGTCTGCGCGTTCTGTGTGTCGATTTTGTATGTCCTGTTCTACCCTCCAGGTCTTGTTGGATGTCGATAGTGTTCCCCCGAGCTTCTTTATTCTTGCTTGGACAGCCGGATGGGTTGGTATGGTGCTCTGCTAGGGCTGCTGCTTTGCCCGGACCGAACTGTGGTCGGCCTACCGGCTTATTCGATGGTGGTGTGGGCTCCAAAGCCTTGCCATCATATTGCGGGAGCCAGCTACTGTTGTGGTGGCTTTTGTCTGGGACACTAGAGCTGTATTCTTCGGCGTCCAGGACTTCGGTCCATCTATCGTTGAGCAAATCTTGGCTCACTTGAAGCTGCAGCTGCTTCCTCCTTAGGCTCCTTGCAGTGGCTATGAGCCGGCGTTAAAAGCGCTCTTGTTCTAGAGGTTCCTCAGGCACAGTGAATTCCTCGTTGCCGAGGCTCTCTTCTTCCTCGGAGAGTGGAAGATAATTACTGTCCTCCGAGTCTCCGTATGTGCCCTGTTCATTAGGGCTATCCTGCCCGCTTTCCTGGTCTTCCTGTTCAGATCATGTCTCAACAGGGTCTTCGTTGTCCGGAGTATTATCACCTACGATGCTAGTATTGTTTTCACCTGAGTGACATGACTTAGAGTGGCGCCGGTGTTCGGACTGTGTACCAGGAGGTCTATCCTCGACTAGATACTCCTTGTCATCATCGAGATCGTCGTTGGGTGTGTCTATCATACACACGTCATACCAGGAAGTGGTTGTCCCGTGTCTAGCGGATAGTAAGCTTTGGCCTTGCCCCTCATCGTCATCAGGACCGTCGATGTCTTTGGAGCATGGGTCAGGCGTTTTGGTTGGGTCTTTGATGGTGGCCATGAAGTGGTTGGCAGGTGGGAAGCAAAATTCTCCATCATCCGTTGTAAGGTCGAACCGAACATAGTTCGGCGACGAGCCGTCTGCCAGGGATAGGTTTTTAGTGAGTTTAGTAGGTCGCCCATGGGCGAGTGTTGGAAGATATCTGCGGCGCTGAACTTGAAGATCGATAGCCGATCGAGTTCGGTATCCGCGGGCTCGCAGGGTTCAAAACTCGATACCGGAGACAAGTCCGGGGTTCCGTTGATGCAAGTATCGTATGAAGTGGGATCTGCATGCGGCTCCAACGCCGCCGAATTGGTAGCCCCCGTTATGGGGTTGAGTTTCCCATCTTCGGACGATTTGATCTGCTCCGGATCTAAGGCTAGAGTTGTTACAGGAGCTATCTCCTAGATGCGGCCCGATGACAAGTTTAAGCCATGTTCATCGGGGCGAAGGGGAGCGGTTGCCGCGGTCTCGAATCCATCGAAGATCAAGTCTCCACGGATGTCCGCGACGTAGTTCAGGCTTCCGAATCTGACCTGATGGCCAGGGACATAGCTATCGATCTGCTCCAGATGGTCGAGCGAGTTGGCCCGAATACAAAGATTTGTCCGGGGAGGAAGGTTTCTCCCTGGACCACGTCATTGCTGACGATTGAAGGGGCCATCAAACCTTTCATCGACGGCACAGTGGAACTCTCAATGAAAGCACCAATGCCGGTGTCAAAATCGGCGGATCTCGGGTAGGGAGTCCCGAACTGTGCGTCTAGGATCGATGGTAACAGGAGACGGGGTACACAATGTTTACCCAGGTTCGGGCCCTCTCTATGGAGGTAATACCCTACTTCCTGCTTGATTGATCTTGATGAATATGAGTGTTACAAGAGTTGATCTACCATGAGATCGTAATAGCTAAACCCTAGAAGTCTAGCCTATGAGTATATGGTAATGAATCTGTCCTATCCGGACTATGCTCTCCGGTTTATATAGACACCAGAGAGATCTAGGGTTACACGACGAGGTCGGTTACATAAGAGGGAACCTTCATAATCAGCCGCCTAACTTGCCTTCCATGCCAAGTAGAGTCCAATCCGGACACGGGTATAGTCTTCGGTCTTCGTGTCTTCACAGCCCATCAGTCCGGCCCATGGATAACAGGCCGAACGCCCGAGGACCCCTTAGTCCAGGATTCCCTCACACTGTGTCGTCCCCAAAAGGTTTGATGGCCCCTTCAATCATTAACAATGACGCTGTCCAAGGAGAAACCTTCCTCCCCGGAGAGATCTTCGTGTTCGGCGGCTTCGCACTGCGAGCCAACTCGTTTGGCCACCTGGAGCAGATCGATAGCTACGCCCCTGGCCATCAAGTCAGATTTGGGAGATTGAATTACGTTGTGGACATCCGTGGAGATTTGATCTTTGCCGGATTCGAGACCGCGGCGACCGCTCCTAGTCACCTTGACGGACATGACCTAAATCTGTCATCAGACCGCATCCAGGAGATAGCTCCTGTAACCCCTCTGGCTTTAGATCCAGAGCACACTGTGGCATCCAAGGATCGGAGGCTCTACCCCACCACGGAGGCCACAGACTCCCCGGTGTTGGAGCCTCACATGGACTTAACCTCACACAATATCTGTTTCACTAGAATTCCGGACTCGTCTCTGGTTATAAGTTCCGAACCAGGTGAGCCCGTGGACACCGAACTTGATCATTTATCGATCTTCGAATTCAGCGCCGCAGACATCTTCCAACACTCGCCCTTGGGCGATGTGCTAAATTCTTTGAGAAATCTGTCCTTGGCGGGGGACTCACATCCGAATTATGTCTGGTTCGAACTGGAGGCTGATGATGAAGGAGAATTTCGCTTCCCACCCACCACCCACTTCATAGCAACTGTCGAAGACTTAACCGACGTGCTTGACTATGACTCTGAAGACATTGACGGTATGGATGACGATGCCGGAGACGAGGAGGCCCAAAACCCGCTGTTCACTGGACGATGGACAACCACTTCCTCATACGACGTCTACATGGTAGACACGCCGAAAAATAAAGTGGCGATGACAAGGAAAACCCCACAAAGGAGGACCCTCCCAAGACACAACCAAAGCGCCGGCGTCAGCGGCGCCGCTCTAAATCCTGCCACAGCCGGGACAACAATAGCAGCACAGGAGACGATAACAATCCAGATGGTGCCGAAGACATAGAAGAACCCGATGAACAAACTGCCGAACAAGACCATCGGGAAGATGGGCAAGTTAGCCCTGACGAATAGGCAATGGAATAAGACTCGAAGGATGGCAGTTACCATCCGCCCTCCGAGGAGGAGGCAAGCCTCGGCAATGACGATTTCATCATGCCCGAGGAGCCTCTGGAGTAGGAGCGCTTTAAGCGCCAGCTAATAGCCACTACAAGGATCCTGAAAAAGAAACAACAGCAGCTTCAAGCTGACCAAGATCTTCTCGTCGACAGATGGACTGATGTCCTAGCAGTCGAAGAATACGGCCTCAGACACCCAGCCAAGAGTTACCCAAAGCGAAGGTTGCTACCTCAATTCGATGAAGAGGCGCCGAAGCCCATACCTTCCTCGCGTAACGCGGCCGACCAAACACTACACGGTCAGGACAGTACGGCGGATCGACCACCTCGTGGTCGGGATAGAGCGGCAATTCAAGCCGAACAGCCCGCCCGGCCGCCACGGAAAAATAGAGACAAAATAGTCCGAGGTCACACATACGACCTCCGGCAGACACCGGGCAGTAGAGCAGGACATACAAGATCGATCTATGGATCGCGAGGACGTGCCTCGACACGCAACGACGGCTACCTAGTCGGACGTGACAAACCTAGTCACACTCGAGCCGAAAACCGCAGACAGACTCCATCGGAGCTACGTCGCAATGCGGCCCGATATAGAGGCGCCGTGCACCCTCTTTGCTTCACTGATGAAGTAATGGACCACGAATTCCTAGAAGGATTTAAACCCGTAAACATCGAATCATACGACGGAACAACCGATCCCGTGGTATGGATCGAGGATTTTATTCTCCACATTCACATGGCCCGCGGTGATGACCTCCATGCTATCAAATACCTCCCACTAAAGCTCAAAGGGCCAGCTCGGCACTGGTTAAACAGTCTGCCTGAAAATTCCATCGGTAGCTGGGAGGACTTGGAGGAAGCCTTTCTTGACAACTTCCAAGGAACATATGTCCGGCCACCAGACGCCGACGACTTAAGTCACATAGTCCAACAGCCTGGAGAGTCAGCCAGGAAATTCTGGACTAGATTCCTAACTAAAAAGAACCGGATCATTAACTGTCCAGACGCCGAAGCCCTAGCGGTCTTTAAACACAGCATCCGTGACGAGTGGCTCGCCCGCCACCTTGGTCAAGAAAAGCCAAAATCCAAGGCAGCCCTCACGGCACTCATGACCCCCTTTTGCACGGGTGAGGATAGTTGGCTGGCTTGTAGAAAAAATGCAGCCTGCGAGGCAGGCCCCTCTGAGGTCAAGAACAGCAACGGCAAGCTCCGACATAGCCGACACAAACGCCGAAGGAATGGCGACAACACCGATGACACTGCCGTCAAGGCCGGATTCAGCGGCTCCAAGTCCGGTCAGTGGAAAAATCCCTATATAAGGAACAATCAGGGACCATCCGGCTTGGACCGCATACTCGACCGTCCATGCCCAATCCATGGCACCCCAGACAAACCAGCCAACCATACCAATAGAGATTGCTGGGTTTTTAAGCAAGCTGGCCAGTTAAATACCGAGACCAAGGAAAAAGGATCGCGGATCGAGGACAATGACGAGGAACCCCGGCAGACAAACGCAGGGGGACCAAAGAAGTTTTCCCCTCAGGTCAAAACGGTGAACATGATATATGCTACACACATCCCCAAAAGGGAGCGCAAGCGCGCGTTAAGGGACGTTTATGCGATAGAGCCAGTCACCCCAAAATTCAACCCATGGTCATCGTGCCCGATCACTTTTGATCGTCGGGATCATCCAACCAGTATCCGGCATGGCGGATCAGCCGCACTAGTCCTGGATCCAATCATTGATGGATTCCACCTAACGCGAGTCGTCATGGACAGTGGCAGCAGCCTCAATCTGCTCTATCAGGATACAGTGCAAAAAATGGGCATTAACCAATCACGGATCAAACCCACAAGGACTACCTTTAAAGGAGTCATACCAGGTGTAGAGGCCCGCTGTACGGGCTCAATCACATTAGAGGTAGTCTTCGGATCTCCGGACAACTTTCGAAGCGAAGAATTAATCTTCGATATCGTCCCCTTTCGCAGTGGCTATCACGCACTGCTTGGACGAACCGCATTTGCTCGATTCAATGCGGTACCTCACTATGCTTATCTTAAGCTCAAGATGCCCGGTCCACGTGGCGTTATAACGGTCAACGGAAATACGAAACGCTCCCTCCATACAGAGGAGCACACCGCCGCTCTAGCGACAGAAGTACAGAGCGGCCTTTTCAAGCAGAACCGTAATCCAGCTGCCGAGCCCCTGGACACCGTTAAAATAGTCCGCACTATGCTGCAACGGGACATCTCGTCTCGTCAAGAGCTTGATTAGCAATTCGGCCTCCGTCCCAGCCTCGATCAAGTAGTGGCATTCGTACCACGCATACATAATTACGCACTCGAAATTCCATGGGCATCGACGGAGGCACAGACAGTTTGTGATCCATAGTTCGGCTTGACCGATACCGGACACACGTATACTTCCACTATTTCCTTTTTCCTTTTTTAGATTTTCTTTTACATAAGCCTTCTTCGACGGCCGAACTACTGGCCCTGTCGAAGGATGAAATACACCAAGGAAGCAAGGAGCTTTGGCGTACAAGGGAATCCCCAGGTGGTCTCTGCTAACGATTGCTATACCTGTTTTACATACCCGCACGCAGCTCGCCCTCAGTCATGGCATGCTAAATAGCCTTACTTGCTTATCGCATTTCTTGTACAAGTACGCCTCGACGTATTAATCACATTACAATGGTAAAAAAATGGTAGCATCGGATTATTACTTGATTTTCTCCTTGCCTTTGTATTTATTACTCATTGAACTCGTACACTATGGTACATTTTACTTCACCAGGGGCTTTCACGCCCCGCAGTATGGCAGTAAAGTCCGAACACCCTTTTTAGTGCAGTTCGGCATCGCGAACTTATAGCATTATATGCATCGGCTCCGAATCATGTCTTTGGTGAATAGTTAGGTTGCCCGGCTCCTGTGCTTACTACCTTACATTCCGCTATATCGGTAGGGTAGTAAAGGGAGAACTACTGCGATTGTGTCCCGGTTCTTCCGGACGAGCACCTCAGTATAGAAAGCCGAAAACTGACTATCATGATGCAGCGAGAGCTGGTCAGCTGTTCGAGAGGTTTCAAATCCTTAGAGATTTTTTCCGCTTTATGCGAGGAATTGGTTTTTATCCGACCAGGCGTGTATAGCGCCCCTAGCTCGGTCTTCCGAGTACCAGGGGCTTCGCCAATATTCTTATTGTCAAACCCCTATGGCTACGTGAGGGTGATAAAAGCCGTATAGTCCGATCGCCTCGCTCGTTGCGTAAACACCTCCTTTAAGGACCAGAATGTGGAGTAAATAGTGTTTAGATTTATCTCGAACACCCCCGTAGTATCTACGTAAAGGTAAGAATTTAATCTGGTTAACCCTCAGATTACATAAACGGCCGCATAGGAGTTCAAATTTTAAGAGTCACAAGCATTATATTACATAACGACTTGTTTCATGTTACAAGACAGGATAACATGAATGTTTTCATGGGAATATAACATCCTTCGCACATTGCTCCGCCACAAGGCGAGATCCCTCTAGGACACTGTGGCACCCCGGCTCACAGAAAACCGAAACGCCCCGTATTCCAGCCCAGAGATCAAGGAGAAGTCTTCTGGAATACGGCACTGCTTAGCATAGAACAAACCAGCTTTCTATTATTACACAAATATGAATACAAGGTATCCAATATTACAATAAATAACATCGGCACAGCGACACTACGCCATCCTCAGTTGCTCTATGCAAGCAGCAGAACAACTCGAAGCAGCGGAAATACTACTGGCAGCGGAACAACGACGACGGTGGTGAACTCCACTCCGCAGGGACTATGGCTGGAACGCTTATCCTAGCTCACGAACACAGGAACAACACCAAACAAGCAAGCAATCCAGGCACGACCTGCAAGCTGGCATGACACGCCAGGTCAGTACATTGAATGTACTTGCAAGCTCACAATTAACCAGAAGCATTCAAGACAAACAACAACATGGCAATTACAGGTTAAGCAGGTATTAACATGAGATCCTCATAACAACATGACATCCAAAGGAATACTCCCAAAATAATACCAGATACCATCATGAAAATAATCATCATAACCACTAAGAATCCAAAGGCAACATGAACATGATACAGCTAGAACAATATGAGCATGGCATGAACATATGAATCTGACGATACTAGCATGCAACATGATGACACTATATGCATTATTTATTCTGATCGGGTTACCTCGTAACCATCACATGCATCATTTACCAACCTCGGACATCACACGATCATCTCAGGATCAAATCAAGCTTGGTATAAACAATACCGTAGCAATCATTAAATGACCACAAGGAGCTTGATCTTTACCCATGATTCTCGCACAACATCACGAATATCCAACAACTCGGTATCCTCGATACCACAGTGATCATTCCAGCGATCACAACCATGACCAACACTTGGTCTCAAACCGTGATCCTTCCGGCGATCACAACCAACTTATCTCATCATCGAACCGGGGTTGTCATTAATCAAGTTATTATTAATACTGTTGACTCACGGTGGGACCGACACTAATCGGGCCCTTATTCATGCGCGCGCTATCGATAGATTTAATATACACTCTGCAGAGGTTAGCACATTGTACCCACACCACAGAACCCATGGCCTCGCACTCCCATTCGGGTGGACCAACGGCGTTCCGACAAAACCGATCTACTACCATGACATCCTCCCGGCCACTCCGACCCACTCCCAACTGGGCTAGTCCTGGGTGGCCCCGTGTCTATCAAAGACACCCCGACCACCGTCGTGGTCAAACCTCCCTCACGGGGACCGGATCCATAAAAATAAAAACAACGGGCACACAAGGTTATGTCCGCCTACCTAATCAGGGTAAGCACGCCCATAACCTTCCCTCGCGGGAGGCACCAGCGAGATGCACGACAGTAGATCCAGTTAGGACCTTCCCATAAGGTAAGCGTGCTTGCACTGGTCAGTTTCGATATGGCGGCACCATGACTCAGCCAATAGTTGTTCAAGTTCAATTTAATCCGGTTAAACTTGAATGCAATATGCTGAGCCATGATAAAATAACATGATGCATATACAAAGCATGAGCATGATATCAACATAAGCACGGGATGCAACATAACTATCCATCATATCAACTATGAAATAATCTCAAACTGAACATGGCATAATGATGAGAATAAATATGACAAGTGCAACACTACTCATGGTATAACATGACCACTAGCATCAACAATAAATATCATGCAAGAACATATCAACAATGCTATCATGCGAGCATTTAACCAACTGGATGCAATAGAACATGTATAACAACAGTACTCGGGACAGATAGCCGTCATGCACCGAAGACCATCACCAACATCAACATGTACTACTAGCAAGCATAAGCATATGAAAGGAATACTAGCAATTAGCAGGGCATGAAATCTAGGTGCATGACAACATAGCAAGGAAGTAAACACTAACCCAAAAAGCATTACCGAAACAACGATAACCATATTTTAAACAAGCAAATATTTATTAAATATTCAAGTTGAAAACCATGGCTACTGCATGACTATCATGCAAGTGGGTATTGTGGCTTGCCTGGGGGTGAAGAAGGCACCGGGAAGAACTGCGGTGAAGCCGCGGAAAGATATGCCGGAAATAGTTCTCTCTTGGAGGGGCTGTTTACGTGCAAGGGAAAAAAGGTCATTTTCACAGTTTCAAACTATAGTGAAAATGAAACCAACAAAACGGGTTCGATGAGACGAAGAAATGGGCTTTGGAATCACCTCATTTGGAGTTGGGAGTAAAAAGATATGAATGTTTTTCTGCCAGGGACCTATCTGTAAAGAAAAACTTCACAATCTGGGCCTGGACACAAAAACAGAAAACGTCTTTAGGAAAAATACGCTTTCAGAAAGATAAAGCGCATTTTGAGCTGAAGAAAGACCAGAATATGTTTTCAGTATAGGGAAAGCGCCTTCTTGGCTGAAGCAGCAGAAAATACGCTTACCCGCAGGGAAAACATATTCTACCGAGTACGCGTTCACTTAAGTGGCTGGTCCGCCACTTATCCACGTCACCCGGTTCGGGTCAAGGCCTCAGCGACTGACTGGCGGGGCCTGTGAGCAGGAGGGGGGCCAGGGCGTGGTCGTCATCTTCAACTCCTCGCTCGCCCGACGGAGCAGAGCAGAGGCTCGACGCCGGCGCTCGTCCCGGCGACTCGGGCCGCCTCAGGCGACGCCCCGGCCACCGGAGTGACTAGCGCGGGGAGGCACATCCGCCTGGGCTCCTCATGCGTGTCGGCGAGTGCGGGACGAAGCAGGGCCTCGACCGCGGCGGACTAGCGCTTCGGTCAGAGATGGGGCACACGGCGAGAGGCCACCGGAGATCAAGGAGGAAAGTGGGGAAGGTTCTGGGTGGTGGTGGATGGCTCTCGTGGTGGAAGGAGAGGGGGAGCGGCTCGCCATTGCCGAAATCGTGGAGGACAGAGACGGCAGCCATGGCAGCCATTGGGGGGCTCAGGAGCTCTTCGAGCTCGAACGAGAGGCTGGGGAGGGAGCTGGGAGTGAGGGGAGGTCGATGCTGTGCTCGGGAGAACGCGGGGATGGCTATATATAGCCGGGCGAGGGAGGCCGTGGCCGAGTGCCGCCGCTCGAGCTCGGCCAAAGCTCTGGCGAAGCTCAGCGATCACGGGGAGGCGCGGGATCGCGACGAAGGGGGAGCGGACGAGCTACAGAAGGTGCACACGGCAAGAGGGGCCGAGGGCGCAGAGGAGAAACGGCCGAATGCCATTAAAGCTTCGGTCGTCCACAGTGCATCCGTGGGCGCGCGGCGACGAGAGCTGGCGGAGGGGCTGATGGAGGGGGAAGGGCTCCAGGAGGACGGCGACAACGCGGGCCAGCTGTTGGACAGGTTCACGAGCGCGAAGTCGATAAGAGGAAGAGGGGCCCGAGCAAGAAGACGCCCTGGACGCGGCCAACGCCAGCAGAGTGCGCGCATTGCATGCCAAAGCTCGTGATCACCGCGTGCACTGGTGCACACAGTGGCACACGACCGACCAAACAATGTCTGGAGGCTTGTCCTTCTTGGGGAGGTTGCAACTGAGGTGGTAGATTGGTTAAAAGTGACATGGTTAAATGGCAGTTAACACCTGAAGTTTACTGCAGTAAACTTGATCATGTACTGCTGCTCAACAGGGAGGTGATTGGGGTGGAGTTGTCTGGTAAGTTCAGGGTAAGAAGGACTTTCACCCTGGTAATTTTGAGAAGAATTGGACCACTAATTAATATAGTTGCTTTACAACCAAGTAATCTGGTCCAGAATGAAGATCAGGATGATGCTCTCAAATGGAGAAGCCACTTGAGCTGAACTTTGGCAAGGCAGGCTTATTTGACCATATGAAGATGCTGCAAAAGGTTTTGTACAAATTGGATAAACCAAAATGGTACTTCCTTCACAAACATTTCCACTGACCAGAAACTTGCAAAAATTCTAGAGGAATAATGAGCTCTACTTTGGTGGAGAGTGATGATATGATGATATGAAGGGCCATGCAAAATTGCAACTCATTTGGATATGCCTAGCTTGTACTTCCTTCACAACCAGTTTCCTCAGACATGAACTTTGGAAAATCATAATTAAATGATTACTAGGCAAATGAGGTTGCACTTTGTCATGTGGCAATGATATGGACAGGAAAATGTGTCCAAGGAGTTTGAGGTCAATTGGGAAAAGATAAATGGCACTTGCTTCACATTCTGCCATTCAGGACAGAATAGGAAATGAATTAATTGAGCATGATGAGGAACATGGAAAATGAAATATTTTGCCATATTTGAGAAAGATATGACCCAAACAATTTATGAGAGTTATTTGGGAATTTTAGGAGTGATGGAAATAAAGGTTGCTTCACAACCTAGGGCAATTTGAGTTATTCCTTTAATAGAAAAGGAATATTCCCAATAAAAAGAATATTGGGATTTGGGCTAGGATGAAAATGACAGGGTCTAGGGAAGGATTTGGGTATGACAAGCCACTCTGGAAACAAAGAAGAGTTCATCTTCTTCACTTTCCAGACCACAAAGCCACGGAAAAAGAAAACTTAAGCAAAAACCTCAGAAAAACAAAAGAAAAAGAAAGGGCCAAAAATCAGGTTGTCACAGACACCATCAAAATATAGCTCGGGTCGGCGGTGCTCCTTGCCCTCAGGCGGCCCTTCGGTCATCATCTTCTTGGCATCCATCTTCACCCAGTGCATCTTGACGTGGGCGAAGGCCATCCGTGCACCTTCTATGCAGACCGACAGCTTTATGATTTCAAGCCGCGGGTAGGCACTAACAAGCCGCTTCACAAGTCCGAAGTAGCTGCTGGGCATAGGCTCGGCAGGCCATAGCCGGACTATTAGGTCCTTCATGGCTAGCTCGGCCGCCTTGTGTAGCTTGACCAACTGTTTCAGCTGGTCGCTGAAGGGCACCGGATGTTCTGGTCCGAAGTATTGAGATCAGAACAGTTTCTCCGAAGAACTCCCTTCTTCGGCTCGATAGAACTCGGTAGCATCCGATATGCTGCGCGGCAAATCCGTAAATGCCCCTGGAGAACTCCAAATTCGGGTAAGTAAAAGGAACGTTTCCTTCACAGACTTGCTTCGTATAATGAAAGCCTTACCCGCCGTGATCTTCTTGGCCGCCTGGATTTCCTGGAGGGCCCTCTGGGCTTTGGCTCGGGCATCTCGTGCGCTCTGGCAGGCCTTCGCAAGTTCGGACGCTTGCGTCTTAGAATCACGCTCCAATGACTCGTACTTCTTGACGGCGTCCTGGAGCTCTTGCTGGACCTCGCCGACCCGGGCCTCGTGCTTCTCGCGTGCGGCGTGCTCCTTGGCCTCGGCTAACGCCTTCTTGAGGGCTGCCACCTCGGTCGTGGCCCCTAACAAAGTTCATGACGCTTTAGTCCGCACGAAACATTCATTCTTCCTAAAATATACGCGTAGGTTACTGCATACCTTGGCTGTCCTCAAGCTGCTTTTTACGAGGCTGAGCTCTTCACTGGCCCGCTCCAGGCTCTGCTTCAGGCCGGAGACCCCCGCAGTATGAGCGGAAGCAGCTAGCAGTGACGCCTGCTTATTCACATAGACATCTTGTGTTAGACTCCTGCAAAAATTATTTTGATCCTCTGTTCGCCTTTTTCTTTCCGAACACCGAACAGAGCATCAGGGGCTACTGTCTACACTGTGACATTCTTTCTACTATTATTACCTCAAAGCCTGTTAAAAGGCTAGTGCAGGCCCCGGTCAGTCCGCTTTTGGCGGACTGAACCTTTTCGATCACCGTACCCATAAGGGCACAGTGTTCATCTACAATGGAGGCGCCTCGCAGCGCTTCCAGCAGATTATCCGGTGCCTCTGGTTGGACAGAGGTCACCGGCGGAACAGGCACACCTCCTCCTTTTGGGGAAGGCCGTTCGCTGAACTCCGGAGCCGTGTAGGTCTCTGGAATGGTATCCGGCCTCTCGGAGTTCCTTGATATCTCTCTTCTTAATGGAGGAGGCCATCCACTTGCCTCCAGCTCCGGATCCAGACATGGTTGGAGCGCTTTCTCGAGCAGGGAAAAGCTTGGGCGCTAGAGCTCAAGAATGGACGGGCAAAGGAAGGAGAAGGCATAGGTGAATGAGGACGAATCCTTATCCCCTTATAAAGGCCACGAATGTCAAACGCCTCCCCACTCGCCCTAAAACTCGCCTATTCCCAAGGGCTGTGTAAGTGACACGGTTAGGTTACCCATACCTGTATTAATAAGAATCCCGCAATAAAGGGACACGATCTCTGCTTCGACAAGACGTGCCAATGACAACCGCGTCTCAAAACGTGGAGCGGCAGACACAAAACGGTTCCAAATTATGACTGGGTGGACGTGATGTCGTGGTGTAAAAAGTTATCAGCGGATTGGACTTGTGGAGTATTATATTCTCTATATAGTTATGTATGGTGTGTGTGTCACAGGTCCGGATACAATCATCACATCCGGAGACTATCTTGGAGTTCGGAAGGAAGGGAACCCACCTTGCAATGCCGAAGACAAATTTGCGCGCCGGACTCTTCGTCATTGAAGCCAGGTTCAAGGGCTACTGAGGGAGTCCTGGACTAAGGGGTCCTCGGGCGTCCGGCCTGTAAGCCATGGGCCGGACTGATGGGCTATGAAGATACGAAGACCGAAGACTGCACCCGTGTCCGGATGGGACTCTCCTTGGCGTGGAAGGCAAGCTTGGCGACCGAATATGTAGATTCTTTTCCTTCGTAACCAACCTTGTGTAACCCTAGATCTCCCCGGTGTCTATATAAACCGGAGGACTTAGTCCAGAAAGGGAGATACTCATTACCATAGTCATACATGCTAGACTTCTAGGGTTTAGCCATTACGATCTTGTGGTAGATCAACTCTTGTAATACTCATATTCATCAAGATCAATCAAGCCGGAAGTAGGGTATTACCTCCATAGAGAGGGCCCGAGCCTGGGTAAATATCGTGTCCCCTGTCTCCTGTTAACATCGACCTTAGACACACAGTTCGGGACCCCCTACCCGAGATCCGCCGGTTTTGACACCGACAATGGGTCAAGTCAATCACATCATTCTCTAATGATGTGATCTCGTTAATCAAATGACAAATCATGTCTATGGCTAGGAAACTTAACCATCTTTGATTCAACGAGCTAGTCAAGTAGAGGCATACTAGTGACACTCTATTTGTCTATGTATTCACACATGTACTAAGTTTCCGGTTAATACAATTCTAGCATGAATAATAAACATTTATCATGATATAAGGAAATATAAATAGCAACTTTATTATTGCCTCTAGGGCATATTTCCTTCAAAATTATTATGACGATATCCAGGCAATGATCAATATATAGGCATCACGTCCAAGATTAGTAGACCGACTCCTGCCTGCATCTACTACTATTACTCCAGACATCGACTGCTATCCAGCATACATCTAGTGTATTAAGTTCATGGAGAAACGGAGAAATGGAGAAAAGAGTCCATAGGGGGTGCCCCAAGGAGGGATTTTCCCTCCTTGGTGGCTGCCCTCTTCTTCCCTCTAACCTATATATAGAGACGGAGTCCAGAGCTTCAAGCAAGAAGAGCCTCCGGAGCACTCTCACCTTAGTGGTAGTACCACCACCACTTGTAGAATAGCCACCATATCGAAGGCGTTGTGATTGCCAAGAAGAATAAGGTATCCTTTTTAGTTTGTGTAATCCCTTCGGGGCCTCCCGAAAAGGAAAGCCATGTGTAAATTATGTTGTTGAAATGAAGTAGTTTCGTGATTCACTTGGTACTTTTATTTATGAATTTATGGGACGAGTTCTTATGCTAGGGATCCTATAGGAGAAATCTCTGTCGGTAGTTCTTTGTTTAGCCTTACTTGAGGTATTGGCCACAATATTGACACAAGTTTTGGAGCCTACTCTAGTTCATCTCGTTCTAGTTCTAGTTGGTCCTAGTTGACTAATTAGAGCTAGACCTAGTTCCACTAATCCTCATAATTTCGTTCACTGTGGTTCTAATCTCCTCCCTCTAATTCTCCGGCAATGATTAGCTCTGGACGGTGAAACACTGCCGGATCCTAAAGACCGTATGCTTGCAAGCAAGTAGAGATGTCGTGCTTTCGGTCTTTCGTTAGAGGGATCGTTCGAGAGCGGTCCACGGGGTCGTCATCAATGGTTCGAGAGACTCCAAGTACGATCTACACCATCTTGTCTACTTCCGCTGCACTCCAGAGTCGGCATTGATCGTTGATCCAAACCCTACTGCATCTTCATATTGTTCCTGGGTGTTCGTAGGGCAATTTTTTTGTTTTCTACTACGTATCCCGGCATTTAGTACCTATACGTACTAGGATTCATCCATATCCCTGAGAACTAAGGGAATTACTCATACATGGAGATAGCAGGCATCATATGAATGGAAATGACAAACATGAATGATAGATCAGAGTAACACACATGGAATCATCTATGGTTTGGTATTACAACGAGATGGAGATGAGATGGCGGTGAAGATAATGATGGAGATGGTTGATGTCGGCGTCTCCTTGTGTAAGGTGTTGAGAATTTCCCCTCCTGGTCCCTTCCAAAGGCTAGGGTTCTTCGTTCTAGAGAGGTTTCTAGTGGCTATGTGTATTTGATCCTCGGTCCAGTTGCACATGGTAGAAATATTGAACCAAGGGATTGCGATAGCTGCTGGTACGACTGACATAACAAGCACGTGTGGTTGTACCGGACGCCATCGTTCGCTCTAGATCCCTTGTGGCGACTGATACGTCCATTTTGCATCATGTTTTCCTACTGTTATTATATTGTTTTAAAGCTATATTTTCACTTTTGGATGCAATAAATGCCTTTTCACTTTTATATCATTATCACCAGCGCTCCTCTCATCGTGAGAGGACACATCTTCTGTTGGAAGTATGCCATAGAGGCAATAATATTGTATTATTATATTTTTGTGTTCATAACTTAGAGTTTATATTCTATGCTCTAACTGCAATGATTCTGGAATATGCGATTCAGTGAAAAACTCATATGCACGTGTAGGATGATAAAACGGTAAGATTCCTAGTACCGCCTCTAATACTAGCTCAAGTGTTGTTGGTGAACACGTTTTCCAGATCTTGAGATATTGTGAAGTGTAATGATAGTCTCAAAACAACATTGAGAGTATGACGTTAGAAGAACGATAATATTGAATCGACCCAAATACTTGTTTGTTATACTTTGAGATATATCGTCATAAGTCAATTTTTATAACATGGAGTGTTAACTTGTGATTTTAGTTCCTTAGAACATGAGAGTATCGTAGTCACTTGTTACCACACGACGAGCTTTGGGGTTGCTCAAACGTCATCAGTAACTTGGTGATCATAAAGGCAACTTACAGGTTCATCAGAAAGTTTGACAGGGGACATGATAGCTCGAGAGTGGAATTTGCTCCTCTGACGATGGATAGATATTCTTAGGGCCCTCTTGATGTGATGGCATCCATCATCATCTGACCAGACACAGGTGACTTCGTCACGGGGATGCTGGAACACAACAACAAGAAATAAGAACAAAGCTGGTAACAAGGAGACCGGTATAGTGAGCATGTGTATGTCAAGAGGATACCAACATATCTCACCTTGGGTTTTGTAAAGTATTGCAAAGCAAAGGGAATACATGATAACCAAAGGTTCACTCGAATGTCATTCGTGTATTCATAGGGATCGACATGGATGTCCACGGCTCCACTATCGGTCATTGAACGAAAGGGGTTTTGTTCAGGTCTATGTTTTACCGAACCTATAGGGTCACAAGCGTAAGGGAATCACGATTTGATGAGTGTTAGTGTAGCAAGAATTATGAGAAAATATTCTCGAAATAGTTCTAAGAATATAAGAAATAGTTTCGAGAGAGTTCCAAAAGAGTTTTGGATGTTTCTAGAAATGTTCTGGTGTGAGGACACCTTGGCTTGGGCCAAGGGGTAAGGCCCACAAGGCCTGAGTTTTTCGGAGGACAGGGGCCAGATGCTAGGGTCCGTTTCGTGCTGGAATCCGGGAAGGACTCTTCCTTGTGTTTCAAACCAACTTTTGGGAGGCCCCCACCCCAAGTTGCGACCTCAGGGCTCAACATATAAAATAGAGGGGCAGGGTTGGCCCCTTGGAGACAACCCCTCCATTTATAACGACACAGCTAACCCTACCAAGGATACACGGTGGATTCTTACCACCTGCCTTGAAAATCAGACTAGAAACCTGCACACAGTCAACTGTTTGTTCATAGCCTGTAAGAAGTCTTACTATTAAGAGGGGCTACTTCATCTTGGTATTCGATGAAAATTGAGATCTTAATAGAATCAAGCTGGCCTTACTTGCGGTGTATCACATCTCCTACAATTATAACGACATAACTAGCCCTACGAATGAAACAATGGATCCTTATTGTCTGGCTCGAAACAACCGTTGCATCTTTTCGATGAAAAGCAAGTTCTCCATCGAATCAAGCTGACCTTACTTGCGTCCAGCATAGCACATCTCCTACATTTATAACGACACAAGTAGCCCTTCCTAGGAAACGATGGATCCGTATTGTATGGCTCAAATCAACTGTTGCATCATTTCGATGAAAAACGAGCTCTTCATCGAATCAAGTTGGTCTTACTTGCGCTAGTGTAGCATAATTCCTATATTTATGATGGTGTTATCAACGCCCCGCTCCTTGATGCACCTTACCGGAGAACCATATCATCAAGCTAACATAATCGAAAGAAAAAGATAGACAAACACACGTTATACCTTTTGGACAAGAAAAGGTGAAATCTTTATCGAATCAAGCGAACCTTACCTACGACTAGCATAGCATAACTTGTACATTTATGACGACACAACTAAGAATACGGTGGATTCTTACTGCCCGCCTCGTAGTAAGCGTTAAAACCTTTTCGACCATACGTGAGATATCTGCCCAATCAAGCTGGCCTTACTGGCAGCCAACGTATCACAACCCCTATATTTATGACGATACAACTAATCCTGCCAATCCCTACATTTTCAAATTGTCTGGCTCAAAACAATTGTTGCATCTTTTTGATGAAAAGCGAGATCTTCCTCGAATCAAGCTGGCCTTACTTGCGACCAACGTAGGATGACCCCTACATTTATGATGATGTCATCATCAACGTCATCCTCCTTGATGCACCTTACGGAAGAACCATACCATCAAGCTAACATAGAAGATCTTTAGTGACAACAAGCGCAAGAAAAAGGTAGACAAACACACATTATACCTTTTCGACAACAAAAATATGAAATCTTTATCGAAGCAAGCGAGACTTACTTACGGCTAGCATAGCACAACTCATACATTTACGACGATACAACCAAGAACACGGTGGATTCTTACTGCCCGCCTCGTAGTAAGTGTTATAATCTTTTCGGCCACACGTGAGATCTCTGTCCAATCAAGCTGGCCTTACTGGCGGCCAGCGTATCACAACCCGTACATTTACGACGATACAGCTAGCTCTACCAAGGATACACGATGGATTCTTATTGTTTGCCTCGTAGCAAGCGTTACAACCTCTTCGACCACACGTGAGATCCCTGTCCAATCAAGTCGGCCTTACCGGCGGCCAACATAGCACAACCCATACATTTATGACGATACAGCTAACCCTACCAAGTATACATAATGGATTCTTACTCTTCGTCTCGTAGCAAGTGTTACAACCTTTTGGACGACACGTGAGATCTCTATCCAATCAAGCCGGCCTTACTTACAACAAGCATAGCACAACCCATACATTTATGACGATACAGCTAACCCTACCAAGTATACGTAATGGATTCTTACTCTTTGCCTCGTAGCAAGCGTTACAACCTTTTGGACGGCACGTGAGATCTCTGTCCAATCAAGCTGGTCTTACTTACCGCCAGCGTAGCACAACCCCTACATTTATGACGATACGGCTAACCCTACCAAGAATACATAACGGATTCTTACTGTTCGCCTCGTAGCAAGCGTTACAACCTTTTCGACCACACGTGAGATCTCTGTCCAATCAAGCTGGCCTTGCTGGTGACCAACTTAGCACAACCCCTACATTTATGACGATACAACTAGCCGTACCGGATACTCGGTGGATTCTTACCGTCCGCCTCGGGAATCAGGCTAGAAATGTACACACAATCAACTGTTTGCAATACATAGCCAGTAAGAAGTTTTATATTTCCCTCGCAAAAAAAGAGAAGCTTTAGATTTTGCTCAAGAAACATTTGTCCAAAACTCATGAATGAATAAGCTTGCACGCGGGATTAGCCAGGAAATTAATTATGGGGCGGGCGTGATGATGGCTGCCGGGGCCGGGCAGGAGCGGGCGGTAATAAAGAAGGAAATGATGCGCGCGCACACCGTGTCCACCTCCACCCACCCAACCCCACCCCCCACCCCACCCACCGTTCTCTCTCTCCCTCCCTCTCTTCTTCTCCCTTCGCGAGCAGAGGGTGGGAGACCAGGCTAAGGCTGGTGCCAACGCGGGCGGCAGCGCCGGCGGTACCGCCCGTCCGGAGGCGAGAGCGAGGCGAGAGCGAGGCGAGACGGCAGCTGGGCGGTGGATCCACCGCCCGTGTAGCGCCCACATCTGCCCGGCATTGCGCCTGCCACCGGGCGCCGAGAGGGGGCGAGAGGGGGCGAGAGCGAGGCGAGAGCGCCATGGTCGGGCGAGAGCGGGCGAGAGGAGGGTGCTGCTAGCTGACGTGGCGCGATCTGATTCGGCCCACGCCGACTAGCCGCTGATGTATCCGTTGAGCTCCAAAAATTTAAAAAATTCCAAAAATTCCAAATTTCATCCCCAACCCCTATAAATACCCCCACACCGGGTTCACTCATTCCACACCCCATTTCATCTCATTTCTCTCCTCCACTCTCCATTTCCCTCCTCTAGACGCCATGTCTTCGCCCCCAGCAGATTCGAGCGAAGGAATGGAGGGTGCTATGATAGATGCATTGCAAGCGGAGTATGAGGGATGCTCAACCTCGAGGCGAGTCAACCTCGAGGAGGAGGCGACGCCGTCGGCCAGTTCTTCAGCGTGATCGTGAGGGTGCCACGATCGGCTCTACGAGGACTACTTCGCCATCAACTGTAATTTACCTCCGGACTTCTTTCGGCGAAGGTATCGGATGAGGCGACAACTTTTTCTACGCATTGTGGATAGATTGGGTGAATACTCTCCGTATTTCACGCAAAGAGTTGATGCTCTCAACCGTCTGGGTTTTTCTCCCCTACAAAAGTGTACTGCGGCTTTGCGCTTGTTAGCTTATGGAGCCGCGCGGATCTGATAGATGGTAGCTAAAGCTAGCTAGACAAACTTCTTTAGATTGTCTAGAGAGATTCGTGAAGGCATCATTCATCGTTACGGGATGAGTTTTGCCGTCGACCAACCGTCGCGGATACTCGGCGTCTACTAGCGAAAGCCGAGGCGCGTGGCTTTCGGGCATGCTAGGGAGCATCGATTGCATGCATTGGCGATGGAGGAACCGCCCGATGGCGCATGCCGGTCAATTCACAAGGAGACATCAAACACCCTACCATAATCTTAGAAGCCGTTGCATCGTATGATCGTTGGATCGGCATGCATTTTTGGAGTGGCGGGTCCAACAACGACATCAATGTACTCAATCGATCGCCGTTGTTCATTGATGTGCTTAGGGAGAAGCACCGTAGTGAACTTCACGGTGAATGGACACGAGTACAACAGGGTTACTACGGCCGACGCATCTACCCTCTGGCCCGTGTTCATGAAAGGTGTTACCCTTCCACAAAGTGAAAAGCATCGGCTATTCACAAAAGCTCAATCGACTTGGCGCAAAGATGTCGAGTGTGCCTTTGGAGTGCTCAAGTCTAGGTTCAACATTCTAGCAGTTCCGGACGCTCCTTCTCGCGGCGTACTCTTGGGTTGATCATGCGTGCATGTGTCATTCTGCACAACATGATCATCGACGATGAGCGTGGTACCAATTTGGACGCCATCTATGAGACAGATATGTCCAATGTCAGTCGCCGATACATACCAATGCACCACCAAGCCTAGCGGCCGAGATTGAGATGGACACCGAAATGAGGGACTCACCGATGTATGCACGGCTCCGGGAGGATTTGATTGAGCATGTGTGGGCAAATAATCATGCCTAGATTATGTAATTTTTTAATTTTTATGTAATTTTTTATTTATTATGTAATTTTTTATTTATTATGTAATCAGTACAATTTGTAGTTGAATAAAATTATTTTCTTACATTATTTTGAATGTCTAAAGAAATGCGAGTGAAATAACTAAATCTGAGGAGAGAGTAGATGGCGTGGCGGTGATCTGCACACACTGCAATCTTATTTGGCAATGATGTGAGAGTGGGGTGAGAGTGGGGTGAGAGTGAGGGTAAAAGCTGACGTGGCGGGGCGATAGTGGGGCGGTGCGTTGGCACCAGCCTAAGCGGAGGCATCCCAGCGATTCGGCGCGGAGACCGCTTCCTCGGCCGCACCCCCGCATCCCTCTCCTCCCCCTCCCCCGCGCTCCCCTCCATTTGTCCCCGCCCCCGCGCCCCCCCAATCTTAACCTCCACACCCGCCCCTGGGCCTCGCTCCTCTGGCCCCAAATCTTAACCAGCTCCCCCCCTCCGCCCCCTTCTTCTTCTTCCCCTCCTCCCCTCCCCTGTCTCGCCCGCAGCTTCACCGGCAGCGAGGGAAAGAGGGAGGATGAGCGCGTCCAGGTTCATAAAGTGCGTCACCGTGGGGGACGGCGCCGTCGGCAAGACTTGCATGCTCATCTCCTACACCTCCAACACCTTCCCAACCGTACGTCCCTTTTCCTCTCTCTTTCTTTTCGTACTTCTTGTGTTCTTGGGTAATGCCAGGTTGCTTCTTGTTCTTGTGTTGAGGCCGACAAATGTTGCTGCTTGCGCCTTTTGAGCGGATTGGTTGATTGATTCTTTTTGTGTGCGTGTGTATTTCTAATTAGGGGGTGGGGGAGGCGGAGGCTGGTTCTTGATCTAGATTTGGGCGGCGTTTCTACGCTCGATTCGCCCCCCGGCGGCTCCTAATTTGGGCACAATGCGGTCGCCAATTTCGATCTTTTCTCGTCTAGGGTTGCCGGTCCTCCTCAGCGAAATGGGGATCTTTTTTGCTGATACTCCAAATCAGCCCCAAATTAGGATTTATTCTGTACGGGAAATTTTCGCTGTCGATTTCGTTACATTCAGTAGTAGGAACGGCAACATTGCAGGGGAAAAAAGATAGTAGGGGGATTTCGTCGGCTCGTGATTTCGTACCAATTTGGCTCCACACTCCAGCCGGCAATGTGGGGGCTGCGGATCCGTTTCAAACAGCCGGGGATCGCTTTCCAGCCTTTCCTTTTAGCCGAGTAGCGGGGTAGTACCCTACCTCCACTACTCACACCTTCCGTATGGTTGGTGGGTGCCATTCTTTGTTTCTTTCACGCAAATCCACACACCAATTGCAGCACCTACCTTTTCACGCATGCTTCGTTTTCAATCGAAAGATTTCTTTTTACTCTCTCCCTCTCGAGGAGAGGAGAGAAAGAAAGAAACCTTGGAGACAAGACAAGATAATACCACCACCCATGATGGGGTTACTCCGCTTTGGGAGGGTAGATTAGCTTGGAGCCCTGAGTCATGGTGACCACGTAGTGGTAGTAGCAGCAGTAGAATATCCAGTTGGACCACCCACCTACATGGGGTCTGGTGTTTGTGCCATCTTGGTATGCTTATCTTCAGGCATGGCTACATGAGTGGAAGAATTTAATTCACCTCGCTGTCGTCCGTCCGACGGCCATGTGGCTGCATCTAGAACTTGGGAGAAAGAATTTGGCTGCACTTGTTGTTAATTCACTCCGACGGCCATGTGGCTCTTTCTTGAACTTGGAAGAAAGAATTTGGCTGCACTTGCTGTTTATCTTACCACTGCTGCTATTGCTCTTGGCAGGACTATGTGCCCACGGTGTTTGACAACTTCAGTGCTAATGTTGTGGTTGATGGCAACACTGTCAACCTCGGGCTATGGGATACTGCAGGTAACTGGCTCTTCTTTCTGTCTTGGTTTGTGATGGTTACTGGTTTGTTCTGTCTGCTTGGTCTGTTTTTGGTGCCGAGTTGTAAAAGTTTCTTCTTTGGAACTGCAACAGGTCAGGAGGACTACAACAGACTGAGACCGCTGAGTTATCGTGGAGCTGATGTCTTCCTTCTGGCCTTCTCGCTTATCAGCAAGGCCAGCTATGAGAATGTTTCAAAGAAGGTAACAGTCTGATTCTTATTATCTCTTTATATTCAAATAAATTTGCTCTATGCGTTCCTGGTTCCAGAAGTTCTCTGCAGAAGTTCATTTCACCATCATTTCTGCGGTCACCTTCATGAGTTATCTGATAACATTTTTTGTGTTTCTGGCATGTATGTCATGTTTGATGAGTGGTTTTTTTTCTTCAGTGAGAAATTATTCCATGCTAGAAATAGGCTTTAGTGCACTCTTGAATGGTTTTTCCAGTAGTCTCCTATTCATCAGAGATGATATAGTTTCCCCTGATTTCTGTTCCTTGGTCATTATCTTGACTTATGTTAATTTGTTCTCATTATTTTTATGGTTATACATATATGCTCAACCTATGCATTTTCCTGAACCTGAATTCCGTTTTTGTTTCAGTGGATACCTGAGCTGAAGCATTATGCACCAGGTGTGCCTATTATCCTCGTGGGAACAAAGCTTGGTAAGAACGTCACATGGCCACATTGTTCTTCAGAAATCTGACATCCTGTTGTGTTTACGATGGAAGTGACGTTGGGTTTCTAGGCACATAGGTCTTTGTAGAGTTATTCACAGTAACGTGCAATGGCAGTCACATACTACAAGTGAAAGCAGGGGATGCTATCCAGATGAAAATAAATGAGAAAAAAAACCCTTGAATCTAAGCTTCTGTGAACCCCATTGTATTTCACCGCTGCTTTCTGTGCTTGAGAATATTGGTATATACCTAGATGAATTGTTGGCTGTTTAGTTCTTCATGCTTGTGTTCTTTACCCTTGAACCTTTGATGGTTCAGACTGTCAGTTGTATTCCATTTTCACTTTGTACATTGCCCTGGCAGATCTTCGAGATGACAAGCAGTTCTTTGTGGACCATCCTGGTGCTGTTCCTATCACTACTGCTCAGGTATGGATGCATTACATCACGACTTGATCTTTTTTTCCTTGACTCTTTGTCTTTCTTGCTCTTTCCCTTAAAGGAGGCGATGTTGTGTTACTAACTTTAGATGCCAAAATTCTGCAGGGGGAGGAACTAAAAAAGTTAATAGGCGCACCCTACTACATCGAATGCAGCTCGAAGACCCAACTAGTATAGCTATCTTCTTACATGTTTGCTTATTGCATAATGCAATGTGAGATGCTGACAGAGTTTTTTTTTCTGGTCCTTGTCGATTTTCAGAATGTCAAGGGTGTATTTGATGCGGCAATAAAGGTGGTACTTGCGCCACCAAAGGCGAAGAAGAAGAAAAAGGCGCAGAGGGGGGCTTGCTCCATCTTGTGATCTAATCATCGGTAGACAAAGAACAAGGGCGAAGTTGCCGCCATGCTATATTATTGTTACGTCTTGCTTCAGCGGAGCTGCACTCTCATGGTCGTCGTCCCTCCCCCCTACCCCACCCTAGGTTACCCACCGGCAGCTGCAGCAAGGTCTCTTTGTCGAGGCATCGGGCGATCCATTTGTTTGATTTCTCTTCTTCCTGCCTTGTGATTATCTCGTGTGACTGACAAGTCGTGGCAATTTAGGTAACTTGCTTAGTAGACGGTATTTCCCGTGTTTGAGACCCCGTAAAAAAAAAGTATCTCGTTGTTATCTCGGTTCCATAAGTAGAGACATGATGTAATCGCACTCAGTTTATTCTATTTTTGCTTGTTATTTTCACTTCAATGGAAAATTATGTTTCCTTTCTTGTTATGGTATCTATTCCTGCATTTAGATGCATCCTATCCTATGAATTGTGATTCTGTTTGGTTTCGCCGCGTATGATTGCTGGCAAATGGAGCATGTGCAGTGCTTTGACCTGCCTGTTTTGATACTCACAGCTAGCACTTGTGGGTTGTGGCATATAATTGGAGATCATGGAGAGCATGTTGGCAGCAGGGTATGTTTTGTATGATATTGGGTGTGGTATCTGCTGCAATAGGATATTGTTGATATGTATCTGGCTGGGTACAATATCTGCCAGTCAGACAGGCCACTACTTCTATTTATTTTAAAACTTGGATACACATGCCATTGTGTGTCAATGGGGTACTAAATCTTTTGGGTGGATATGGTCTTGTTTGTTGGCTACCACTTGCCAGAGGCATTGCAACGCCGCCTGTCTGAATCAATTCAGAAGATGGCCAGCCAACTGAATTTGTCTGACGCTGCAACTCAAACAGAATTATTGCTTTAGAAGGATTGGTTATTTGTGGCTGTATTTCAATCAGTTGGATCAAGGAGGAGGGCGAACTAGAGTTACAAGTTAATTTTATTCGACAACGTTCTATTTCACCAGACTGATTTTCTGTGCTGCATCAACCACCTTGATCGCACCTCCACCTATCCTTTGGTGGCTAGGGCAAACTCATCCCTTGAGGCTTCGCCGGCAAGCCCTGTGTATTCGCCTCCCTCTGCCAGTTGCCCCGGCGGCCGATGATGGGGAGGAGAATTCCCTTGACGGCGAGATTTGTTGCCAGATGCTTCAGATCTATTTAAGAGTTTAATAGCAACATCTGCGGCTCCATGGTGTTTGTCCTTAGAAGCACGTGCACGAAGACTTCTTAGCTGTCATCGATAAGGTCAAGCTGGCTCTGGTACGGGAGCAGCAACAACGGTGCGTCAGCGGCTCGTTCTGGCGATGGTCGTGATCATTCATTGGTCTCAGAATATGAATATCAATATAATTTTTATTATGTTTGAGGTGCTTTGTACCTCCGGTGAACTTTGATAATAGATCTGGATCATTTTTGCAAAAAAAACCCACCTCAATCGTATGACATGCGTCCGGCTCCACACCGCTTTTCCTTATCCCTGCCGAAGCTTCTCGTCATCACATAGTCTTCCTCCATGATCTAATCCTCTCTGTACTCTCTTTCCCTCCGCCGCCCCCTCCTCTTCCATTCACCTCCTTCAACAACACAAGCAGAATCTCCCATGCCACCGCCGCCAGTAATGAACCCCTCCTATCTGGCCAACGCTTACTGCTGCCCACACAACTACAACCCATGGGGACCTCTGTCATTGCTGCAAGCAGACGAGAGACGCACAACACCGACCACCCAGTTGCCACTAGTTGTGAAGTCAATCACCACTTCTGTAGGGGCACGCACCGCTGCTGATAAGTGCTTGCCGCACCGCCTCTCAAGGATGTGGCATTGTTGCAAAGGAGAGGTCGCCAACGACTGGGGAAGACCACTAGGCGGCACAAATGTTGCGAACCGGCAGCCGGCGCTATGACCCCGCGCATCTCACCGACGATAGGGGATGTTGCAATGTAACATGTGGTACCGTGTCCCCGTGGATCTCACCGGGCGACAGAGCTACAGTGCAACACACGTGGTGCTGCGACCCGCATATCTCGTCGGCGGCGAAAGTTGTAACGCAATACACGTGGTGCTGCCCACCGACGACGCAGCTGCAATGCAACGTGGGTGGTGCTACGATCGATTGATCTCGTCGGCGGCGAAGCTGCAATGCAGCGGGGATGTGGTGCCTTGATCCGCTGATCTCGTTGGCGGGGGAAGCTTGAATGCATCAGACTGTTTTTTGCTGTGGGGGAGATGAGCCGCTGATCTCGTTGGCGCGGGAAGCTTCAATGCAACAAACTGCTTTTTGCTGTGGGGGAGACGAGCCCCTGATCTCGCCGGTCGTCATCTGCTGCAAGGCGTCGATGCTACCTGGCCGGTGCGGCAACACGAGACTGAGGTCGACGAGTGATGGAGGGGTGCTGCGATGCAGAGACGACATGGTCAATTTCCACTGGTTTGCCCACATGGCCCAGCTGTCAAATCAGACCACAACACCTCATCCAACGGCTCGCGAGGCGGTTTACAATTAGCTCGCGTCAGAATTTGGTTAGTATCTGGTTGGACATAAGATTGATGAAATCATGTACTGTATAGAAAAAGAGTCGCCCATTTTGTAGGCGTGTTTCATAGGTGGAACATTTCGTTTCTTCAGATGTTGTCCCTGAAAAGAATAAATACTCGGCTTTCCTTTGGACGGCATTTTTCTCGAATAAATAGATATACAATCACGAATATTTCTAGCATGAGAACAGAAAATAAGGATGAAGAAAATAAAATGCAAAAAGGAAACGACGCCTGAGAGATTCGAACTCTCGCGGGGAAACCCCATGTACTTAGCAGGCACACGCCTTAACCACTCGGCCAAAGCGTCCGATGTGTCACTCAACTGACTCCACCTTATATGTTCCTTGATGCAAGGCCCATCTTAAGGCCTTAGAGTCCATCGGCCATATAAGGGGATGTACAGTAACTAAGAGAGCAGCTTCGGCCTGCATTGCCCATAGGCCATAGAAAGATGAGCGCGGCCCGCTCATCTTTTTCTGCCTGTGATCTTCTAAGAAAAGAACTTTTTTTCTATGTTTGCTGGGCACTGGTGCTCATCGTCGTGCGTCGTCCAGCCGAAGACAGACAAGAAGACAGCGGCTGATGGACGGCCGCGCTGTTTAGTCGGTGGGAATGGAAATATCCAAAGGTTTGAGGGGAAATGTCCTTTGGTTCTCGGGTGTATGTACATCTGATATAAAAAGAAATTAAAGTGAAAAAGAATTAGAAGTTTTTTAGAGTAAACTTGACTTTATTTTGCACTAGTATATAAATTTTCATGAATAAAAAATCAGCATTGACTTCAGGGCAAAAAGAAACATTTTATTGCTATTATAGATCACTATTTACACTGTTTTGGCCGATTTTTTTAAAAGAAGTCAACAGTTTCTTTTTATTTTTGTGGAATTTTTGTTACAAGTACAATGAAAGGTCAAGTTTCTTTAAAAAAAAATCAGAACTTTTAACTTTTTATATAATTATTAAAAATGTTACATATATGGTGTATATGCACCATAGACCAAATGTTCCTGTCCAGGGTTTGACGCGCTAGTTTGGAGTCTAAATTCCCACAATTTTATTAACAAGGGAAGTGAGAATTGGAACATAACTGATGTAAATATCTTGAAGAAATAAGTACTGAATTGTTTCCTCGTGGCCACAGAAACAACATTGTTTACTACTTTTCCACCTACATTTTGCCAAAATGTCCTTGACGAAGATCACACCCTTATGCACAAACCACATGAAAATCTTAATCTCTAAAGAATTTTGGTTTTCTAGATGTGAAGTGTCCCTAGAACCGGCCCAGCATTAATCAACTCCACGTATAAAGGAAAACACGCCCGAAACAGATATTGTCAATCGAAATGAGTCAAAACTCATTATTTCAATTGAAAATGAGTCAAAGCTCATTATATAAAGTGACTTCCATCACCCTTCGAACTAAATGCAACCTGCATCCCATCTTTCCCCAACTAGGTCCCGTCTGAACTTGATATTTGAGGAAACCCACCCTAGTATTGTACACACATAGGCCTCCTTTTGTTATACAATATTATAAAGTGTTGGATACTGTAAGGCTAGAGGCATATCCTCCAACCAAATATCCTCCCAAAACCGAGTGGCACGCTCGTCACCAAATATCCTCCCAAACTTCCCTCTATTGAGGAAAGCAACTTTAGTCCTCATTAGGGTATCTCCAGCCGCGCCCCCAACAGGCCCTCCCAGCGATTTTGCTGCGGCAAAAAAAGGCCCCGGTCGCGCCTCAAGCCCGTTTTAGCGGCTCGGGCCAAAACTGGTGCAGCGGACCGAAGCGAACCGGCGCCACAGGGCGCTTGGGGAGCCAACACAGCGAAAAAGGCGCGTGGGCCCGCCTCGAGGCGACCAGGGCCTTTTCCGCCGTTCTTGACGCTTTTCCTCGCATCTCTCCCGCTCGCTCGCCTTCCTCCCGCCATTCTCTCCCTTTCCGCTTAAACCCCCCCCGCTGCTTGAAGAAGTACGCCATGCCGTAGAAGAAGTACGCCATGCATGCATGGCTGGCAACCGCGATCGCGCCAGGCTCACCAAGCAGAGGAAGCCGAGGGCGCCGCCATCAAAGCCACCGGCCTGTCGAACGCCGAGTGGAGGTGGAAGTTCAGCGGCGCTGGCGATCATCGCCGACAAAGTGAACAGGCCATAGCCAAGAAGGCCGCGACAACGCGGCGCTGCTGGGCGGCGTCTTCCTCATCGGTCGACCAGCGGGATGAATCCACCGTCGTCACCACGCCCAATCGCGCTACAGGGACAGCAAGGCGCCGGATCTCCATGGGGTTCATCGTCGCCCGGTACGCCGACGGCGACGCCGCAACGGTGGGTTCAACCCAAACGTGACCTTCCCTCATGGTCACCCCGCCACGCGCACGCCCTCGCCCGCCTTCGTCGGCGTGCAGTACCCTCCATACAACTACTCGCCGCCCGCCGCCTACGCGTCCACACCGACGCCCCATCTCTACCGTGGACCGCTACCTTCGCACCTCGGCGACGCCGACGACACGGAGCCGACATGGACGACATCATCGCGACAGATCGACCGCCGCCCCCCGCGTCTCCCGGGTTCGCCACCCAGGACGAGGTAGTGGACCTCAGCGGCGACATGGAGGCCGAGCTCGGCTACGTCTATGGCGACGACGCGCAGGAACCCGAGGAGGAGGAGGACGACGAGGAGGAGGAGGAGCCGGCTCCTGTTCCAACGAAGGGGCGCCAGAAGAAGAAGAAGCGGGCGGCTAGGTCAGGCGAACCGCGCATCAAGTGGACCTCAAGGAGGAGGAATGCCTCGCGAAGCATGGAAAGTCGCGCCTCGACCCGACCACCGGCGCGAACGAGCTTGAGACGTCTTGGGACCAGATCAAGGCGAAGTTCGACGAGCGAAGCTCGCCGACCCCTACTTCAAAGGAGTCTACACATGCGCGGCTCCAAGGCGATGGCGAACCATTGGGGCGTATCCGGTTGGCGTGCAACAAATGGCATGGAATCGTCGAGGAGGTCGCGGCTCGCCGGAGAGCGGCGCCAGCGTTGAGGATCGTGTACGCACGCGCGTTCGCCGCATATCTTCGTCCCCTACGCCGCCGCCCGCCAATCGTTTCTCCTCCGCGCAGCTGCTGCGTATGTTCGCCATGTATCGGGGCGACAACCAAGACGCCGACTTCAAGCACCTCCACGTCTACAAGCGCATTGACAAGTGCGAGAAGTGAGCGAAAGTCCGACGAGCCCTCAACAAGGCCAAGGAGACATACAAACCGGACGCGACGACTCCGGGCGCGTCAGAGGGGCGGCCGGACGGCCACAAATTGGCAAAGAAGGGGAAAAGCGCCGACGCGGCAACCGCGCGATTGCAGGAGTCCATCGAGCATTGCCTCGCCGACACCCAGGCCCGGGCCGTCCTACGCGAAGAGAAGACCGAGGCGCGGTGGTCGTCGCTAATGAAGAACAACACCATCAAGCTCGACCTGCTCCGGACGAGCGTCGCCGCCAAGAAGAGGAACACCGACATGGCTTTTCCGATGGCGGGCGGACATGCTCGAGCAATGACGAAGCTCAAGGCGTGGTACCAGTGCAGCAGCGGCCTCATCTGAACGAGCTGCCGACGGCAACGCCGACGACGCCCACGACCACACGGACGCTAAGCCCGAACGACGCTCTACATCGCCGCCCAAAGGTGCGAAGCCGTGCCGACGCAGCCCAGCACAAGCAGCTCCGACACCGACGAGCTCAGCGCGACGCCGACTCCGCTTAACGCTCGAGCCGACCCGCCGAGTGAATCGTTGCGACGCGAACTTGCGCGGCGGCGCTCTTTTTTGTAACGCCAGACTACGTCCGATCGCGGGTTTGCGGCGTCTTTTGAGCGGAACGACCAAGTTTAAATTTCCGCATCCCGAGGCGGCGTGGGGCGTGATGGGAGTTAGGTCGCCTCGGGGCGAACTAGCGCGGCATGCCCCGAGCCGCTCTATTTAGGCGCCCTGTGGGGCCGAACGGCTGAAGATGCCCTTAGACCCTTTCAAAAGGGTAAATCATTCGGCTGAGCCATTACTTGAAATAAGGTCTTAGAATGTAGTTACTTGTTACACAATGAATGTATGTATAGTCCCTCCTTCTCAGAGGATAACTGATATAACCATTTACTAATCAAACACTTGTTTTTAGTCTCCAAGTTCTCAATACCCAAACCCATTGGTCCTTTGGCCTACACATAGTATCCCAGTCTATATTTTGTTTTATTCTCATTGCTCTGTCAAAAAGAAAAAACAACTATCTATAAAAGTCCAATCTTTTCTGTACTGCTACATGTATTTTGAAGAAAGAAAGCATGAACATAGACAGACTTGTAAGCACTGAGTTTACAAGTATCAACCTACCCCATAGGGCTTAATCTTGCCCTTCCAACAGGTAAGCTTCTTCTCAAATCGACCCTCAATACATTTTCATTCTTCGTTCTTTAGTTTCGGGTGATCAATTAGAATCCCTTGATAACTAAACAATTGTCTGTAGAATAACATAGCTAATGAAAATGTGTTGTATGCTGCTTAGCTTTGCCCCTAGGGTTTGACTTCTTCAGCCTCTGTTGGCCACTCGTGTGGATCAGACGGCTAGAAATTGCAAAGGATGATCCATTTACAAACCCACCTAGGCTCATACTACAAGACAACACGAACCTAGGAAAAAGGGGTTGCCGTACAAGAAAAGCAAGCTCCAAAAAATATCATTCAGGGCTTCGTCAAACGGTCAAAGCAGCTACCTTCGCCATTGAAAACTCACCATCACCAGACCCCTCTTTACACAATCAAAAGGAGCACCTGGCCTCACCTCGCGCTCGTAGCCAGCCATGTCGTCGCTGGTCTCTCCCCTCCACGGAGTAGTGGACGGCCGCCGGTGGAACGCCGAGCGCCTCCTGGGTCGTCTAGTGATCGTGGTCCACGCCGCCTTCCTCGACGCGGGGTTCATCGTGCCTGGCCGCCACCGCCGGGATCGGGATCTGTCTTTTACCTGCCGGCTTCCGACAGAGCTGGGCGCGACGGCCTCGACCCTCACCCTGGAGTACACCGCGCCGCAGCTGCTGCCTCGGCACGACATGGACGGCGCCGCGCTGAGGGTGTGCACCAACGGGCGGCACGTCATCTTCTACCTGCAGATCTCCTCTGTCCGGGTCAACCCGCACTTGGTGTGCCTGGACGCGCTCTCCGTCGCGCCGCTCCTGTCGGGCCATCTGAACGGCACAGCGCGCAGGCTGCTGCGGAACGACGCCTCCCCGACGGCCGCGCTCTGGAGGACGGTCAGCGACGGATTCAGCCGGCGCATCTTCTCGGATCTATGCCTTGTGCACGGCGTGGTGCCGGGACGAGCCCCCACCTTCATGTCCCTCCCGAGCGACATGATGGCGGCGATCCTGGAGAGGCTTGCCGACGGGAAGGACCTGTTGAGGGTGGAGAGCACCTGCACCGAGCTGAGGCGCTTGGTGGCCGAGCCCGACCGGGACCGCCAGCTCTGGATGCTCAGGTACAAGGCGCTACGGTTGAACTGGCTGTGGTGGTGGTGCTGGTCGCTCGGCGGCGACAGCGATTCCCACGACGACCTGCCGGAGACGAGCTGGAAGGAGATGTTTGTGAGGGCCACGCGACGGTGGGAAGATAGGCTTCTTGATCGTCCTACTCCTGTCCTCATCATACGGCGGTTTTCTATCCTCGATGAGTTGAAATGGTTCTTTCGATCCGCAAGATACTCATTTGAGGAGCTGCCGGTGGATGCCGCCGCCTGCTTTGGAGAGATGATGACGGAGACGGAGGACGATGGGGCCAAGAGTAGCACCGGTCGCCGCCATGGCCATGGTAAGGCGCCGACAGGCGGCCGCGAGAAGCAGAGGCAGCAGGGTCGTCGCACCCGCACCGGCACCGGCGCTATCCACTCCCCGTCTTCTAGGTACCGATGGAAGCACAGGTGACTGGCCGGTCATCCTTGCTCTGTTTGTTCACTTTCGCCGCCAGTTCTTGTGATGTTCAGAAACATGTGCCTTTGAAGGGCACACTGAACTGAATTCATCGATCACAAGAATTACAAAAAAGGCAATCTTCTCATTTGCACTTCACCGTGCTACTATATGTACATTTTTTTTTTGCGAGGGACTACTATATGTACATTGGATATACAAGATCCATGTTGCTGATCCACTTTATTAGAACATTCGTGCAATGTATTTGTGCAAAACAGTTAGAGACTGAGTAGATGGGATACTTTTTTATATCCTGTACTCATCTTCCCTAAGATCCTATGGCCATTTTATGGACAAAAATAAATATGGACTACTCATCTTTCCTAAGATCCTTCACCAAGTATTATGTTTCATACTCGACTCCATTTAATTTCCCTGTAGTGTGAAGAGGCAACGGAGCGCGATCGCCCACCTGAACTTAATTGCTTAATTATGATGCACGATCAATCCCCTTTGGCGTATTTCGTATCTTTATTTTCCATCTTATTGCACCGTTTCTTCATAGATATGTTGACTTTCAGCTATGTTGACCTATGACAAATTCTGAAAAATTGTTATAAAACTACAACCTGCTCCATCAATGAAATGAAGTTACGCCAATAATCCTAAACCTACGAACAAAATGGTTAAGGATAGGGTTATGACTAATCCTCCACCGATCCCCACTAACCTTTCCTCTTGAATTTTGTTATGGGTCTGTCACTAACCCATCGAGATGACGCCACATCAGCCCATAAATCTCCTCTATAACTAAAATGTTCGTACATGTAGCATTACTCTTTCTGCAATATCCATGATTGACGTGAATAGCACTTGACTTTTCTTTGATTGCGTGGGTGCATTTGAGTTTGTTCACTTTTGCGGATAGTTCTCCATTGATGTGTGGGGCCCATGTGTCAACATTTTATTTAAAAGTGCTACCAAAGTAAAAAAACCGCACTATTTTGATCCCACAATCACATTTGGAGACATTACAACCGCACAACTTTTCAGCCATCTGAGGCCATTTACTTTTCTCACCGTTAGATCCAACGGCGGAGCTTCGTGGGGGCGAAACCTGGGCGGACGCCCCCCTGCGAAAATGAATTTTTTTAATACCCCTATGTATTACATACAACCCACAGGCCCACTCATATACTAGGACTAGTCAACGATGCCTGGAGCCTGGATACGCATGAATCCAAGCCGCCTGCTGAGCCGGAGGTCATTGCCGCCGTGGTTGAGCGTGGGGCCGAGAGCAGGCGGCGACCTACTCCAGTACTCCACTACTCCATCTCCAGAATCCTTTTCCCCAACTAGACCGCGGGCGGCTGAGCGTGGGGGTGGGGCACCGGCGTCTGGGAGCTTGGCCGCCAGCGTCGTGGCTTGCCGGCGTGGGGGACCGGGGGCGACCGCTGGCGGGTGGCCGGACCTGGGATTGGTCGGCTCCTTCCTCCTCCGCCCAGGTTCATCCACAGATCAACTTCTGCCTCGGCTACGGCTGTCCGCTACAGCATCAGGCTCCGTGGACGTCGCGCAGTGCCTCGGTAAGCTGTGTGAGCAGACTGCCCTCTCTGTATCTCTCTCAATCTTTCCCCTATGGAAATTTTGGGAAGTTGAAATATTGTGACCTCCGTAGCTTTGTAGTGGAGGAAAATTCTAATTAGATGTGGTCTTTTCGTCTTGTCATTGTTGGAGATGCAGCTCCCTGTATAATTCTCTGCATCTCCCAGATTTTGTAGCTTTGTTACCTTAGTGGAGGAACCTTTGGTGAGAGAAAAATTAGTGGTCATCTGGTCATTGATTTTGTAAATTAGATTTTGTCAATTGGATTTTGTACTGAAATAGAAAATGTCCTTTACATATTAAGAGGGACCGAGGGAGGCAGTGATGCTTAAGGGGAAAATAATTGATGGTTATATAGTATTTTGGGTATAGTTTCTTTTGTTCTGGAGCTGATCTGTAGTGAACTGAATGCTCCATGTTAAATAGCACTTTGTAGTGAACTGAATTCTCTACTGATTATAAATGTATTTTGCAAGCTAATCTGGAGAAGATCAATATAATTATCTTTCCTTGATATTTGCAATATCTAACTTTCTAACTTGTTGTATTCGTATGATTTAGTATTTGTTTTTTATAGCTTCGCCCCTTCAAAGATTAATTTCAAGCTCCGCCATTGGTTAGATCATCACCTAAGGTCGTCCATGGTTGTTTGATCAACTTCCATTCCCATGTGGGCTACTTACTTCTGCCACCCATCGATTCACGTAGAGACCAGATGCTGCGGTGTCAAAATCGGTCACTATATGTGTATTTGGGCTTCATGGTGTTTTCTTCGTTCTAGCGTTCGCACGTCAGATACTATTTGGCACGTAGGTCGAGCATGAGCGACGCACACCCCTCTAGCGCTGGATCCAGTGTTTGGGCCGGCCCACTTTGGGTTTATCCCCCACCGTTTTTGGGTTTCGTGAACCAGTTTTTTCTTTTTTTCCTTCCTTTCTTTTGTTTATTTCCTTTTTATTTTTTTATTTTACGTCTATTTTCATTTTCTGTTTTTATTTTATTCTTTTTGTTTCTTTTTCTCTTTCATTTTCGTGAACATCTTTAAAACTTGTGAACATTTTTCAGAATAGTGAACATTTTTTTGCATTTGTGATCATTTCTTTGAAATCATGAACAATTTACATTTTTTTTGCAAATTTATGAACATTTTGATAAATTCATGAATTTTTTTAATTTCTAAACTTTTTTTACAATCCACAGACACATTTTGAAAGTGTGAATAGTTTTTGAAACTCGTGAACATTTTTTGAAAATAGTGAACATTTTTTGAAAATTGTGAACATTTTTGGAATACACGAACATTTTTTTGAAATGCATCAGTATTTTTCAAATTCATGAATATTTTTGAATCATCAAACACTTTTTGAAAAATGCATCGCACCTTAGTACTCTTTCGGTGTTAATCACATAACGATGTGAACTAGATTATTGACTCTAGTAAAACCCTTTGGGTATTAATCACATGACGATGTGAATTAATCACATGATGATGTGAACTATTGGTGTTAAATCACATGGCGATGTAAACTAGATTATTGACTCTAGTGCAAGTAGGAGAGTAAAGGAAATATGCCCTAGAGGCAATAATAAAGTTATTATTTATATTTTCTCATATCATGATAAATGTTTATTATTCATGCTAGAATTGTATTAATCGGAAACTTAGTACATGTGTGAATACATAGACAAAACAGAGTGTCCCTAGTATGCCTCTACTTGACTAGCTCGTTAATCAAAGATGGTTATGTTTCCTGACCATAGCCATGTGTTATTATTTGATGAACGGGATCACATCATTAGAGAATGATGTGATGAACAAGACCCATTCGTTAGCATAGCATAATGGTCGTTTAGTTTTATTGCTATTGCTTTCATCATGACTTATACATGTTCCTCTGACTATGAGATTATGCAACTCCCGAATACCGGATAAACACCTTGTGTGCTATCAAACGTCACAACATAATTGAGTGACTATAAAGATGCTCTACAGATGTTTCCGAAGGTGTTTGTTGGGTTGGCATAGATCGAGATAAGGATTTGTCACTCTGTGTATCAGAGAGGTATCTCTGGGCCCTCTCGGTAATGCACATCACTATAAGCCTTGCAAGCAATGTGACTAATGAGTTAGTCACAGGATGATGCATTACGGAACGAGTAAAGAGACTTGCCGGTAACGAGATTGAACTAGGTATGATGATACCGACGATCGAATCTCGGGCAAGTAACATACCGATGACAAAGGGAACAACGTATGTCGTTATGCGATTTGACCGATAAAGATCTTCGTAGAATATGTAGGAACCAATATGAGCATCCAGGTTCCGCTATTGGTTATTGACCGGAGATGTGTCTCGGTCATGTCTACATAGTTCTCGAACCCCTAGGGTCCGCACGCTTAACGTTCGATGACGATTTATATTATGAGTTATGTGATTTGATGACCGAAGTTTGTTCGGAGTCCCAGATGAGATCACGGACATGACGAGGAGTCTTGGAAAAGGTCGAGAGGTAAAGATTCATATATCGGACGATGGTATTTGGACACCAGAAGTGTTCTGGGTGATACCGGGTCATCGGAAGGGGTTCCAGAAAACCCCCGGCAAAGATATGGGCTTAATGGGCCAAGTAAGGGAACACACCAGCCCACAAAGGGCTATTGCGCCCCCTTATAGGGCCAGCCACGTGGGGAGAAAAGGAAAGGAGAGGAGGAAAAGGAAAGTATGAAGTAGGACTCCTAGTTCCTTCCCCTCCCCCTCCTTCATTTCCCCCTTGTCCATGTATGATAGGGGGGGGGGGGCGAATTGGACTAGGGGCCCAAGTAGGATTCGTCCTACTTGGGCGTGCCCTAGGCTGCCTCCCTCCCTCTTCCTCCTTTATATAGGTGGGGAGGGCACCCCTAAAACACACATCAATTGTTCCTGAACACGAAGGTGCCGTACGTTCGGTACTTGGATCGGTTGGATCGTGAAGACGTTCGACTACACCAACCGCGTTACTAAACGATTCCGCTTTCAGTCTACGAGGGTACGTGGACACACTCTCCCCGCTCGTTGCTATGCATCTCCTAGATAGATCTTGCATGATCGTAGACAAAATTTTGAAATACTACGTTCCCCAACACTCCCATCCTTGGGGTGCTCCCCGTGCTCCAGCTTCAAAAACAATCAATTTTACATGTTTCAAAAGGTTCTAGAAAAATATATGAATGTTTACAAGGAATGTGAGTACAACTCCTAAAAATTTTAGGTCCAAACTCTAAATGTACATTGAGAAAAAAAATGTGAAATCTAGCATGAATAGTGTCATAAAAAGACAAAAGCAACATTAGACACTATTTACATCTGAATTTCTCTTTTTTGTTTCTCAATGTACATTTCGAGTTTGGACCTGAAATTTTTAGGAGGTGTAATCACATTTCTTGTGACCATTCACGTTTTTTTCAATTTTTGAAAAACATTTAAACTTGTTTCAGAATTTCTTGTAAGCATTTAAATCTGAAATTTTCCTTTTTTTTCAACATAGAATTATGGTATCTGCAACCTTAGCATTCAATGTCAGATGGTTTCTGCAATTCACTTGTTTCAGAAGGGTCTTTGTTAGTTTTTAAGCTTGTTGGAGTGGATTTTTAGCTGGATGTAAGCTATGGATGCTACAACAGTTAATGATAGGTTTAGATGGCAGATGGTAGCTGCATGTGCAATTGATGCACATAACTTGTTTTTCCGCGTGGCATATGATGTACTAGAGACAAAGTCCCATGAGAGTTGGACATGATTTTTCCAAACTCTAAAAAGGGCTATAGAACATCCTAAAGGACTTATTTATTCATACTGATGCCTGCAAAGGCCTGGGTTTCTTGTAAGGATTTAAACTTATTTATGTTGTATGCTGCTTACTTTGCACCTTGGGTTTGACTTCTTCAGCCTCTATTGGCCCCTCGTGTGGATCAAACGGCAGCTAGAAATCGATGAGGGCATCTTCAATGGTTGCAAGATAGTTGTTGGTAGAGTTTGCCACATAGGATTTTTAATGATGTGTCATACAATAAATGAGAAAGAAGAGTAATGTTGTACATGAACCAACACCCCTTGCACAAGTTTCAATGTAGAATGAGAGATCATTGATTTATTATCTCACATCCTATTGGGCAAATTAGATACAACCTATTGAACGATCCATACAACACACAACACAAACCTAGGAAAGAGCAATGCTACACGCACGGAATATTTTTACTGGGTATTACGGAGTGGCTTAGCTGGCTGATTTTGACTGGATAGAAATAAACTCACGGGCCCACCTGCGCTGAAAATTAGGGGGGGTGGAGAGAAGAGTAGTTTGGAAAGAGTCTGTATTGGTAAGGCTAGTCATAGTGGGAGTAACTTACGTAGTAACATAGCGCACTTTAATTTATTTTGCTTATATGGCATGTAGTTAATGAGAAGTGGTAACATAATATGTTACTGTAACATAGCGCTTCCCAAGACAAAATGAGTCTACAAGCCATTAAATGAAGCCACATATGACACTACTAATATGTTACTTTACACTACGAAGGTAGTAACTTAGGAGGTATTTGTTTCCAGGGATTTTTTGGTGTAGGGACTAGAAAAAGCCCCTCTTAGAGACTTTTTAACCAAACAGGAGGTACTACTAGGGACTAAAAGTTGCTTTTTGGGACTAAATGAAGAAGACTCTCAAGGAGAGTCTTTTGTGGGACTTTTTGGGACTTTTTCAACAATGCCTCTCCCTGCACCCATTGCCCCGCCGCCCCATGGTGTTCTTTGGTTGTTATTTTTCTGTATATTAGGGGTAACATGATATTTTACATATTATTTAATAACCTCTAGGGAGGGACTAGGGACTTTTTAGTCCCTGGAAACAAACAAGAGGCTTTTTAGGGACTTTTTAGTTAGACTAGAAAAAGTCCTAAGACTTATGAACCAAATAAGGCCTTAGACTAATGTTATATGCATGACACTAGTGTAAGTTACTACCCACTATGACCAGCCTAAGTAAACTGCTTATGTGTCTAGGATTTTCGCCTAGGAAAAAGTAGTTGCTGTACAACACACAACACAAACCCAGGAAAAAGAAGTTGTCGTACATAAAAAAAGCAAGGTCGAAAGAATATATCATCATGGAGTTGGGAGCATAGGGGCCTGTGGTGAAATTTTCAAGACGTGGGATGGGGACTTGTGGCGTCTTATTGTCATTGCAATTCGTTTTCAAAACAAAAAGTCATCGCAATGGGCTTCGTCCAAAAGGTTAAAACCCGCTAGCTCCGCCATTGAAAACTCACCACACTCCTCTTTAAACAATTATAATCAAGGGATCACCGGACCTCACCTCGCGCTCATAGCGAGCCGTCGTCGAAGGTCTCTCCCCTCCACGCTCCCCCCTCTCTCCCTCGCGCCGCCCTCTCGGGGGACTCGAGGGCCGAAAACCTAGCCCGCAGCCGCCGTCTCCCCCCTCCAATCCTCCCAGCGCCGCCGCCTGAGGCAGCCGCCGGCTTCGCCCGCGGCGCTACTGATGAAGGTGGTGGCGGGGCCTCTCCTGCTGCCCTGCATCGCTCGCGGGGGGCCTCGGGACCCGGGGCGGTGGCCCCGGCTGGATTGGCGCCACCGGATCCTCGGCGCATGGTGGCGCAGGTGCGGGCCGGTGCCCCACGACCGTGTGGACGGCGAGGTACCCAGTGGATGCGAGCCAGGGCGTGGCGGCGGCGGCCTCGGCTTCGCGGCTCCAGATCTGGCCGCCTACCATCCCCTGCAGCGGATTCGGCAAGTCCTCACCCCAGATCTGGCCGGCTCCGTTCTGGACGCCGGTTCACCGCCGGATGGGAGTGGTGACGGCAAGATTGCCCGGAGAAATCCCTAGCCAGCCCTGCTGGCTGCGACGGCGGCGACGCCCGCGGGCGCCACACACCTTCTTGGAGGCGTTTGTCAGGTATACCTTCCCCGCCCCTTCCCCCTTGTCCTCCCGGGTGAAAACCCCAACGCTGTTGGGCGGCGGCGACGCCCTTGGCGTCGTATCCTTTTTGAAGGCATTGCTTTGGGAGAAAGGTGGGAATTTGGACTTCGCTGTGATGTGTGTGGTGGGTGTCGGCGGCAGCAGCATAATCTCCAGCGGTGGTAGTGTTCCCCCTGGTTCAGGCCATGTTTGTGTGCTCAAGGGGTGGATGTAGTGACCCTAATCCAGTGCCTGTGGCTACTGGAGAGGAGGGGATAGGGACTCCCCCCCTTGGCAGTGTCACTCCAGCGAGCCGGTTGTGTAGAAGCTTCTCATTTTGATATTGGCCCTGGCTGCTCACTAGTAGAAAAAGGGCCCTTTGTCCCGGTTCGTAAGGCCCATTTGTCCCGGTTTTTGAACCGGGACTAAAGTGTCATTACTAATGCCCTAGGCCTTTAGTCCCGGTTCTTACATGAACCGGGACATATGGGCCTCCATGTGGCCAGTGCTGCGAGCCCAGGCAGGAGGGCCTTTAGTCCCGGTTGGTGGCACCAACCGGGACCAATAGGCATCCATGCGTCAGCAGCTGACAGGAGCTGAGGTTTTTGATTTTTTCTGAAAGGGGGTGGTTTAGGGGGTAATTTAGGGTGTGTTAGCTAGCTAACAGAGAGAAGTGTCCTCTCTTATTTCCGTGCTTGGTTTACCAACGCTACTGCTATGCCTAAACATGGCTTAGATTAAAGTGAAGGCAACCTGTGGTGCATGTCGACAGTAATACTAATCCTAACTTGATCATGTTTGGATTAGTACTACTTTCGACATGCAGCACATGAATGTTGTCTTCACTTCAATCCAATCCATGTTCATTTTACCCACTGATATATAATAACTCTTCATGCCCGCATCATGCATCATCATAATAATAAGTCGTACTAATCATCATCATACAACTTCTACTCGTTATTAATAACAAGTCATACGATCATCATCCTCATAGTCATCGAACCAACCCTACTTAATTGTTCTAGGCACATGATCATCAGTATTAGGTAGGACCTAAATACCCTCTTTAAGGTAAAGTAGCATAAAACAATATAGACCCTGACTCTCCATTATGGAGAATGGAGATCATCCTGTCTCCAATTCTTATGCTTTGCTTCCTTTTGCTTCCAAGAACCTCCTTATGACTGTCCATACATTTTTTCCATTCCTTGATTTTCATGTCTCCACTTCTTTTAGAAATCCGGTATGGACAGTTGAGATTCGTAGGATGACTTGGACGTATGTTCAAAACATCAAGGCGACCACTCTGATACATCAGATGAGGCACACAATCATTCGGGATTTCCTGTTGAAAAACACATAGTAATGACTTCGTAGTTAGCAATGTAGTTAAGTTTTAAAAGAATTTATGCAAAACATGCATGAATGTCGTAATACTAAAAAATCTTACCATGGCATCTCCATGGATGTTACCGTAGTTCAACACGTGCACTAGTGGCACGTATTGACCATAATGTGGAGGAGTTTTACAATAGATATTGTAATTCTCAAGATTAGTACAAAATGCGACCAGATGATTTTTCTCCTTATAAGTTAACTCAGAGCCATCGGTGTAGTAGGTTCTATCTACCATGTTTCGCACATTGTTTGAACAATCAAAATAAGTTGTCAACTATTTTGAAACGAACAATATAAATTAGTTAATACCTATGTTTGAGAAACTCACATAACGGTAGAATAGGAGGCGTATCAACAAGGACCCAAATGTCCATATTGTCTTGGTCGATGTCAGGATCACCAAGATCCATGGTGACAAGCATACCCTCATCAAAATCATACATCTTGCAAAATGCTTCCTAACTTTTGCAATCAAAATGGGTTACGCTCTCAGAATTATACAGATTTACTTCAAAATCCATATCATGATGGGTCCTTAGGTGAATTTTCTTTGTTTCCATACTTACATGGTCTTCAAAACCCATCCTCTCCAAGACATAGCGTCTTGCATGGCATGGGATAAGCTAGTCAAATTGTAAAAGATGAAAATTACACGTTGAAATAGTTGAAGTCGTGCTTAATTAAAAAAACTAACACTTGTCGTCGTTGCGTACCGTTTCAACATCGAAGGTCTCCTCCAGCTTAATGCTGAAGCGCCGACCTTCGTCCAGGTGAGGCCTGTTGCACAGACCTCGGTCGTCGTGGCACCATTCGCACTCCCTCGCGAGACTTTCGTCGTCCGAGTACGACATTTCCTATGTGCATAATTCAAATATTAAACTTGTACAATTAAATATATGTACTAAAAACCTAAATTAGATCATTATTATTCAACACGGGTTGACTATCGGTCTGTCGAGTCTTTTCTTGAAAACACTCAGCTCACGTGGTGTACATATTCGATTGTCGGTGATGGTAGCTCCTCCTTTCATCCCCGAGTGCATTACACCAAGTTGTCTAGCACATGGGAATGAAGGAGAAGCTACCCCCACGACAACAGTCAGGATTCTTTGTCCTCTCATATATATATGGTGGAGATTCTCCCTCACTGATTCCTCTCTGACATTGCGACCGTCGGTGATGGTAGCTCCTCCTTTCGTTCCCGAGTGCATTACACCAAATTGTCTAGCACATGGCAACGAAGGAGAAGCTACCCCCACGACAACAGTCGGGATTCTTCGTCCTCTCATATATGGTGGAGACTCGACACACTTAAAGTCAACCCAAAATATCGTTTAATTATCTTTCTAAAAAAGGACATATTGTCCTCTCATATATAGGACTCATATTGACATGGAGATTTGGCTGGTCTCACCTCGAGGTCCGAGGGGGGTCGGTGACGGGGACGACGGCGGGGATGATGGAGGGGCTCCTAGATTTCTAACCCTATAAGCTATCAACTAATCAAATGCATATGCATTGCATAGTGCTCTGCAATTTTAGCATTCAAAGTAGGAGTACTTTTCCAATTTGAGCATTCAATAAGCAAAACCAAATCGTAAAATAAAGTAGTATTCAAATTAGCATGCATTCAATTATAAGCAAAACTACATCATCTCTTGCGTCCGTACATCGTTGAATATTATCACTAATACACCTCGAATACTATCATACATATAGCATCGCTAATACAGCTAGAACCGTAGCGCCCGACGGGTATCGGCGCGGGCGGTGGACACCCAAGAGAAGGAACCATCACAGGATCATAGCTCCAGTGAGATCCCTGAAGAACCTACCAGGTATTGTCGGACCTGCCCTCCAACGCAACCATGTAGCGACGGACGTGCTCGTCCTCCTCGCTTACACGGTGACATACCACCTCCGCGGTGTCCGGAAGCCTCGGCACCGTCACTGGGGCCCATGCGACCGCCACCAAATAAGGATCGGGTCAACGACGGGCTGGCTCCTCACGAACCTACACCCCGCGGAAGGTAGCACCTCCCAATACCAGCCCGGCGGAGCCCAGTCCCAGACATGGCCCCTCCGATCAAGACGGGCTGTAGGATCGAAAGTATGTCTAGAGGGGGGGTTGATTAGACTACTTGACCAAATAAAAACTTATCATTTTCCCAATTTAGTCTTCGGCAAATTTTAGCTATCTTAGCACAAGTCAAGCAATATTAACACAATTCAAGCAAGCATGCAAAGAATATATGAGCAGCGGAAAATAAAGCGCAACTTGCAAGAATGTAAAGGGAAGGGTTTGGAGAATTCAAACGCAATTGGAGACACGGATTTTTTTGTCGTGGTTCCGATAGGTGGTGCTATCGTACATCCACGTTGATGGAGACTTCAACCCACGAAGGGTAACGGTTGTGTGAGTCCACGGAGGGCTCCACCCACGAAGGGTCCACGAAGAAGCAACCTTGTCTATCCCACCATGGCCGTCGCCCACGAAGGACTTTCCTCACTAGCGGTAGATCTTCACGAAGTAGGTGATCTCCTTGCCCTTACAAACTCCTTGGTTCAACTCCATAATCTTGTCGGAGGCTCCCAAGTGACACCTAGCCAATCTAGGAGACACCACTCTCCAAGAAGTAACAAATGGTGTGTTGATGATGAACTCCTTGCTCTTGTGCTTCAAATGATAGTCTCCCCAACACTCAACTCTCTCTCACAGGATTTGGATTTGGTGGAAAGAAGATTTGAGTGGAAAACAACTTGGGAAGGCTAGAGATCAAGATTCATATGGTAGGAATGGAATATCTTGGCCTCAACACAAGGGTAGGTGGTTCTCTCTCAGAAAATGTGTATTGGAAGTGTAGGTTCGTTCTGATGGCTTTCTCCACGAATGAAGAGTAGGTGGAGGGGTATATATAGCCTCCACACAAAATCTAACCGTTACACACAACTTACCAATCTTGGTGGGACCGAATTGAGAAACTCGGTCGGACCGATTCAGCAAATCTAGTGACCGTTAGGATTTTTGGTGGGACCGATATGCAACTCGGTAGGACCGATATGATTAGGGTTAGGGCATAACGTAATCTCGGTGAGACTGATTACACAAACTCGGTGGGACCGATTTTGGTAATAAGCTAACCAGAGAGTTGGTCAGGTAAACTAGGTGGGACCGATTCGCTCATTTCGGTGAGACCGAAATGTTAAAAAAAGGAAACAGAGAGTTTACATTGCAATCTCGGTGGGACCGATCGCTCATCTCGATGGGACCGAAACGTTAGGAAGGGAAATAGAGAGATTACAATCCCATCTCGGTGAGACCGAGATCCCTATCGGTGAGACCGATTTGGCTAGGGTTTGTGGCAGTGGCTATGACATCTGAACTCGGTGGCGCCGGATAGAAAGAATCGATGCGGCCGAGTTTGACTTTTGGTTTAGGTCATATGTGGATGTGAGAAAGTAGTTGAGGGTTTTGGAGCATATCACTAAGCACTTTGAGCAAGCAAGCCATTAAGCAACACCTCATCCCTCCTTGATAGTATTGGCTTTCCCTATAGACTCAATTGATCTTGGATCACTAAAATATAAAATGTAGAGTCTTGAGCTGTGAGCTTGAGCCAATCCTTTTATCCTTAGTATTTTGAGGGGTTCACTTTCCTCATCCATGCCATGCCATTCATTGAGCTTTTCCTGAAATATTTATCTTGGAATAATGTTAGCTCAATGAGCTATATGTTGTTAGGAATTTCCTCTATTCCTTTCTTCTTCTCCTCTTTTTTCTTCTTCTTTTTTCCTCTTCTTATTTATTTCTCCTCGTTTTTCCTCTTCTTACTCTCCTCTTCTTCTCCTTCTTCCTCTCCTTCTTTTTCTTCTTCTTCTTCCTTCTTTCCTTCCTCATCTTTTCTTCCTTTTCCTTATTTTACTTTTTCCTCTACACTAACCTAAAATGCACTAACCTAAAATCGATATCTACTAACAACCTAAATAAAAATTAATACATATATAAACAAAAAAATGCTATGAACATTATATTCATACATACATAGCCACATCCATTCAGCATATAGCTACCACATACATATATACATTATATATATATGAAAAAAATGCAATGAACAAAAAAATAATACACATTATATGAAAAAAAAACACTAAACAGAGCCGTGGCGGCGGCGGCTCACATCGGGGGCGGCGGGCGAGGGCGACGACGGAGGCGAGGGGCGGCACGGGCGGAGGCGGAGGCGACGGCGACGGTGACGGTGTGGCGGTGGACGGCGTCGGCGTGCGCTTCGGGAACGGGCGACAGTGATGGCGGCGGGCGGCCTGGTGGCGTCGATGAGCTCGGCGTCGTCGGGCGGGGGCAATGGCGATGGAAATCTTAAATTTTCCTAAGTGTTGCTTATATAGAAAAGGCTTTGGTCCCGGTTGGTGGCACCAACCAGGGTCTCTTTTCAGCAGCCCAAAGGGCGGGAAGCAGAGGCCTTTGGTCCCGGTTGATGGCACCAACCGGTACGAAAGGGGGGGGGGGATTGGTTTCGGTTGGTGCCCCGAACCAGGACCAAATGTGTGCATTGGTCCCGGTTCGTGGCACCAACCGGGACCAATGTCTTACGCCTGCCAAAGCCGCGGTGCAGTGGGATGTTTAGTCCCACCTCGCTAGCCGAGGAGCGGCAGGACCGGTTTATAAGCCCTACCCCGCCACCTCCATTGAACTCCTCGGAACTGCATGCCTCTGGGTCTAATCTCGCACTGCTATTCCTGTGGGCCTGCTGGGCCTTCTACGGGCCTGAATCCTGGCCCATGGATGGGTTTCTAGTCGTATTCAGGCCGTGGTGGCCCAGCAGGTGGCATTATTTTTTTATTTTTTCCCAGTTTTTTCTTTTCTTTTTTGCTTTATTTATTTTATTTTGTTTCTACTTACAACAAAATACTTACTATTGCTATTTTATTTATTTCAGGAAAATTCTTTTTGCTTATAATGTTTTGAACAGAAACTACTTTGGTAATTTTAGGTCCATAAATTTTATTTATGTTATTAAAGTTCATTTTATTTTATTATATTTTGCTTCTACTTATATATTTTATTAAAGTTTATTTTGTTTTATTTGGTTTCTACTTAAATAATTAATTCTCAACCCTTTCTGACTTCATTTGTTATTTTTCATGCATTTACTGATTACTTTGAGCTATAAGACCCTGAAATTAAAAAGCATTTCAAATGAATTCTGAAAACTGGAAAGTTGGCATGGTATCATCATTTCATCCACATAGCATGTGCAAGAAAGTTGAGAGGGTTACGGCAAAAACTAGATGCACTTCGTGTACAAAACGGACAATCTCTTTCAAGTATCGAGTTTCATACTGAACTAAATGCATTACAAAGGGATTTCATTTTTTAAAACTTATTTGAACTCCCGACTTTTTGTGTGTTCAAAATGCACCATTCAAAGCCACATCATCAATTTTCATCCCTTTCTGACTTCATTTGTTATTTTTCATGCATTTACTGATTATTTTGAGCTATAAGACCCTGAAATTGAAAAGCATTTCAAATGAACTCTGAAAAAAATTTGGCATGGTTTCATCATTTCACCCACATAGCAGGGTATCATCATTTCAAATGAACTCTAAAAAACGGACAATCTCTTTCGAAGTATCATGATTACATACGGAAACTCGTCTGTTACAACAAGCATTTCAAATGAACTATGGGAAGGTTGAAAGTTGGCATGGTATCATCATAATAGTTGTCGAGAGAAAGTCTTCACTTTTTCTTAGCTTGTGTCCTTTTCTTATTGCACCGTAACCATGGATAATCTTCATCGTTTATCAGGATGCTTGGGACAGCCTTGACTTTGACGGGAGGAATTTCATGAAACTTTTCATAATCTTCAGACATGTCTGTCTTGCCCTCCACTCCAAGGATGTCCCTTTTTCCTAAAAGAACTATGTGGCGCTTTGGCTCATCGTATGATGTATTCACTTCCTTATCTTTTCTTTTTCTCGGTTTGGTAGACATGTCCTTCACATAGATAACATGTGCCACATCATTGGCTAGGACGAACGGTTCGTCAGTGTACCCAAGATTGTTCAGATCCACTGTTGTCATTTCGTACTGTGGGTCTACCTGTACCCCGCCTCCTAACAGATTGACCCATTTGCACTTAAACAAAGGGACCTTAAAATCATGTCCGTAGTCAAGTTCCCATATGTCCACTATGTAACCATAATATGTGTCTTTTCCCCTCTTGGTTGCTGCATCAAAGCGGACATCGCTGTTTTGGTTGGTGCTCTTTTGATCTTGGGCGATCGTTAAAGTGTATTCCCATTTATCTCGTATCCTTTGTAAGTCAATACAGTCGAAGATGGTCCGCTGGACAACGAGTACATCTCATCACAAACAGTGTTGTCACCTCTGAGACGTGTTTCCAACCAACTGCTGAAAGTCCTGATGTGTTCACATGTAATCCATCGTCGACCTTTGCCCGGAGTTTGGAGCGCAGACTGTTCTTGTGTCCATTGACATACGGGGTCCCCAAGGTAGAGTTCTGTAGAACTGTGTAGTGTGCTTGAGACCAAGAATGCCCGTACCTGCATATTATTGAGTCCCCTCCAAGCGTGCCTTTTCCAGTCAGTCTCCCCTCATACCGCGATTTAGGGAGACCTATCTTCTTAAGGCCAGGAATGAAGTCAACAAAAAACCCAATGACATCCTCTGTTTGATGGCCCATGGAGATGCTTCCTTCGGCCTAAGCGATTCTGAACATATTTCTTTAGGACTCCCATGAACCTCTCAAAGGGGTACATATTGTGTAGAAATACGGGGCCCAGAATGACAATCTCGTCAACTAGATGAACTAGGACATGCGTCATGATATTGAAGAAGGATGGTGGGAACACCAGGTCGAAACCAACAAGACATTGCGCCACATCACTCCTTAGCCTTGGTATGTGTCGGTGTCAAAACCGGCGGATCTCGGGTAGGGGGTCCTGAACTGTGCGTCTAGGCGGATGGTAACAGGAGACAAGGGACACAATGTTTTTACCCATGTTCGGGCCCTCTCGATGGAGGTAATACCCTACTCCTGCTTGATTAATATTGATGATATGGGTAGTACAAGAGTAGATCTACCACGAGATCGTAGAGGCTAAACCCTAGAAGCTATCCTATGGTATGATTATTGTTCGTCCTATGGACTAAAACCCTCCGGTTTATATAGACACCGGATAGGTTAGGGTTACACAGAGTCGGTTACAATGGTAGGAGAACTACATATCTGTATCGCCAAGCTTGCCTTCCACGCCAAGGAAAGTCCCATCCGGACATGGGACAAAGTCTTCAATCTTGTATCTTCATAGTCTTGGAGTCCGGCCGCGATGATAGTCCGGCTGTCTGGACACCCCCTAGTCCAGGACTCCCTCAGTAGCCCCTGAACCAGGCTTCAATGACGACGAGTCCGGCGCGCATATTGTCGTCGGCATTGCAAGGAGGGTTCCTCCTCGGAATACTTCATAGAAGGTTTTGAACACCAGGATAGTGTCTGGCTCTGCAAAACAAGTTCCACATACCACCGTAGAGAGAATAATTTTTGCACAGATCTGCTGACGTATTCCACGGCGTGACATCACACCACGGCCAGACCTTTATATGAATCGTTTTTTTACCATTCCACCTTAGCGCGTTTAGCGAGGCTGTTTCCTTGGCACGTCTTATCAAAGCAAAGATCGTGCCCCTTTATTCTGGGATTCTCATCAATACGGACGTGGGTAACCCATCCGCGCCATTGATTACGGCGCTCGGGAGATAAGCGAGTTTTACCAGGCTGGTGGGGGACGCATAGCTTCGTCCGTCCATATAAGGGGATAAGGATCCACCTTTTCACCTACGCCTTCTTCCTCCTTTGCTCATCCATTTCCGCGCACTCGAGCTCCAGCGCCCAAGTCCGCTCATCCCATCTCAACCTTTCTCCAACCATGTCAGGAGCGGTAGGCAGGTGGATGGCCTCCTCCGTCACGGAGGGGAACATCACAAGACTGCGAGAGGCCGGATACTTGTCCGACGACATCGCGCACAGGCTTCCCGATGAGGGGCAGCTCATTCCAACCCCCAGGCCCCATGAGAGGGTGGTGTTTCTCCCCCACTTCCTCCGCGGACTAGGTTTTCCACTTCACCCATTTGTCCGGGGGCTCATGTTCTACTACGGCCTGGACTTCCACGACCTGGCCCCGAATTTCATCCTCAACATCTCGGCGTTTATCGTCGTGTGCGAGGCCTTCCTCTGCATCCAGCCCCACTTCGGCTTATGGCTGAAGATTTTCAACGTCAGGCCGAAGGTAGTGGGCGGCCGTCAAGCGGAGTGCGGAGGCGCCATGGTTGGCAAGATAGCCAAAGTCCTATGGCCCGAGGGCTCCTTTTTGGAGACGATAAAGGGGTGGCAATCGGGGTGGTTCTACATCACCGAGCCACGCGACCCCAAATGGGTGGCGGCCCCCGAATTCAGATCTGGCTTCCCCACGCGGCTCTCGTCGTGGAAAGAGACGGGCCGGACTTGGGGGAATTCGGACGAGACATCCGGACTCCAAACATGCCTCCGAAACCTGGTGGACAAGAATCTCAGGCTTGTCAACGTAATCCAGGTGATGCTCATCCGCCGGATCCTCCCATGCCAACAACGGGCCTTCAAATTATGGGAGTTCGATCCGGCACGGCACTCGACTTTAAAAAGGCTCTTTGACACTACGTACGAAGACGCCTGGAAGGGGCTGTTCAAGGGCGCCGAGGCTCCCTCATCCGCTACTGAAGATCGCGGGTACAGCTCGCAACGTCCAGCCGGCGAGGTAAGTTATTTTGCCCTTTACGGGACTCTTTTTTCATAGATTGACTCTATGTGGGATCTAAAAACTCCCTAATCTTTGACAGGACTGGCTGAAGACATCCGGACAGATTAACTGTCCGGCTCCTTTGCCGGAAGACCCAGCAGACACCCGATTGACGGGGCTGCTGGCTCCGACACACCATGTGGTGCCGGAGAAGAAGGCCAAGAAGGAGGCCACGGGAACTCGAAGGAGCTCCCGACGCCAGGTGCTATCAGATTCTGAAGCAGAATCTTTTCCTGAGGACGAGGAGGAGGAAAAAGAAGCTTCTCCTCCAGCGGGGGAGGAGAGGAAAAGGAAGGCCGCCCCAACTAGGGAGGCCGGAGGGTCCAAGAAAGGAAGAACCCTTCCTCCGGATTTCTCCACCAACATCGACAGCGACGAGGAGGATTGGCCAACAAGGGCCAATCCCCTGGCGAGATCGTAAGTGTCCGGATGCCCATGGCTTTTTCATTATTGCATAGTGTTCTCTAATGTCGAACAATCATGCAGCCCGCCCAAGAGCGATCTAGCCGCTTCGACGAGCGGGTCCCTGGGCTCGTCGAAAATGGAGAGTACTTCGCTTCCGACTGCCTCCTCGCCTCACGCTGCGGACGACACCGAGGTGGCGCCCCAAGGGGGGCCTGGTCAAGAGGAGGTGGCGCAGGAGGCCCCACAAGGCGACCTCCCGGACTCCAGGCGCATGGGGGGCAAGACCCCCAGGGTCTCTAAGCCCGACTCTTGTCCGGACTCCATGCCGGAACCTTCAGTGGTTCCGGAGTCCGGCAAGAGGTCCCTTCGTAAGAAGGGTAAGACGCCGGTGTCCTCCGTCCAACCGGAGGCACCGGATAGCATCTTGAGGCGCTTAACGCCTCCCTCGAGGAGGAGCACCGCCTTGTTATGAGTGCGGTGATCCGGACAGTTCGATCCGCCAAGAGTGGGCTGACGAAGCTGTACCAGCCTTCTAACGGGCTTTGAGGTAAGTTTAGAATATGTAAAAATATTACCGCATAGACGGTAGCCCTCGATGCTCAGTTCGGTGTTCGGAAAGAAAAGCGGACTAAGGATCTAAAAGATATCGAGGAGTCTAACATAAGGATGTCAATATGGGAATGCAGGCTGCGCTCTGCTGACCTCTGCCAGACCGATCATGCGGAGGTCAATGCACTGAAGCATAACCTCGAGCGGTCCGAGAACGAGCTCGGACAAGCCAAGAAGCAGCTCGAGGACAAGGAAGGTAAATAATACCTTATTAAGAAAAAATACCTTATAGAAAAGGTTTTGGTTGCCAAAAAATAACAGGAATAACATGGGTACTGCAGGGGCCACGAACGAGGTGGTGACCCTGAAGGAAGCGGTGTCCGTGGCTGAAAACAAAGCGGTTGCGGAACGCACCGAGCGAGAGAAGGGGGAGGCGCAGCTGGCCAAGGTACGACAAGAGCTCCAAGCTCTCGTGGAAAAACACGAGAGTTTGGAGCGTGACTCGAAGACTCGAGAGTCCGAGCTCGCCTCGGCTCTTGAGAGTGCCAAAGCTGCTAAGGCCGAGGCCCAAAAAGCCCTCCAAGAAATTGACTCCGTAAAGAAGATAGCGGCGGGTAAGGCATTCTTTATGCAAAGCAGGCATGTGAAAGTGAATTACCTATTACTTACCAGGATTCGGAGCTCTCCAGGAGCATTCGCATATTTGCCCCGTAGTGTGTCTGACGCTACCGCATTCTACCGCGCCAAGGAGGGGAGCTCGACGGAGAAGGTGTTCTGGTCCCAGCATGCTGAGGCCGGACATCCGGTGCCCCTGAGCGACCAGCTGAAACAGCTGATCGAGCTCCACAAGGTCGCCGAACAGGCCATGAAGGGCCTTATAGAGCGGCTGTGGCCTTTGAAGGCCATGCCTGGGAGCTACTTCGGCTTGGTGCAGCGGCTGGTGGACGCCTGTCCACGGATTGAAGTCATCAAGCGCTCCGTCTGCATTGAAGGTGTCCGTCGGGCCCTTGCCCGTGCGAAAGTGCACTGGGGCAAGCTGGATGCGGAGAAGCTTGTGACGGACGGGCAACGAAGGGCAAGGAGCATCATACGCCCGAAATGTACTATGAGGGCCTCTCAAAGGTGCCCGCCGAATAGCGGATGAGTGCTCCAAAGATGTAATTTTGAATAGACTCGCATTTGTTATCACATGACGCTGAAAACTTGTTCATATCGCTAAGCAACACTTGTTAATTTAAAATATTACCTTACAATGCGGCCGTTTATCAAATTTGAGAGATGGCAAGTCGTTGGCTTCAGCCCCCATGCCACAGTCTTTGGGGTGTTGGGATAAACTTGAGCACTCTTGTTCCCATTCTTGGGTCCATCTAGGAGGCGCTCAACACAACGAACAAGGCAACCGGACTTATAATGCTTGAACACTCTCACTTAGCCATAGAATTCTATAATTTTAAATTTCGGTGAAGCCCCTAGTATTCGGAAGACCGAGTTCGGGGTGCTATCCACGCCTAGCCGGACAACTCCGGTTCCTCGCTCTAAGCGGCATAAGTCTTTAGGGACCCGAAAAAACCTCTCGAACAACGACCGGCTCTCGCCCTATCATGACGGTCAGTTTTAGCTTTCTCCACTGAGGTGCTCGACCCAGCTCAACTGGGGCACAATCGCCGTGGTTCTCCCGGTGCTACCTTAGCCGATATAACGGAACGTAAGGTACCAAAACACGGGAGCCGGGCAAACCCAACTATTGACCCAAGACATGATTCGGAGTCGATTCATATAATGCTATAAGTTCGGGGTGCCGCA